>JACYFF010031954.1:47109119-47165714 GCA_017589665.1 Selenicereus undatus
TGTGTGTATATATATATATATATATATATATATATATATATATATATATATATATATATAATCGATGAGCATCCCTACACAACAAAAACCTACTTGCCTATATTCGTTTTACTACATTTCACACCTATACATTATCCCTAATGGTTAAAATCCTATTCTGTGCTGAAGCGATCACATTGATGCTAATCTCAGGTCCCTTCTGTATACCTACTTAAGGTGCCTTAATGATATATCGACAAGGGTTACTCATGCTAATATCCACAATCGCGCTCTGATGCCACTTCTGTAACACCCCAGCCTAATTACCCCTTAATTACCTGCTTAAATAAGTATTAAGGCTAGCAGAAAGCGTTACGCAATTAGGGCATTACTGTCGTCCCTTATGAACAAGACTATACGTGAGAACCAAAGGTGGTTGGATGGTAGCCCGAGGGTATATTACACAAATAACTCGAGTTTAACCCGTCTCCAAAATTTTACAAGCTAAGTCATATGATAAAACTCAGTCCAAAATGAATTTACATTCTGTGCAACATTCATTAGCAACTTAAAAGCAAAGCTACATCCGCAAAATATTTAAACAGATACGAGAAATAACATCAGCTACCTTGGGGCACGTCTCCTGGGCCCTTAACTTCCTTGGGTTCCTGCCTATTCTCCAATTATTTCTCTTTCCCTAAAACAGTTTGAAAAGACAAAACCATAGAAGATGAGCAATTGCTCAATATGTTAGCCTTGTATAGTTAAATGGGCTTTTGCGAGAGTAAGTGAGTGCGCGCGCAGCCAAAATAATGTTTGTATATATCCTTTGAGAAGCATTGTACTAAATAAAATAGTTAATAATTAATTCTTTGGCCTGGATTAGGACCCTATATCTATGAATAGCACCCATGGCAGTCACAATAAACTATGAATTTCCATTTAACGGGAAGGGCCCACAACGAATTCTGCTAGCAGATACTTATGAACACTGAACATGGCACAATATAATGAACACTAGAATGGGTCCAGATGAATCCACAGGCCAGATAAAACTCATAAACATTATTCAATGTAAATTTAATCGTTTTTGAAGGGTACAAGCAGTAACGTACCTAGAAAAGAATTAATTTTCCCTTTTTCTTTTCTTTTTGTACAATTCGATTCAAATTTTGTGTTCAAGGTCATTTACTTAAGTAAGTCTTCATTCCTTGATGTCGATATATGTATTTTTAGTTATCAAAATTTACAAGAAGAAGGTTAACATTACAAGATTTGACTCAAAAACGTCTTGTGGGTCTTTCCCTTTTTGTTGGATTATGATAACAATGAATACTAGCAATATTCCTTTCCTTTCTCTAGGATTCACGAAGTTGATCCCCTTAGAATTCTGGGTCCCGTTCTTGATAGTTCCAACTTAATTCGGTGATTACTTAACCTTCCTTGGACACTTAACTTAGCTACTTATGAACTTCAAGCCTCCCAAATCTCTTAATTAACCCTCTTTTTTATTAACTAGTCTGGGCCCGTGCTTCGCACAGAGCATGTTCAAATAAATATTTTGTAGATATGTTATCAAAATAATAAATGAATAATTATGGTAGACATGATTAGTATTATAATTTAGCAGAGATAATGGAAAAACTCAATAAAAAAGTTAAGTATACAGCAACTTCATGCATAACCAATGGGATTAATAATTGAAAACTATATGATTGTAGAAAAAAATCTATATAAGTATGATGGAGACAGTAGATAGTGAAATTGTTACAAAGCATGCTAAATGGGGTGATGATAAGACAATCTATGACGCCAATAGTGAAAAATCCACCTCCTTTCGTTGGTGACAAAAAATTTATGAGTCATTAATCGTCTAGTTAAGTTAGGTATAAACTATTTTGAAGTCGATTTAGTTTGAGTTTCGCACGTAACACAAATAAAATTTATCTTTCAACGAAAATAATTTGAACATTATATTTATGCTAATATATAAATTTTTTGGCTATTTAAAGTGACCCATTAGGGGGTGCTAATATAATTATGTGTTTATAGTTTATACATTTGGTTTTAATGTTAACTCAATAGCTTCTTGGGTTTCGATATAAACTTCTCATGCCCTTATGTTGTACTGCAAGAGATGGGTTGAGTTCAGATTTGTGGGTTGAGATATTTCTTAGTTTGAAGTGTTGTCGTGATTTGGGACATTTTATTTTAAACGGTAAAAAATTAATTATAATTTTAGGTGTTTTATGAAGGGCATTTGATTATTGGATTTGTATGGTTTAAAAGAAAACAAAAATTATTTCATTTTTTCTTGTGCGTTGAATAGATTAGATTTTGGTCAATTTATTTGAAACGTTAAAAAATTAATTATACTTTTAAGATTTACATGAATTAAATTAATTATAAGATATGTATGCTTTGAAAGAAAAGGAAAAATATTTTGTAAAACCCTAGAAAATTCTTTGTGGACAATCAAGGTCAAGATGGACCGACCTGGACCCGGGTCATATCAAGGGAGTTTTGAATAACTATTTCGCTCCAAAAAAAAAAAAAAACTTTGGATTGACTCTTTTATGTTTTGATTTAGGATGGTTTCAGTCAAACAACATTTTCTTTTTAGTACGTTATTTTCTATCGTAAACATCGCTATTTTCGGACCAACCTTTCGTGATTTTCCATAACTTTTTGAAAAAAAAAAATGTATTTTTGAGTCGATCATGCATTTCTGGACATACCTCCCTCCTTTTCCCCCCCTTGGCCGTGTATATAAAAAATAATAATAATTAACCTACTCCTAAAAGGGGTAGAACTCCCCACTCACCCCACTTCCCTCCGTCCCTCTTAAATTCCAAAAATTAACCTAAACTACCCCCACCCACTCTCCCCATCTCACGCCTCTCTCTCTCTCTCTCTCTCTCTTACGGCTCCCTTTTCACATCCTCCCTCTCTTTCTTCCTCCACCGTAGAACCACCATCACATACACCAAGCAACCACCAAGTTGCTGCCATCTCTTTTGCTTTCAAAACAAAGGAAAAAGAGGAGAAGATAGAGCATGTTTGAAGAACTTCTCCCCTCTCATCTTCTCTTTTGATTTTTGATCGTTTTTATTGAAATCACAAGGTTTAATTCAAGTCTAATGTTTTCTTTCAGCTTTCGCGGCATTAAATGTGAGTGAAGGCGGCGTTCCCATTGAATTGAACTCGAAACCGATCCAAGGTATTTTGCCACGATGTTTTTAATATCGTTTTAATTTTAGTTTTGGTAAAGAAGGGATTCTTTTGGCATGATTGGGTCTGGGTAAGGGTTTAATGATGTTGTTGAGAATGGATAAATTTTTGGTGCACCAATACTGGGCAAAAACCGTGCATAAGAGAGGAGAAAAAAAAAATACTCAGATTCATCCCTGTTTTACCCTGACTTTGAAAGTTCGTGGGAATTAATCTAGTTTTTCAAAAATTTTGCAATTTTTATGGTAGATGGATTGGAATGTGAAACTTACATGGGTTTTTGAATCAAGTGAATCGGATTTAAAATAAGGAACTTATGACTGAAATACCGAACCCTGTAAAAATAAAGGCTGTTGGTGTAGGTTTCGATTTTTTGACGTTTTGACCTGCTTACTGTTCGATTTGGTAAAAACTCTAAACATGAAAGTTGTAGTACACAAAATTATCTTTCCAAGTTTGGGAAGAGGTCGATTTTTGGAAGTAGGGAAAAAAAGTTATGGATTTTGGAAGTGAGGTTAAAAACCCGGGCTGAAACTGGGACTGTTACAACCACGGATTTGGGAAAATTCCCTAGGTCAGAATTGGTTCCTAAAAATCATGAAATTTATTGGTTGTAAACTTCTGGATGTAACAAAAATTCCCATTTTGGAATCGGACCATTTCGAGTAGCATAGCCCAAGATACAATAAATTCTTTAAGGGACGGTCATGGGAAAACAATCACTGACAGTTCTAAAATAACTGAGATTATGACCTAGTTCAGGACAGAACCGAGCCAAACCCCGAACACAGAAAATGTAGGGAACGACTTAAGGTTTTGGGATCGACCTAGAACACTGAATTTGGACGCCGGACACAAAAGTTATGGCTGTTGAAGGTCGCACCAAGAATATGGCTAATTGACCCTTAACTGGGGTTAAGGATGGGTTGAACAAAAAAAAAAGTTAGAGAAATGTTATAAAAAAATTTGGGAGGACCAAAGATGTCCTAAATTAAATGTGGACTGATTGTGGACTATACATGGGCCAGGTGCGGACCAGGGAACCTATTGTTAAGTAACCGAGTCCCGTAAACTGTACGGTAACCAGGTAACAATCATGCCCTAACCTTTCCTTGTGTGGCTCAACTGTGAATGTTTTGGAACGTGAGTAAGAATTTCTGGTTTTACATAAACTTTTATTGCGATGCTGTGGGAAAGGTGCTTGAAATCGAATGAACTGATTGTGCTATGTTGACTCCAGTAAGGAGTAGGAACCTGTTAACTAAAAAGGATTGAATGGGGCGAGTTTCATGTATTTGAATGAATTGAAGGCCCTAGCCTTCCCCGGGTAATTAGTGCATGCATGTGAGTAGCCACGTGCTCAGTTGAGACGTGGGCCAGGTTATCGGTAACCACCTGTGTTGGTGGTAGGCCAGGAGTAGTTAAGCGGTAACCGCTTGAGTAGCGGTAGGTCAGGAATGAGTTAAGCGGCTGCCCAGTGACAAGCGCAGGTCATGAGACCCACTGGGGTCGCTCCCCCAAAATCGAATTGAAACTGATGCATGTTGAACTGAACTGTGGAAGTGTGATTCTGAAAAGATAAGGAAGGAAGTGTGATAATGGCTTGTGTGCTTGAAAGATGTTTTGTTGTCCCTTCCCTTTAAAATGCTTTCAAAAGGAATTTGTGTGCGTGTTTGACTGTTAGGGGTGCTTGTTACTGAATTTATCTCACGTTTATAAAAAGTTTTGTTTTCAGGTGATATGAGTAGGCCAGGTGCTGGGGATGTCAAATTAGTGTGAGGCATGAATGCTGCAAGACTATAAGTTAGGGTTGGATGGTGATGAACAGTAGTTATTACTAATTGTTATTTTTTTGGATTCGGTTGGATGTAATCTTCTTTGTATGGAAGATTTTCCCTTTCGTTTGTTTTATAAGACTCGGTATCTAGCCTGGTATTTCCAAGAAGGAGATACGGCGGTAACACCCCGATAGGTTGACCCGCTGCCTTTAAGGCTGCTTGGCCTTAAACATGGAACTAGAAATCTAGGGGTGTTACATATTTTGTTTATTTCCTTCTGTTAAATAGATTATATTAAATGTGAAAGAAATTCAGCTTCATGGGCCTAATATGATGATCGTGTTTTATTTTTAATTTTTTTATATTTCACTTCAACCCTTGCAATATGTTATATTATGCTTACAATATGTAAATTTTTAACACAACCCTTACATATATATGATCATAATTAATATTGACTATGTTATCAAATTCAAAGAGAAATATTACAACGACAATAACAATAATGACGACAACAATAACAATAGTAATAATGGACATAATCATGGAAATCATATTTATATTTCTATTATATATAATAATACATTCTCAAATGTATATTTGTATCGAAAAAGATAAAACAATAATAATCATGGAAATAAAAAATGTTTATTATTTCTATATAAATGTGTATATTATATTATGTGTTAATAATAAAGCGTCACATAAGGTTTTACGGCTTGTTCAGTAATTACAATTCGGGTTCCTTAAGTTAAAACTTCTAAAACATGAACTTATTCTATAATAATGAAATAATAAAAACTTTTGTATCCATTATAATCTCTTAATCTGTCTTTGATAATTAGATGATCATAATTAATATCGACTATGTTATTAAATTCAAAGAGGAAGATAACATCGTCGACAATGACAATGACGACAATAACAACAATAGTAATAATGAAAATAATCATGAAAATTATATTTATTTTTCTATTATCTCAAATAATATAGGTTCAAATTTATATTTGTATCGACAAATACAAAATATTAATAATAACCATGGAAATAAAAAAATTTTATTATTTATTTATAATTGTGTATATTATATTATGTGTCAATAGTAAGATATCACATAAGATTTTGTGGCTTGTTCAGTAATTATAATTTGGTTTCCTTAAGTTAAAACTTCTAAAATATGAACGTATTCAATAATAATGAACTAATAAAAATTTGTATATCCATTATAATATCTTAATCTCTCTTTGACTATAAGATGATCATAATTAATATTGACTATGTTATCAAATTCAAATAGAAAGATAATAATGACGACAATGATAATGACGACAAAAACAAAAATAGTGATAATGGAAATAATTATGAAAATTGTATTTATTATTCTATTATCTCTAATAATACATGCTCAAATTTATATTTGTATTGAGAAATGCAAAATATTAATAATAATGATGGAAATAAAAAACATTTTGGTTCTTAAGGGCCACAAAGGGCAATACAATACAATGAGGGGGGGGGGGGAATTGAACCTGAGACCTAATGTGCCCAGTAAAGATAGAGAGATATTATTGCATGTGCTATCTATTGAGACAGTTATTGAGATAAATCTAAGGGATGAGATTGCCTAAGATTTTGATCAACGGTTGTGAAGCAACATTTATTCGAAATTCACTCTCATGCTAGCATTTTCCATTTGCTCAGCACTAAGCCCCTTACACATTTTAGCATTTATAGTATAAAGATTAACTCGACTAACCCTTGTGCGAGTTCTCGGCTTATATGAGTACTAAGATGACCTCCCTTTAACCTTTACTTAATCCTATAGCCAATTCACACCATTATTGGCATGTATCTTTGAATTCCCTTGAGATTTCCTTCCAAGTACACACTTCTTTTTGGTTTGATAACCTCATTCATATAAACTTTTGAGAACCCATAATTTTTAATCTCCTCTCTTACTATATCAAGAATTCATTTGCCTCTTTGTTTTTTATACTTCTAATTCCCTCAAGTTAATTCCAAAATCTCATAGTTTACACAATTCTTCAATCAAGCATCATTTCCTCACCCACTCCCCACTCCATTTATCCAAGCCTTATCATAACCCTTTTGGTTAGCTTAGTCCACTAACTAGTATTGTTTTTATCTTCATGGACTCTCATAATCTCAATTCAGTCAACGTCACTCCCATGTCATTCAAGCAACCCAATTTCAATACCATTCAAACACCCATCTATAATCTTGTCTAAATAACTTGGCATGAACTAAATCAAGTAAATTTCATAAAACCTACTCATGTACTTCACCGAATCCATTCCAACATCATTCAATCGTCATCCAACTCATTCAATTCATTTGCACAAATAGGTTGTCAACCACCAAAATTTTACAACCATAACATCTATAAACTTGGAATTCAAATGGAGGAAGGGTAAAAAAGGAGTTACCTTGGGTGCAACCTTGAGTAATGATGGGAGTTGGTTAGTGGTTGAAACTACAGAGGTGGGACGTAGAGGCAAATTCCTATGGTAATGATGGTGAATTTCCTGTGGTAGGTGCTGGAATTTGGAGCAACACCATGCCCTGTTCTGGGGCATGGGCATCGGGTAACTCTGAAGGAGGAGGGGCAGAAAGTTGTGACCGGTTGGTGGTAGTGGCGGTCTGGCATTGGGAAGACCGAAGTCATCGCCGGCACCAGGGTCAATGGCCGGCAGTGCACAGAGACAGTAGGAAGAGGACAGAGAAGGGGGGTCGTGGTTGGCTGCTGCTTTCGAACTCCCTCTTCACTCTTCTTCTTTTTTTTGTGTTCTTTCCTTAATTAATCTAGAAACTTGCTTGCCTCCTTTAGTCAATCACCAATTAATGTTGATCTTATCACCAACCCACCTACCAAATTCCTATTCGCCCCCTCTTTTCTTAATTATTAAGAAAAAAAAATATGATTTAGCAATTTCCCGATCTTGTTCGGATACATCGTGAATTATTTTACTTCATTAACCTTATGCCTTCGCAATATTATTTGTCATTTTACTACTTTAAGAAAAATTTTGTATTAGCACATATTTATAACCCATGGGGCGTTCTGCTAAAAAAAATTGCGTGGCTCACTGCTCCGAATAATTATAATTATCTGTATAAAGTCATATTTGAAATTAATTTAAGCGTGATTAATTACTGGGGCATTACACTCCTCCTTGGTGTTTTGCATAAATTGAGATAGAATGTGAACCGAATAACTTAACTTAGGGTGAGTAAGCATCAAATAAATATGGCGGCCCATAAGTCTTCCATATTCGGTTAGATCATCTAAAACTTTGCTTGTAACGAGGCCCAGTTTGTGATTGGTCTCCATAGAAAATTCTATAGGCTTAGCTCCCAATAAAACACACTCCACAATGATCTCTAAAGCATATTTCTGTTTTGACAAGAATAATCCTCGTGGACTTCACGCTAACTCAATTCTCAGGAAATACTTGAGAGGCCCCAAATCTTTAATGCCAAAGTAGCTATTCAAATAGGCTTTTATAATGTTGAGCAAGTGTCACCAACTAAATCACCAACATAAACTAATAACGACATGAATTTTCCATCCTTTAGATAAGGGAACAAGGAATACTGCATATGATATGACAAAGCCATATTCAAGGAGCTTAGAAGAGAGCTTAGCAATCCATTGCCTAGGAGCCTGCTTTAAACAATATAAAGATTTTTGGAGTTTACACATCGTATTAGGATTTGAAGCTTTAAAACTAGGAGGTGGAGTCATTACACCTCTTCTTCCAAATCCCTATGCAGAAAGGCATTGTTAACATCCATTTCATAAAGTTCCCATCCTCTAGCATCTGTAACAACAAGAAAGCATCTCACACTTGTCATTTTAGCAACAAGAGCAAATTTTTTAGTAAAATCAAAACATTCCACTTGTTTATTATCTCCTAGGGTCACCAAATAGGCCTTATATCGCTCTACGATGCCATCAGCATCATATTTTACCTTGTAGACCCGTTTGCAGTTGATCGGTTTACATCAAGGAGGTAAGTCTACAATGACCCAAGTGTTATTGAGCTCTAGAGCTTCGATTTGTTTTGTCATGGAGTTTCTCCAGTTTACATCCGTAACTGCTTCATGATAAAATCTAGGCTCTACAATCTTTGTTTAGTAGATAAATAGCCCCTATGTGCATATGAAAATTTATCACAAGTAACATACTTAGCAATGGGGTACAACTTACTTGAAGAAACCATTTGAAGTGTGGGAACGGTACTAGAGGGGTCTTTGCAGATGGTAGTCTTAGAGATGACTTGGTGCCTTTTGAGTTCGCTTGTTACAATTGGGTTTAGCTGAAACCACGGGCTCGGTTTCTTCAATGACATCTGCAGGTGACCCAGTTCCTATTCCATCATCTTTGCCAATCTTAGGTCCATCAATATCGAGGTCTTCACCCATTGGGCCTAAACTAGGCATTGGGCCAGTATTGCCAAGACTGTATTTGTGTAGTTTGTCTTCTCATTTTGGCCCCATGTCGCTGGCTTCGACTCTTGGTCCATTCAATTGGGTTGGACTGTGGTTCTCTCTAGCCAGACGCTTGATGGTTGGATTATAATCATCAACCATGGCTTGATTTTGAGGACTCCACCATTCTTCATTTTCATTTGACACCAATTCTTTAGGGAAAAGGAAGATTTCTTCGCAAAAAAATGGCATCCCTACTCACAATAATAATTCCTTTTTCCAAATCATAAACTTTCCACCCTTTCTTTCCATATGGATATCCAACAAAAATGGAACACCTACTATGATCCCGAATTTGTCTTTTGGCCTTTGATGATTATAAACATAATGCAGACACTCAAAAACCTTAAAGTATGCTCATATGAAGGTTAAACAATATCTTATAGGGTGTTTTGCCATTCAAGACCAAAGAGGGTGTTCTATTTATCAAATATGCAATGGTTAGAACACATTATATTGAGAATTCTAAAGGAAGATTGGCCTGAAATCGAAGAGCACTAGCAACATTCAAAACATGTTGATGTTCTCTTTCGACCCTTTCATTTGGCTGATGTGTATCTACGCAACTAGTCTAATGTATAATCCCATATTCCCCATAAAATTTTTTCATAGGCCCTGTAGTAAACTTACTGTCATTATCACTTCTAATAACCTTTACCTTAGCCCAAAATTGAGTATTAACCATCATGCAAAAGGTTTTCACTAATTGTGAAGCCTCACCTTTTTCTTGCATTAAATATGACCATATGCCTCTACTAGCATAATCAAGGGTAGTAAGATAATAGTTAGCTCTACAGAAAGATTTAACATGGAATGCACCCTCTATGTCGTAATGAATGAGATCACAACACTTTGATGCTTTATTTTCACTGATAGGAAGCGGGATATGAGTTTGTTTAGCATGTAGACACACATCAGAAAATTCATATTTATTCTCACTACTAGAATCTAATTGAATATTGCTTGATACTTTAGAAAGAGCCTGACTTGAAGGATGTCCCATCCTACAATGCTATAAGCCATAGGAGATAACCTTGTTAACTTAAATACTTGCCTTTGAATCGTCCTTGAAAACAAAGAACCCTTTCTTGGGCTCACCTACTCCAATCAACTTTTTCAAAGTAAGATCCTGCACCATACAACACCTCTTAGTAAAAGTTATCATGTAATAAATTTCATCCACAAGTTGAGCTATTGATATCAAATTACAATCCAAAATTGGTACATAAATAACATCACGTAGAAGCAAATTAGGGTTTAAGGTAACTGAGCCTCTATTAATAGCATAAGCCATGGATCCGTTTGCTAAGCCCACTGGAATAGATTCAATGTCAACCACATTATGAGGCGTGCCTGTTGAAAACCCAAGTGTTCTTCCCAAACAATTTTTTGAGGCCTAGCTTCAGAGTCTTAATCAAACTCAGAAGCCTTTGTACCAGTTTTGGAGTAAATCTTTGCATAGCGTAGCCACCCTTGGCTGCTATTGAAGGCTTATAAGAAGTCCCACCGTGCTCCCCCTGAAGTTGTGCTGCATATGATACCTCAAGGATTGCTCCTGTAGCCGCACCTCTGATGCCTCTCCCATAATTGTAGCACATGCGGCCACAACCTCCTTGTCCTCTGTCACAACTTCGATGTCCACCTCGGACATTCTGACCTGGTGGATAACCTATCAATTAATAGTGATTCACCTCTTCATGTCCGACCTTCCCTCACTGCCTCCATGTGATATCTTCGGTTTGTTGTTGTGAGCCTTTCAGTCCTTGAGTGACAGCAAAGGCAAAGGCTACTCCATATTTTTGGTCTTGAGTCACCATGATATTCTTATGGTTTTCTTCTTGTTGAACCATGTCGGAAATTTTATCAGGGGAAGGCAATGGATCTAAAGCAAGTATCTGGCTTCAGATTGTGGAGAAGTACTCACCATTGAGTTCCATTAAAAATTGGTGCACTTTTCTCCTTCAACCACCTTGTTTATTTTCTTAGCCAATTCACGTGTGCAAGTTAGGACTTTGGTGCAATTGGCAAGCCCATTCCATAAAGGCATGAACTTGCAGAAAAACTCTATGACTTCTTGTCCTTCTTGCTTGCAAGATGCTATTTTTGCCTTTACATGATGTATCCTATTCACATTCGGAATTGAGTATCTTTTTTGAATGTTCTCCCACATTGTTTGTGCTGAGTATAGGGTCAATTACAGTCATAATCCATGATGTGATCATAGAATTAACCATATCCCAAGCGTTAGCTTCCCCTGAGTATTAACCATCTTTTACCACTTGCTTAGTTATTTTTCGATCAATAAAGGCAAACTTGTTCTTGGCTTAAGTGTTGTTCTGACAGCTTGCTCCAATAAATCATAGTTCTTCCCATTGAACTTGATTGTGGTTATAGTGACTCTTGGAAAATCTAAGGGATGTAAAAAGTATGGAGATTGGCTAGCGATAATAAAATTTTTTGGCTTTGTCTCTTTACCCTTGGGTTCATCATCCTTAACCATGGCTTTCTACTCTTTGGGCTTGATTCAAAAAAATTCATCGCTTTAATATCATGTTGAATTTTTTATATCAATTTGGCCATGAACGTAGAGTCATGCATATAACTCAAATGAGCTTGCAACCAAAAATCAATCGGCAATAGGTGGAGTAGCTCACAAGCTCATATATGTGCTCAAACCCTTTAACTTTATCAATGTGGGATAACTTCCACTTTTATATTCTTTTATTTTATCAATGTTGGACAACACTCACTTTTATATTCTTTTATTAAATCAATGTAGGACAACATCCACTTTCATATTCTTCATACGCTCCCTCACGTGTGGACTACTGATAAGGTCCAACACGTGACACGATCCCTACAGGGGATAGTGGGAAATCGAGATCGAGCGGAACCTTGGCTTTGATACCATGACATGAGTACAAGCATCAAAGAGGAAGAAAGAGGCGAAGAGCTACTGTTCCCATTCATCATCACGGTAGTACATAAATACAAGCAAAAAAGAGCCTATCATGCCTTAGAATTCTCAACCCTAGCCACCTAACTTATCTTAGGCAACAACTATCATAAAATTATACAAAATATAATAGATTTCCTCATCAATATATATCTCTCTCTCAAAAAAAAATTCAAAGAAGGGTCTTGAACTTCATCCCAACAGTCAAAAAAAGGAAAAATTGAAGCACAAAACCACATCGTTTTTCACCGAATCTGGCCAAAAAGAGAGGCATGAGATGGCCCGCCCCTACACAAACAACTCATGAGCGGCTCGATTTCACTCACCACTACAATGCTTGTGAGAGACTCGTGTCCCAACGAGCGAGGCAAATTAACACCGCTGCACATGCTCTAAAGTGTGGGTCTTATATCTCAACTAGCCTCTTTTTATTAACTGTTAGCCTGATACTTAAATACTGTGTTATTATGCGACCTCAGAGAGGAAGAAAAAAGCGAAGGGCTACCGTTCCCATTCATTCATCACGGTAGTACATAAATACAAGTAAGAAAGAGCCTATCATGCCTTAGAATTCTCAACCCTAGCCGCCTAACACCATCTTATACAAAAAGTATCATAAAATTATACAAAATATATTTATAAAAAATGTAATAGATTTCCTTATCAATGTCTATGTCTCTCAATTTTATCTCAAAGTAGGGTCTTCAACTCCAACCCAAAGGTCAGAAAAAGGAAAAAACGAGGCACAAAACCACGTCATTTTGCATCGGATCTGGCAAAAAAGAGAGGCATGAGATGGCTGGCCCCCACACGCCAACTTGCGACCGGCTCGATTTCACTCGCTGTAGCAGTGCTTGTGAGTAGCTTGTGTCTCGTCGAGCGAGCCAAATTACCATTGCTACACATGCTCTAAAGTGTGGATCTCACTTCTCAAACAGTCTCTTTTTGTTAGCCGTTAGCCTGATACTTAAATATTGTGTTGTTATGCGACCTCAATTAGCTTAATTGCACAAAAATTTATTGCCACATTTGCTTATTGTTTTAATTGTCAGGCAACATTAGCATTAGATCTGGTGTTCAATTTTTGACACATATGGTAGTGGGCTTTATTAATCACACCATTCAAATGTGCTATAATGTTATATCGTAGAACGTTTTGATACTTTGATCTTTTTTCTAGTCTTGTATTTGATACTCAAATCTTCAGTTCAAGTTGGCTACTCTTTACTTGTGTGAAATGATGTTGCCAATATTTTTTTTATTTTCATCTGTATTTGTCTTCTTGCTAATTTATGTTTTGAAATATTGTTTATGAAATTAGTTTGAAATAATCTCAAAAATAACTAATATGTACAAGCATGTATATGTATATATAAATAGAGATAGAGAGAAATATATATATATATATATATATATATATATATATATATATATATATAGGGATAGGAGGGTCGCGGCCGGTGGTGGTGGTGGGGACAAAGGTGGCATTGGCGGCAGAAGGATGGCAATGTGGCAGGTGGTGGCGGCAATGAACAAAAGAGAGAAAGTGAGCCAGATTGAGAATTGAACATTGGAGAAAAAGAGAAAACGGTGGCAGTGTTCGATCTATTTCGTTGAATTTGACATGCTTCGTTGCTCTATTTCTCAATTTCGACGATGTTCAAAATCCATGAGTTGATTATTGGCTAAAATATTTCTTCCAATTTAATTCTTAAATTTTGATGGCGATCATTGATTTGCTTTAGTTTCTTTTTATTTTCACACGATCCATTGAAAAGTCACTATGATTGATTCATACTTGACTGTATTTTGTTCCACTAGTACTAGGAGCGCTTTATTTCTCAAAGTCGACTGGTGTTGAAGATGCACAATTTGATTTGCTCAAGATTTATAGTTGATTCTGCTCTATTCAAAAAGATGGCAGATTAAGTATCCTGCTTCATTGTTGTTGTTGTTTTTTTTTTTTTGGTTGATGTCAGTTTCTATAAATACAAATTTTGGGTCTAAATTAAATAAGGCAAGATATTCAAAAATAAATTAGATTTTTCATTGATTTTGTATGCATGGCTATAATATCTTACCAGCAAAGTTTCTGCTGATTTAAACTTCATGCAATTTGGACGATTTGAGGGTATGACTACTTGATTTTAATCTAAAATGCAAAACTAGATTATGAATACCACAGTGACTCTTGATCTAGAGATGTAGAAAATGTTGATTTGCTAACTTTGATTAGCAAAACACCTAATACAATGAGAGCTTCAGGTGCAGAGGTCGAATGAAGAAAATGAGGGGGTAGGAACCCTACTTATGGGCTCCCACACAGCATGGTTAAGAAAACCGGACCGGACCGGCCGGTCCAACTGGTTGGACCGGGAACTGGTCAGTTCAACAGTCCAGAAACTGAACTAAACCGATTTGACATTCGAACTGGGGAAAACTGGTCAAACTCGGTTGGACCGGCTAACTCGGTCAAACCGGCCCGCCCGCAGTTGGACCGGCTTCTCCTAGGTTCTTCAAAAGCGTTTTTTTTTTTGGCCCAGAAAATTTCGCAGCCCAAAGCCTTGACTTCCTCTTTCTCTCTAGCAATTGCAACCAAGGATTTAAAACACAGATGCGGGTTGGTTTGCGGTTTCGATCGCATTGTCATGAGATCGTTTGGATGCGCTGGTCGCGGAACGGATCGCATCCGTCACGGCGTGAGAAGTTCACATACTTGAATTTGTCATCTGTATTTGTATTTTAGTACCACAATTCACGAAGCAATGTTGTTTTGTAGCATAGTTCTTATTTAAGTAGATTAGATTGGGTCAATTTTGACAATATTCAAACAAAATAAGTAAGAAAAGCTTTGACGCAAATGATCAATTATCAAAATAATAACATATTTAATATAAATATCATAAATTGATTTTAAATTTAACACAAAAAACACCATAATTAACATATAGTGACACACAAAAAACATATAATTAACATATTTAACATCAACAACATATATAATTAACATAATAATTAATATAAGCATAACCAAAAAACTCACATTATTAACATAAGTAACATAAAAATATCATAATTAAGAAAAAAAATCTCAATATGTTTTATCAATTGCTTCTACATTTAAAAATTGCTTGCACCCATAACTACACCAATAGCACTTCTCAAAATTATGGTTATATAGCAGTAAACTACGCGTTCAGAAACGATGTGGGACAGGAGAGATGAAAGCTAGCAAATCTTTGCATTCACCAAGTTGCATAGAGTCCCACATCGCCAGTGATGACTTCATTGGCATTCTAACAATTCTATATAAATGCCTCCAAGCAATAATTTCTATTCACCAAGTTGGGCCTTGTTTGTGTGTATAGGCTAAAACTTGGAAATAGCCTATCCAATTGTGGATGGGCTAAGTTCATTGAGCTAGTTGAAGCAGGTCAATTGTATTTGATTGGTTATTCTTGGCTTGACTTTGGAAGTAATGCCATTATTTGGCTGTTTCACATTCTGTCACGGCTAATGCGGCCATTCCTTAGTGACATGCTTGTCACACCAATTTTGCAGTGTTTTTCGGTTCATTAAATTTTTTTTCCGTTAGTAACGGCTGTTTCGGGATGGAACGGCTGAGTTTTGAAACCCTGATTGCAACCCTAACTTGGCACCCTCTTTCCCTTAGAACCTCACTTGCTCTTTGTTGTAGTCGGTGGTCGCCGGTTGGTGTCTACGGTCAGGGCTTAAATCCTCTAAGGGTAAGCCGCCACTCTCCTCATCTCCCTCCTTCTCTTTCTCTACATTCTCACTCTCAATCTCTCATCTCTCAAGTCTCACGTCTTAAGTGTCAAGCTCTCATTCTCTCAACTCTCAAACTCTCTTTCTCTCAGTCTCAAGCTCGAGTATAGTGCTGGATTGGGCGGCTCTATGGCTGGGCAATTGGCAGAACTGTGGCTTTGGGCAGTGGACAGAAGAACCGAGTGCTTGATTCAGTTCATTTGTTAACTTTGATTAATTGATAACTTTGCTTCCCTTCAGATTAACTTTGATTGATAATTTATATTGAAATTTCAATTAACTTTGCTTGCTTCAATTGGTTGGTTGTAACTTGTAAGTATGTAAATTAACTTCGCTTGCTTCACTTGATTGGTAAATTTGGTTGCTTGACTAATTGTTAATTAAGATTAAGTTTGAAATTTCAATTAACTTTGTTTGCTTGAATTGGTTGGTTCATGTTTGAACCTTGGGTTGTTAAATGTCAAATTTTTCTTGCAATTTGCAAATTGTGATCTATATGCAAATTGTGTGGAAAGCTTGAGCCTTAACTTGATGTTTCTGTCGTACTTTATCGTGTTGTATACAATGATGTTTTGAAATTTGAAAAAAAAATTATAATAAATATATGTAAAAAATTTTCAGATTCACCAAGCTGTGCCGATCTATAACCCAGTTTGATAGTAAACCGGGTCAACCGGTTCAACCTCAGTTCAAACAATTCAATCGGTTGAACCATTGACGCGCTCGACCGACCAGTTCGATTACCAGGTCGGTTCTCTCAACATTTCCACACAGAAAGTTGGAATTGGACTTTAGCCCAAATGAAAATTTTAGTAATTAAAAATGCCTGGACTTGTCCGATGCATCTTAAATTTATATTAAATTATTTTTTGAGTTGTCAACATTTTCTATTATCTACACGTGGTAAGTTCTAATTACTCACAACTTAATTCCTTTTTATCGAACCTAAGTGAAGTGCATCAAACTTGATACTCCATGATGTATGATTTCCATAAAGCATTCGAAGACTATCGCAAGACATGAATAATTCAAATAACGTTGAAAAAAGGCAAATTTTCCATAAAAAAGTACCACGTTTGACACGTAGGACACATGCCTACTAAAAAAACTGCGCGAAAGTACCCTGACTTCTTGGAGAAACTATTTTAGAGTTCCTTTATTTTGTAAATCCATTTTTCATCTAGAAAGGCACAGTTGCCCTTTCATGTAAAAAGATAATGTAAGACCTCAATAAATTCAGCTTTTACAAACTAAAAAAAAACTTTAGTTACCCTTTAACATTTTGTTAATATTTTTTATTGTTTTATAACAAATTTTATATTTCTAAATTCTAGTAAGACGATTTACATTTTATTTTTTTTACATAAAGGATCCTTGCGTCTTTTCAGATGAATAAGGAACACACAAAATAGTTTCTTATGATTTAAGGTACCTCAAACACGGTTTTCAAAACAAAGGCTCCTTAAAATAGTTTCCTCACCAAACTAGGATATCTTAGTGTAATTCTTTGCATGCCCATTGCCTAATTGTATATGAATCCCAGGCATAGTACAGCTCCTACTGCAAGCTACAAGCAGGAAGCGGCACCTAATTACCAGTTTACCACGAGGAAATCGGGAGAAGGATACAGGTTCTATAGTTTATTTTGACATATACAGCATGTAGTTCCACTTGTACTTACTGCATCTCAAATGGAAAATATTAAGCTTACAACATCATATGGGCAGCAGCCCCAGCTGCAGTGATCTATGGCTTCACTAATCATCATTCAGCTATGGAATCATCCGTCGGTACCTTCAATTTCCGGGAGCTCATCTCGGCATTGAGCCAATGCCTCAGTTCCAGAGGTTGAGCCACTAGTAGATTCTACTTGTCGACCCTGCCAATGTGAAAGTTACAGAGTCTGATAGAAACTCCAATAGTCATGCAACTGAAGCATAAGGCAAATAAGCAAAACTTCATGTAATGACAATGTATATGTTAAAATTAGAATGCAGGATAGCTTTATCTTATGATCACTTCTGATAGTACGTTCTTTGAACTTTTTCTAATGTCTAAATCAGACTGAATTTTTGGCTCTAGCAATAATGTAGCTCACATGATCCACTGCCAAGGAGCCATGGCATGCAAAATTCCCACAAGACATCTGCACTTACGCTCGCTACAATAGGATGAAAGAAAAAGATTCATGCATAATAATGCCCCCCCCCCAAAAAAAAACCTCCAAATAAAGGAAAAGAACTAATAACCCTCCTTCATGTTTTGTTGAAAATGACTTCAATTTACAGGAAAATTCAATCATTTGGTTTACTGAAAGTGTCAAAAATCTAGGCATCTATGTCAAAATGCAGAGCCATCCCCAACGGGGGGAGAGAGAAACTACAGGCATAATTAGAGTAATTCGTCTATTATGAGTTAAGATGACATCAACTGTCCAAAGTCCAAACGACCCCCCCACCCCACATTCATCTAATGCAGTTTTTTTCACTACTCATCCAAACACCCCCCCCCCCAAAAAAACCCTTCTCCCAACCACCAAAACAAAAGAAAAAAAGCAAAAAGAAAGGGAGAAAACCAAGGGCAAAAAAACGAAGAAAGCAACTGGATATGCTCATGCGTATGCGATAATGGATGAGCTAAGATCCTCCAGGGATGAGTCTCAGGCGTAAACTTCAGATGTTCTGACCTTCCAGACGGAACCTCATTGGTTTCTGCAGTTATTTCCCTAGGGGTATGACTACTTTCAATACATAAACAAAACATATGTCGATAATCCAGTTCCAAGCAACCCAAAGAGTCCACATAATGCACCTAATTTGATATTTATTAGTTTCAGCTTATTTAGTTTATGATGGTAGCATATCCAATCCAGTGCAGTAGCCACCAGGAGAGTCTAATGTAGGAGTCAGGGAAACAACCCCCCCCCCCAACCCGGTTTCCCAAAAAACAAAAAAGAGAAAAGAAAGCCTTCCTACCTAATATGCTTAGCTTTAAAAGGCACAAAGCTTCCTACCTAATACGCTTAGCTTTAAAAGGCGGAAGGCACATAGGGTCCCGAGGCACAAGGCACTGCAGTGTGAATCACATATGCAAGGCGCATTTCTATGCAAAAAATGCTTAAAAGTTGTTCAATTTTCACAAAGCGCGTTTTGTAGAAACAAGTCAGATAAATGCATTGAAAAAGTGATTAGACATCAGCATAACTACTAATACCACAAATAGCCTTGCTATATTATCCTTTTAGTTCCACAAAACACATACTTACCATACAAGCATAACTTACTTTTTAGCTCCCAGGTTAAGAAAAGAACAAAAAAGGTATAGACAAGGCCAAGAAAAAGTAGAAAAAAGGTGAAGATATAGCCTTGCATCCTTGAAGCGGGCCTCATCCCTCCAAGGCATTGACGTGCTCAAATCATGCCGAGGCGCACTTTTTTAAACTAAGCTAGTATGTATTCTGTGGTTTGGATTATACACCAATAGAAGGTGCTCAACCTCTCGTCTTATAACGATTTCAACTTCGAATCACCAAAATTATTTAATCAAAGTTCATTCACCCAGGAACCCCATAAGTGTAAAGCGGTATAAATTAAAGGAGAGACAGTCAAATACCATTAGACAGTGTAAGTTCATTCACCCAGGAACCCCATAAGTGTAAAGCGGTATAAATTAAAGGAGAGACAGTCAAATACCATTAGACAGTGTCTGCTAACTTGTTTTGAGCCATCAACATGTTGATAGTCGGGCTTCTCATCCCCATTTTGCATCTCCGGCAATTTTTTCGGCCCATTTTGTTGTCCAGGAAAGTTTTGTTGTTGCTGTAATGACTGTTGATCCGGAGATAGTCCTGGGTACCGTTGTGAATGCTGACTTAGTTGCAGTTGCTGAAGGTACTGTAAGTACTGTTGTTTCTGAAGCTCGTGGTACTGATATGCTTGCTGCTGCTGCTGTGGCAGATTCATTTCCTCATGCTCCATCTGCGGCAGCTGTTGCTGCTGAAGTTGCTGTTGTGCAAGCTGCGGCAGCTGCTCTGATTGCAATTGTTGTTGCTGAGGCTGTGGTTGCTCAGTAGGCTGTTGCTGTTTGAGCTGCTGCTGATAAAACTGTTGATGATACTGTAAGAGTAGTTGCTGCTGACCAGAGGTCATCTGTTGAGACTGCTGCCGGTTTTGCACATGTTGCTGCTGAGTATTTTCCATTTGCTGCTGAGAAGGTTGCATCTGTTGTAGTTGTTGTGGTTGATTTGGTTGCGGTTGTTGAAAAAGAAGCTGCTGCTGCTGGGTGTAATAATAATATTGCCACATCTGGTTGTATAATTGATCGTTCTGAATATTTTGATATTGCTCATTGCCAGGCAGTGGGTATTGATTTATTGGAGCTTGAGGAAAAGAAATGGGATGGAGGGGAAGTTGAGCCTGAGATGCAATCTGCTGTTGGACATTTGATGTTTGCACCGCAGCACATACACTCGGTTGATTTTGATTTTGCATTCGGCCATCTCTGTGACCTCGTGAATTATCTTGATGCCTGTTATAATGACGATCATGTCTCTCCCGGCGCCAACGATCTTCTGAATAACGACGAGCACTGTGCCGTCGTGGAGAGAGAGACCGCTCTCTGTAACGTCGGTCATGCGTGTACTCACGAGAACCCCGCCTTCTTGGAGAGAGTGACCTTTCCAATTGCTCTTCTGAGTTTCTTAGAGAACCAGGCAGTAATCGATCTTTACCAGGAAGGTTGACTCGGTGCTGGTTCCGGTCTCGGTCTGAAGGACGATCTGTTAATGCAGCGGGCAATGCATTCTTATCACACCTATTAGAGAAGGGACCAGAAGAGTCATTATATTTTTCAGCAGCTTTATCATCAGCAGTTTTATCGTCTCGAGGACTTGGAGGATGGGACATTAAGGGTTTTTCATCAATATCATGCACGCTTCCAGGTGTGCTTGCATTTGATAAAGAGACTTCTTTAGGAACCTCCAATCTTGGAGAAGGTGATGCGATTATAATTTGAGACTTGTCATCTAGTGCAGGTGGATTATCTTGTTGAAAATTCTGCTCTTGCTCTTGCTCTTGCTCTTGCTGAATGCAATTTGATTTGGAGTTCTTGACTACTTCTGGTGGGTCGCTCTCATCAGCAACTTGATTAGTTGATCCAATTGCTCCACATACAGCCGGTTCAGACTTCTTATTTTTCTCTCCCATGAGTAGTCTCACCTCTTGTGAAGGCAGCTGAATTGTTCCACACTTTTCACTATGCTCCCCAAAGGGCTTTTGAGAGTGAGAGTTAACTCTACCTGCCTTTTCCCAAGTAAGCATGTTCCATAGGCCCCCAGCTTTAACAGGCTTCTTAAGGGAAGACTGCAGTCTGACTAATTGAGGAAACAACTTTAGATGGCGACTCCATGCCCTCCTAACATCGTGGATGCTCCCACAAAGATCAATGAACTGCCATCATCACATACCAAAGAACCATAAGAAATGTGTACTAAACATAGGCTTAGGATCTCTAGACAGTACTCAAAAGAATCACATGCGTAAAAGCATCGCAAGTAATAGGTAAACAAAGTTTCAGCTTGTTTATTCATTCTCTGTTTTTAGATTGAAGTACATCGTGGGGAGTTCTTATTGGAGAAGGGGAATTGTAAAATTCTTCAGAAAATTCCCAATATTTATCAACTAATCAATAAAGTAACAAACACATGTCGCAAGACGAATTGCACATACAACTAGCATTCCGTTATTCCCCCCTAATTCTAAAGGAGTCATTAAAAATAAGGCTTGTGTCAATGCAACGCTTTAAGCTCACCACCCTCTATAATCTGCATGAAAACCTCAATAAAGCAGCCGTGCCTATCTGACAGGCAAAATAACACCGCCCTTGCCCTCTACGAGCAACTAGGTCACTGGCAATAGATCCTCAGAAAGAATAGTACTGCATCTCTTTCAAAAAACACGAAAACAGAAGGCAGTCCATCTTAGCCATTTATTTTGCTGGCCATTTTTGGCTGACAAAAGAGAGACAACAGACATAATGTAGACATCTTAAAGGTGCGGTTAGTTACCTTCATAAAAGTGTTATCCGCCCCCACACAAAGCTTTGCTAGGGTTCACAGAGAATGCCCTTCAGGGTACAGCAAAGCTGTTTAGATGACGTGAATTTTAGAATCTCCTAGACCTCCATATGAGATTTAAGAAAATCAGACAATCAGAAAGAGAGATTGCTTCTCCCAAATGCCTCGCTCTATCATAGTAGTGACATCAATGGGACAAGGAGTAAAATAAAAAGCACAAAGCACTCTAAGGCTAGGCATGTAACATAACTTAGAAACGAGCATGGAGAAGAGTAAAATAGATTTCTCTGCATGTGCGAGTGCCAATATAGAGCGAGAGAGAGAGAGAGAGAGAGAGAGAGAGAGAGCGAGGGAGAATAGAATTGATAGGGATGACAGAAACAATTGACATTTCATACCATCAATTTGAAACAGACCAGAACATAAAATAGGACAATCACACGAAATTCAAAGCAGTAATAACAAACAAAAATTGCAACTTTGCAACACCTTAGGGAACACTCCCACTGGGAGGTAGTAGAGTCCACTACAGGATTAAATAAACTAAATTTTAATCAAATGAGTAAAATCACATGTACTTGCAAAGGTACAATCTCATTACGATTTTCTACTGAACTTGTATTCAAGGACTAGTTTAAATGCATGAACCAGTTAAGGTCACATTCACAGATCTTTTTGTTGTATGCGATACTAGACCCAACCCAGAGGAAGAAATAGTTCAGAAATAGATAAAACACAATGCTCTAAATTAATATGATAGCATCTAAATCGTATGTACATGGATTTAGATTCATCAAGTCGGATAAGCAAAAAACATATTGGAAATCAATAGAACAACCTCAAGATATAAAATTGATAACTCCTCCAGATCTTGGGTGCAGGGGCTGCTAGAAACATGTGAAGCAAGAGTAAGCGCCTTCACCACTATAGAATCTAGAACGTCCACTTCTATTGTTCCTTCATGCATCAACGCAAAGAGTATCAATTCCTGAAAGGTTAGGTAACAATGTTACTACAGCAATCTAAATGAAATCACTAATCTTTGTAAGTCGATGTACTATTCAATAAACCAACAGTAGCTCCATAAGCTCTGCTACATGCCCCCAACTATATCCATACAAGGAAATGCTAATATATTTTGCACATGGCATCTAATGGAAAGGACATACCTTGATGAGTAATTTGGAATGAGGCATATGCTGAATGCCATCAAGCAAAACCCCTCTAGTAGCCTCAACATCTTTCGAAATCTGGGCAAAGATATGGGACCATGAAACGCCTTGCCGAGAATCTTATACCATTTTGGGGGTCCACAGGGGGGATATATTAAGAGTCACACAGCATGCAACACCCAAGAAGTTAATAAATAAAAACCAACACAGATCCGAAACATCTATGAGACTAGACTATGTTATCCATCTTTTAGTTGGAATACCAGTAAAATTTTCAAAGATACAGCTCCTCACTGATTTGTAAGAAAGCAAAGTAGGTTTCCTAACTGTGAATTCATGTTTTTTTTTAATTTTAAATCAGGAACTGTCAATTCATGTAAATAACTTCCAAGGCGCAATGGTACAAGACTTCGGCAAAATAGTCCTGGTAAATACATTGTCACATAAACATTCATTGTACTTTAATTCTTGTTGCCAAATCTTGCCCGATAATCTGTACTTTGTTTGGTTCTGTCATTACAGAGCCATCTTTTTCCAAGAAAAAGGATGACAAGTTCATGCATATACGCCGAATCATGCAACTGCTGATACAGTAAAATATTTAGCTCATCCACTCATGATATCCAAACGGTACTCAAAGAAGCTGAAGCTGATGCTACTGTGTATCATGGTACTAGACAGACATAAAGCCCCTGAATGTAACTCAGCCATAATACGTGCACCTACCTTGTACACAAAACGTGCAAAATGTACATACAACATTGGAAGAGTGGGAAGTCTCTTTTCTGCTGCCAGCTCAATTGCTTCCCTGTAAATATCAGATGCTGCAACATAGTTTCCCTGATAATTCAGACATGAAGGTGCTAACATTAATGTCACTTCAGTAAAGATAAATCTGAAAAAAAAGAAAGGGCAGCCCGGTGCACAAGCATCCCGCATTCACGCAGGGTCCGGGGAAGGGCCGCACCCCAAGGGGTGAATTCTAGGCAGCCTAACCTGACTTTGTCAGTGGTTGATTCCACGGCTCGAACCCATGACCTTTAGGTCACACGGAGACAACCTTACCGTTGCTCCAAGGCTCCCCTTCAGTAAAGATAAATCTGACAATGTAGCAAATTTAAATCATCTAGATACCAAGCGTTTTTCCATGTTGGCCTTCCTTCTAACAATATCAATGAAAAAGGAGTCAGACTCTCGGTTACACTGTAGAAACGCTGCACGTACACCCTCAACATCACCTTCTTTCTCTCTGTGCCACGCATTGAAAAGGTGAATTTCAGAGGCATTCTGCAATGCACATATGAGCAGGTCCATAAATCTCCAGTCAAGTAAAAAGCATCCCAGTCAGTGTACCCCATAGAAAGCAATAGGCCAAGTTTAGCAGAGTGAGAACATATCTTAAACCTTCAAGCAGAGATTCACTCAATCTAAACCACTTCTAGCGAAGTCATTCATAGGACATTGTCTACCCATGCTCCCCAGCAAACTTCAAGCTGGAAAATTTGAACAGGAACTATGGCTTGCTATGGAGGCCAAAAGTCAAAGCAGGTGTAATCCAAACAATATTTAGTTATTTACCCTTGAAAAACATTCTGCACTTTCAGGTACCAATTTAAAAAGTTCCACTCAGGACATTTCTAACAATATTTCAGATCCCAATTTACTGATCCCATAACATTGGTAAAAAGTTTGATAATATAAAGTTTAGCACACTAGACTTAAGAGAACATCAACTATGAATTAACAAGGACAATAGTACTTGACTAGATCGTCTGGCAGACAGGAAAATGACATTGAGAAAAACACCAAGGCTAACCATCTCTTGTCTAAGGACAATGGAAAGAGAGGCCCTTGGGTACTCCAGATAATTCAAAAAGTCTGGTGCAGTGGGTTGCTTCAGTTTAAGTCTCCTCCCTTTCATCCAGTGGAGCAGCCACCTAGTTGTTTTGCACTAGGTCCAATGTCTGGGATTGGGAGCTTGGAACTGCCTCTTGGTTATAGCCTCATAATATTTCAAAGCACTTTGATGTCAAAGACGTATTGGTGGCTTGGAGACCAAGGATGAAAAAGAGTTAGGTTCTCGCAGTGGCTATTTGATGGACTAATGTAAGGAAAACAAGTTTGACTGATTTTTGAGGACAAAGCAATGTTCATTCAAGAATTCAAGCTCTGCTTTTTTTAGAATGTTGCATAGTTGGAGCATTGCATTAATGGTGAAAGAAATTTGAATTTTTTGGATTTTGTAGCTTGTATTATGGATGAGACCTTGAAGGCAAAATGTTTCTTTTGTATTTTCCCCTTGTACATGGATACCATCCCCTTGGTGTCTCATTAATACAAGTATACAACTCTTCATCACTCAACCCACCCACCCCCCAAATAAAAAAAAACAAAAAATCCCTTTGGAAGAAGCTTGAACCTTGAGGGTGCCACTGCAGCTTCAGATGCTGATTCCAGGGCTGATACTGAAGGAGGTAGTCTAATTGATGGCAGCCTTCACAGAGCCCAAGATGACCCAAAGACCTTGAGCTCAATGTGTGTTTACTGCTGATGAGATAACTGGGGAAGTAGTAGCAAGCTCGCTGTAGATGAATCAGGACCAGAGATCATCTGCAATGGTATCAATTCCAAGCTCCGGATTCTCCTTTTCTTTAAAACTCGTGATCAACTTTTTTCTAGGAGGAGAATGAACCAGTGGATGAGGAAAGGAAATAAAATATTTCTGGTTAATGGTATAAATTTGGTAGCAGGAAGTCATCAAATTTTTATATTTTTATATTATTTTTGGATTTAATTTTAGGGAGTACTTTTAAGATAGTAGATATTAAGATATTAGCTTTATCATTGTTTAGGAAAGTAGTTTAAGTTATATTAGGATGTTCTGTTAGTTTCCTTAACTTGTAGGAGTTTTAGAATATAAGAATATAAATACCCCTCTATTACTCTCTCCCCCAAGAAAAAAAAAAAAAAACGTCTATTGTATTTGATTTTTAGACTTGATTATGCAATAAAATTTGAGCATTTAGTTTTGAACGGAATACTTAACAAAGATTTTGCACTGCTTTAGTACAGTTTCCATCATTTCAGAAAAAGGCAGAGAAACAACAGCAATAAATTATAGTATCATACCTTCAAAAAGGTGTTTGTAGCCCGCACCAGAGCATCATTTGCTATTTCTTTTCCTCCCTTAGACTCCATAAAATCAACATAACGCATCCAAAACTCCGGGTAATTGGCACAAGAAATTAAGCATCGTTCATACAGTTTTACGATCTGTGAACCATAGGCACGTTTAGCTGTTTTCAAAGAAAAGGAACAAGCCTGATAATCTTCATCATGTGACAGCAAAGTTATATACCCAGTCAAAGTCACCTTCCATCTCCACAAGATCCAAGTATCGATGCCAATTCTGTAACTGATCATCATCGAGTGGCTTCACATGAAAATATGGCCTATGTATATTCTGCTCAAACATCCGCACTTTGGCATCCAAATCACATGCTCTTTGATAAAAGTGTTCTCCAATAGACATGTACTTCTGTAATGCTTGAGATCTAGTAGATGGATCGAGCAATTCATTGATCACATGGGAGATTCCAGTATCTTCGGATGGCTTAACATCATAATCCATTTCATGTTGTGACTGCACCTCTTCAGAAGAATTGCCCTGACATCCCATCTCCTCCCAAATGGCAACCAATTTCTTGAAGCTGACATGTGAAAGCACAAAAATAAACATGCCCATCAATGATGTGCAAGGCTTACATGTCAAAAGTGAAATCTGGTAATGAAACACTAATTGAGAACACGTTGCACCAACATGATTTACAAGGAATGATTATCTTGGAGTCTCCAGGTTCCATTGCCACTATTTTTTGAAATTTTTTCCACTTTGCCCTCTATGTACCCCCTCCCCAACCCAACCAAAAAAAAGAAAAAGAAAAAGAAAAAGAAAGACAGAAATCCTGCCAGCTGCCACTCTATTTGACATTTTAGTCCAAACTACTATTGACCTGTTTACCTGTTATAACAAGTAAACTATGCATTTTCTTTTTTAACCCATAAAAACATTTTAAAATAAGAAAAGCATATCTAAAAAATTAGAATTTGATTTAGGATAACCAAAAAAAAAAAAAACCACTTTAAAATAAGAGGGAAACCCCCACTTCCATCAACCTAGAACTGCCCCCACAACTCTCATAACACCAGTGGCTGCACATCAGAAGCATCACATAGTGGCTAGTAATAGTTATCACCGGAGAGGTGCTGACTGCCGCTGAGTCCACTGGCGGGCATCAATCTCCTCCACACACCCCCCCCCCCCGCGGGGAGGGGGCCTCCCAACCTATTTTCAATCTTCTTCTCTCTTATCCCAAATGGGCCAGACCTATGTCAGACCATCGACACTCAGGCAAAGGGTATGACACTTGACACTTCAAATTACATTAAAAATTTGCAAATTGTATTGAAAATAGATGTGTACTACTTGGATAGGCATTTGCATCAGACACTCGTACCCGAGTCCAAGTAAGAGTCTCAGACACCATCACGAAGCTCGTAGAACAAGCAGCGCATTTGGATACAAAGCTAGCATCTTACTAGAAACCCATACAAATCCAATGTGGAAACTATCCACAAAATCTACAAGATCAAAAGAAGAATAAAAATGCTCCTATTATCCCAAAAACATAAGAGTGTTGATGAAATTATTCTTAAAGCATAGACAAGGTGTCTCCACACTCTCAAAGACTCTTCTGTTTCTCTTCCACCACATGCTTAAAAAATGGCATGTGGGATTAGAAGAGCATTTATCTTTTTAGTTTTTTGCCAATGAGGCCCATAGCAAAGAGACGGTTCCTAATTGAACTAGAAGCAACACAAGAAACTCCCAAGCAACTACGGGCTAATTCTCATGGAGCTCTTGCAAAATGACGATGAAGCAACAAATGATCAGCCTTGTAAATACTACCTCTATTCAGCAAGATCTTGCCCCCCTTTCGTAAATTATCGCTAATCGAAATACTCCTATGAGATGCTTCCTTGACCAAAAAAAGGAGACTTGAGCGCTAGTTCGGGTCTCCCTCCCCTCCCCCTCTCCAGCGACTAGCACGAACCCCCTTCCCCTCTCTCTCCAGGTGCTTGTTCTAGGTGGCTGGTGAAGTTCAGGGTGCTTGGAGTGGTCATCGGAGGCCCACCTGAGGTTCGCTGGACTTTGGCTCTCCAGGAGCCGCCGGCCATACCCTTTTGCAGTCATCCTTCGGCTTTTTCAGGTCTCCCCATCTTGTTTCTTCAAATCTGTGCGTTGGTGGAGGGATAAGGCGTTTTTCGGTCACGAACTTGGGTTGGCTGTCACCGCCAGCGAGTTTTGTGGTGGTTTTCCGGTCACCAGCATCTCGCCAGAAATTCCACAAGTCACTTTTTTAGGCGCAGAAACAACCGTTTTCTCTCTTGGTGGTGCTGTTATCTCCCACCAATCTCGGGTGAGTGGTTTTTTGTGTGTTTCTCCTCGTTTTCTCCTTCTCCGGGTAGTGTTTGGTATTGGTGGGTTCCGCGGTTAGGTCATTTGCACCCTTCTTTGCTTGGTTACGTTTGTGGTTTTTCTACCTCCTGCTACTTTGCATTGCCCCGTCTTCGTGTCATATATGCCTCTGTGAGCATGGAAGGGAAGTTGCAGGAAGTGAGCGTGGAAGGGAAGTTGCTGGAAGTGACTGGTGGTGTTGGGGCCTTTTTCCTTTAAGGTTGGTGAGTCCAGTAGAAGAAAAAGGTCATTCATCCAGTTGAGCTTCCAGGAGTTTCGATGGGTGGCAGTTCAAATGGTTCGCTTATGTTTCTCAAAGGGAGAACCATTGTGGTTGAAAACTTTTAGGTGGAGTCATAGGTGCCTATTGTGTCAACTGAGAAAGAATAGCAAAGGTAGATTCATTGTCCTCTCTCTTTTGGGTAATGGTGAGCAGGCTACAACAGTGATCTTTCCTGAGGGTGCTAAGGCAGAGGGTTGGTTTGGGTGACAAAGATTCTTAAGGAGACTTTGATTGAGGGTCATAAGAAGCCATCTCCTCCACCAAGGAATGCTTATATTCCCTCTAGGTTTCCGGTGAGTAGGGATAGGTCTTTTGCTAATGTTGTTCGAGGTTATCTGGGTTGCTCCCCTGACTCACATTTGATGGGGTGGAAGTGTAGGGATTGCGGTTCATGGGATGTTTGTACAGCGATTGGCGACGAACATAATGGCAATGGTAATGGGTTGAAGGAGAAGATCTCCTTCAAGGAATGTTAATGACATGTTAGTGTCTCCTTGCAAGAAGATTGGATCTAAGGAGTTTTTGGGTGCTTCTTCTCCCTGTGTTAATCAATTCCAAATGTTGAGAGATCTTTTGAAGAACTATCCTTTCTCTGATTGCGAGTGCAGCTCCCACCATTAGTTCTCCGTTTGCCTCAAGGAACCTAGAATCACCTCTAAATGTGGTGGAGGAGTTGCATCGTGTAGCTCGCTCACCAGCTACGAGTGTGCTAGTTTACTATCGTAGGAAGAGGCTTGGAAAGACTAAACTTGTTGTTGATGCTGTGTCGGGTTCTCCTAATATGCTGGAGGTGGGAGGGCCTTCTTTGTTTGAGGAAGCTCGGCATCAAGCTCACACTTAGGTTTAGATGGTGCTGCTTTGCCTGGTTCTATTTATTTGGGGAACGTTTGTGAAGATTCTCCGTGGGTATTGGAAAGAATGATCTTCTTTTGTAAGAAGCTGGTTCTGGCCATTGAAGATAGAGAAATGGAGTTGCTCTCTTTTCTTGCCTAGCTGGAAACAAATAGAATGAAAGGTGATCAGTTGGTTGAAGAGAGTATGGGGGATGCAATTGCAAGGGATATGTTGTTTCGGATGGGGCCAATCGTTAATGTTCTTGCTTGGAATGTCTGGGGGCTCAATTGTCCAAATAAGCGAGGGGATGTTAAGTGGGTGTTACGTACTTTTGCTTGCGATGTTGCCATTCTCCAAGAATCCAAGTTCGAGGTTGTTAGTCGTCTGATAGCGATTAATCTATGGGATCGTCGCCTGATTGAGTAGCTTTAGTTTCCTTCAGTGGGTTGCTCAGGAGGCATTATTGTCATTTGGGATCCTCAAGTCTTGGAGCTTGCGGACTCTCGCACTGGGTCGTTTTCTGTTTACTGGGTCGTTTTTTGTTTGTTGTAAGTTGAAGTCTTTGGAGGACAATTTTGAGTGGCATCTTATTAGGGTATATGGGCCTAATGACAACTATATGCGACTGGCTTTTTTTGAGGAGTTGTCGTTTATGTCTTCTTGGGACATTCCGTGGTGTTTGGGTGGGGATTTTAATGTCATTAGGTTTCCTTCAAAGAGAAACCACACGTGGTCGGTCGTCTTGGGTAATGAGAGTTCTCTAGTTTTATTGATTCTTACGATCTCATTAATCCTCCTTTGAAAGGTGCACACTTACTTGGTCTATCCATTGCTGCGTTATCTCACATTGACTAACTCTTCTCAGTTGAGTGGGATGATCACTCCAAGGGGCTCATTAAGTTAACCTTCCGAAAATCACTTCAGACCATTTTCCCATTCTTCTTCGTGTTGGGGAAGTCCCTAGAGGTAGACGTCCTTTTAAATTCGAGAATATGTGGCTTGAGGTGGATGGCTTTAGTGACCTTGTCAAATCTTTTTGGAATGACCTGGCCCTTTGAGTTTTATTTTGGCAAAGAAACTGAACTTTTTGAAAACCAAACTTAAACAGTGGAACAGGGATGTGTTTGGCCATTTAGAGTTTAAGATAGCTAGTTTGGTGGAAAAAGTGAAGTTCTTACTTGAGAAGGAGCAGCAACAGTCTCTCTCGTGGGCAGATACAATTGAAAGATTGGAAGTTAAAAAAGTACTCTCTTTGGTGGGAAGATCCATTGATATTTACTGGCGCCAAAGAGCAAAGTAACAGTGGATAGTGGATGATGATTGCAATACCAAATTTTTCAACCAGGTGGCAAATAGGGGAAAAAAGTTTAATGTTATTCACAAAATTAAAGTGGACGGCTGCCTCGGTTAATAATGCAATTGTTCACTTCTATTTTTTTGGTAAGTAATCAAAGAGGTATATTAAATGGACACCAAAGGGATGTCATCCATGTACAAAAGGGGGAATACAAAAACATTATTCCCTTACGCTCTCATCCATAATGCAATTGACAAAAGCCAAAAAATTTAAATCTTTGTTACCACTAAGCCCCACACTCCAACTATAAAACAACCTCAAAAAATAGAGCTTGCCTAAGCACAAATGTTGGGTATGGATTGGTTTTGGGTCTGCATCCTTAAGCCTGTTTGTTTTTAAAGTTTTTTTTTTTTTTAACACAAACCCATTCCAGTGATCCCAGCCACTGGACACTTACAGACCAACTCCCATCTGACAAAAGGATGCTGAATACATAGAGGATATTAGATACGCAAGACCTAAAAAGGATGCCATAGCCTGATAGCCCCCAAAAAAAAGAAAAAAAAAAGGAAAATAAGCTCTCTGGCATCAATCTGGCCTCTTAAAAACAAGGTACCTAAAGGAACGACTCCCATGATTGTCAACTATAGATACATCCAAATAAGTGACTAACTAATTACCCAGAGGTGTCCTATCTTTAAGGAACTATTTCGGGACTCCGCTAGTTTCAAATATATAGCTTGCACTGTAACTTTTAGCAATTTTGAGGTCCCATTTTGGCCTCCACAATAGCCTTTTTGTCTGTTACATCACATTTCAGGGGCCTTAAAATTGCTAAACCATCCATAAAGTTGGGTCCAATAATCCAATCTGTATATTTGTATTTTTAAACTAGAGGGGTACATAGACAGGTCAATAATGAATAGCAATATACTACATCCAACTCTGCAGGCAATGATGCCAATTGCCACATAGGTGAGATCACCTACATCTAGATCTTCCTAAACCCAGCGGGACCCACAATATCAGTTGTTGCTGAATATAGTACACCCAAACGAAGGACCAAGTGGTCTACAAGAATACCAAGATGATGGATTTTCCAACCCTAGGAAAAGATTCAAGACAAGAAAGGACGTCCACCCATTCCACAATATACCAAAACCCTCAAAAAGAAAAGAACCCCCCCCCCCCCCCAAAAAAAAAGAAAAAAAGCGTCCAATGCAAAACTTCAATGTTGTCACCGTGAATCCTCATTCCAACACAACTAAAAATGAAAATGAAAATAAAGAGAGGCAACACAAACTATCTGGTGGTTAGATGGAAGAAAAACTGATGAAATACAGAGTTGACCCCGCTTCCTTCATCTACTCCCAACGTTCTTTTCACTCCATAGGTTAATCCAAGAAACTCCAACTCAAGCATGTAAGTCTAGGGATCTAGCTTGGACACCGCATCCTTGTCCCTCTCTTGTCGATATCTTGTGACACCACAATACCACATTTCCTGTAGGCCTGTAGCCACCAAATTCAAAATCTAAACTTTTGCAGAAGAGGAATAGGAACTAGGAAGCACTACTCCTAGACTTTAAAGAGCACCTTAATCCATTGAACTACATTCACATATTGCAATAACAGCAGCACGTTCACCGAGTTGGCCTCTCACATGGATCAAGGCACAGATCATGGCCATTTCAATGCAAAACATTTATTGATAAATGTGCATGTACTTTTTCACAATTCTCTTTTTTTTCCCCAAGAGAGAGAAAGGCTTCAAAGTTTTTTAAAAACCAGAAGATGGGTGCACAAACTCACTTGAAATGCATTCTCAAGCATAGGACCCCCAGCAGGAAACCAGCGAAATAGCAACAAGTAACGGGAGTTGTGACATCCAACATTACACAATCACCCATCAGATAATGGTGTGAGTGCGACTATTCATTGACATAAAGGCCTCCACTCTATGAGGCTTAAAGTCCTTAAATTTAATGGAAAACTCCAAACCAAAGGAATGAAAATGGAATTCAAAGATTCAAAATTGGACACACACCATTCCGTATAGAGGACAATGTGAATGACCAAACTCACCCTCTCAATAACCAGCAGTCTGACCAGTACCAAAATCTATGAGACCAGCAGGTCCCTCCATATTCATATTAAAAATAGCCACCCTCACTTCATTCTTCTACAACCCCAACGAGTAACAACTATGCTGCCTAAGTCAAGACCCTGAAGAATAGGCCGTTTCTAACTGTAATCTGAAAAGGATTATTCCTAAAGAGAACATTTTTATCCACAGCAAATGATAACCAGGCCTTGTTAGGCATAAAAACACAATATAGGTTTGGAATGATAGCTCTCAAATACAGTTATCAGCAGTTGGTGCTTATACGATCCAACTGCTGGGTACGATGCAGGAAATTCATGCTGAAATGCTGGGTGACAGATCACCGCCGGCTGCCTTAAGCAGACTGCTGCGCACAGCTTCCTTGGCAATGTGTCAGAAGGTCATTTCTCATCTAGCATGAATTTTACATTTCCTTATCAATACAACAGGACAAGGAAGTTATCGTTGATGGTTACAGTTACATCTACCAAGTCTCTTCTTCATTTCTTCTAAACAAAAAGACTATATCAACAATAGTTTGAAAGCCTAAGTTCCCTCAATGTTCAAAGCTGTGCTCTCGTGTCTAATTTAAGTCACATAGCCCTAATTATTAATCAATCTTAATACCTATTTTACTATTCAAAAGATAACATTCTAAATATGCAGAAAATTCCATCCATAATCAACAGGAGAAAGAGACATAGACCCCTAAAATTATCATACGACACTGTTTGTGAGTGAATTCAGTCAATGATCCACAGCCATGCTAGATTTATCTGAAAAATCTCCAACTAGTATTAATTAGATGAAGACTAAAGGGACAAAGAAGTTAGTGGTAGACATGAAAGTTTGTCTCGTGCATGCATGTATGAATTATGAACCAAGAATGTGACTTGATATCAATATTCATCGAAGCAATACTTTTCTTCTATAACTTTCCAATTGAAGTATTGATTCTAGCTATGGAGAAAAAACTCAAAGTAGACCATAGCAAATAATAACCAACAATGGCATGCCCTATGAAGTAATTAATTTTGTTGTACTACCAGGCCTGTGAGAAAACCTTGCACGGCAAACGACTCGCATACCTTTCATAGTATTGATGCAACTTCTTCGTTGGAAATTTTAAAATCTGGATATAGATTTTTGCCAAGGAATTCCACTGTTGCTGAGAATATGCGTATTCAATATATTTATCCCATAAAATATGGCACTGATAATCCATTCCAACAAATGACAGCCCTCTTTCAAATAATCTGCACAGCATAAGAATTTTGAAATACAGCACAAGCATATAGAAACAAGAAGGTATATTCATCACAATATTTGGTGATGATAGGTATTGATCAAGGAAAAATTCCATTACAAACAAAATTAACAGCCCAACTGCCCTTGTTATCCAATTATCAAAATAGAAAAATAAAATGCAAAAGTAATTTGTACAAAGCATTCATTTCGTCAATCGACAAACAATCATTCCGCCAGCCCCAGGCATTTTCCCTCCCATTGTTTGAATTTGTCTTGTATGAGTTCATTATATGGCTACAAGAAGCACTCTCACACCTTCAAAACCCCTTCAGATTATAGAAAGTGTGCACAGGTGCATGAATATTTGCTCCTGCACTGTTAGTGGACTTCAAGAACAGAAAAGGCCGGTCCTCAAAATAACAAAACTGCTGCTAGCGCAGCTATTCCTACAACATAGATTCCATAGGTTTTACAGCAAATGACAGAAACCGTAGCTATGGCAACTAGAAAAGAATGGTATAGACTATCGAGCACCACATGAACCACTAAGCCACTATAAAACTTCCCCTGATTTTGTCATTCTGCACACAGTCCACCATAATACAATAAAAAAAGAGTAACACTTAAGGTTCCAACGGAGGACATGCTCAAAAGCAGAAACTTCAAGTTGGCTAGTAGGTGTCCTATGTGTTTTGGGGAGGAAGAATCAGCAGACCACCTTTTTGTCCATTGTCGGTGGGCCTCCGCTTGGTGGCATTTGTCTCTTTCTTTGATGGGGGTTAGTTGGGTGCAACCTCAAACCATAAGAGAGGTTTTGATTGCACGGACACGAAGGTGAAAGAAGAGTTGGGTCCTAGGAGTTTGGAAGTTGATGTCTTTGGCGATTTGGTGGAGCACTTGGAAGGAGAAGAATGGCCAGATTTTTTAGGGCAAGGCTAGGGCTATTGATGATTTCAAACTTTATTTCCTGAGAACTTTGTATAGCTCGAGTCAAGTTCTCATTCATGGTACAAAGTTGACTTTTTTGGATTTTGTCAATATGATTACCGTAGAGAGTTTGAGGGCATGACAGTATTTTGTAATGGCCTCCTGTTGCAAATGGGTGACATCCCCTTGGTGTTTTCTTAATACAACTTTTGATTACTTATCTAAAAAAAAAAAAAAGAGTAAAACTTAAGATCATGGAGATGACTCTGATACACTGAATCAGCTGGTTCTCCAGCAAGTGCAACACCAGATCAAGTAAGATGACTCTGTAACTGGAAGCAAAATGGTGCAACCACATTTAATCTCTTTCGTCTATTCTATCCAAGACCTTCCTTCATTGAAATTTAAGATTTTGTGCCTCTTAGGAATCCTCACACATTGATCAGATATTTCATTCTATGGCTTTATGCATATTTTGGAGATGCGCAGATACACAACTATTGTTCCAAATTGAAATTCAGGACAACTTCTGCATTTATTGCTTAGTTCTAATTCTATATACTTCTGTATCAGGTTGATATGTTCCATGATGCCATACGCGAATCTTCCTGTCCATTTGGGCAGTTAGGTGCATGGATTAATAAAGTGCTTGCATCTAACGATGGCTGTTCAGCTTCTTGCAACACTCGCACTTCTCAGTCTGCGACCAATGTGAATGGGGACCCTACATCTATGAGTAACTGAGGTGTTTATCAACTTTATCTTGTTAATCCATGCTACCATAAAGGACTGGAATGAGGTTCGACCTTGGTGTTGCAATGACTTGCATTAACTCAGCGACAACATTGAGCTACCCCCATCCATAGCCATTTTCATCAAAGTTTCCCCACACCTTTTTTTTTGGGGGGGGGGGGGGGGGATGAGTAATACAAAAGGTGTATTAAACGGCACCAATGAGATGTCACTCATGTAAAAAAGGAGGCAATCACAAAATTAACATCATGCCCTCAAGCTCTCAACTATAGTCATATTGACAAAATCCACAAAGGTCATTCCCGATGACTTGACTCCAACTATGCAAAGTTTTCAAGAAACAAAGTTTGAAATCTTGGGAAGACCTAGCCTATGGCAACCCCTCTCCTTCCAATTGCACCACCATACAGCCAAGAGCTTCCAAACTCCTAGGACCCATCTCTTCTTTAACCTTCTTCTCCACGCCACTAGACACCTTGCACCCAACTAATCCCCATCAACGATAATGACAAAGGCCATAAAGCGGAAACCCACAACGAAAAGGTGTTCTATTAAACACCTACTAGCCAACCAAAAGTTTCTCCTTTTAAGCAAGTCCTTCCACCGTTGGAATCCTTCCTTTGGTGGCTACGCAAGATAGAAAGCACGCTTTGGCAAGAGGCTTAGATTTCCTAATTGCCTCGGCTAGAAAATGAAGCTGAGTTGACCCTTTATACATCTCTTTGCAGAAACTTTTGATGGTGAATTGCCCACTTGAGCCATGGGGCCAAAGGATTTAATTATCACCTCAACAACATTTATATTGGAAGGCAAAGCCAAAAGACTCAACACACCCTCTTCTTCCCAATCATCCAGACTTTGCAACAAACTTATGCTTCAATAGTTTTGATCCCCCACTCCAACAGACCACTTCCTCCACAATTGCCTCTTTCAAACATGCCTCCCTAAACGATGTAGGAATTGAAACTTGGAAGGTTGATCTCCGCACCACACATCGTGCTAAAACAAGAGTTATAAAAGATATGGAACGCTTCAAAACTCGAAGATGCTGCTCAACATAACAATCCTCCAACAAGTAACATCTTTGGATAAGCTAAAGAAATGCTAGAATTCGATTGGGTAAGGTCAAGCATTTGTTCCGCAAGTTACCGCAATAGAAGGAAGGGAGGTACTTCTCCTTTAACCGATCTTTATAACTCCCCATTAAGTGATGGAATGTTGAGGCCCATATTCTAGCGGAATAATGATACTCTGTCACAACTTTGTAGCCAAACATGTAAGTCTCATCTTCGCAAATCTAGTATGCCCAATATCAGGCATCCTACACCAATAAAAGTAGTCCTTCGTAGCGATTAACCAGCGAAAAACGGTGGTGGCAATGGCATCAATCTCGCTATCATAGGTTAGCAAATTGACCTTCAACTTGCTAATGATATCATAATAGTCCTCATGTGAGAGCCTTTCATACCTAGCTAGGACCCTGGAGCCTATGGATTCAAAATGTGGCCGAACCGCGATGAAACAACAACATTGGAAAGGTTTTGGAGTTGGGCGAACCACGCTTTTATGCCGTGATATAGAACGCAATTGCCGTATTACAGCGATTTTGCTGTATCGCGACCGAAACCGCATTTTGAATCCTTGTGAGGCCTATCATGAAGATCGTCATTTCTGTCTCTATGCCCATCATAAGTGTTTCTATGCCCCCTACAGTTAGACCCGTAGTCAACATATCCATAGTCTCTATAATCCTCAAATCTCCTATCTTCCCTATGCTCAACAAATCTTTGGCCCCCAAGGTCAATACTAAGACACCTGTCCAGGTGGTCTTCAGGCCAACAATCATCCCTCTAATCATTACATTGATAATTGTCCCACCGATCATCTAACCAGCGGTTGCCTGACAATCATCCCTGTGATTAGTGTCACTTCACTGGTCCCATAGGCCATCCATATTTGTAAATAACCCAATTACAGCAATTTTCCCCAATGACCAGCATGTTTGCATTTAATGATGAGGCAAGGGATCCATCATGCATGACTAATTTTCCAAAATCTCAAGCAAGGTGGTCTATACTAGCCCCAATTGTATTTCTCAAATTATAAAATCTCATCTCCACCCATTATATAAGGAGTTGGCTGTTACTAGGGAACTTAAACAGACCTGCATAGCTAGAAGATACTGAAACATAGAAAAACAAGCAAAAGGGAAAAAACTTAGAAAAAGGGAGTGCACTAGAAAAGGGGGAATGTTCTTAAATAAAAAGCTATACATTTCTGAACTTCCGATGTTTTTTAGAATTGAAGTTTTCAATGGGGATATTGCACCACAATGACATATGGTCGAAGTATGGAATGCTGATTAAGTTTTGACAATCAAAACTACCTGCTCCAACATGATAAGCAAGTTCAACAAACAGGCCACAAGATCTCCACACTTAATCCTAACTCCTTTTCGATGAAATTGCGGTGCAAATTTGATTCATTCTGGACAACACATAACCTTCTAGAAATGATCCAACTCCTACCATCCAAAATTTACACATCCTCGTCTCGCTAGAATTAATAACTGCTGCTAATAGCTATATGCTCAAACATCAAATGACAGATGGGTTTCACCAATCAGCTTCAAGAAAATCAGCAAAAAATTACAGCCTTTGTAAATAAAAGAACCATAGGCAATTCTATGATGAAGAGTTACACTTCTACAGAGTGAAAATGCAACTTATTGATCTTAGTCAAGGGTATATGCAAGGATGGATACAAAGAGCTCATTTCCAAAATATGGAAGAGGAAAACATCAATTTAGTCGTGCCTTTAAACAAAGGAAGTACAGTAGGACGGATTAGAAATAGGAAGTGGGAGGTCACTGCAATTTCCTATACTCATACACTCGATGCTTCACAGTGTGACCATGACATAGCCTGCTGGATAATTACAATACGCTTTGGAAATGGATTTGCATTCCCTCAATCTTCACAGTTTCCATCTTTACTTTCCCATTGAGATCTAAGGAAAAATCCAGCTACAATAGGCAAAAACTAGCAACTATTCTGCATCAGATGAACCTTAATTCGAATACACATCTTCAGGTCCTCAATGTGCCACTTTATTTCAGGCTGAGTAGGAGTTAAAGATTTTCCCTACCTTGCATACAACCCTTTCCTTCCATTCCCTTCTCGTCTCTTCCAAATCTGCCAAAAATGTGCAATGGATACTATATTCAGGGAATCGTACATGAGATTATTGACTTTATAATTCCCTGCGCTCAAGTAGCTATGAAGGTATTCCTTCACCTAAATCAACAGTGGAAAACCATTATCCCTTAGCAACTAAGTCAATATTTATTTCTTGGAAAATACTAAGAGAACATCACTACCACCAGCTGGTGTGGTAGTGATTGTCTTCTTTGTATTTACCATGAAAAAAAAATCATTGAGTTAATGTGGGGGTAGCACTCTAGAGTATTGGTTTTGTTTGCTTCGAACTAAGTAATATATATAGTGAACGATAGAACTGTTTAAGGACTTTGGGACCAGTGAATAAATTTTTCCAAGAGAATAGTTTTATTAACCTGTCCTACCGTTCTAGCAATGGAAAATCGTACTTGAAATGAATCCCAGCTTAAGCCCAGAGTATTAGAATATTGGATGCATATGAATGTAGCTAGATGTATGAAATTGTGTATGGGCATAGATTTCTATTTTCATTTTCATCCATTGTTTTACTTATAATATATTAAAAGAGTTCACGTGCAGCTTTTGACCAATCAAGATTAATCAACCAAGTACTGCTCGAAAATACTTATTCACCAACCCTAAATTACTAACCTACTCAGCCATTCATGAGTCATGATCCATGACATATGTTAGTTCAAATTAGATAAAAACATGTATTGTATGGCAGGGAAACGCTTACTAGTGTGCCACATAGATACTGAACAGACAAGAAGCACAGGTTCTGGGAAATGTGAGGCAATTGCTATGAAAAGGACTATTGGACCTTCTCTGGAGAATCACAGACACCTGACTGCCCCTGGGATAAGGCAGTATATGTCACCACTTCTGCACAAATGCAATGAAGGTTTTTAAGCAGAGATTTCCTTTTAAGGACATTCAACATAATCTGGTTAACCTCCGACAATGCTGAAGATTTTGGTTGAGGACCTAAGATGTACTTTTCTCTTTGGGTTATAATATATTGTTCTTTAATCAAATAAACATGGAAAATAATTTATTCAGTTCCTCTGGTAGAACGAAACTCTGACAAAAAATACAGAATAACTTATGATATAGGAAGCAGCAAAATCCTGAGCTTGAAACAATCCAAGTACAATCAATACACACAATGTAAAACAGGTTCATGACATGTAATGTTTGACGGTTCACAATGATCCACCCTACCTGCAAATCTCTAACGGATCCTCAAAGGATGAAACACTGAAGCTACAATAATTAACCCATACCCCAACAGAGTATGGCACTGATTCAACAGCCCGTTCAAAGATCTCAACAGCCTTTTCCACACTACACAAGCGTGCCTTATGCTCAGCATATTTCTTCCAGTAACCATAGCAGAGAGGGAACTCAGACAAAAAGGAGTCATACACCCAAGTGATTTTATCAACTTCATCCTGCAAAAAATAGGAAACAAATTTATCATCCCACTATCCCAGTTAGAATAATGACTAATGTTCTGTGAACAATATGAATCATAACTCAGCATTGTTATAAGAAATTTTTTTTTCCTTAGATAAATGAAATCTTCGAGGAAAATGGTTTAACCCCACAAAGCTACTTCCAAAAGATCTTGAATAGTCCATCGGAAACAGATCTATACTTGCAATTTGCAAGGCTAAGCCTCTATGCTCGCTACTTGGAAGGCTAAACCTACCCATCTTCCTAGACAAATTCAACAGGAACACCAAGTGCTGGTGGTATTCATATAAAGGAGACTTTTATCAATGCAAATATGAAAACCAAGTTGTAAAAAGCATGACCTCCTTAATACTTATCTCCACAACTAAGAAGAAAAAATGCATGCCAATCTTGCTGTACAACAGACAAGGTTAAGCATCAGAAGCATAGGCAAAACATGAGCACTAAGAATATAACTTTATCCTACACAACACCCATGTTGCATGGACTCGGGTACCGGTATCAGACACAGGTACGGATTCGCGTGTCCAACTCACTGCAGTTCTACATTTAGGACATGAGGACACCATCCAAAACTAGAACACATGCAGTGGCATATGTGAAACACGCAACTTCAAATTAACTGCTTTAGAATATTTCATTGTTGAAAACCCAAATCCAAAACCCACATCCACTTATGAATGATAAATAAAAGAATCACTAAAAAATAATGCAGAAAGAAGGCAAAAGACAATAGGGCTTTTCCGGTCTTAGATCCCTCCTCCGTCTTTGGTCTTGGTTGTCCTTTTCTGTCTCCACTGGTGGAGTTTTCGACAGAATTCCTGATATCAGCGACTTTTCCGGTTGCCGGAATCTCAGCGGAAAATTTTCTTCCGACATTTTCTGCTTCAGAAAGTGCCGACTGTACCCTTATATGCAGTGGGTTTCGCTGTTGCTAACCAGCTGTGCCTCCTTTTCTCCTCTGTTTTTTTAAATTTCAAGCCTCCCACCTGGCTTGGTGTTCCTTTGGGGAATTCCTTTGTTCCTGTTGCAGGCTTCTTCCACTTCTTGCTGGCCTGTTTCTGGTTTGGTTGGGTCTGGCTCCTCTCCTCTACTTCCCAGACAATGTATGCCTCGCTGAGGACTAAAGGGAAGTTCGTGGAGTTTTTTTTTCTGGTGGGGGGTTAAGAAGGTGTGCTTCGTTTTAGCATTGCTGAATCATCTAGAAGGAGAAGCTCTTTCTTAGGTTCAGTCTGCATGAGTTTAGATGGCTGGCAATTGAGATGGTTCGTTTCTACTCTTCCAAAGGGGACCTCTGTGGGTGAGAACCTTTAGAGTTGGCCATAGTTGTATGTTGCTTCAATTGAGGAGAAATGCCAAAGGACAGTTCATTGTGCTAATGCAATATAAGAGCTCTAATCGGTCAAGAACAATCATTTTCCCAAAAGGTGACAAAGCAGATCGCTGGTTTGGGGTCACAAAGATTTTGAAAGAATCTCTTATTAATCGGTGTATTAAGACCTCCTCTCAGCATAAGTCCCATCAGGTTGGTCCCATTGACTTGAGATCAAAACAGGGGAGGCCTTTGAGTTATGCTAATGTTGTTAGAAGTTGTGTGGGTGGTTTTGAGAGATCTGTCTTGAGGGTTGGAGGTGCAGGTTGTGTGGCTCCTGGAACATTTATGCAGCTACTCTAGGTGATTTGCAGGAAAATAGGCTAGCTACGCATCATATGCAAAATATACCTTCTAATCAGTTTTTTCCCCCTAAGGATAAGGATGAGACTCACTCTGTTGCAGCAGGTGGAAAGTCCAGGAATGATGATCTTTCCTCTCCCCCTCCTTGTGTTAATCAATTCCATGTCCTCAAGGATCTCCTCGAGAGCGATCTCATATCTGATTCAAGCTCTTCTGGTAGCAGTTCTCGTTCTGCCTTCATGACCTGAATCGAATTTTAAGGATTGGGGCTGGGCGCAGGAGCCTCTTTCGTTTTTTCGTTTTGTCATGTTCCTACGGACTTGATTGTTTACTCCTGAAGGAAAAAGAATGGGAAGGAAAAGCTGACTGATGGTGATGTTTTACTTCGCTCATTGTGCATGAGTAGGGAAGGGAAGGGCTCTGTCTGATGTAGGGGAATCTTCAAGACAAAGCCAGGATAAATGAGTTGATGGAGATAGCTCTCCTATTGTTGATCCGACTGAGGATGTTGATGGAGATAGCGCTCCTATTGTTGATCCGACTGAGGATGTGGATGGAGGTTCTCTATGGATTCTGGACTGCATTGTTTTTTTCTGTAAATATATGGGGTTGACAATCAAAGGGAGAGAGATGGAGTTGCTTTCTTTTCTAACCTCTTTGGAAGTTAATAGGAAGAAAGGTGATCAAGTGGTTGCAGACAATGGTGGAGTAGAAGTAGGGGAGAGGACATTGGTTGATGGACCTAATATTAAGGCTTTATCTTGAAATGTCAGGGAACTAAATTGTCCGATTAAGATGGGAAATGTCAAGTGGGTGTTGTGGAGGTTTTCATGTTACATCGCCATTCTTCAAAAATAAAATGGAAGATGTCCGCACTCCACAGTCCTATTGTAATTAGCCTTTGTGGTTGTCACCTTGTCAAGTAGCTTTTTCAACCAACTATGGGTCATTCAGGAGGTATCATTGTATTTAGGATCCTCATACTTTAGAGCTTATTGACTCTACAATTGGGTCTTTCTCTCCGAGTTGTAAGTTTAAATCCCTGGATGATCATTTTGTTTGGGGTCTTATTGGCCTTTATGTCCCTAATGATGACAACTTACATTCTACCTTTTTGAAGGAGTTGAGGGCTTTCATGTCTATTTGAGATATTCCTTGGTGTTTAAGAGGCAACTTCAATGTCATTAGGTTCCCTCTGAGAGATCTACAAGGCGAAGGTTCACCATCTCCATGAGCGAGTTTTTGAATTTTATAAACTCTTGTAATCTCACTGACCCTCCTTTAGAAGGTGGTCATTTTACATTGTCTAGCCATGAGAAGATCCCCACTTTATCTCATAATGATCGTTGTCTCTTTTCTCCATTGATTGAGATGATCATTTTCAGGGATTTCATCGAGTTATTCTCCCCAAGGTTACTTCTGACTACTTCCCCATTCTACTTTGACGTGGGGAAGTCCATTTGGCGAAAAGACCTTTTAAATTCGAAAATGTTCGGCTTTGAGGTGGATGGATTTTCTAACCTTGTGAGATCCTTTTGCGAGGAACTCAATGTCTCTAGCTCCTTTAGTTTCATTCGAGCCAAAAAGTTGTGTTTTCTCAAATCCAAGCTCAAAAATTGGAATAGGGATGTCTTTGGCCACCTTTGATACTAAGGTGGCTTATTTAGTGGATAAAGTCAAGCGCTTGGACAAAAAGGGGCAACAACAACTTCTCACCACTGTTGAAAGAGTTCAGACGTTGGATCTTAAGAAAGAGCATTCAAAGGTACGTAATCTGATAGACATCTTCTTACAGCAGAGAGCAAAGCAAAGCAGCATTAGATTGAAGGAGATTGCAATACTAAATTCTTTCATAGGATGGCTTATAGCAGAAGAAAATCCTATGTTAATCATAACATTAAGATGGATGGTGAGTACCATGGGGAGTCTTATTCTCATGGATTCAAAATGTGGCCCAACCGCGACGAAACGGCCGCATTGGAAATATTTTGAAGTTGGGCGAACCGGGTTTTCATGCCTCGATAGCCACGATATGGAACGCAATTGCTGTATTAGAGCGATTTTGCCGTAACGCATCCGAAACCAAAATCGCATCCGAAACGCATTTTGAATCCTTGCTTCTTCTATTAAATATGCAATTACCCCGTTCTATGTCAATCTTTATCGAGAAGATCATCCCTCTCGACCTTTCCTTGGAGGGAATCGATTATGATTATGTTAGTCCTCATGATGCTTTCGAGCTTGAAAAGGACTTCTCCGAGGAGGAAGTTTGGAATGCGATCAATGACTTGGGGAAGGATAAAGCTTCCAGTCCAAATGGTTTTAAAAATGCCTTTTTCCAGCATTCCTGGAGAACTGTCAAGGGGAAGATTATTCATAGGACTGGCATCTTTGAGAGAAGTCTAAATGCCACTTTCATCAGCTTGATCCCTAAAGTGCCAGAGGCATATGACATTAAGCAACTGAGACCCATCAACTTACACAGGAGTTTGTATAAAATTCTTGCCAAGGTTCTTGCGTCGAGGATGAGAAAAGTCATTGGCAAACTTGTTGGCCCTTATCAACTTGCCTTCGTTCCCGATCATCAAATTTTAAATGCAGCTTTGAAAGCTAATGAGTATATCGACTCCTATCTCAAATCCAACCTATCCGGGAATTCTATGTAAGCTCGATATTAAAAAGGCTTTCTATCATGTTTCTTACGATATCCTTATGACCATTCTTGAAAAAATGGGATTCCCTCGCAAGTGGAGGAGATGGGTGTTCTTTTCTATTTCCACCGTCGCTTTTCAGTTTTAATCAATGGTGAGCCCTCAGGTTTCTTCCCTAGTTCAAGAGGGTTGCGTCAAGGTGATGTACTTTCCCCTTATTATTTATCTCGGTAATGGAATCACTTCACAGAATGCCTATTAAAGCAACTGAGGTGGGTTATTAGCAAGTTTCCAAATTAGTAACTCTCAATGAGCCAGCGTGTTGATCTCTCACCTCCTCTTTGCTGATGACACTCTTATTTTCGTAAAATGGATGAGAGTAACCTTGGGTATTTGAGGTGTACCCACCTTTTTGAAGCAATGTTTGGGCTTAGAGCCAACTTATCAAAAAGTGTTCTTCCAATTGGTAAGGTTCCCCGGCTGCATAACTTGGCTCATTTCTTTGGTTGTGGGGTTGATTACTTGCCATCCGCTCACCTTGGTCTCTCTCTCGGTGCAAATTTAAGAGCAAAGCTATGTGGAAGCCTACTATTGAAAGGTTCCACAGGAGATTGGCTTCTGTCCAAAAGAGGTAGGCTCACTTCGTTGAAGAGCAGTTTATGGAGCCTCTCTATTTATTTCATCTCCTTGTTCACTATCCCAGATAGCATCGCTAATCAACTTGAGAAAATCATGAGAAACTTTCTTTGGTCCAACAATGAGACCAGTACTACCTTCCATTGGGTTAATTAGGGAGAGGTTTGTTGTGCTAGGCAAGAGGCGGGCCTAGGCATAAGACCTCTGTCATATGAACAAAGCTTGGAAGACCGTGTGGCTTTGGCGTTTTGCTAAAGGGGAGGAAGCTCTTTGTAAAAATGAGATCAATGCCAAATACTGGGTTCATAGTCGTGGTTAGTGGAGCAAGCAAAGCACCAATGCCCATGGGGTGGGTTGTTGGAAATCTATTTTAGCTGGTTTGGAGCGTTTCATATCCCTAGTGCATTTTGAGGTTAGGAGCAGGTCTAAAGTCCTTTTTTGGCATGATGCTTGGTGCGAAGACCAACCTCTCAAGATTCAATTTCCTGAGCTTTTAGAATGGCCCTACCTAAAGAGGCCATGGTGCATGATGTGGTCTCTTAGAACTGTAACCAAAGTTATTGGCATAAAAAGTTTTCTAGGAGCCCCAATAATTGGGAAGCAATTATTAGCTTCACTTGCCAAGGTGAAGGTTCGTGAGGGTAGCGATGAAATTATCTGGCATTACGACTCTAATAACAATTTTACCGTGCCATCAAGCGTTTCTGCCACAAGCTTTCCCTAATGTCCCTGTAGAGGCTATTTGGAAGTCTAAAGTGCCCACAAAGACGTGCTTTTTTGCTCGGGCGGCCACTAAAGGCAAGATCCCCACAGAGGATATGTTTAAAAGGAGAAATTTTAACAGGCCTCCTAGATATTTTATGTGTCTTTAGAAGGAAGAGACGGCGGACCACCTCCTTATTCATTGTAGTTGGGTTTCATCACTTTGGCATTTGTCTCTTCCCTTGATGGGTGTTAGATGGGTTCAACCTTTCTCTGCCAAAGATGTGGTGGTGGCGTGGAGAAGAATGATGAAGAAAAGTTGGGTTGGTGGTATTTGGAAGATAATTCCTTTGGCAATTTGGTGGTGTGTATGGAAGGAAAGGGATAGTTGGATTTTTTAGGGAAAAGCTTTGTCCTTGGAAGATTCCAAGCTCTACTATTTAAGAATCTTACATAATTGGAGCCATGCATTTAATAGCAGAAGAAACACATGTTTTGTGGATTTTGTAAATAATATTATGCATGAGAGCTAGAAGGAATGATGTTTTTGTTTTATCCCCTTTTGTACATGGGTGGCATCCCCTTGATTTCTTTCTAATACATTCTTTTGATTACTCATCAAAAAAGGAACAGGCAAGCACCAAGCTATCTCAGGTTCGTTAACTTAATCCTAGACCTCCGTAGTCTTCTATCATGAGTCATCTCCTCTATTAGCCCTAAATATTCTAAATTATATCTAATCACTTCATTCTAGTTCTTCTTTGGTCTTTCTCGGCCTCTTCTACACCCCATATAGTTAATACTTACACATCTCCTTACTGGTGCATCTACACTACAAACTCACACACTGATTTACCCAAATAGAGTAAAACCTCTTGAAATTTGAGTAGTGTGTGAACTTCAAACTATCAAATTCCACTTGAGAATGCTAGATCCTATAATGCTAACACAGAGAGGCAAGATGCCATGCTTATGTAGAAAAAAGGACAAAGTCTGGTCTCATCACATAGCAATTAAAAAATACCTAACTTACGTAACTGTCTTCCCTTGCCAATTATTAGTTGCACTCACGCCACCAAATGCATACAGAGTGGCCATCTAATGACAATGCAGCAATTTCCAACTCAAACGAAGAGTTTAGCTACTCAAACAAAGAGTTCAACTATCATTCATCACCAGAAACTGATCAACACAACAAAAAATGAAATATGAACCAAGTGAACTTAATATCTCAGTGACTTTTTAGCCAACAAAATCTCCCATATTAAAAGCATTTAATACAAGATTTTCCAACCAATAAGTCAACATACAGTACAAACACAACAAAATCAAAAATCCTAAGTATGATAGCGACTTACATGATATAATTGTTCAACATATGAGATGAGCTTAGTCCAATCTTCGAAGTCCAACGAACCCTCAACAATGAGTTCATTAAGTTTAAGCTTGTTGGACACTTCTGAATAGGGATACGTACAAATGCTTAATCAATTGCATGTGATAGGAACAAGATAACATGGAAATTCGAAAAAATTATGTCTGGAAAACAAATCCATAGTTTTTGTTACATATATACCTGTAGTTTCCACCGCCATTCACGCCAGCTGGTACTTCAACGAAACGACAGATGGGAAGATTGCAGGATAGAGATTCGATGCTGGTATCTAGTGTTCTAATTCTTTTTGCCCCCAAATTTTTTTGCAAGAAAATGTGTTACAACCAAAATCCATGGGCTGCTGCATGGAGTGACTGTCATGTGTCTGCCGCATATATGCGCATGGAGTGACTGTCATGTGTCTATCGCATATACGCTTTAATCTCCTGCAGGATAAAAAAAACCTTTCTTTTTAAACACTATTTTGATATAAGAGGGGAAGGGGAGGGGAAGGGAAGGGAGGTTAATTGAGGGGAGGGAAAGATGCATATCTTCACCTTGTTTGGATTAAAGTGGAGGGAAAGAGGTATATCTTCACTTTCTTTGGACTAAAGTTGAGTGTTTAAATTATTCAAGTTTTATATTTCCATTTGTTAATCATTTATATCAATAGTATAAGTTGTTGAATCTAATTGATAGAATTTGTATCCCACCCCATTGAAGGAGTCCAAGCTCAAAGCCTGACTCTATCAAGCCGTTGGTTCGGGGTTCTTTGTCACTCTCTTATGCTTCTTCTAGGCGTCGTAGTAGTTGTTATTAACATTTTGTATAATTTTATACAAGTTAGTCATCAATTCGGAAGTTACTTACCTTCCAAGTCATGTTTTATCTTACAATTTCCAAGTTATGTTTTATCTTTTAGGCAGTTGTTTGGAGTCATCAATCAATTATGAAGTTAGTTTCCAAATTTATTATATTCCAAGTCATGTTTTATAGATAGGGTCCTTATGTATTGTTTTTATTCAGCTGTAATTTATGAAATTTGAGTATTATTGAGTCATTTAGGAATTTTCTCCTTATAACCAGAAGGTGAACTCCCAGCATTGACATTATCTTATGATGTGTAGCCGCATAAACCTCCCATGAGCCATACAACTTGCACCCTTAGATTAAAAAAGCCCAGGGCGCAAAAAAGCACGAAGGGTCCTAGGGCCCTAGGCGCGGGCTTTGAGGCGAAGGCGCGGGCTTTTTAGATGCGAGGCGCACTTCTACTAAAAGAAATACTTGAAAATCATTCCAAAACCATATTTTTCTAAAATCAGCTAGATAATGGCATCAAATAAATGATTTTCACCAATCACTAGAAAAAAAGAGAATCAATTAAACACAACAAAATACGATTAAATCATTAAACGCAGCTCAATTAGATTACTATAAATTGAACCCCAAAAACATAACACATGCTGCCAGCATGCCAGGAAGAGAGAGAGAGAGTGTGTGTGTGTGTGTGTGTCCAAGAGAGATAGAAATGGAGAAAGATTAAGAAGCACAAAAAAAAAGCGCAAGGGCTCCGTACCATTGTAGCACTGGAGGAGGCACCATTTTCGACCTCCTTGAAACCCAAAAAAAAACAAAAAGGAAACAAAGAAAAATCTTTCATGGTTGTCCAATAACAGACGAGGAGGATGAAGAAGAAAGTCTGAAAGAAGACAGGAGAACAAAACATTTATTAGATTGTTGTCACCAGGGTTAGGGGTTCCTGCTATAAACTCATGTTCAGTAGTAGCAATATGCTTTGTTTACTTCTAGTAGCATCTTGATTGAAAGGCTTCCACAAACAAAAAGAGGGGTCGAGGCCCCTTAGAGGTCTTTTTCATATTTTTTTCCCCCAAATGGTCTGTTATGATCTATAAAGCGCGGGCTTCATGGGCTTTGGGCTTCGGTCTGAAGCCCAAAAAAGCGCGGGCTTTAAGAATGGGATGAGCTTGACCCATTCCAAGGCGCAGGAGGGTGGGCTTCGGGCTTTTGTGAGCCTAGGCGCGCCCCGAGCGCACTTTTTTAAACACAGCTTGCACCTCCAACCCTTCAAGACAAATCTCTCAAAACCACCCACAACTTCGAACAGCATTAGGACAGCTCAAAGGCCTCCCCTATTTTGATCTCAAGTCATTGGGACCAACCTTGCTGAGAGGAGGTCTTAATAAACCCACTAATAAGAGACTCTTTCAAAATTTTTGTGACCCCAAACCAACCATCTGCTTTTTCACCTTCTGGGAAGTAACACTCCTACCCATAGGCCTAGAGGTAGTAGCGATTCCTTAAAGTTTTAGAAAGAAACGGACAGAGTTATGCGCTTAAAAACTTATCATAACCTAGGGTTATAGCCTTAAATTATGCGCCTCTAATAATAAAAACATAAAGGACAAATCTAACAAGTTCGACCAGAGACCACAACTCCACAAGTCACACGCCAAAGTGCACAAACTGTAAAGTTAAATAAAGGCAACTAAAAGGTACAACTTGACGGATCACACATCCTGAGCACTGAGGTTTACATCCTGAAACCATTCAATTGAAAATCTAGAAAATGAGTGTCTAACTAGATGGTTGGCTCACGTAGCCATTCAGAGTAACCAGTAGACAATGTGGAGTACATAAACTAAAGTAATGAACTTACATATGCTCAAGAACTTATTAATCACTCACATTAGAAACTCATGAACTAACATGTTTGTACGTACAGCCTTTTAAAGCAAATGGGGGGCCCCGACTCGATTACATGAACCGGGGACTTCTACATATCTGTCAAGAATAGCTAGACCTGGAAAAAGGGTAAAAGAGAGGAAGTGAGCTAACACACGCTCAGTAGATAACCTACATCCCAAAGACCAAAGCAGTTGCATATAACACAATAAGTAGCAATCACAATACATATTAGGCAAAGCTGGTCAACATCATCTAGTTGTTCCCTAACAACACCCAAAATTGAGACAGTAGGTCGTTTAGGCTTCTAGTTTAACACGCAGACAATAAAAGTTCACTTGGTTTATAGAACTCAGCTCTTTTCAATATAAAAGCAGAAACTGAGACTTCTAGTTTAAATCAAGTCAAGTCAATACAAAACTCAGTTCACATCCAGAAGGCCATTGACTTTCAAAACTAAACTGAGAGATATGTGACACATACATTTAGAAAGAAAGATAAACACCTTGCTACAAAGCAACCAAAGCATCCACTTTAAGATGATGGAATCAAGGAAAGCCAATGTCGAAAAAAATGATTTGGTAACCAACGAACCTTTTTCACATTTCAAATCAACTCATTTGAAAAGCATCTACTCAACTTCCATTTGAGTAAAAGAGTATTTAAGCATCGGACTACATCCAGATACTAGTGCCCCTGATCCTTGGGTGACCGCAACCCTATACATGCTTAGGTTCGCGGGAACAACTAAAGTCAAAGGAGCCCATTTAACCTGGACTGCACATGCTAAATAGGAATCCCGGCTTAGTTTCAAAAAGCGAGCCTGAGGCACGCCTCTCAGCGTTAGGCTACCCAGTTACCGCCTTAGAGGAGATGAGGTGCGCCTCAAGAATGCAAGACTATATCTTCCCCCTTTTTTCTTCTTTTTGTTAGCCTTACCTTTACCTTTTTTTCTTATTTTCCTTCATTAGGAACTAAAAGGTCAGCTACGGTTGTACGGTAAGTGTGTGCATTGGAAAAATACAATCATAAGATAACATATCTTAAGGTTATTTGCGGTATAAGTAGCCATATTGATGTCTAATCACCATTTGAATGCATTTATCTAATTTGTTTCCACAAAATATGCTTTATGAAATGTGAAAGACTCTTCAAAATTTTTGCATAGAACTGCACCTCGCATCCATGATGCGTGCAACTTCCCCTCGTGCCTTGGGACCCCATGCGCACTGTGCCTCACGCCTTTTAAAATACGAATCCCAGACTGCACGGTATCCTATTATCTAACCACAAGATCGAGCTCCCTCGTTAGCACTAGACCATTAACCCAGACCATATAGGTTAATTAGGAGCCCCTGAACACATCAGGAGTCCTACGATACGAGACTTCCTAGCCCTGTAAATACTTTAATGACCACACAACTCAATCAAGAGGGCTTACAGAGGCACCATGCTTTACAATATTTCCTTTCCAAACTCCCATTTTCACGAACAACTATACATAATACTATTTCATTTAATTAAAACGGCAATTTTTACAGTTTGCATATTGCTTTCAGAGCACAATTATTCACAATAAAACTTTTAGATTCAAAGTCTAAAGCTTGTCAAATTGCATCTAATTTTTTGGAGCATTTAAACCACAACTCGTTTAGGTCAAAGCAAGTAACACTTCAGTCCCACAATTGATTTCAAATTTGATTCAAATCTCACATATTTCAAATGATTGTTTTCAAATCCAAAGTCTTTCATCACTTCACACCCAAATCCTAATTTCAAGAAAAACATGCACACAAGTCTCGCGTAATCTTAACAGCAAACAATTAAACACACTCAAAATAAATTGCAGGGCCCAATAAGCTTTCTTTAGCCCCCTTCAGTTCAGGTCAGGTTTAATGCAGGTTTGGATCAGTGCCATTCAAATTCACTTTCCTCAGGTTCGGCTGCTGTTAAATCTCTTTTCCCCTTTTTTTCTCTAGTTCTTTGCAGGTTCGGAGTTCAGGTTCCCAACTTAGCAACAACTTACAGCAAGCACTCATCAAAAGGGGAAAACAGGGACAACAACGGGTGCAGTTCAAGTTTGGCTCCGCCCAGATTACACTCCAACTCAGTTAGGCTCAAGTTCAGTTGGTTCAGTTTTCAGCAGGCTCTTCAGGACCTGTCTTCCTCGTCTCTTTTTTTTAACCAATTTCACAAGGTAGCACCGTCAAAAGGGTCTGAACAGAGCTGGCTCCACTGACCCGTCTGCTTTCCAGTTCACTGACCCAATTCAGGCCTGACCCGGTCTGCTGAACCAGCCAGCAGTCAGGGTTCACCCACTGTTCTGTCCTGTCCAGCAACAAATAGTAGCAAAGCAACAACAAATCACAGATCTCAGGCATGAATTGTCTTCTACAATTCTAAATAAAGTCTCGAAACATGATTTAATCCAGGTTAAGCACAAGCAATCAAGGGAGTAAACAATAAAATTACAAAATCATACAACCCTCCCATGAGATTACCAAAACCATTCCTCTTTTCTTACCGTCTTCAATTACCCGAATTCAACTCCAAACAACAACCTCAACCACACTAGAATTATTCAAATCCTTCACACGTTCAACCCACAATTTCTCAACCCAAGCCCTAATCTAACCGCAAGCAATGGCAATTTCAAGCAACATAATGATTTCGGTTCAAAATTACTATTAATTTGGGGACGGAGATTACCCACCTCGATTCCAAGCTAATGGACCTGATTTAGGGCTAATTGAACGGTTTTTGGAGCTGGGTTTGTCCCCTTTGCTGCTCGGCTGCTGCTTGAATCTTCCTCTGCCCTGCGCTGCTTCACTCCCCCCCGCCCCCCGCCCCTTTCCTGGCGTGGCTGCTGCTGCTGCTAGTCGTTCCCTCCCTCTCTGCCTCTGCTATCAACGTCTTTCTTTCTGTAACAGGGTGCCAACGGTTGGAGATGGAATGGCTTGACAAGTGCGACGTTGAGGAAGAAAGAGCTGAATGCTGTGCCGTGATTGTGCTTAGTGGCATTTCTAAAATTTTGGGCGTCCTTTTTGTTTGGGTCAATTTAGTAATCCGCAACTGGTTCGAGCCTAAATAATCAAGCCCACTTTATTCGATGGCCCAATCGAATTTGCTAGCCTCGCACTATTTCATGTCGATCTAATTTTTTACAAATCTACTAAGGGCCTGTTTGGTTGGAGGAAAAGGAATGGAACTTGATATCTTTAGATATCAAGTTCTTATACCCATTGTTTGGTTGAGTCTCCAAGTGTATGGGACTTGATACCCAAGGGTTTCAAGTTCCCCCCATTCTAGTGGGACTTGATTCCCCCCATTTTGGGAGGGTTTCAAATCCCATTCCCCATTTTAATTAAAAATAATAATTATTTATTTATTTATTTATTTGTAAAGTGTCATGTGAGATTTAATTTTTCTTGCACCAAAAAATTTACTGTATAACTTTTTTTGTAAATTATCATACTTTAGAATTTTTTTATTTTTGAATATTTGTACTTTTGTAATTTTGTAATTTTTATCTAATTTTCATTTTGTATTTTATTTTTTTATTTTTTGTACTTAATTTTTTATTTTTATTTTTTAATTTTTTAATTTTTTTAAATTTTTAATTTTTTAGTTTTTTAATTTTTAATTTTTTGTATTTTGTATTTTTTAATGTTTATTTTATTTTTTTATTTTTACATTTAATTTCTAAATTATTTATTTATTTGTTTTTTTTCTTTTTATCTTTTGTATTTAAATTTTTATTTTTATTTTTTTGTGTTTAATTTTTTATTTTTTATTTTTTTATTTTTATTTTTAATTTTTAATTTTGAAATTTTGAAATTTTTTGTATTTAATTTTTGAAATTTTTTATTTTTATTCCAAAAAACCTACAGAAAATTCAAAGAAATAAAAAAAAGTAAATAAATAATTAAAAATAATAAATAAATAAACAAATAAAAATAAATAAATAAATAAATAACAAAAAATTAGAAAATCTAAAGTAAATAAAAATAAATAAATAAATAAATGATAAGTAAATAATAAATAATAAATAATAAATAATGAAAAATACATAATAAATAAAAATAAATAAAAAATAAATAAAATATAAAAAAAATTAAACAAAAAATAAATACAAAAATAAAAAATAAAAAATAAAAAATAAAAAATAAAAAAGTAAAAAATAAAAAATTTAGCCACGAAAAGAACAGAGCCTAATAATAGGTTTTTTAGATTAAAAATATTAATATTAATATAAAAAGGTAAAAAATAAAAAATTTGATTCCATTCCTTTATTAAACCAAACACATGATTTCAAAGAATCAAATTCCATTCCATTCCTTCTAGATTTCAAATCTCATTTCATTCCATTCCACTCCAAGTGAACCAAACAGACCCTAAATTCACACAATCACATAACAAATCAAGAAAAATTTGAAAACTAATTCAGATTAATTCACACTTAATTAACACTTAAAAATTAGTGTAACATAGATCAAATAATAATACTTGGCTAATAAAACTGTTTATTTTAATAGTTAATTCTTAGAAATTTCTAACTACTACACTCACCCCCTTATTCAAATTTCGTCCTTGAAATTCCAAGGTCCACGACACAGTTAAAAAAAAAACACGAGGTCCACATACACATGGCATAAACCGCACAAACTCAGCAGTAAAATTCAAAACTTAACTTTACAACTAAATATGATTTTCAAATCAGAAAAAAGAAGTTTATGGTATCCAATTTCCTCCTTGCAATTCCTGTCTAGGCGTCTACTCACTCTATTAAGGTGTACAAATAGACCTGTCAGTTCGGGCGGGTGAGTTAAATACGAGTCAGGTGTATTCGAATTCCAGTAAAATAGAGGTCGAGTGTATTTCGAATTCAGGTAAAATACGAGCAGATGTGTTTCGGTTTTGGGTTTTCTGTGAGTTATTTTTCTTTTTTCAAAATCAAAAATTCTGCATATTTATTACTTAAAATTGTCAGTATTTAATGAAAAGGAATAACAGTTGTAATTTCTCAAAAGAATATTAAAAATATTTAAACGTTTTATTATAATATATGAACATCTTGTATAGGCGGCCAAAGAATCAAGCCCCACTTGATTTTGCGCAGGTCGACCTATACATTAAAAGAATGTCAATAACGGGTCAGCAATTTATGGGGCAGCTTGTCTAGATTATTTTAATGGGTTGTAGCAGTTTGACCGCTAATAAACCTATTTGATAATTTAATATTTTTAGTAAGTAACCAACCAATGTCCAATAAGATAAAACTTTATTAATGGGTTGACCCCAATATGAATATGGTCAGCCGTTTTCCTACCACTAGCATCGTAGTTCAAGACTAAGGGCTTGTTCTTTTCGTGGGTCAATCCATTTTTACCCACTTCAACTTACTTCAACCTACTTCAACATATTTCAACATACTTCAACCCACTTGAAAAAAAAATACCAACTTCAACCTACTTCAACCCACTTCAACCAACTTCAACCCACCCCCTTTATAATTTTAATAATTTGTAAAGTATCATGTGAGATTTAGGGCTTGTTGTTTTCATGGGTAAATTGGGTGGGTAAAAGGGTGAAGTAGGTTGAAGTAGGTTAAGGTAGGTTGAAGTTGGTATTTTTTTTTTTAAAGTAAGTTAAAATAGGTTCAAATAGGTTGAAGTTGGTATATTTTTTATGTGGTGGATTAAAATGGGTTAAAATAATAAGAATGTAATTAATGTGTGATAATTT
>JACYFF010031954.1:47250714-47321896 GCA_017589665.1 Selenicereus undatus
GTGTGTGTGTGTGTGTGTGTGTGTGTGTGTGTGTGTGTGTGTGTGGGGAAAGAGAGAGAGGGGCTAAATTTGAAGTCAAGTTTCAAGAATTTTTGTTTTTCGATTCTGATGTGCTCCCGAGTCTCCACCAGCCACCACCAAGCCCGACCCGGATGAAATGGTTCGGGTTCTACCGTGCTCTGTCGTACACGATTCACAGGTCACAAATCTCACATATTGACCTTGGCTCCTATGAAAAGCCACGAGCTTACGGTTGGCCCCACCTCGGCAGGTTCCCAACCTTCCTGGTCTCGGATCTTAACCGGCCCGAGCGATCACTATGGCGGACCTTGTTGGTACCCGTCTGCTCGCCATGGAGTTCCAAATACCCTCGCCTCTCTGTTTTTCTCACCTCATGTTAACGATTTGGGAATGGGGAAATTTACAACTAGTATCCTGAAATTATCTTCCCAAGAAATGAAAACATTATGGGATTAATGAGGAATTAAGAAGATCACGATAACACTCATCAAGACGGAAGTTCACAGTGACATGATTATATAAAAGTGCCTGTTCATAGGCACAAAAACAGGGGAGCAAAGATCATATAATTATACAGAACAAAACTCATGGAGTATGGGCTGAACTAAGAGAACTTTTGTTTGGGTAATATAAGGAGTAAAAGTTGAGCGGAATTGAAGCTGAAATCAGTCAGGAGTCAGGAACGACCTCGTTCTTGTCACTGTGGCCGTTGGTGCGGCAAGGGAGAAGAGAGAGAAAGGAAGAAAGAATTTGATTCAACATCATTTGCTTCACCAGCTTCCTTCTTGCCGGAAATACGCTAGTCCTTTTGGGTTTGAACCCCTTCTCTGCTTCATTGCCCTTCTTCTCTGCCATGAGTGAGAGAGAGAGAGAGAGAGAGAGAGGGATGTGGATTTGCAGGGCAGTGTACAGTGGCCATTTTATATTTATTTATATATAAATACTGAGGCTACTGTTGAATGTCAATGCAGTAACCCACTACCATTTAGGGGTGTGCCCAAAAACCTGAAACTGAAAACCGAATCGAAAAATTGATTAACGAATAAATTTTTGAAAAAAGTCAGTTTAGTTAACTAAACTGAATTTTTTTTTTCGTTTTTGGTTCTGTTAATTGAACCGAATTTTTTTTTCGGTTTTCGATTCGGTTACGGTTTGGACTCTTTGAAAATTCAGTTAACCAGCGGTTAACCGAACCGCAAATAATTTTTTTAAAAGTTATACATAAAAAACAAAAAATTTAGGTAAGAAAGTGCGCTTTTTTATTATTTATAAATAGTAACCAAAGTTTAATTTTTATAAAAATAATTTAAACCATAAAAAATAAAAAATTTAGGTAAAAAAGTATAAGTTTTTAATTATTTGTAAACGGTTAACCGATAACCGAACTGAAAAACTGGTTAACCGAAATTTTCGGTTTGGTTACGGTTTGGGTTTTGGGCGATGGTTCGGAATTTCTTTGAACCGAAAAAACGGTTAACAGATTTTTGGTTAACCGAAACTCCGATTAACCGGTTTTGCATACCCCTACAGTGCCATTTGGACTTGAGTTGGAAGAAAGAGAGAAAGAAAAGATAAAGTAGGTAAATAGCTGAGATGGGGCAACTCCGCTATCATATACTCTAACAGGCCTCCTCATATATATGGGTGTTCATGAGTTTCAATATATGGAACTTAGACAAATTAATAAAGTATATAATCTAAGTAAGATTTCAATTACAAGTCAATTAGCAATGGGTAGGATGACTTAAAAATCCAAATACTTGCTCAACGCTTCTGAATTTGTTAGTTAAGGATAAAAACCCGACATAAAATTTTCCAAGTTCCAACGAAAAGCCAGTTTATCAAATGTTGAAATTTATTTTAAAATTAGACCTAACAGCTAATTTGCATTTAAAAAATTAATTTAGCCAAATAATAATGCAAAAGGTTAATAGCTAAACCAGAGTCTAGAAATATGTCAGATTGGGTTGGGTTTATATTCGCATTGATTTAAATGGGTTGAAAATCTCTTGACATGAACCTAACCTATTTATTAAACGGGTTGAAAAAACTATGACCTGTACATATTTAATTTTTAAATGGATTGTCCTAATTGGCCCAATTAGCCCATATAATATAAACGAGTCAAATTCAGTCATCTAATTTCTCATTTTTCCTTTAATATTTTCAACTAATTCATGATTACATAGCATTAGAAATTAAACAATTACTGTTTAAAGCTCCCCTGATTTATCATAATTCACATATTCATTTTTAATTTTTGTGTTCTTAATTATCAAAATAAAATGGTGAATGGGTAAAAGATAAATTGATAAATTGATTGATCTACTCAACCCACTTAACTAAATGGGTTAAATAGATATTTTTTTCATGTCGAACATCTCGGTCTAAACTTAACTTATTTAATTAAACAGATTAAACATGTCAACTTATTTATATTGAAAATCTGTATCTACACCTACTTAATATCTGATCCATTTAATGTCGGAGATCATCTCACAACAGTAGTTAACTATGTTGAGGATTGAGTATTTAAGATTTCTAAACGAGTTAGAAGGTCAGGCTTGAATTACTTCTCTATATCAACTATCGAATATTAAAGAATTCTAGACGTGCATGAGGGGCCGAGGCGTGGATTACGTCTCCATCAGCTAAGCTACCTCGTTTTGTCAATGTGAGATTTAAAGCTGCTTGGAGAAGCTGGTCCATAGGAATTAAGGCTGGGAATCTTAATTAGCTTCCTCGGCAAGCATTTGGACGGTATTCAACACTTCAACAAAATGTTGTTTTTAGATGTGATTTTGTTCATAAACTAACTCAATCAAAAGTTGAAATCGATGGTTGAAAATTTATGAATAAGTTTTGTATTCTAACACTCTCTCAACTCCTTTGTGCAAAAGCCCTATGAAGACTCATTCATACCTTGCATAATAGTTCAATATGGTGGCTATTGCAATTTAAACTTGAGATGTTTTGCTCATAAAAAATCTTATACCATATCCAACACTAGTTCAACTAAGGAATTGGGATAGGAGGAGAGAAAGGGTTAGTGTTTTTCAAGCAAAAACTGAAGAGATTATTACCCCAATTGTTTATGGTTAGAGATGAAAATGTAGTCCCTAGATGCAAACATGATCCAATCTAAGGTAAAATTCTTCTATTGAATTCCGAAAAAAAAAATAGTCTAATTCAAGTTCAATAACTAATAACTGAATTCGATTCTTAGTCAACTTGGAAGTGGGTTTATCCCATTTCATTACCATCCAGTCCAATAATTTTTATTTTTTTTAACAAATTCATCTTTTTCCAAATTCAGAAAAAGTCCTAATATTCTAAATTTCTAATTCTAAAAAAATCTATATAAGGTCTGCATTCTGTAAACAATGTCATCCTCTTTATTAACGAGCTTCCTATCAGCTTGCAATCTCCCTCTCGGTCTCTCCTCTTTGCTAACCAAAATTGTATTTTCTTCCATTTCCTTCCAGCTGCTCTATTATTGTTTATCCCTTTCCCTTTTAATTGATTTCGCACTTACTGTTCCCAACATGTTGGTACTTATGAATATTCAAATGTCTGATATAGAAAAAGTATTATACATTAAAAAGATGTTGAAAATTGCATTTACAAGTAAGGAAAACAAGGTTAGGAAAAAAATAATGCAAATAATGAAAATGTATAATTGGATTACATATCCGGACTTAATCTGGTCTAAATCCAATCCGATGGAGTCAGATTTGGATCGGATTTTTAATCCAATTATTAATTGGATCGTATTTAAATGTTTAGACATCCAATTTGAATCCAATTAATTGTCATCCCCACTTATGGTTTCGATAACACGATCTTTGCTGTTATAAACATGAACTATTAAAGATATCGATATAGTATAATGATAGTTACGAATCCTATTTATGATAAATACACATTATAAAAAATATTAAAATATTTTCGAAATCTATTATTATTCTTATTATTATTATTATTATTATTATTATTATTATTATGATGATGATGATGTTATTATTTTTATCAATACTCCCATGAGACCTTATCTCAAATAATCTATTACATGAATCAGAAATAATTAATGAATTACATAAAACTGTTGCATCTAATAAAGTTCTTTTTTTAAAAAAAAGGAGTGAAAAATCCACAATTTGTTTAAGCGTACAAATTAATTTTTCTTTTTTTTCTAGTCACAAATAATTCTAGGGGCAGGGGTTTTCCACTTAACTTTAAAAAGCATTATTGTAATTTTTTTAATAGAGTCTCAAACAATTTTTCCACAAATTATATGAATTACAAATATATTTTACTGTATATTTTACATATAGTTATTACAATCTGAAAAGTCAAATTCTTTCCATGCATCGCATGGATATAAAAAAATAAAATAAAACCTTTTAATTTTTTGTCACATCACTCTTAAACAAATTATATTTTTTTAAAAAATATCCATCTTTATTATTAGAAGATATTATTGGATAATTCATTATATTTTAATCATGCGTTATACCAAAAAATTATGCATTATAACCTTTAACAAAAAAAATCATGCTTGATATTACAAAGATTCTCACATTATATTGCTAAGATCAATCAATTGTATAAATAAGTAATATAAAATAAAGATATTTATTAAGGACAAAAGCTCAAAAATTATCCCCTATATTATACGGGAAAAATATACTAGTTAAAATAAAACAGCGAAAATATTCTACAAAAAATCAGTTTCGGTCTTTCGCCCATCTCTCTCTCTCTCTGTCCAACATCCGCGTTATTAACGCGGTAATGCACTAATGCGGTATCTCTCTCGGGCCCCAGCTTCTTGTCCTGAACAAATGAGGAAAACACTTCCTTTTTCTTTTATTTATTTATGTGTTTGGCCGATTCTTTTTCTTTTTTCATTGCTCCCATTTGCTTTTCTTATTAATTTTTGCTTTTGATTAGGTATGCGAAGGGGTGGACAATGGATCGAACCAAATCAATTAGGGCCGGTCCGTTTATAAAATGAACCAGGTCGGGTCATGGTTGACTCATTAACTATTTTGGCCGGACCAGGCCTTTTGTGTAAACAACGGGTTGGGTCAAGTCGATCCATGAGCAACCCACTTTTGGCAAGTTTTAAAATTTAACATATTTGCACAAAAAAATGTGTATAATAATTATTATTATGTATAAAACATTGGTAATAAGCTTAACTAATTGTAATATGTAAATTAATACAACAACAACAACAATACCACTACCTCCTAGTGTGAGTCTCGCTTTCGCGGGTTTTGGGGAGATCCAGTTGTACGCAACCTTACCTCCACCGGCATTCCTACCCACCCGTAGAGAGGCTGTTAATGGGTCGATCCGGTCCGACCCGCTAATATGTCGTAATGGACCGACCCACTATTGACCCGGTTCATTATTGACCCGATCATTTATTGACCCTATTTTAAACGGGTCAACCCGCTTGATCCAATGGATACTCGACCCGTTGCCCGCCTCTAGGTTTGAGTGTCTTTCCTTTAAATTTTTAACTTTTTAGGTTGTTTTACTTACCTTTCTTAAAAAAGAATTTTTAAATTTTTAATGTTGTTTGATATTTTTATTTAATACTTTTAATTTGGACTGTATTCTAAAAAATTTCTACTGAATAATATGTTATAAAAAACAAATTTATGGGTCTTTGGAATCAATTTCCCAGCTTAAATATTTGCTTTGTAAAAATAAGACTACCTATATATGTATCTCCTCATATCTTACAAAAATAAAATCCATATAAGTGTCTAACAAAGACTAAAGCATGCATATGCTTATGAACCCACAAACCACAAATTCCTCAAGGTTATTGGCTACATGCTTACATCCTCTAACCTTTAGGTATAATATAAAAAATAAGTATCTTTAAGTAAGCTTTGTTTTTCTCTGGGTTAAAAAAAAAAGAAAGAAAGAATACTGTTGCTGCATTCACATCTCCGGCATATGATAAGCGCAGATGACAGATGTAATCATGTAAACTAATTTTTTAGAAAGCTAAATTCATATTTGCTGAAAGGCAAAAATAATGTGTAAAAGCTTTCTAGAGAATCTGGAAATTATTGTATCGTATCTATCCAGCTGGGTGTGAACTTCTTACTAGTAATCATACACCTAGTATCTATCACCCTCACTGATAAACTAGCTCAACTTTAATATGAATGTCGGACATGTGATGCAATGTTCAAATGCTAGTAGTTAAAGCGTACTATTTTATAAACATTCACATGAAAACTGGATATTAATATTAATTTGTAAAGCAGTTCATCGATTACACTGTATTCTTACCTAGCTATCAGTGGTGGGTCTAGAGTTTTGAATCAAGGGTGTCCTTCTAAGAACATTCTTCAGCATGTGTACTGCCACTTGCATTACTTTCTTCGCATCTTTTAGGCTATTTTCTTTTCAAATATTGGAAAATAAAATTGGATCGATCCATATAAAATTGAAAAAAAAAGAGAGAAACAAACTAAACTATGGAATCAACTAATCAAGCAATACATTGTAAGCATAAGCTACATGTGAAATCAACTAATCAGCTAATCAAATATTCACTTAGCACAAGTCACTTGACAAATTCTTTCCAGTATTCATAGACACACAACAACACAAGGATTTGCCAAATATCAGTGTCAATCACTAAATCTGACAATTGCAACTTTGCGAAAGCATATATTCATATAACATATTAACATGATAATAAATTTACAATCATTAACCAAACCATTTCATTAAACAATCTCCATCTACATAATATAAGCTGAGAGCAAGATTGCAATAAATTAGAAGTAATTAAAGCAAAACAAAATTTGACTTTAGCTGTTCAAGTTTGAATTGAAACTCTAACCTGAGTAGCTGACTTGACAATGGGCCAGTGGCACCGTTGATAGGTTGCTGGCGGCTAGGCAGCTAGACAGCGTGTTTCCGGTCACCAGTGGGGGGTCAAGCGCGGGGTTGGGGCAGTGGCGGATCCAGACATTTGGAATAGGGGTGTCCACAAATTAACATCGTTACTAATATATACTATTTTTTTTAGGGGTGTCCACTAATCAATATTGTTACTAAATTAACCACTTTTTAAATAGAATTTCTTTTTTTTGGGGCTAGGGGTGTCCATGGACACCCCTAGCTATAATATGGATCCACCCATGGGTTGAGCTGCAGGGAGTTGGTCAAGTGGAGGAGAGCGATTGAGCGAAAGCATTGAGAAGTTGAAGATTGAAGAACACCGAAGAATGCAGAAGCTCGAAAGGAGCTCAGTGGCTGTTTTTTTGTGGCTGATGGGGGCGCAGGCATGGGGTCATGCACTCATGCTTAAGACTGCTGATGTCGAGATTCAAGCAGAGGAGAGCGAGAGGAAGAGCATGAGAGTGAGATGTTGAAGCAGGCTTGAAGAATCAAAGGGCTAGACTAGCGTTTGTCCGTCTTCAATTTTTATTAAAAAAAAACTAAAAATATTAGGTGTTGCTAAGTTAATGTTTAGGCTAGTCCAATTACAAAAATTGAAAGGGTTAAAGGGCGTCCTTGAAGTGAGTCCAAGCAAATCAATGGTTAAGGGGTTTTTTGGGGTCATGTTTAGGAGTGTCTATTAATAATATATATTCAATCTTCAAATTAGCTAATTAGACATTGTTTGAATTAGGGTGACCACAGGCACCCTTAGTTGGCCATAGATCCGCCCCAACTAGCTATATATCCTCGGTTATGGTTTTGTTGGGTTTTGTCATCAAAGTATATCCCCTGATAATAAATCTCTTTTATTAATAATCTCTCTACTTAGGGGGTTTGAACAACCCGAAACAAAAAATGTCAACGTGCTTACATAGCCCTGGTGTTTGTTTATCTAAAAAGAAGATTAAAATGACGACAAAAAAAAAGCAAAAAGTTGTAGTACAGAGCAATGTATGAAACGTGATACAATCAAAAGCACATGACAATATAATAATATAATGACAAGTCGTTGGTAAAAGGTCAATCATACAGCTCAAATGAAGCAGTTGGGCATTTCATTTTGAACGTACGCAATGAATTTTGGGTAAATTATTATGTACACGCAGGAGCACGTATTCCCATATCTATTTTGTATATATTTTTTGATGTGTACTTGTCATATATTTCGTATTTCAATATATAATTGTTTATGTGTCTTGTGAGAGTACATACACTCGAATGTATGATATAGGCTTTGTGAATTTTGAAGGTGAAGTAGTAATTTTGGTAGTATAAAGCTTTGGGTGAATATCACACAAGTACAAATATGCATTTGATTCTTATATCATCTAAATTAATCTCCATGTTTATTTACATAGAAAATTCGTTAAAAATTTCATCACCAATGGCGAAATAGGTTTAGCACCAAAAGTTAAATGTTGTATCCCAGAACAAAAATAAAAAATCAATTACTAAAGTGGAGGACTATAACTGGCAACACGTTCCAACTACAAAGAATTTCCTAATCCCACCATCTCACACCCATAACTCACAAATTTTCACAAAATGTATTACATGCACTCAAAAATCACATGCAATTTTTCACTCGAATGTGTCTATTGTTGTAGTATAACCTTTTATTTATATATGTTTACATGACTCCTAAAAATGTAACACGGAAATTCACAGGTTTCCTCGTTGATGTATCCATGTCATCGCAGTTGTTTTGTGTAATAATTGTTGTGAAATCCTTTAAAATGCTATTTTAGGAACACATAGTGTAATAGTTAGAAGAAAGCTAATTAGAAGCATTATACTTTAGAGCGAAGCCCCTAAGTCCTACTAATTAAAGCATCAACTCATAAAATCGCTGAAAACTGTTACAAAGACTTAGATTTAAATTTCATCTACATTAGCCTTTGGGTTTCATTCATACAAAAAAAAGAAAAAAAATTCAACTCCCAATTTAGTTAGTAGGACTCAACTAATTAATCCATATTAATATGTATCTAGCTGATATGAGGTGTCAAATCTTGCGTGTCCAAGGCTGCAAGCTTATTTGATTTGTGACCAAGAAGAAAACAGGGGATGAGTTAAGACTTAAGCAGCCAGTGTACCGAAGAATGGATTCGAGATCCGCTCATCCAATAGTTTGCCTCGCTTTTGACTTTAACAAGGCAAGCTGGAAGCAAATTTCCTCTTCTGTTTTGTTGCGTGTTAACCAAGTAGGGCGAGCATTTGACAATGTCACAATAATTGCTATATTTAGGGCCTGTTTATTTCACGGGTCAATTTATTTTTATCTACTTCAACTTACTTTAATTTACTTTAATTTATTTTAACCTATTTTAATCCATTTGAAAACAAAAATTATCAACTTACTTCAACCCACTTCAGCCTATCTCAACTTACTTCAACTCACCCCCTTCATAATTTTAATAATTTGTAAAGTATCATGTGAGATTTAGGGTCTGTTGTTTTCGTGGCTAAATTGGGTGGGTAAAAGGGTGAAGTAGGTTGAAATAGGTTGAGGTGGATTAAGGTAGGTTGAAGTTGGTATTTTTTTTAAAGTGAGTTGAAATAGGTTGAAGTAGGTTGAAGTGGGTTGATGTTGGTTAAAGTTGGTATATTTTTTACGTGGTGGGTTAAAATGGGTTAAAATAATAAGAATGTAATTAATGTGTGATAATTTATGAAGTTATCCAAATTTTGTGAAATTTTTGTTTGTTATTTGTTATTTTTTATTTTTTTGATTTTCATTTTTCAATTTTTAGTTTTTTATTTTTAATTTTTTTTGGTTTTACTTTTTTTCTAATTTTTTTAATTTTTTAATTTTTAATTTTTTATTTTATTTTTTATTTTTTATTTTTTCTTTTTATTTTAATTGTCCTTTTTATTTCTATTTTCTATTTTTTATTTTCTATTTTCTATTTTTTTATTTTTTTTATTTTTTATTTTTTATTTTTTATTCTTATTTTTTATTTTTTATTTTTTATTTTCTATTATTTTTTATTCTTTATTTTTTATTTGTTATTTGTTATTTGTTTAATTTCTTCTTTCTTCTATCTTATTTTTTTATTTCTTATTTTTTAAGTTTCTAATCTTTAATTTTTTTATTTTTTTTAATTTTTTAATTTTTAATTTTTATTTTTAATTTTTAATTTTTTAATTTTTTAATTTCTTATTTCTTATTTCTTATTTTTTTAATTTTTTATTTTTAATTTTCAATTTTCAATTTTTAATTTTTTAAATTTCTTATTTTATACTTTTTTATTTTATATTTTTTATTTCCTAATTTTTTTGGTTATTTTTTAATTTGTATTTTTTTTATGTGTTTATGGTTTATGTTTTATTTTTTAGTTTTCTTTTATTTTTTTACCTTTTCATTTTCATTTTTTTTTCTTATTTTTTATGTATATATTTTTTATTTTTTTATTTTTTGAATTTTAAATTTTTAATTTTTTAAATTTATTTTTTCTTTCTTATTAGAAATAAAAAATAAAAACATAAAATATAAAAAATGAAAAAAATAAAAAATAAAATATAAAATTAAAAACACAAAAAATAAAATATAAAATATAAAATATAAAAACAATAAAAATAAAAAATAAAAAATAAGCAATAAGAAATAAAAAAATAAACAATAAGAAATAAGAAATAGAAAAATAAAAACACAAAAACATAAAAAAACATAAAATTATTGAAAATTAAAACATAAAGAACTAAAAAAGTAACAAAATAAACAGTACAAAGTAAAAAATAAAAATAAAAATAAAAACAAAAAATAAAAACAAAACATTAAAAGAAAAAAAGAAAAAAATAAAAACTAAGCTTATGAAATAGGAAAGAAAAAATAAATTTTAAAAATTAAAAATACGAAATTAAAAAAATAAAAAAAATAAAAAAAAGAATAAATGAAAATTAAAAAGTAAAAAAAAATAACAAAACTAAAAAAATAAAACATAAACCATAATACATAAAAAATAACAAATAAGCACTTAAAAAAATAAAAATTATAAAATAAGAAATTTAAAAATTACAAATTAAAAATTGAATATTGAAAATTGAAAATAGAAAATAAAAAAAATATTAAAAAAATGATAAACAATAAGAAACAAGAAATAATAAATTAAAAAAATCAAAAATCAAAATCAAAACCTAAAAATTAAATATTAAATATTAAAAATAAAAATTAAAAAATAAAAAATAATTAAAAAATTAAAGATTAAAAACTTAGAAAATCAGAAATAAAAAATAAGAAAGAAGAAATAAGAAAGAAGAAACTAAAAAAATAAAAAATAAAAAATAAAAATAAAAAATAAAAAAAAAAAAAAATAAAAAACAAATAAAAAAAATAAAAAAATGAAAAATGAAAAATAAATAAATAAATAAATAATAATAAAAAAGAGAAAATAAAAAAATAGAAAATAAAAAATAAAGAAATAAAAAATAAAAAAAATAAAAAATAAAAAAATAAAAAATAGAAAATAAAAAACAAAAAATAAAATTAAAAAATTAAAAAATTAAAATTAAAAATTAAAAATTGAAAAATTAAAAAATTTAAAATTTTAAAAAATTTAAAAATTAAAAAAATTAAAAAAAATTAAAAATTAAAAAGTAAAAACAAAATAAATGAAAAATAAAAAACTAAAAATTAAAAATAAAAAATAAAAAATAAAAAATAAAAAAAATAAAAAATAAAAAATAACAAACAAAAATTTCACAAAATTTGAATAACTTCATAAATTATCACACATTAATTACATTCTCATTATTTTAACCCATTTCAACCACCACATAAAAAATATAACAACTTCAACCAATTTCAACCAACATCAACCCACTTCAACTTATTTCAACCTATTTCAACACACCTAAAAAAAAATACCAATTTCAACCTATCTCAATCCACTTCAACCAACTTCAACCCACTTCACCCTTTTGACCCACCCAATTTACCCACGAGAGAAACAAACCCTAACTAGAGCAAAAATCAAATAAAATTGAATAAAATAAGTACAGGATATTATCTTGCAGTTATAACATCAAAATTTTTAATGGTATGACTTGTGCATCTTTAATGCTTGTCTTGTTTTAAATTAACTTTTCTTAAAAGATTACATAGTTATTTCATGCAATTCTATAACCATTTTTAACGTTTTTTCATTTAAAAGTTGTGTACGATATTATTTTCAAAGAACAGAGAATGGAGAAGAAAAAATAATGTTATTATTGTTTAATTTGTAAATAGATGCAATAGTTATATAATGTCTTTTTATCTATTGGATAAAAATGACTAACCATTATTGTAAAGAGGCATAAATTAGAGAAAAATCAAAAACTAAGGATATAATGTTCGAGTCAAGCAGGCAAGTTCGGGTTTGGGTCAAATTTGACTTGCTAATTTGCGGGTTTTTCGGGTTCGGTTTATTTCGGACTCGGGTCGACAAAATCGTGTTCAAAACCCAAAAATTTTCAGGCAGGTTCAAGGGTCGGGTTTTCGGGTCAGGTCAATTTTTGCCAGGTCTAGTTACAGGCAAATCCGTAGAAGAAGAAAGGAAAATGAGTTGGCATGGATAGTAACCATATTAAACTTGGTTTAAAATGAGCACCAACTTGCAATTTGGACCCAAACAATATGTTTTTATTTATTCTGTTATTTATAATATTACGATATTGGGCGCCCTAGTATGTTTGAACTCGTAGTGTTTTATTTTTTAAAATTTTTAGCATATTAGCCAAGGGGTAATAGAACGGTCCAAGTTAGGGTAGTGTTAAAAAAAAGAAAGAAAGAAAAAAATGGGGGAAAAAGGAGCCGAGCAAAAGAAGGCAAGGGGAGAGGAGGAAACCCTAATGTTTTAAATTTTCCCTCTCGTCCTTTCCTCACTCTCCCCCACGTCTCTCTTTCTCTCTTTAGGCCTCTCTCTCTCTCGCCACACCCGCTCTTTCTCTCACTCTCTCTCGCCATAGCTGCGGCCCTAGCCGCCACGCCGCCACCCTCCTCTCTCTCTCTCTACCACTTTCTCACTTTGGTTCGATAAGTGTGAAACCTCTTGAAATAGCATGTATGTTAGTGGTTAATTAAAATTCTTAGTAAAAACTTTATATTTCAACGTTTGAATATGATTTTTACTTGTTATCCTAAAAATCTCAGAGTTGAGCACTTAATTGGTGGAACAACAATCTAAAGTTCTCTATGACTTAGGTTGTTTGATGATTAAGAATAGCGAAATTTTGGGTGAAGGCGTCGTATGCATGTTGGGGAAGGGGTTCAAATCGAAATTGATTGAAAACAAGCCTAAAGATTATAGTGCAAACGTCGTTCTGTACACCCATAACTAGGCCGACTTTACAAATTTACTGGTAATTTTCGGGCTCTCCAAAAATTATGAAAAAATCATAGAAGGTAGATATACCTGTCTTTGATTGGGAATTTTGAATTTCATGAATTAGGGTCAAAACAAGAAAGTTATGGCCGAAATTCTAGGATTGGACAACACTATCTGTAACTGGGATAGTTTAGAAAATTGTTGATATTTGAACCAGTTAGGCTTAGATTCTTGTCAAGGGTCATAAAATGAAAGTTATAGTTCATGGCTTGGCCTTTCCAGAGTGGGCATAATTGAAACATTTTGACATCGAAAGGGAAAGTTATGGCCTTAAAAAGTTGGGAGAAAAATCTGGAAATAAACTGAGCAGTGAGAGGTAGTAGTATGTGTGGAGTATTAATATTTATAACTTTCTAAAAATATATTGGATGGCTTGATTTAGTTCTTGGGTGCAAGAATAAGCTTAGGAAAATTATTTAGGTCTAATGGGATTACAGAGAGTCAGGCTAAGAGTTGGCTCTAACGAACCACTATTGTGGGTAATTGTGTTTTGGTCGAACCAGCGTTCCGAGCTCAAGCTTAGGTGGCGTATTCTAGCAAGTAACAATCATGCCCTAACTCCCTCAAGTGTTCCTTAGAAACATGTACAGTGCTAGTGTTTTGAAAGGTGTTTGAATGTGTTTGAACTGACATTTGGGGGATCTTTCCCGAGTAACTGTGTGATGAGATTTACTATGATTTGTATTGAAATGATTGTTCAACCAGTGATTGCATGAGTTTCTTGGAATGATTTCATTGCGAAAATAATGATGAAATATTTTTGGATCAGAATGGGTTGGGTTGGGCTATATTCTGGTTAAAGATCGATGTTAACTATGAATGTATAAGTAACTGAATGAATGGGTGAGACTGAGGAGTCATACTCTTATGGTGTTGAAGGCCATTAGCCTTCCCCAGGAAAAAGTGCATGCATGTGAGCGGTCACGTACCACCTTGTGGATGGACGAGGTTCAGGTTAGCGGTAACCGTCCAAATTGACGGCAGACCAGGATATGATTAAGCAGTTGCGTCAAACCCAAACGCAGGTCATAAGACCCAACGGGGTTGCTCGCCCTTGTGAACCTAGAATTGAATAAGTGGTACTTGGATTATCATATGTTCCTGTTGAGAATGCATAAGGACTTTGAGCTGCTCGTATTGTTCCCCACCCTAAAATGGTTTGAAATGAATTTGTACGCGTGTTTTGACTGTTATCGGTGATTGTTATTAAGTTTATCTCACTGTTCCAAATGTTTTGTTTTTAGATGAAGTGCATGAGCATGGGGATGGGAACTCGAATTAGAGCAAGGTCCTGTTATCTACGATTTAGTTGAAAAGAATTAGTTTCAGTTTAAATTTGTTTAGAGATTATTATTATTCAGTTGGACATTGTTAGATTTGCTGTCAGGACTCGAACTTACGCTATGATTTTAGAATAAACTTGGATTGATATTTAGCCTGGTATTTTCAAGAAGGAAATATGGCGGTAACATCCTACTTAGGTTTTCCACTGCCACGTAGGTTAATATTAGTAAATAAAAAGGGATTGGAAAATTGGGGTGTTGCAAAGTGGTATTAGAGCATAGGTTGACTGACTTAAAGGCTCGCCTAAAATATTATAATTAGGAATAAAAATTAAAAACCTGTAGACCTAAGGACTGCACAGAGCGTGAGTGTAGGACGGGAAGAGGGGCATGTCTGCATGTGCTTATTTACTGTGAACATGTGTCTAATTTGGACATGTTAAGGTATAGTATGAATAGGAGTCGTCATTGTGGTTGCATAGGTCGTCGTTGTTGCTATTGGAGGATGGAAAAGAAACCTGGGGTTAGTCTATCTAGCTACTTAGAATGGATTTAAGCTTTTATACATGGGAGACTAGAGGAGATATCAAATGACTGCTTGAGGTTTGGGAGCAATCAGGCCCTATTCTTTCTCCTGACCCTCTTGGGTGACCTACTGTGGCATTACAGGATTAATGAGTCACACCCTAAGACTAGATTATTCAGTTTGTACAATAGGTCTTGCTTGTATGACTGGGAGCATATGGGAATGAACGTAGCAGGACTAGTGGACCATCTAATAGATGTGAGCCCCTATGATCAACCTTCTACCCCTGATACTGAGGATGAGACCCCGCCACCCCCAGTGGGGGAATATACTGAAGAGAAAGAGTGTGTACGAGGAAACGAGCTTGTGGATGAGGAGGAGGAACAGGAAGAGGAATTTGTTGAGGAGGAGACCCTAGAGAGGAATCCTTAGATGAGGATGATCTTGAGGAAGACCCTATGGAAGAGGAAGACTCATAAGAGAACCCTGAGGAAGGATCCTTAGATGAGGATGATCTCGAGGAAGACCCTATGGAAGAGGAAGACCCAGAAAAGGACCTTAAGGAAGAGCCCTTAGAAGATTAGGACCCCGAGGAAGAGCATCTAGTAGAGGAAGACCTGGAAGAGGGCTCACTTGAGGAAGAAACCAAGCCTGAGGTTATCCGTTGGAAGCGGGGAAGGTGTGGTAGTATGTGTCGTGGTGCCTGCCTAATGGACGCACCTGAGCAGTAGATGCTAATGGTTGCTAGAAGTTTTGCTTTAAAAGACTGTACTGTTTATTTTATTTTTTCTTTTTGCTAGCCAGTATGAACTAGGAAATTTTATTTAAGTGCTTATGTAATGATAGTATTGGTGTGTGGAACAGTTACTATTACAAATATATGCATTAGAAACTTTATTGAGTTACATGGATAAAACTGTTTGTTATGATTGGCTGAGAATTGTGAATTTACGTTATATATGCATTAATATGTGAATGTCGTTATTATTAATGAGATGTGTATGGGACATATGGAGATGAGACTGGGCCACCTGCGTGGCAAGTGAATGCGATTGTGAACAATACTGTATGTCTGTTTTATATAATAATATGGCATAAGATGCCTTACTAAACTATGGTAGCACGTGTGTCGTGAATTATTAGGTAAGTAACTAAACTCGGCTTATTTCCCAAACGTGGTGACTGGTACATTCTCTATCCAAGCTCAACCGATAAATGTCTTATTTGATTATGATGCTACACATTCATTTATTTCTGTTTAAACTGGTTGAGACACTAGGGTTAGTTCCAACCCATAGACCCCCTCTACTATCTATGACTCTACCTAATGGAAAGACGGTGAAATGTGATGAACTGTATGAGGATTGCCCCATTCATATGTATCAACACGAGTTTCTGACGAACCCATATAAGTTTGAGTTGACTGATTCCGGTGTCATTTTGGGGATGGACTGGTTAGTGAAGTATCAGGCATAAATAAATTGTCCAAAACACAAAATCATCCTAAAGGGGCCCAATAGAGAGAAAATAGTTCACAAGGGAAAGGTCTCGAATGGTGTGGAACATATCACTGTGATGAAAGCCCACAAGTTGCTAGGATGAGGATAAGAAGGATTCGTATGTAATGTAGTGGAAACCGAGGCTGCTGAGCCATCCCTCCAGGACATTCCAGTAGTTTGAGAATTCCCGGATGTTTTCCCGAAGGAGATCCCTGGCATGCCACCCTTTAGGGAGGTTGAATTCTACATTAATTTAGTACCAGGGGCAACCCCCATCTCTAAAGTGCCTTATCGGATGGCACTTGCGGAACTTAAGGAGTTAAAGACTCAACTTGACGAGCTGTTAGAAAAGGGTTATATCCGGCCCGGTACGTCTCCTTGGGGAGCCCTGGTGTTCACGAAACAGAAGGATGAAACCCTGAGATTGTGCATAGATTATAGAGAGTTAAATAAAATAACGGTCAAGAACTATTACCCTTTGCCCAGGATAGACAACCTTTTTAACCAACTTAGAGGTGCGGGGACCTTCTCCAAGATAGACCTTCACTCGGGGTATCATCAACTCCGGATCAAGGTAGAGGACATACCTAAGACTGTTTTTCGCACGTGATATAGGCATTATGAGTTTGTGGTGATGCCTTTTGGGCTTACAAATGCCCCAGCTGCATTTATGGATCTCATGAATAAGGCTTCAAACCTTACCTAGATTAGTTTGTAGTGGTGTTTATAGATGATATATTGATTTATTCAAGGACCCCAAAAGAACATACCCACCATTTGAGGATCATCCTGAAAGTGCTAAGGGAGAATGAGTTGTATGCAAAGCTGAAAAGTGCGAGTTGGGTTGGGTTAGGTGGCATTTTTGGGGCATGTAGTGTCTAATGAGAGAGTATGTGTGAACCTCCAGAAGATAGAGGCCATCACGAAGTGGCCAAGGCCTAAGAATCCAGCGGAGGTAAGAAGCTTCTTGGGCTTGGCAGGATACTATCATACGTTCGTTCAAAACTTCTCGAAGATCGCCACTGCTCTCACCAATTTGACACAAAAGGTTACCAAGTATGAGTGGACATATCGGTGCAAGGAAGCTTTCCAAGAACTGAACAAGAGGTTAACCAGTGCGCTTATATTGGCATTACCCATCAACGACAAGGACTTCGTGGTGTATAGTGATGTGCTAAAAAATGGATTGGGGTGTGTGCTAGTGCAGGATAACCATGTGATAGCCTATGCCTCGCGACAACTAAAGACTCATGAGCGAAACTACCCAACTCACGACTTGGAGCTAGCAGTTGTAGTGTTTACGCTAAAAATTTGGAGACACTGCTTGTACGGGGTGCACTGCGAGATCTTCACTAATCACCAATGTTTGAAATATGTGTTCTAGTAAAAGAACCTGAACTTGAGGCAGACGAGGTGGTTGGAATTCCTTAAGAACTAATATATAAACTTCCAATATCATCTCAGAAAGGAAAATATAGTAGCGGATGCGTTGAGTCTTAGGCCATACCCAACTCTCAATAGCTTTTTGGTACTACCTAGGGATTTGTGCGAGGATTTTAAGAAACTAGAGCTCAACATGGTGACAAGGAAAACTGGATCTATACTATATACCATAGAGGTACAACCTACCCTCATTGAGGAAATTAGAGCCGCTCAGAGCATGTACCTGCAGTTGGATAGGATCAAGACGGAGGTGGTAGTAGGAAAGGCACCTGGCTTCGTGATTCACGAGGATCAGACGTTAAGGTTCTATAACCAGGTATGTGTTCCCGCCATAGAGGAACTCAAAAGGAAAATCCTAGATGAGGGACACAACACCCCACATTCTATTCACCTTGGTCGAAACAAGTTATATAAAGACCTGAAACGAACTTTCTGGTGGAGCAATATGAAACAAGAGGTGGAGGACTATGTAGTGAAATGTCTTACGTGTCAACAAGTAAAAGCGGAACACCAGAGGCTTGCAGGACTCTTACAACCCTTAGAAATCCCTGAGTGGAAATGGGGCTCAGTCTCCATGGACTTTATTGTAGGCTTATCACCTACCTAGAAGAAGAACAATGCGATATGGATCATCATGGATCGATTCACGACAACGTGAGAAACAAATGGACCTTAGACCAATTGGCCTGGGCCTACCTAGAGGAGATAGTCTAATTGCATGGTATGCCGAGCTCTATAATGTTAGATAGGGGCACAAGATTCTAATCGAGATTCTGGCAGAAGCTGCAGGAGGCGTTCGGGACACTATTACGCCTCAGTACTGCCTTTTACCTAGCCACAGATGGGCAGACTGAGCAAACGATACAAACCTTGGAGGACATGCTGCAAGCATGCGTTTTGGACTTAAAACAAGTTTGGAATGAGCAGTTAGCGTTGATCGAGTTCTCCTACAATAATAGCTACCATGTCAGCATCGAGATGGCCCCATGCGAGATGATGTATGGTCGACGGTGCAGAACCCCACTGTGTTGGCAGGAAATTGATGACGCACTGACCATTAGACCGGAATTAATACAAGCAACTACCCAGAAGGTCAGAATAATCTAGGAACGAATGAAAGTGGCTCAGAGTCTACAGAAGAGCCACGTGGACCGAAGGCACAGACCCTTGGAGTTTGAAGTGGGAGACCAAGTTTTCCTTCGAGTATCTTCAACCAAGGGCATCACAAGATTTGGCGCATTGGGCAAACTTACCCCCAGATATATCGGGTCGTACCCTATCATTCAACGAGTCGAAGCGGTAGCTTATCGTTTGGAACTACCACTTGAGCTATCCATAGTGCACAACGTCTTCCATGTGTCACAACTGCGCAAGTATATCCTTGACCCATCCCACGTTATAATGACAGATCCCATACAACTGAGGGAAGATTTGTCTTACGAGGAACAACCGGTTCGCATTCTAGACCAAAGGGAAAAACAACTTCGTAGGAAGACAATGCCCCTAGCAAAAGTTCTGTTGGCAAATCATAAGGTGTCGGAAGCCACAAGGGGACCAGAGCAAGAGATGCTATCAAAATACCACCACCTATTTGAATGAGCAGGTGCGTGCGAAGTTTCGAGGAAGAAACTTCCTTTAAAGGGGGTAGAATGTGAACCCCATAGATTCTTTTTATATCTTTTTATTTTTATTCTACTATTTCTAATTATTACGATATTAGCCGACCTAGTATGCTTGTGCTCATAGTGTTTTATTTTTTTCTAATTTTAGTGGAATAACCGAGGGGTAATAGAGCAGTCTAGATCAGGATAGTGTAAAAAAAAGGAAAGAAAGGGGGGAAAAGGACCCGTGTAAAAGAAGGCAATGGGGGAGGAGGAAATTTTAAATTTTCCCTCTCTCCCCATCCACACTCTCCCCCCCACGTCTCTCTCTCTCTCACTCAGCCTCTCTCTCTCGCCGCACCCCCTCTTTCTCACTCACACTCTCTCTCTCTCTCTCTCTCTCTCTCTCTCTCGCCCTAGCCACCACCCTATTTGCCGCGCTGCCGCCCTCCTCTCTCTCTTCCACTCTCTCACTTTGGTTATGTAAGTGTGAAACCTCTTAAAATTCTAACATGTATATTAGTGGTTAATTAAAATTCTTAGTCAAAACTCCATATTTCGATGTTTGAATCTGATTTTTTCTCGCTATTCTAGAAATCCCGGAGTGGAGCACCTAATTGGTGGAACAACAATCTAAAGTTCTCTCCTTCTTTTATGAATCATTTCGAGGTAAAAGACTCACCCTTTCTCTATGACTGAGGTTGTTTGATGAGTAAGAATAGTGGAATTTTGGGTGAAGGCATCATATGCATGTTGGGGAAGGGATTCAAATCGAAATTGATTGAAAACAAGCCTAAAGATTATAGTGCAAAAGCCGTTTTGTACACCCAGAACTGGGTTGACTTTACGAATTTACTGGTAATTTTTGGCCTCTCCAAAAATTGTGAAAAAATCATAAAGGTAGACATACCTATCTTGTGATTGAAAAATTTTGAATTTCATGAATTGGGGTTAAAACGAGAAAGTTATGGCCGAAATACCGAGACTACACAACACTATCTGTAACTGGGATAGTTTAAGAAATTGTTGGTATTCGAACTATTTAGGCTCGGATTCTTGTCAAGGGTCATAAAATAAAAGTTATAGTTCATGGCTTGACCTTTCCAGAGTGAGCTTAATTGAAACATTTTGACATCGAGAGTGAAAGTTATGGCCCTGGAAAGTTGGGGGAAAAATATAGAAATAAACTGAGCAATGAGAGGTAGTAGTATGTGTGGAGTTTTAATATTTATAACGTCCTAAAAATCTATTGGATGGTTGGATTTGGTTATTGCGTGTAAGAAGAAACTTAGGAAAATTATTTGGGTCTAATGAATTATATAGAGTCAGGTTAGGCTACATTCTGGTTAAAGATCGATGTTAACTATGAATGTATAAGTACCTGAACTGAGGGGTTATACTGCTGTGTTGTTGAAGGCCATTAGCCTTCCCTAGGAAAAAGTGCATACATGTGAGCGGCCACGTGCCACCTTGTGGATGGACATGAGTCAGGTTAGCAGTAGCCATCCAAATTGATGGTAGGCTAGGATATGGTTAAGCAGCTGCGTTAAACCCAAGCACAAGCCATAAGACTTAGTGGGGTCGTTTGCCCTTGTGAACCTGAAATTGAATGAGTGTGACTTGGATTATCGTATGTTCCTGTTGAGAATGCATAAGTACTTAGAACTGCTTATGTTGCTCCCTACCCCCAAAATGGTTTGAAATGAATTTGTGTGCGTGTTTTGACTGTTAGGGGTGGCTGTTATTAAGTTTATCTCACTGTTCCAAATGTTTTGTTTTCAAGTGAAGTGCATGAGCATGGGGATGGGAACCCAAATTAGCACAAGGCCCCATTATTTACGATTTAGTTGAAAGGAATTAGTTTCAAGTTAAATTTGTTTAGAGATTATTATTATTCAGTTGGACATTGTTATATTTGTAGTCAGGACTCAGGCTTATGCTATGATTTGAGAATAAACTTGCATTAATGTTTTGGTTGATACTCAGGCTGGTATTTCCAAGAAGAAAATATAGAGGTAACACCCACTTAGGTTTTCTGCTACCACGTAGGTTAATATTAGTAAATAAAAAGGGATTAGAAAATCGGGGTGTTACACAATACCAACATAGGAACCAATAATTCTATATTTACACATTTAGCATCTAAAGGCTTTTCGTGTATAGCAATTTAAACAAACAAATTGGGGTCATATTAAGGCAGACAACTAAGTCAACTTCGTTCTAAGCCTAGGTTATGGTCAGTTTTTAGGCGGAACTATGCCCATTTCATTCTAGAATTTTGACAAATTGCTAATACCCCTAGCCTCAGGGGTAGGTGTGTTACATGGGAAAAATGATTGTCCTCGATCGATTAGAGCTCCTATATTGTGTTAGCATAATGAAAGGTCCTTTGGCATTTCTCCTCGACTAAAGCAACAACCAACTATAGCCAACTCTGAAAGTTCTCACGCACAGAGGGTCCCCTTTGGAAGAACAGAAACTAACCATCTCAATTGCCAACCATCTAAACTCCTACAAATTAAGCCTGACGAATCCTTTTAAAAACTCAAGGGTATAAAATTACACTATTTTTAGCTTTTGTTTAGGATGGGTTTGTTGAAGATGGCACCGTTGTTAGCTTTTTCAACAAGCTTAATGATGCCAAGTTAGGAGACTCTCCACATGATATAGTGAGATGGGATTTGGATTTTAAAGGTGACGTCAGTGTTGAATGTAAAATTTTTAAATTTTTGCCCAACAGTCACAGTTAAATCATATTATTTGAAGCTCCTACATTTGAATTTTCCATCATTACATGATCTTTTCAAAGGAGGGTTCCCTCACAAGCTCATGTGGAGGTCTTTGGCCCTTTTAAAGGTTTCTTTTTCTCTTTTTTTTTTGTGAGGCTTCACAGGAGAAGATTTTGACTCATGACAATTGCCGAAAGAGGGGAAACATCATGGTGTATAGATGCTATATGTGCCAGGGGGAGTTGGAATCAATGGATCACTTGTTGCTTCATTTCTAGTTTATTATGGCACTCTGGGAGCTTGTTTTTAGTTGCTGAGGCATGTGGTGGCTCTCTTCTAACTACATTAGTTTACAAACCATCTTGTGGCTTGGGAGCGCTACTTTGTTAAGAAAGCTAAAAGAAGAAGGCCCATTCTTTTCCTCATGTGGTTTTTTCAAGCATTTGGAGAGCAAGAAACCGCAGGGTCTTTGAGGGAGAAGAAACTTCCTTTCAGCGTTTAAAGGACAATTTCACCAAGACTCTTTATTTTTGGGATGAGGGAAATTTTTGCTCCTCATCTTTTGATGTGGTTGACCTTATGGATAGCTAGTGTATTGGTTATATATAATCTTTTGTAGGATGCTTTCCTAACATCCATCCATTGATCCTTTTATTTAATTTAATATACGGCTGAACCACTTTTCAAATATAACACAAGTTTGTTAAACAATAGCTTTAGAGTGAAGAAATTACTCACTCTTATTGAGAAGACCACCATTGGGCATCATATTAAATAATCCAGCACTCTTCACATTTGGGTGATCCAACCCCCAACGTAGTTATCTTAGGGCCTCCTAAAGTCAAGGCGTCTACTTTCATCACTATAGACCGCATAAGCTAACTGGCACACCCGGACAACACAGTACTCCAAGGTCTAACAGCTACCAAGTCTTATTATAACACTAGACACCTAACCCTTTGAAAGGTTTCAAATGAATTCAAACCATTGAAAAGGGCTTGAAGAAGCTCCATGCTTTTGAACTATCCCTTTTAAATCTATGTTCAACCAAATTGTTCTTTTTGGTGTAAATTGTTTGGTCAAATAAAAGTCATGGTAGCCTAATTCAATACACATTAATGAAAGTATGAAACCCTTGAAATGGAGCACAAAACTGGAGTATTCAATAAACTGTTAAGCCAAAACATCGTTATTCAAATCAAAGAAACCATTCACCCTTTTAAACATAAACAAACGAGTCTAAATCATTATGCAAAGCAAAACTAGCTCAAATATTTGTTGTTTTTAACCATCATTTCAAGAATTTAATCTGCATAACTCTAATCGGAAAATTAACCCACACAAACAACTACACGGACCATGTACGAGGTTGGATGACAGCTAATAGCACGTGTCAATATGAAGAATCAACTTGCAGGTTACTTTTTTTTTTTACCCCTAACAAAGACTCTACAGGAAGTATACCATTTAACCAACTGTTTACAATAGAATTGAGGTGGTTCAGCTGTAAGCCAATTCACTGGCCTAGTTCAAAACTGAACTGGCTGCTAAACCAACTCTCGTAGTAGCCCCTCACCCCCGATTCCTGCCAAAGTCAATAGCATGGACGCACATAAATTCCCTCCATGGTTGAATTACTACTATTCTAAATTTTGGGCCCTACATTCACACTCATGGTCCCCTACTCAATTAGTCAGGTCTAGCTCTAAGCCTAAATACCCATGGGACAAATCAAATTCAGAACAACAGCTACTCACAAATTCTCTCACATTGTTCTTTTCTTTCTCCCTACAACAAACGCCCATACACAATAACGTCAAGCATCAACTTAGCATATTCGAAACTTGCATAATTCGTTCATACATTTAGTCTTTAATTTTCACGCGTCCGATCCTATTCTCAGCACATGTGAGGGAATTACAATAAACTAGATCCTTTTGAAATTACTAATAGGTTAGGAATGGAAATTAACCACCTTGAAACTTATGCTTTAGAGATTGACTTGCAATTTGAGGTGTGCTTGGTGGTTATTGCTTCTCTTTCCTCTTCTCCAACGTCCGCAGCTCGTCCTCCTCTCCTTCGGTTCTGCCGCTGCTACTTTTGCCTATCCTTTCCCTTCTTTTTCCTTATTTGTGCTTCCTCTCTCTCTCTCTATCTCTCTCATGCGTTAGGGGGGGGGGGGAACGTGTGTAAGAGTGACGCGTGATTGGGGCTTTGGTCGTGAAGTGGTGGAGTTCCTGAGCTCAAACTTTACCCTGTGGTCCTTCACAAATTATTCATTACTTCATGGAGTAACGTGTGAGGTATGCCAAAGGTAATTTGGGCTGGTCCTCATCAGCGCACTTCTACAGCTATTTTCGATGAGTGACGTATTTTTTTCACAAAACTACCGATGAATTTTATAACAAACTAAGAATTTTTGTATTTTGATGATATTTCCAACAATATTCATCTATTCAAGTTTTTATATGTATTTTTTTATTGTAATATAATTGATTAAAATTTAAATAGTACTTAATTACACATTTTATTTTAAATTCATTTGCACTTTATTCAAATTGTCAATACAAATTGATAAATTTAATGTAAGTGTGCTGAATATTTTAACTTGAACATATACTTCTCCCTTTTTTTTACAAAAACAATAATGAATATAAGCATTTACTTATTCATCTAAAAAGTATATAGATAAAGAATCCATCACATTAAATATTTATAGATGAATTTTGTAATAAACCGATGAATTTTATAGCAATAATAATAAATTTTACAACAATACTATTGAATTTTCCAAAGCATGTCTACACTTGCTAATAGTGGTAATCTTTATACAAATAGTCATCAATCATCTTCCCATATGCATGAATAAACTTGCTAGGAACTTGCATTGACGTTCATTGCTTAGTTATATGCATAAATTCATCAATTGCTTGAATATATTCATAGGAGTAGTTAATATTTTCATCACTAAAATCAATAAATTTATCAAAAATTAATTGCACATTCAAAATGAAATAGTCCAAAAATATTAAAATAAATAAATATTCATCAACTAAATTTAAAAATTCATCAAAAAAATAGGCGTCCACCACTAAAGTTTTAGTCAAAGGACTACAAATCATAAATACAAATCAAGAATGAAGCAACATACCACTAACAGTTAGAATAAACCTAGCCTTGGCCATTTGATTGCTTAATTAGTTAGATCTACCCAAAGAACATGACTCTGGATCAACAATTTTGATCAACAATATGACTTTTTGCTTGGTGCCTTCAATGGAGTCGTCACTGCTCATCAGTGCTCTTTATGGTCTATGTTTGAATTGGGAAGAATTAATCAAAGCAAAAATATAGTTGAAATCAAGATCGAAGAGTGAATTCATGGAAATTAGATTTAGAGAATGGAAGGGAAACAAATCAGAATGGCAGTGAGCAAGCGACGAACATGAAGATGGGAAAAGAGCTTGCCATTTTTTGTTAAATATGTAGCAGTAAAATAGCATTTTTAAATAAAAAAATATAGTGGAAATTCTTAGAGTGCCAAGCTTAATACTCCAAGGACTAACATATAACAATTGCATTCTCCTTCCCCTTTAATTCCAACGTAATTCCTTCTCCTTTGTTTCAATTGATTTTCTCTTTTTTTAAAAACTCACTAAAAAGAAAATGGTGAGTGAACGTAATTGGGTTATAAATGCTTGTTCTTTTCGTACGGAAAGAACACACTTTAAATGGGAAGAAATGAAAAAGAGTAGGAATGAATGGAATAAATGACATTTTCTTTGTAGGAGTGAGAATGAATGGTATGAAATGGTATAAAATGAGAAGGAATGGGAAATTCTTTCCTAAAGAGATTGAAAATAATGCGAAGGAACAGTAGGGAATGGGAATAAATGGAATTTTTCTTGAATAAGTGGGAAAAAAACTAGTGAGGAATGAAAACAAATGGTAAGGAATAACATGTTGTGGGATGGAACCATTTGCCCACGAAAGAAATAGACCCTAAATGCTTAGCATATCACCAAATAGCTATACTAAAGGTTGTTTGATCTAATTCTCAAATTGTTTTTGTTTCTTAAAAATAGTTTTTCTAAAAGATGTTCTTGGAGAAGCTATGGCCTGTTCGGCGTAACTTATTGTTTAATTCACATTTCCTTTGTATTACGATTCTTTAACTTTAGTCATATTCCCTGTTATTCATTTATCGAGTCTTGTATTGCTTTTCCCCCCTTTTATCGAAATACGAGACAATCCAGTTTTGTATATAGCTATCAAATTTTATATATCTATTTTGCTTTAGCTTTGTATATTTACTTTAATTTAGAGTTGATATTATTAATGCTACAAATGAATTCCACAAGTGATCGAATGTAAGATTCAAAGTAAAACCTTATGAATTAAAATAAAGTACTCGTATATATCAATCACTGGGGAAAAAAAAGAGAGGTATAAAACAATACATTATTGATCTCATCCTATCAAAAAGAATTATTCAATGATCTACATTGTGGCATAATGGAATAGTATTGTCATACTGCTTTTGTAAGATTTATCAAAAAGAATTCTTCTGAGACTACCATAAACGAAGGACCATAGCCACATTATATGCTTTCTACCAGGGTTGACAAAACCCCATAGCCACCTAGAACCCATAAAACCCGCCCCAATAAGTATGAGTATGGGTGGTAAAAATGAAAAACAATGGACATAGTGCTAGTATTCCTAAAATAGGAATGTGTATGGCTAAGGGTATGGATATAGGTCCTACCCATCCCATACCCGCCCCATACCCGTTTTATCAATGGTCGCCTCATACCCGCCCCATATCCGCCTCATATAAAATCCGTACCAACTTGTTTAAAGTTCTAATATGTTGCTTATACATAGATATTTTGTAAGTTGCAATGAGTTGTATGGTATTGAAGACTTCGGTAAGACATTTTCTTAGAAATTGTAATTGTTTAGTCCTAATTTATTACTTTGATTGGCAAACGTTTAGTTGTATTCGATTGACATGATATGTTGCTAGAAGCTCAGTGTTAATGTTACAAATTGGCTATTTAATGTCGAATATGAGCACAAAATGGGTTTAATTCTTTTTTGTCTATATATACTCGAATAAAACTCACATACCCGCTACACCTAGTGGGTATGGGTATTGGTATAGCTTTACAACATCTGATGACTATGTGTATGAGTATGTGTATTAATTTTGAAAATGGGTATGGGTGAGGGTATGACTAAACCTGCCTCGTATCTACCCCATTGCTACTATTACTTTCTACATAGACCCACATTCACTATACATACAGTCACTGTATTGTAAACTATAACATTAGTATGTAACCCTCTTTCCTTAACATAACCCCACACCTTATCCTCTTCCTTGAAAGCCCATATATGGGAGCATGTAAAAAACAATTCAAAGCATAGTGATCTCAGCGCCCTCAATCCATTCCACACATTCTTTAAAACAACTCAAAGCTTCATCTGAAAAATTCCCCTAAGCCATTCCACATATCAATGCATTCCAAGATGCAATATCTCTTTTAAGCATTTCATTGAACACCTTCTAGGCATCCATAACTCCATAACCTTCTTGGAATTATCCAACAAAGTTGTATGTAAAAGGAGAAATGCCTTTAACCTATATCTAATGACTTGATTATGAACCAAGCTATAACAATGGCCTACCCTCCACTAATGCCAAACTATATCAAGTATGAACTGCATACACATAATTTTTGCAATTAGCTCAATTATTGACATCGAAACTCCAGTTCCTATAACCCAAAGTTTAACCTTTGGCCCCATCTCTCTTGTTGCCCCACATTTCCCAAAAATTATTAGTGATAATCCTCAATTGAGGAGAGAAAATGGAATCTAAGAGGCTAAGGTATTGCATGAATATATATAGGTAGGTAGTGGGATTTGTATGCTTCTTTATGGATTTAATTGTCCATTCTTAATATCTTTGTGTTTTGTCAAGATTTGCGAGAAATGAGAAACAAAAGTAGTGATTTGCAGCTTCCGTTTATGGGGTGAATTTTTAATAAAACTATTTTTCGAAAACAATTTTTGGTTTTTTGAAAAGAGGCGTGTGGCCTAGTTTCAACTTTTAGATCTGAAAAGCACTCTAAAAGTCTCGGTGAAACTCCAATTAGTTCAAATAATTTCACACAAGTATTGCAAAAAATTACAAAGAGTTAGCCCACTAAACTACCAAATTCAACTAGCAAACATAAACATAACTAATCTAATACAGTTAATTAGACTAACTAGCCTGACCAAATAGTTAATTCAAACTAAAATTTCTCCACCCCTTGCATTCTGGGGACATCCACCAAAATTTCAAAATTGGTGGGTTAGTTTAATTTGGGTGTTATAAACTGGGATAAAGTTAGTGGAGATGTGATGAGAATGTTTTATGAGTTTTTATCTTTAGAAAAATTTGTGCCTAGTCCTAATGCCACTTTTATTGGTCTTATTCTTAAGAATGCAAATGTTGAAAACATAAGAGGCTTCTAGCCCATTAGCTGGATTAACTGTATTCACAAATTTTTTTCTAAAGTTTTGGCTTGGAGATTGAGGGGTTTCATCAGGATTCTTACTTCAAATAATCAAAATGCATTTGTTGGGGCTGCAAAATTCTTGATGCCATGTACATGGCAAATGAGCTTACTGATTCTAGGGTCAAGTTGGGAGAGACAAGGGTTGTTTTTAAGCTGGATATCATGAAGGTTTATGATCATGTGAATAATGACTTTTTCATCTATGTGTGATGACAACAAACCCAAACAAAGTCAACTAATCATGCTTGAACATAATAAAAGAAGGGAGATGAATTTGGTATTCTTTTACCCAACCAATTTGTTGAGCCCCTAATAAAAAAGAAGAGGCGTTGTTGACCGATCGAGAGAATAAATAGGGAGGAGAATGGGTTTGGTCCTTCATTTGAGCTACCTATGCACTCACCCTCCATACTATACCATACGCAATTATTATTCTACACTTGAAGAGGCTAGTTGATTTGAGGAGTAACATAGAGTTCTTCCACCATATTTTCAACCTAGTTAAAAGACTCAAACTCAAAACAAAACCAAAGGAAAAGTAAATACAAAGGTCAAGGAAAGAAGAGGAAGAGAGCTACAAAGTTAACATGAACTTAAGGTCTATTAGTTATGAGCATATTGGATGAGCAGATAGTAGAATTAAGTATGTAGGAGCAGGTTTGAGCACTATGGTGTTGAAATTTATGCTTTGATGCTACTATCCTAATTTATTTTGCTTAAGTTGTAGCATTAGTGAACATATGAGAAGTTAGTTGAATAACCATGATTTGGTATGATTTTGGATGATTTTGAATGGTCAGCCACACGCTTTAAATTTTTATATACTACTAGAAAATTCAAAATATTAAAAAAAGATTTTGGTTTTTAAACTGGTCGAAAAACAGGCCTAAAAAAATATTGTTGATGTATTCTGAAAATTATTTCTGAATCTTTGTGTAACATTATGCTTCTAAACTTAAATAGCCAATTCCCGATCTTGCAATTAAAAAAGATTGATAGTAATAAATAATGAGGGAGTTGGTTTTGTGGTGAACAAAAAAAAGCCTAATAAAAAGATACTAATAAAGATGTTATAGTAGCCAAATTTAGGTCACTTAAATAAGTGGCGTTTAAATACTACTTGTTATGATTTCTTGTTAACTTATTTCGGACGTGATCTTTATTGAAAAGAGGGGAATATAGTTGAATGAGTATTTTTATGAGCTTTCCTTTTTCAATAAGTTGTGTTACTGATATTTTGGTGAACGAAAATATTTAGATTTTTGCACATGGAACTAATTATAATGAACGTAAATTTATGATCGAAGGATCATAAGCATATTTTTGTTGGAAAGTCACTGAGTTTAATTTTATATCTAGCTTGAGTAAACTAGCACCTAAAGAGATGAGCAGTTATGCAGGCCCAAGTGGCGATTTCTCAACAGTTTTTGACTAGTGTGTAATTTTGTCCATGTGGCACAGATTTGGTAGCGACATATTCCACAGAGTGATAGTTTTTTCACTTAAAAAAGTGCCAGTGTTTCTATCCTAAGGAGGTATAATTTTCTCATAGCTTAGACATTAGTCCTCTCAGGTACGAAGTCTTTTAGCCAAATTCATTTTACCATCCTAGATTTATTTGCACAGGAGTCGACTTTTGGTAAGTAGTGGGTAATTGGAGAATCCCCAACTCGAAAAGATGATTACATTGGGAAAAATTCTATTTCTATGAAAATATGCATGCTTCCTTTCTTTTTAACTCGTTAAGCTTGATTGTATATTTTTAAGAATTTCAATGGTGGGTTGTTAGTGCTAAAACAGGAGAGGTCAGTGGCTAATTGGAAAAAAAGTTATTTGTTCACATTACTACTACCAATGTGATTATTATCATATGTTGCATCCAATACCTATTTTGGTTTTTGTAAGGAAATGACTTCGACTGAGCTGTGGTTTGCTCGCCTCCCCAATTTTCCCCCTGTCAGATTATCCACATGACTAAAGCAGTGGGCATCATCTGACTTTTGGAGTTGATGCTTGGATGTGAAGATTTGTTTTTATGACTTACTTGCATTGTCTTATGTAGTTGGATGTAACATGATATTAGTAATTAAGTTCTAAAATTTTGATCCATGATGTACATACTTTGAATTGGCCTTTACGACAACTTGCCAAAACTAATATCTTTAGTCTAATTGCCTTATCTTGAGGGTCATGTGGACCTAATTGTGTTGTAGGGTCATGTGGGCCTAAACTTTGGTTTTTAGACTCCATAGATGTTAAGTTTGAAGCTTGTTGAAGGCTACTGGTTATGTTAGATACTTTGTTATGGTGTGTAAAGTTCTATTTTTTTTGTAAAAAATTATGTTCAAATTAGGGAAAACCCATCTTGCCTTCTTTGTCCAATGGGCCTTAAGGATCCTTTCAAAGGATTCTGGCGATGTATTGCTCCTACTCGAGGGTAAGGATGCCACACTGTGTAATCAAAAGGATGGGTTTTAGAGAAAAGTAGATTCGTTAGACCCCAATTGTATCTCCTATACATCTTTTGCGGTTCTTGTCAATGGTTCTCCAACTAAATTCTTTTTGGCTTCTGAAGGTCGTTGACAAGTAGACCTTTTATCCCCCCATTTATCTTTGTTAGTCATAACGGTCTTTACTAAGATGATTGAATAAGCTTCTAGTGCTAGGTTCATATTTGGGTTTTCAGTGGGTTGCTTAAACTTGATAACTATGTGTCTCACATCTTCTTTTGCAAACGACACTATTGTGCTTTGTGATATTGATTGTGAAAAAATAGTGAACCTTCATTATGTTCCTACTTGGTTTGAGACGATTTGGGCTTGAGAGTTAACTCGGGTAAAAGGCTTTATCTTCCCTATTGGATAAGTAACATTCAATTACTTGCTCGTGGTTTAGGCTACAACATTGATTCTTTTCCGACTATTTAGATTGATCTTCCTCTAATTACTAGATTTAAGCATATAGTCATTTGGGATCCAATTATTGAAAGGATTGAGAAAACACTTTCAGGATGGAAGTATAAATACCTTTCAAGATAAGGGAGATTAACTCTCATAAAAAATGTTATCTTAGGTACCACTACTTAATGCCTATACGTCTTTCCCTTACTTTTGTCTTGTGCCCAACAAGTTAGAAACAATTGAGAGAAACTTCCTTTGGGGTTCAATTGGGAGCAATTTCAAGTATCATCTTATGCAATGGAACATTGTGAGGCAACCTGTGCCTACAAGAGGATTAGGTATGATGGACTTGCAGCTTGCTTCTTTTTTTTTTTGGATTGATTGTTGCATGTAAGAAGAGAATCTAAGAATTTTTTTTCTTTTGTAAGTCGTTTGAGAGAGAATTTGAACATTATTTTACATTAGTTCCTGTTTATGAAATGAGTGTTGGACATTCGAATATGTTATTTCTAGGTTCTTACACTAGTACAAGCATTAGATCGATTACTGTTGTCATTGTTTGAGCTAATGAACTTGAGACAAAAACCAAATAAGGCTTTAATGAAGTTTTTCTTAGAAGATGGTTATGAAAATTTATGAAAAGAATGACAATCTTTAAAGAAAGGTAGCTACAATCAAATATCAAAACGTGAGGCCTAGACTTGACTTCATGAATTCTTGAGAGAGAGTTGCATGTTGAGAGGTTGAAATGATAATATTAAACCTATAATTTGGACTAAGTTGAACCCTTAGAAATTATAGTCAGATTTGTTTGAGTAATTCTCTTCATTTTGGGATAATGTTTAGAGTTTTATTAGTTGCTGCCAGTTCCACCTTAAACATGGTCGGAGAAGGAGGTGAAGTAGGGATGATCCTTAGAGATTATGTCACTCTAATGGTCCAAGGGCTCAATTCAAGCATAACCAGTCCCAATGTCAAGGCCTAAAATTTAGAGCTTAAGTTAGCCTTAATATGTTTGGGGTAACAATCACATTTAGGAGCCAATGAAGTGTCCCAATGTACACCTCTCTATCTTTTTGGAAGCGTATGCACTTTCAAGCCAATGGAGTCCCCACTAATGCTATTCATCTTTGATTGTTCCCCTTCTGCTTATGAAACAAGGTAAAGGTATAGCTTCAATCTCTACCCACTTGCTCCATTACTTCATCATATGAGCTCGCTAAGACCTTTCTCACTAAGTAGTTTTCACCAAGCATGATGACCAACTTGAGGAATCAAATCACCACATTTACTCAAATAAAGGTGAATCACTCCATGAGGCTTGGGAGTAATATGAGGATCTACTCTAATTGTGCCGTCATCATGGTCTTCAAAAATAGATGCTTCTCTAAATATTTTACAATGGCCTCACTCATGCTATGAGGTCAATGATTAATGTCATAGTGAAGGGACTCTCATTAACAAGTTAGTGGATGATGCCTACACTCTCATTTAGGAGATGTCCCTCAACAATTATCAATGGTCTAGTGAAAGAGGGAAACCCAACAAGTTACGAGGTAAATTGGAAGTTGATGCTCTTACTTTACTTTTGTGAATGTGAATGTTGTGAATTTTTGTCCCACTTCCCCTTCATGTGAAATTGGTGATTTTAGTTGACCATTCGATTATTAGTTGCCAAATTGGGGTCCTTTTGCTCAAGGCCCTAGTCACTAGGTCAACTATGTCAACAAGTACAATCGGAGACTAACCAATGATCCTTTCGTAATGCTTACAATCTGAGTTGGAGGAATCTCCCTAATTTATCATATAGGACTAACCCTTCCCCTATGCCACAAATGAATGTTGTGCCACCTCTCAATTTCCAAAGAACATTAGCCCTCAAATGGCCTAAAAGTCTAAGTTGAAGGTATGATGAAAGCATGCTTTTGACTCAATAAAATAAAGATGAGTATATTGAGCACTTAGCTTCCAAGGTTTGACATGTTAACTACTCATACTAAGATGCTTAAAGCTCAAATTGCTAGCCAAGGAGGCTCTTCATCTAGATCTCCTGGTAACCTTCTTAGCCAATCAAAGATGAATTATAGAAAGCAGTGCGAGGTCATGACTCTAATAGTGGCAAACAACTAGAGGATCCTAAAGGGGCTAGCCATGATGTGGAAGAGAATAAAAAGAATAATGATGTTGTTGTGCAATAGGCGTCAAGACCTATAATGATGTGATTCTTAATGATATTATGCATGATGCTAGTGAGGTTACTAAGGAACCCACACAAGCTTCCCCTAAACCTTTTAGATCGCCTTTGTCTTCCACTCAAAGAATGGCCAAGGTTAAACTTGATTTGCTGGAAAGCTTTTGGAGATCATCATGAAAATCTACATTCACACTTCATTTAGCGATTTCTTGTTTCAAATTCCTTCCTATACTAAGTTTTTTGAAATAGATCTTATCCAATAGTTTATATCGCCTTTGTCTTCCACTCAAAGAATGGCCAAGGTTAAACTTGATTTGCTGGAAAGCTTTTGGAGATCATCATGAAAATCTACATTCACACTTCATTTAGCGATTTCTTGTTTCAAATTCCTTCTTATACTAAGTTTTTTGAAATAGATCTTATCCAATAGAAGAAAACTGGAAGAGCACAAGACAGTGGCATTGGTTGAAGAGTGTAGCGCTCTAGTCCAAAACAAACTTCCCTCTAAGTTCAAGGACCCTGGTAGCTTCTCCATCCCTTAATAGAGAATGTTTGTATATACCATCCTTTGTGTGACTTAGGCTCAAGCCTATGATTTATCCCCTTTCTGCATGCAATAAGTTGGAAATTGGAGAAATGAAACCCGCCACTATTTCCTTGTAATTAGCCCATCGTTTTGTGAAATTCCATATGGTTGTTTTAGAGGATGTCCCTATCAAGGTGGAAGATTTGGATGCGCCCGTATTTGTATACACCTGCACCCTAATCATAGTTGAGAGGCCATTCTTGGCCACCACCAAGTGTCTCATTGATGTGAAAAATGATACGTTGTCTTTTAATGCGGGTGATGATTACATAGAGTTTTACTTGTTCAAAGCTACTAAATTTCCTGTTATTTCTTATGAGTGTCATAGAGTTGATATGATTGATAATATGGCAAGGGAAGAAAGTGATAACCAAAGCTCTAGTGATAATTTTGAGCAATGCTTATTGAATGATTCTACTACCAAGGATGAGAATCCAATGGCAGCAATGTGCTCAATTTCTGGAGGCCACTACACGAGTTCTACCCATACTTGCCAAGGTGGAAAAGTTAGAAATAGAAAATGAGTCCTTTCTTGATGACAAGATTACAGCAAAGATAGGAATAAAACCTCTCCCTTTTTCCTTGAGGTGTGAATTTCTTAGCCCTAACTCTATGTGTCTTGTTGTTGTTAATGCAAGTCAAGGTACATCCCAAATCGATTCCTTGCATTAACATCTTAGATTTCATTATAAAGTCATATCTTACACCATTGATAATCTTAAAGGGAGTCACTATTTTGTGTGCATGCATCACATTTTGATGAAAGATGGCCATGAGCCGTCTATTGAACATCAAAGGAGGATAAATCCTAAGATGAAGATAGTGATCCCAAAAGAGGTATTGAAATTGCTTAAGGCCAGCATTATTGACTCTATCTGAGATAGTAAGTGGGTAATTCTGGTTCTTGTTGTGCCTGAAAAGGGGGTTGATGGTCATGAAAAATGAGAACATTGAGTATATTCCTACTAGGAACGTCACGATTGACGTATGTGCATTGACTATAGGAAATTAAATAGGGTTCACCTGTAAGGACAATTTACTCATCCCCTTAATTGACCAAACCCTTGGAAGATTAGTCAAGAGCTCTTATAATGCTACTTAAGTAGGTATTCAGGGTTTTTTCAAATATCTATCCATTTAGTGACTAAGAAAAGACTACTTTCTTATGTCCATATGGTACTTTTGAATATAGGAGAATGCCATTTAGGTTATGCAATATCCTGGCTATCCTTCAGCGTTGCATGGTGACCATTTTCTTTGATTTTATTAAGGATACTATAGAAGTATTTATGTATGATTTTCCAATACTATGGTACATCATTTGACCATTGCTAGCATAATTTATCCAAAGTATTCTTAAGGAAATGGACCTCTCTTAAATAGGAGGAAATGTCATTTCATCGTACAAGAAGGGGTTGTTCTTGGTCTTGTGGTTTCTAGCAAAGGTATTGAGGTTCCTTTCACTTAGCCAACAAAGTCTAAGGAGGCGAGTTTATTAGGATTGTTGCTAGTTTTATTGATAAGCATGATACACTTGTTGAATTAGAAGATGGTTGACACGTCCGCAAGCACACAGGTGTCGTAGTATAGATTAAAAGATCGTCCTCAGGGACCAAAGTAATCTATCGAGTCAATGACCTATTGAACTTGCTAGGTGATCAATCTTTTCAAAAGAGTCTATTTAAATAAGCTGGTTAACTATTTGGAAATCAATCAAAGTAAAATATTTAGGAATTTGATTCATCGAGTAAAGAGTTGGATCATAGATTTAAGCTTGCATTTTTCATAGATAGAGCGATTCAAAGAATTGCAATCAAATTGAATTTAATCCTTTCTTTTGAAACGAACTAAATTGCCTAAACAAATTCAATTAAACTCTCTCGAGTATCTTTGATTTAGTCTAGGATAAAGATCTATGAATGCTAAGTCTCCTCTTAACAAAGCAATTCTCTTTCGAGTTTCACTAAATCAAGTTCTATCAAGACAATCAAGTAGTGAGTTTCACCTTTCAGTACTTCACCCTACTACCTAATATAAGCAAGCAAACTTGGTTAAATTTCACTCACAACATTCCAATTTCAAGATAGATATGAATAATTCCAAACATGAAATAAGCACAAGATTTAAAGGATAAAGGATCCAAGAGCAATACTATGGCTAACAAATCCCTAGATTAGATAAAACTACTCACTCATGTTTCTAAATTCAACTAAAATAAGAGTTTAAAAGTAATTTCAAAGGAGGGAAGGAAAACTTTACAACAATGGCAGCCTTTGAAATCTTCAAGCTTCTAAGAGCAAGCTTCTCCCTTCTAATCTCTAGGAAAACTAAACTAAAACTAAACTAAACTAAGAGAAATGTGAGAGTAGATTATGGTTGCTGCCAAAAACTCTCCTTTTCTACTTTGGAACAAGCCCTTTTAAGTAGTAGATGGATTAACCTCAGTCGCACAATAAGGGAAGATGAAGAGGCTAGCAGTTACAGGCTTATCATGGTCCATGGCAACCACCACGGTTGGACCGTGGTCTTGACTGAAACCGAATTTTTTTACTCTTCTCTTGCACCACGGGCATGACATCTCAGGGGCATTTGTGGGGGGTCAACATATACTCAAATGAGGGTTAAATGTCGAGTCAAATGGTCCAAAATCCTGTAAATATCATCAAAGAAGCATACCCAAGCATAAAATGAGAAGAAGAGTATAAATTATGACATTAAGCACATAATTCTCCCTAAAAATGTAGCAGAATGACGTTAAAATGATGTAAATTTTAAGAACTTATCAAATTCCCCCATACTTGAATCATTGCTTGTCCCTAAGCAACACTAAGACAAAAAATTATTCAAACCTCCTCAGGATAGACATTGGTAGCATCTCAGCGGTAGAGCCAATCCAAAGTTAGCCCAAAGGTGCAAAAATCATTTAACAAACAGACTAGAAAATGAAGTTTTCAAAATCACTTGATGTACCACAATGTCAGATTTGAATCAACCCCCCCCAAGTCATCAAATACAATCACATTAACGTATGAAACAAATGGAGCTACTAATGCCGGCAGAACCTCACTATAGTCATGTGGCATTCATCACACATGTGTTTGAAAATGCAAGAAGGTTCCCTCAATTCTCATTCCATAGACTCAAATCTACATAAGCTTGACAAGACTCTCTAATTCACCATCACTAGAATGCAATACACATTGAGCAATCATGAGGAATTTTGTAAGGTTGTAGTTGGGTCATGGGTAAAGGTAAGAGGGGAACACATATTTTGGAAATGTGGAGCTAAAAGCCATAGACTAAAAGCCAAGCGTTTCCAATGTGCTCATACAACATTCTCCTTAGACCAATACAATTCATCTACAAAATACATCCCCGATTGAAGAGATAAAGAGTTAAAAGTCATAAATACTTTTTACAATCCAAAAAAGGCCAACACTCTTTTTATTATTCGTCTTTTTTTCTTTTTGTTTTCTTTTTTTTCTTTTTTTATATTTTTTTTGTTTGCCCTTTTTTTTCCCAAAAAAGGTTAGCAAAGGGAAACTCATATCAAACTTTGAATTTCAACTCCTCTTTAATCTTTGTACAACAAGACAAGGGATTTCTTATATATAACACAAGAACACATATACTTTCACCAATGACCAAATCCACCAAAAAGATCCCAATACACCTTGCTAGTTCCCAATTAAACTCGATGCACAAGGATGAAAAGCTCCTCTAGTCTTGGCTTAAGGGTTAGATAATTGTTTGGCCAAAAGTTATGTTTGGAGATTGAAATCAATAAAAACAGATATAAGCTCAAAGGGGCTAGCAAGGGATATAATACATAACAAGGGTGACTATTTGGTCTTTTTGGTTAACAAGTAAAGAATGCCTCAATCATATTGCTTAAATGCGTATGCAAAATGTGATCTTGAGTGAGAATCAAAGCAAGTTCTTGAGAAATGATGTCAAGGAAGAGTCGCTTATGAATTGACAAGAGACTAAATAGATAAATTAGTGTTTAAAAGCTCAAAGCCTCACGCGATATCTACCAATGTCATAACTAGCTCATTAGTAGTCATATGCTAAAATTCATATAAAGAGACATGGGGTAATCAACTCGCACTCAACATATGGTTAAAACATGAAGCTTATTTTCGCAAACTCATTCTCAAACATTTTTATCCATAATTGGGCAAATCAAAGGATGGATCTAAACTAAAGAAGTCTACCTAGCCTACAAAGATCATCATTAGGATTTTTTTTCTTCTTTTTTTTGTGCAATTTTCAAAGATGCATGCTTCTAATAACAATAACAAGAAAAATGCAAAAACTATGAAAAGAAACTATAAAAACCTAAAATGCAACCTAAAAGGAAAAGAAACCTAAATGTAATTCTAGCTTGCTTCTAACCAAATAAGATTAAAACCTACAATGCAACAGTAAATGCAATCATGAATAATATATATAGTACATACATAAGTACAGACGAAACCAGATCAGGCATTAGACTCCATCAAATACACACTAACTCCCCCATGCTTGAACAAAACATTGTCCTTAGTGTGGGCACAAAGTAGAAAAGGGAAGGGGGAGTAGCAAGAAGCAATCAAAAAGGAGGGGGGGATGGAGGGTGGGGTGCTTAACCATAAGAGATATGCCAATCTCGCTAGGTTTCCAAACAAGCCTTATAATCCTGAAGGTACTGAGTCTAGGTAGCAAGCATCCTACGGAGCTCGTCGTGGCACTTTTGGACAGGGTCACAAAGAGCGGCGTTCTCAGAAGCAACATATGCGCGAAGGGATACTTGCTCCTCTTAGATGGACCAAAGGGTGGCTTAGAGGCCGACATAGTCAGTAGGGGTGGTTGGGAAGAAGAACTAGGTCCGGTGTGGGAAGTAAATGAGGGTCGAGGAGGTGTGGGTTGAACAACCTCGGCATCACCAGGTACCTAGTAAAGGTTAGCTCAATGAAGTAAGGTGGCCCGATCAACATTAGGAAGCGGCAAAGCCGATTCTCAGGGTAAATCCAGCACAAACGTCCAGCCTTTACTTTACAAAAGTTCATTATCTCAAAAGTGGCTTGATCAAGCCGCTCGGACCCAGATACTCGATCCTCAAGGTTGGGCTCAACACCCAAAAATCTTGCAATGGTGGTGACGATACCGCCAATGACTATCCTATCCTTAGTGCTAACAGTAGCACTATACAACTGTCGGGCCAAGAATGTCGTAGGATCAAGTTGAACACCATCAAGCATACGTGACAAAAAATATAACTCAAACAATGATGGGACATTCAAACTATCATCCCGAGCAAAGAAACAACAAGCAAGGATATGCTGAGCTACCCGAATGTAAGGGTTCCGTATATAGGTGCATTTGGAAGAACTAGTATTGTACCTAACACTTCCCAAAAGCTTGCTCCAAAATGCATTCGGGTTGAATTCTTGAGGGACTTGACGGTTTGGCAAATCCATGTTAGGTGGAAAACCAAATATGCTATTAAAGGTACCTAAGTTCAACTCGTAAAATTGCCCTTGCACATAAAAAGAAATATACCCCGCTTGACATTGAGGCCCTCGAGTGACCTCAACATGTAGATTACTCGGGAATTCTAAGGTAAGGTCCCAATATGTATGCTTCTTAATCTCAATGAAATGTCCCATACCCCCTCCGTGCAAACAACCACGTATATCATCTAACAATCCTAAACGACCTAATAATTCCTCATCATAATAATGAGTTGCCACAACCATTTGTTCATTATAGCAAGTATATCAGCAGCATGGTCGGGGTTAGCTAAACTAAGAGGATGAGGAATGTTTCCTTGGGCTGGTGTGTTTGTGGAGGTTTGGGAGGTTCGTTGAGGCCGGGATGGTGCTTGGCTAGATGTTCCTACCTCCTTGATGCTCCTTTGTCTCTTGGTGGGTGCCATGGTTGCAAAATGTAAGAAAAATTCAAACAAAAACCTAAAAACAAAGATGTGAGAAAGAAAACTGAAGAATTTAAGTGAAAAAGAAGAAGAATTAGAGAGAGAAAAAGAAGATGGCTATGGTGGATGGGTGAAGGTGAGATAAGGTTGAAGAAGAAATGGTGGAAAGAGGTGAAATTTGTGGGAGAAAGAGAAAGATTAAGTGAAAAGGGAAGATTTTGAGAGAAAATGGATTGAAAATGAGAAGAAATGATGGAGAAATTGAAGGTGTAACAATGGTGGGTTTAGAGAAAGAATAGGGAGCTAGAGAGAGAGAGGGTGTCGAAGAAGAAGAAGATGGGGGAATGTGGACAGTCACCGCGGTCAAAACCCTTGACCGCAGCCCGTAGCAGCTCACCATGGTCAGATCGTGGTGTCTATTGGACATTGATTTTTTTTTGTTTTGCTGATTGGGCACCCCATGGGCCTTATTGGAGTTATGCGGTCTATGGTGCTCATCATCTTTTTTTTTTCTTTTTCTTGTGATCCCTTCTTCTCTCCTTTTTTTTTTCTTTTCTTTCCTATATTCCTTCTTTTCTCCTCTCAATTTTTTTTTTCTTACTATGAAAAACTGCCTAAAAATGAAAGTCAAAGCTATAAATGGGGCTTGGGTTGCCTCCCAAGAAGCGCTCTTTTAAGGTCAAGAACTTGACATACTTCTACATCTGGTCTGGATCGGTAAGAATATGAGTGACGACTTTAGCAATTGAGTTTCTCACAAGATAAGGCTTGAGCCGCTGTCCATTTACTTTGAATGCACTGGCAGATTCGCTATATACATCGACTATACCATGAGGATGAGCCTTGATAACTTGAAATGGTCCCGACCACTGGGATCTTAACTTACCCGAAAATAATTTCAGCTTAGAATTGAACAAAAGGACCATGTTACCAGCCTCAAAATCTATTCTTTAAAATTTGCTTCTCATGCCACTTCTTGGTCCTTTCCTTTTAAATGCGAGAGCTCTCGTAAGCCTCTAATCTTAGCTCAGCAAGTTCACGTAATTGCAAAGCTCACTTCTTGCCGGCCACCTTAAGATCAAAATTGAGCATCTTAATTGCCAATAAGCTTTGTGTTCTAACTCGACTGGCAAATGACAAGACTTTCCAAATATTAAGCGATATGGGGTAGTGCATAAAGGAGCCTTATAAGTGGTTCGATAGGCCCAAGGGGCTTCATCAAGTTTCGAAGACCAATCTTTTCGGGATCTATCCACCGTCTTTTCCAAATACTCTTCAATTCCTGGTTAGATAACTCGACTTGGCCACTCGTTTGGGGATGGTAGGGTGTAGAGACTTTGTGAAAGACACTATACTTCTTCAAAAGTCTTGAGAGGTTTGTTGTAAAAGTGAGTCCCATTATCACTCAAAAGAGCTCTTGGTGTGCCAAATCTTGTAAATATATTTTTTCGGAGGAATTTTATGACAACCTTGGAATCATTGGTTGAGGTGGCAATGACTTCCACCTATTTAGAAACATAGTCAACATTGACGAGGATGTAGAGATTGTTACGGGAAGGGGGAAAGGGTCCCATGAAGTCAATCCCCCATATGTCAAACAATTCCACCTCAAGAATGCCACTTTGAGGCATCTTGTGCCACTTGGAAAGGTTTTTCGTTCTTTGACGTCTATCACAAGTCATGACAAATTTTCTGGCATCTTTGAATAGAGTGGGCCAATAGAAACCTGCATGGAGTACCTTTACAATAGTCTTTTCCGGTCCAAAGTGTCCACCATAAGTCGACGCATGACAGTGGTGTAGGATGCTATGAACTTCATCCTCGGGCAAGCATCTTCTGCATATCTCATCTCCACACAGGTTATAGAGGAGAGGCTCCTCCCATGCATAATATTTGGCATAAAAAAAGGAATTTCTTCCTCTGTTGACAATATAGCCCAAGTGGCACCAGGACCACACATCTTGAAATTCACCAAATCAGCGTGCATGGGTTGGATTGGTGAGAAATGGCAAGGAGTTGATCATCCGGGAAAGAATCATCAATTGGGAGTTCTTAACTGGGAGTGACCTCGGGGCCTAGGCGGGATAAGTGATCTGCCACTACATTCTCCATGACGGACGAGTCTTTGATCTGTAAATGGAACTCTTAGAGGAGAAAATCCCATCATATGAGGCGGGGTTTTGAGTCGGTCTTCTTCATTAGGTGTTTTAGAGTTGCCTGATAAGTGAAAACAATGACCTTGGAGTTTATCAAGTAAGATTGAAATTTTTCCAGGGCAAATACAACTGCTAGGAACTCCTCTGTTGTGGCATAATTGATTTGAGCCTCATCAAGGGTTTGGCTTGCATAGTAAATAGCATATGGCTTGTTGTCCTTTCTCTGGCCTAGAACTGCCCCTACTGCATAATCGCTTGCAGCACACATCACCTGAAAAGGGAGGCCCCAATCCGGGGCCTACATCATCGGAGTTGTAATTAATGCCTCTTTTAACCTGAGAAAAGCACTCAAGCAGTCTTCATTAAAATTAAAATGCACATCCTTGACAAGCAAATGGGTGAGTGATTTTGTAATTTTTGAAAAATCTTTCATGAACTACCGGTAAAAACCGACATGTCCAAGGAAACTGCTAACACCCTTTATTGAAGTTGGTGGAGGTAATTTTTCAATCACCTCCACCTTTGCTTTGTCAACCCAATGCCCTTATTAGAGATAATATGACCTAAGACAACCCACTATTGTACCATAAAATAGCATTTTTCCCAATTCAAGACCAAATTTGTATCTTCACACCTTTGCAAGACCTTGGTCAAATTATTCAAGCAATGATCAAATGTTGTACCATACAACGAAAAATCATCCATGAAGACTTCCATTATGTCTTGAATAAAATCAGATAAAATAGCCATCATGCAGCGTTGGAAAGTAGCAGGGGCATTATATAGCCCTAACGGCATTCTCCTGTAAATAAATGCACCATGGGGACAAGTAAGGTGGTCTTTTGTTGGTCACTAGGATGAATAGGGATTTGAAAGAAACGCGAATACCCATCTAAGTAACAAAAGATGAATTTGTGGCCAATCTTTTAAGCATTTGGTCTATAAAGGGAAGGGGAAAATGGTGCTTTCAGGTGGCTTTATTCAATTTTCGATAATCAATACACATACGCCATCCCGTGACAGTCCCAGTAGGAATTAGTTCATTGTTCTCATTTTTGATGACCGTCATTCCCCCTTTCTTAGGTACTACATGCACCAGGATTACCCACTTACTATCTTATATAGGGTAGATAATGCTGACTTTAAGTAGTTTCAAAATTTCTTTCTTAACTACCTCTTGCATATTAGGATTCAACCTTCTTTGGTGCTCAATTGAAAGCTTATGGTCGTCTTCCATCAAAATACAATGCATGCACACAAACAGATGAATTCCTTTTAGGTCATCTAGAGCATATCTTATGGTCTTACGGTGTATTCTAAGTATTCTAAGCAAAGAGTCAATTTGAGATGCATTTAGACCCGCATTAACAATCACATGATAAGTAGAACTAGGCCCAAGAAACTCATACCTCAAAGAAGAAGGAAGAGGTTTCAATTTTACCTGGGGTGCGCGCTGTAATAGCTCGACCCTAAATCATATTTATTTATTTAATTAAGCCATGTTATTACTTTTCCTCATTTATTTATTTCATTTAATCATCCCGGTTGGGAGAATTCATTTTAGGCCCCACTTTGCAATTCGAGTTTTATTTACGTAACAATTTCGGGTGAATCGTTATTTGGCCTTGATAAATATGTTTTACAGGATTAAATTATTTTTCATAAGGCTTTCAAAATGATAATAATAATAAAAATAAAATAATTTTGAGCGGTGAATTTTTTAAATCGCATAAAGTGAATTTTCGGACCCAAGCTAATTTGGGCTTGATTTTGGCCCAACAAGCATTACTCCAACTCATTTGACTAGTGACCATGAGTTTTGTCAAATTTTCATTGGTTTAAATTTGCTTTTTCTAGGGATAAATTTATCCATGTAAATTTTAAGTCATTTTTAACCAAGTAAAATTGTAAAAATATCAAGATCATCTTCCTCCTTCTCTCTCCTCTAGTTGTGCTCCCCCTTTTGGTGCTGCCTTCTCTGTTTTCAGCACCTTTAGCCACCAGCCCATCTTTTTCTGGCCACCAGGAGGCCGCCATCAGACGAACAACACCACCACCAGCAACCCCTCTCACTTCTTCTAGCTTCAAACATCTCTAACTTCCCTTGTTTCAAGCTTAAAGTAAGTAAACCCTAACCTTGTGTTTTTGATTTTTGGTCTTGATTATTCTTCATGCTATTAATCATGCTATATGGATAGAAATAAGAGTTATTTTGGTGTTTAACATGATTCATATAGCTTGAAAGTATGTGGGAGTTGAGATAATTCATGATCATGCAAGCTTAGGTTGAGATGTTGAATTTGGATGGTTTTCTTTGTGATTTTGTGATCTTTGGTATTGGTAATGAATATCATGGTGTTATTATTTATTTTAGAGAAGTTTAAGTGCAAGTTCAAGTGAGACATAAGCTAGGGTTATGAGAATTACGCATGGTTTAAATAATGTTTGTCAACATGCATGTCATGTGTGTGTTTTAGATTTGAAAATGATTACTGGATGATTACGAAGTAAAACATTGCGGATTATAGCTGTCTAAAGTGATGTTGAGGGTCACCCTATGGTTTGGTAATTTCAACAAGTGACTTTAGAGGGTAATTATGTGAAAAAGGAGGATAATAAAGTAGGTAGCAAGCTGTGTAGGGCCCGGAAACACAGAGGTCTGTTCTTAGAAAAACTAGTAATGTGTGGCTTGTCAAAAAATTATGAAGTTTTGTAGTGGGCTAGATAAATGAGTTAGCTTTCGAATGGCTTTTGAATCACCTTAATCCGAGTTTTGTGGAAAAAGTCATGGCCGTTTTACTTCGACTGTGCAGACCGGACCAAAACTGTGCAGGGTGGTGTTCTAGCTCAATTTTGAGATTTGTGTGGTGGTGATTGTGTTATGGGCTGTAAACAAAAGAGTTGTGGAACTTCTTGATCTTTTGAAATTGGGGTTTAATAACTCAATTGGAGGTCAGGGGTAAAAGTTATGAATTTTCTAAGGTGGACCTTGAATTGGTAACACTTTTGATTGTACTTAGAAGCTTATTTGGTTTGGAAAACTATGGTATGTGCTACGAAATTGAAGAAGTAGAGAGATTAATAACTCAAGATCAGTGTTTATTGATTCAAATCGGTGTGTTTAAAGTTATTCCGAATCTACCACCAGTCCAATTGTCTTCAAACCTTTGTTATCCATATCAGAAATATCAAAAACCCGTGATCAATTATAACCATCAAAGTCTTTCTTTTATGATCTCAATTAATCTACCTTGATCAGTTTTATGCCAACAGTATTTCACGTTGAGTTAAATTACTCTAATTCATTTAGTTTCCAAATCATGTTGGCAGAACTTATTTTCTACTGAATTATTTGAGTTATGGATGCCTTTTAATGAATTTCTATTACAATCAAAAATTATGAAAGTCAACGTTGTTTACTAATTATATATACCTATAATTATACTTCTTAAACAGAAATTGGGGACTAGTCTATCATTTCCCATTGTGCATAAGTATTATCAAGTGAGATTGCTTTTTAACAACTTTAGGTACGTTCATTGTTTGTATCTTTAGAAATTAGCACGTATTCATCAAAGTTATAATGTTTTGGTAAGTACATCAATGAATCAGTTTAATTAGCTATTTATCACATAATTAGTGACCCCATCAGTTATTAGTTACAGGGCATAGCCCTTCAGTTACCCGCATGGTTTCAGGCCAGGTCCTGATCGGCTTGACAGGTGTTCACCTATCCATAGATCCTAACAGGTACAAGGGGTTCACTGTCAGATAATAACTAGCAGTGCAGTTTTACATTCATCTTATTCACTATTTTAATTTAAAATGAATTGCAAAGTGGGTGCCTAACCAATTTATGCAGTGATCATTTTACAATATAGGAATGCATGTATTGAGTTTTAGCTCACATTTTCGAATTATTTTCATATTTTCCATTTTAGGTGATGAAGTATCACTTCTCCATTTAACAAGCCCTTTTGGAAGTCACTAGATACTCAATGGATTCAACATAGCAAGAATGTTGGAATCAATCTCAAGGTCAAGTTGGGTCTATATTCAATATACTTATGTAGTATGGAGTACTAGTTAGCACATGGTATGATTAAGTCGATTGTATTGAAGTTGAATTATTATGAACTTTGGACTTGGAGTGTTTCAGTTTACTAGATATTGTGATTGTGAACATGAGTTGCAAGATTACGTGGTTTTAGTGAGCTTTATCCTTATCAGGGCGGCAGTAGCGCCTTCCATCATTAAGTCTTCTATTGCGGTTATTTATGAATTGAGTAATTAGCCATTTGGGGGCATTACATGCGCTCCTCATCAGACGAGGACTTCGCATCACTTACCAAGGTTTCCGCTTTAGCTAGCATAGGTGGAACTGGTGGAGAGGCTTCCAAGAATTGAGCACATATGGCTACTTCGGTATTTGCATCCTTAGTAGAACTATCATTGAACATACAATGCTCAGGAGGGTCATCAGATTCATGGTTAGAAATGGTTTCCTGTACCAAACTATCAACCACATCAATCATATGACATTCATCAGAAATGGAAGGAAATTTAGAAGCCTTAAACAAGTTGAACTCTATGTGATCATCACCCACATCAAAAGACAATTTACCATTTTTGACATCAATACAACACCGGCGGTGGCCAAGAAATGCCTCTCAAGAATGATGGGGGTGTGCGTATCCTCCTCCATCTCAAGTATCACAAAGTCCACTGGAACATATAAATCTCCTACTTTAATTAGGACATCCTCTAAAATACCCATTGGGTATTTCACAGGATGATCTGCTAATTGCAAGGAAATGGTGGTGGGTCTCATTTCTCCTAAATCGAGCTTTTCACATAAAGAAAGGGGCATCAAGCTTACACTTGACCCCAAATCACACAAAGCACATTCAATAGACTCATTACCTAACAGACAAGGAATTGAGAAGCTACCGGGATCCTTAAGCTTAGCAGGAAGCCTGTTTTAGATCGTGACACTGCACTCTTCAGTCAAGGCAACAATCTCATGCACTTCTAGTCTTCTTTTATTAGACAAAATTTTGTTCAAAAATTTTGCATAAGAGGGCATTTGAGACAAAGCATCAGTAAATGGGATGTTAATGTATAATTTCTTCAAGACCTCTAAAAATCTCCCAAACTGCAAATCAAGTTTAGCCTTAGTCATTCTTTGAGGGAATGGTAAATGCAGAGTGCAAGGTTTAGGGGAGTCTTTAGGAACCACATTAGCATCCTTCACAACATTATCTTTATGCAAATCAGTAGGGGGAATAAACAGCCAATCACAACAGTATCATCATGCTTATCGTGCAAAGAGTTATCATTGCTTACCCCCTTTGGTCCCTCAAGTTGTTTATCCCCTCTTAAGATCATGGCGTTGCATTGCTCCCTAGGATTTGGCTCTAGTGTACTTGGGAATCTCCCTTGAGGTATAGATGAAAAGGTAGCTTGTTAAGCTAAATGGGCTTCCAATATCTTGTTATGAGTTGTGAGCACATCAACCTTCGATGCTAATTACTTTATATACTCATCTTGTTTTTGTTATGCCAAAAACATACTCTCTATCATGGCCTCTGTGTTGGACTTTTGAGGAGCTTTTTGGGGAAAGGGAGGTCTTTGAAATCCAGGGGGTAGCCTAGAATTCATTGGGGGCATAGTAGAAGGGTTAAACCTATATGAGAATTTTGGATGGTTCCTCCAACCCAGATTGTAAGTGTTCGAATAAGGGTCATTGGTCGGTCTTGGGTTGAAATTATCAACATAATTGACTTGATCGCTAGAGCTTTGGCAGAAGGACTCCCAACTTGGTAATTCTCAGTCAAACGGTCAATGAAACCACATATTTCAAATAATGAGGGAGGGTCACTAGAATTCAAAGCATGGACATTTAATCATTACAACCTTTGAATCATAGCATCTACCTTAGCATTAAGTAATGTAAGTGCATCAACTTCAAGCTTACCTCCAACCCACTTTGGGTTGGCCTCATTCGTTGGACCATTGAAAATTGTTGAGCGCTATCTTCTCAATCAAATTATAGGCCTCAGCTTCAGTCTTATTCATCAAAGTTCCTCCTCCCATCGTATCAATAGTGGATCTTACATGTTGGGTCACACCATTGTAGAAAGCTTGAACAATCATCCATCGTTGAAGGCCATGGTGTGGGCACAGTTGCAACAAATCCTTGAACTGCTCCCAAGCCTTATAGAATGTCTTATCATCCCTTTGAGTAAAGTTGGTGATTTGATTCCTCTAACTTACTATTTTCCGTAGTGGGAAGAATTTGGCTAGGGAAGCTCTAGTAAGCTTATCCCATGTGGTGATACATCCCAAAGGTAAAGAATGTAGCCATGCTCCCGCCTTATCCCTAAGTGAGAAAGGAAACAGCCGCAGTCGAATGGCATCGGTGGAGACTCCATTAAGCTTCAATGTGTCACACACCTCTAAAAAGACCGAAAGGTGTAAGTTCGGGTCTTCCAAAGGGGTGCCTCCGAATTGGGATTGTTGCACCATAGAAATGAGAGCCTACTTGAGCTCAAAATTATTTTCCTCAACATTAGGACGGGTGATACTTGAGGCGATGCCTTGGACTCCTAGGGTAACAAAATCCCTTAGCGTCCTTCTTTGGTCACCTCCTCTTCCAGCCATGTTTGGCGAGGTTCTTCTAGCCTTGCATCTTTGTTCCTTAAGTTTTTGCTTCTTCCTCCTTAAACGGAAAGTCCTCTCAATCTCAGAATAGGGTTCGTATAGAAATGGACTTTGCATAAATGGTGAAGATTCCTACAAGCATAGTCACCAACGCTACCAACACAATCTAGAAGAAAAAGGAAAAAGAACAATAAAACACTTAGTCAATTTCGTAAGACTAACTCAATAGTTAACAATTTGGTCCTCGACAACGACGCTAAAAACTTGACACATCTGCATGTGCACGGGTGTCGTAGTATAGATTAAAAGATCGTCCTCAGGAACCAAAGTAATTTATCGAGTCAATGATCTATTGAAATTGCTAAGTGATCAGTCTTTGAAATCAATCAAAGTAATTAAATATTTGAATAAACTAATTAAAGAGTCGATTTAAATAAACTAATTAACTATTTGAAATCAATCAAAGTAAAACATCTAGGAATTTGATTCACCAAGTAAAGAGTTAGATCATAGATTTAAGCATGCACTTTTCATAGATAGAACGATTCAAGCAATTGCAATCAAATTGAATTTAATCCTTTCTTTCGAAACGAACTAAATTGCCTAAACAAATTCAACTAACACTCTCTAAAGTGTATGTTGAGTGATTTTTGAGGGGGAATGGAAAAATAACTAAAGAAAAAGGAAAATGATGCCTCAAATACTCACGATTGTCATTCGTAGTACTTAAGGGTCGGTCCACATGGAAAATGTGAAACTATGGTCATTTTAAAACTAAACAATTAAATTTAACTAATTAAACCAAATGGAATTATTCAAGGTAATTTAATAATCTAATTCAACGAAGCATCAAAACAACCTAATGACTAAACCTAACCTAACCTTTATATTGATTAACCAATTAAACCAAATTAAACAACTAAACTTGAAATTAACCATGGTTTAAAACTAACAACCTAATTACTTTGTTATTCCAGAATTAACCAAGGCAAATTATGACAATTAATTAAGCAGTAGGGGAGGGGATTGAATTGAAGCAGAAGAACAGAACATCAGCAGGGAAGAGCAGAACAACAAGAAGAAAACAGGGGAAAGGGAAACGATTCTGAAACAACGAAGAACAAAGCAGCAGCATCATTCAACATTAATCAAACCAAAACAAACGAAATCAACACAAACGAACTCAACAATAATCCAACAGCAAGCGAAAGCAGGGAAATCAGCAGAGGAGGGGAATTCGAACCTAGCTACAACTCAACTTCGATGGCCACCAGGACCGTCACCAGAACCACCGTAGCAACCCAGACACAGTGAAGAATGGCAGAAGAACACGAATAGAACAAAAAAAGAAATTTCAGGGAAAGGGGATTCGAATGAAACTTGACAACTAACATACGATTTCTGTAAAATCAAACGCAAATCGTGAATTACAACTAGAAAATAAGAGATTGCAATGAATTCAACCATAAACCGAATCTAAAACCTAACCCTAATTTCTGAAATTCGAAAGCAAGAGAACGAAATTGAAGAACACGAATCGAAATTGACATTAACAACGAAATTGAACGAAATTAAACGAAATTAAACCTAATCTACTCCTAATTTCTAACCTATGCTACCTGACTCCCTTTCTTCAATGGCGTCTTCGAAGCTTTATAGCTGAAGCCCTCTTCACTTCTGACCCTTCGATTTGCTGCTTGTTTGGACGGTGGTGATGAAGCCAACATATGGGGTGTCGTGGCTTGGTGTTTGTGGTGGAGGATGAGTTGGTGGGTTTCGGTTTTGGGGAAAACCGTGGGTAGAGGGTGTAGGGGTTTGAGGAATTCGGTGGGCTGGGATGTTGTGCTGGAGGAGAGAGAACGGGGTAGAGAGAGAGAGGAGATGAGGTGGTGTGAGAATGGCGATGATGTTTGGGGTCTGGGTTTCTAGGGTTTTCTGGGTCAAGGGTCGGGGAGAGAGAAAGAACAGGGGACTGAAAAGGGGAGAGAGAAAATGAAGGGGAGGGGGGTTTTTAAGTGGGAACCGGTTCACGCGAACCGGTTTGTCGAACCGGCCGGTCCGGTTCAGCTGGACCGGTCTGGTTTTTTAATTTTTCTCTTCTTTCTTTGGCCGGTTTTTCATCGATTTTTGGCCCGATTCTACAACCTCCGACATTTCTTCTATTTTTCTCACTTTCTCCGCCATTTAAACCCTTTTTTCGCATTTATTCAGAATCTGCAAAATAAAATAAAATCAATTAAAAACCTAAAAAATATTATTAAAACGAGCCTAAAACCGGTGAAAAAGTACCTTAAAAATATCACATTTTTAGCTCAAACAGTGTCTTTGATTTAGTATAGGTTAAAGATCTAGGAATTCTAAGTCTTCTCTTAACAAGCAATTCTCTTCCGAGTTTCACTAAATCAAGTTCTATCAAAACGATCGAGTAGTGAGTTTCACCTTTCAGTACTTTACCCGACTACCTAATATAAGCAAGCATAATTGGCCAAATTCCACCCACAACATTCCAATTTCAAGATAGATATGAATAATTCCAAACATGAAATAAGCACAAGATTTCAATGATAAAGGACCCAAGAACAATACTATGATTAACAAATCCCTAGATTAGATAAAACTACTCACTCATGTTTCTAAATTCAACTAAAACAAGAGTTTAAAAGTAATTTCAAAGGAGGGAAGGAAAACTTTACAACAATGGCAGCCTTTGAATTGTGTAACAATCTTAAAGCTTCCAAGTGCAAGCTTCTCCCTTCTAATCTCTAGGAAAACTAAACTAAAACTAAACTAAACTAAGAGAAATGTGAGAGTAGATTATGGTTGCTACCAAAAACTCCCCTTTTTTGCTTTGGAACATGCCCTTTTAAGCAGCAAATGGAGTAACCTCAGTTGTATAACGAAGGAAGATGAAGAGGCTAGCAGTTACAGGCTTACCATGGTCCATAGCAGCCACATGGTTAGACTGTGGTCTTGGCTGGAACCAAATTCTTCTGCTCTTCTGTTACTCCATGGGCATGGCATCTCTGGAGCATCTGTGGGGGTCAACATACACTCAAATGAGTGTCAAATGGTCCAAAGTCCTGCAAATATCATCAAAGAACCATACTTAAGCATAAAATGAGAATAGGAGTATAAATTATGACATTAAGCAAATAATTCTCCCTAAAAATCCGGTAGAATGACCCTCAAATGATATACACTTTAAGCACTTATTAATGGTGTCATTGAAGAACATTGTTTTAAGGACAATCCTTTAGAGGAGTGACGTATTGATAATTTGCTTAAGTGTATTCGGACTTAAGTTAGATCCCATCTTTCCCCGTGTGTAATTGAGTCCTTACTTCATTTCTTTTGATCCCCTCCACCCCTGAATGCTTGGAGTGCATTATTCTTGATTTCTATGATCCCTTTCCCTTGTGAGTTGAGCATATGTCTCCACCCATCTTGCTCGAGTCATTTAACTCATCTTGTAAACCAGACCCTTATTTTTGTGAGCCTAAACTCGAATGGGTTGGCATAGAGTGCTTTTGTGATCAAGTTGAATGGGGTCAAAGGGTATATGCTGAGAGCAAGGTTATTCACTACCCCAAGGAAATTCATATAAAGCTTATGGTTGTCAATTTTTACCATATAGGCCTTTTGGACTGCTATTAAGATGACCTTATTTACTGAAGCCTATCAAAGTATTATAGTGCGAAATTTTTTTGGGAATTTTGAGCATGACTGAAGCCTTTAAATTTACTACTTGTGGAAGGCAATCTAATTGTCACTGGAATTCATATAATTTAGTAGGTTTACTTCATATTCCCTATCTTCTATATATTTTCACTTGTCTTAGCTAGGGGCTTATATTTTTACAGGCCTTAAGTGAACTTGGATACACAGTGGGGATGAGCCTTTAGTAAAGGCAAGCTCATGAAGCTATGAAGCCATAAACTTCTTAGTTGGAGGAGACTTTGGCTAGCACCATTTAGTTGCGTAGTTCTTTTCCAGCCTCTCTATTTATTTATGTCGTTGTTCTTTGCACTGCGTACAATGTAAGGTGTGTGGGGAAGGAAAATGAACAATAGCTCATTTGTGGAAATTTGAATTTTTTTGATGTGAATTGTACTATGGAGAGAGATATTGGTGGTTTGGTTGTGCATTTTCTCTGTCTTGTCATTTTGATTTGGTTTGTGAGATCTATGCTTACTAGAGAATGTTTTTGGTTTCATAAAGTGAACAACCAAAATTTTTCGATATTAACACCAGCACTTAGTAGGCTATTGGTGTATAATATAACCTTATATTCATTATTATGTAGGTATCTTTTGAAGGTTAAGGGCCTATTCATTATAAGCATATTGAACTTGCTCCATGCTCCAACTTGCTCTAATACACGCCAACCTGCTCAAACCTACTAACTACTGGTCAAACTTGCTTCAATATGCTCAAACTTGCTCAAACCTACTCAAACTTGCTCAAACTTGCTACATGCCCATCCAATATGCTCACAGCGAATGAACTCTAAGTTTCTCATATCTTGCTTAATTCTTAACTATGTGTATTATGTAATAAGTTATGTCACCAATGTTGGAGGGACCAAGTTGTTTGCATTTGTAACCCTTAAGTTTAGATCTCAAATTTGAGCCTTATGAATAGAGAAGACCTGTACTGAGTTATGATCCCTTTTGAGCGTGTTGATAACTCAAACCCTACTAATATGATTGCAAAAATATAAAAAAAGAAAAAGAAGAAAGGAAAAAAAAAAGAGTTCATGTGAATAAAGCCATCGCTAAGATTCTAATGCAAGTTGGGATAGGTGGTTTGACAATTAGTGACTCTTAGGTGCCTAAGTTCTCTGGTAACTATTTTTAGGCCCCTATAGTTTGAGATCTAATTCTGGGGTACCTTATGTTTTCAGGTAACTAATTTTTAGGTCCTTTTTCTTATTATTTTAGTCCTTGAACTTTTAGAAATTGCACAAAGGCCCCTGGTTTTGGTAAACTATGTAAATAAGCTATTTTATGCTTGTTTTTAGCAATTAAACTTCTTATAAAGACTTTGCTGGTACTAGTTATCACAATCTACTACTTATATCATAAATATTATATTTTCTATGATTAACGGCCCACCATGCTTAGCAAAATAATTAGAGCTTAATTAAAGAGTTTTGGCTATTACCAGAACTTAGTCAACGCTGGACTCCAGTGTTCTTCTAGCTTCCAGTTTGTAGAGATTGCTAATCTCAACCACACCTTTCTTAGATCAGGCACAACACATGTCTGTTTTGTTCCCTACCTCAGACCGTAGTCACTAATCAAGTCTTAAGTATTTTAAAGGATAGTGAAACTTTAATCAAGAAATTATAATATTTAGGACATATGGCTCGATTAAATAACGTTCTCTACTAGAAAACTTCTTTTATTGAAACCTTGAAAGTGGAAATATTACAATGGAAAGCTTGAAGAAGGACTTAATCTAAGATCACTAGAGAAGCTTGCTCAAAGAGAAATAGAGAATCCCGACTTCTCTTGTGCTCAAGAATGCTCAAATGACTGTGTCCCTTTTTAGCACTTGACTTCCCCTTTTATAAATGGTTGGGGATACATAGGATGGCCTAATGGCTACAGTACATAAAAATTTTTCACATGGCTACAGTACACTGATGGCTACAGTACACTACTTTATTTTACAGGCCAAACACTTGTCAAAATAGTACAATAATGGGGCAGCCAGTTTTCAAAACTTTTAATGATGACAAAACTAGTCATCATTATTGAGACTCTGCATGCCGTCATCTCCAATTATGTTTTCTAGACCATCATTATTAGGATAATCATCAAAATGTTCATCTAATTGAAAATGCTCTAGATCCCAATTCTCTAACAACTCAAGAAGTATATTTCTTTCCTTTTTCCGATAAGAATTTTCTAGCTCCAACATCAAAGAGATAATCATAGATATCTTCTAGGATTGCTCCTTCCAGCTTCATGTACTCTTTAAACTAATTACCATAGGTGAAAGTGGTGTTCCCACAATGTATTAACGTTTTTCCTCGTTCAATTAATGCCCAACATTGATGATACATATTGAAAAAACCAATGGCTCTTGTTAAAGTAGGATCAGTAACTAGATGCGCTGGTTATTCAGAAACCCATTCTTATCGTTGATCATTGAGATCGTCATAATCAATGATTTGAATAAGATAATGGGCTGGCTTGACTTTTCCACTTTCGTACTCGATTACTGCACTATATACTTCCAAATTTAGGCATCTTCGAACTAGAATTTTTGTTGGACCAGCAGGAGATGTAAGAATCCAATGGATCCTTCTGAACATGCATTGTTGAAATTTTGTTAGTTTTGAGAAAAATGGGAACTTTGGATTCGGGATTTCTATGAAGTAAAGTACCATCTGTATCCCCAGGCTTTAAAGACAGGGTCATTTGAAGATAATGAATTTGTTAGGAAACTAACACCACCAACTCTAGATTTATTGAAAAAATAGATCGTTGTACCCCAAGACTCCCAAATATCATAGGAATAATGATGATAAAAGTCGATGCATGCTGCTTACCACTCAGAGAACCATTTTCTTGAACATGAGAACTTATTTTTTTTCTTGGATATCATAAGGACATCTAAGGTAAATAACTTGTAACTCTAAAAGAAAAAATCTTTGAGCTATTAGGTAGGCCGCAAATAGTAGATCAAAACGTGATCTAGTTTTTGTATGGAATTCCAAGTTATCAATAAGGACTCTACTAGAAGGAGAAACCCGCTCTCTAGTAGGAATGACATTTCATTAAGGATTTCCTCCTTTTTTGGAAGGAGGTCGGCTTTGATGATCACCATTGGCGAGTTCTCGAGTTAAATTGTTTGTCAGAGAGTTCTTTGATCCTTGTATATGTTCAATAGAGAAGGAAAATTGGTTAAGCCATAATTGCCAACGCAGGAGTCACCTTTGCGCTTGCATATTTGATAAATTCTTTTTCACAAAAATCAAGTATTCCTTTGCAATTAGTTCGAATAAGAAAAAGTTTTGGGGCTAAAATGATTACGAATTTTTCCATTCCCCTATGTTGAGGGATTTTGAGGGGTGGAAAATAAACTAAAGACAAAAGGGAAAAAAAAAAGAAAACCTCAAATACTTTATTTTCAGTTGTAGTACTTAAGGGTCGGTCCACAGGGAAGACGTGAGATTTATGGTCATTTAAAACGAAACAATTAAACTAATCAAGTAATCAACTTAACCTACAAATGAACTATTACTTTAATTTAAACTACATTATTCATTCTCTAAACTTTTTCAATGAGCATCAGTAACCTAAATAACCTGAAATCAACCTTTATTTAACACTTAACCAAATTTCAAACTTAAAACCATCATATACCCAGATTCACAAAACCATTAAACTACCCTGTTTATCAATCAATCTAAATCTAGAATCAATAGTAGGCAACCAAAGTCCAATCAACCAAAAGCAATAATCAATTCAAACTGCCTCACTAATCAGCAACAGGGAAAGGGATGAAACAGAATCGAAATAGAGCACTAACTGAATGCATTACGAAACAAGGGAAGGGATGAAAATCTGAGACAACGAAGAACAAAAAGCAGCAGGGGAAGGGGGAAACAGTAGAATCGAACAGAGCATACTCGGGGAAGAAGCAGGCCACTCGGATTATTCACGACGGAGGAGCTGAATCGAACTCCACGGCGAAGGCAGAGAATTGAACAAGACAGGGGAGGCAACCAAACTGTGAACGCAAGGGATTTGAACCCAACAGAAATTCGAACAGGGGTGGGGAAAAACAACTGAATAATCATTCCAACTTAACAATTCAGACTTTAACTATGTGAATGCCTTACACAAACCAACCAAAATTCGAACCCTAAACTCGAAAACCTAATATGAAAACGTCAAATAAAACGGAACGAAAATCAGGGGAAAAGGGAATTTGGAATCGAATGCAATAAACCCAAAGTTTGAATTACAACCCAGGACTTCGAAATCAAAGCTAAATTACTTGGAATTAAACGCTGAAACCAACAAAAATTCGAAACCCTAGATTGAAAACTGAAATGCGAAAATGAAAACTAACCTAAACCTAACCCTAAAACTCGATTAAAACCTAAACAAACCCTAAAATCTACCTAAAATTACTAAAAAAAAAAACTTGAACCCCTGCAATGGCGTCGCAGCATCCCTTTATACCCGACCCTAGGCGTTCTCAGCCATTCGATTTGGTGGTAGACGTGGATGGTGGATGAGAAGGCCAGCAAAAGGGTGTGCGTGGCCTGGTGGTTGTCAGAGGTGGTGCGAAGGTGGATGAATTTCGAAGTCTGGGTTCTGGGTTTGGGGAACCTGTGGGTGGAAGGTGGTTTTGGGGATGATGTGCTGGAAGAGAGAGAGAGAGAGATGATGAGTTAGAGAGAGAATGGGCAAGGAGGGAGTTTCTGGGTCAGGGTGAGGAAGCAGGTTCTGGGTATCGGGATTTCTGGAAGTCGAAGAAGAAGCAGACGCGAGGGTGAAGGGGAGAGAGAGAGAGCGTGTGAAGGGGAGGGGGCTTATAAAGCTGAACCGGTGCGCTAAACCGGTTTTACTTGAACCTTGCCGGACTGGTTTTCTGGTGGACCGGTTTGGTTTTTATTTTTCTCAATTGCTGCTTGGGCCGGTTCCCTGGTGATTTGGACCGGTTCTTCAGTTCCCGTCATTTTTCCATTTTCCTCGTATTTTCCGCCATTTTCGGCCCTTTTATCACATTTATTAAAAATCTGCAAAATAAAATAAAATCAATTAAAAACCTTAAAAATATTATTAAAACGAGCATAAAACAGGAGTAAAAGTACCTTAAAAATAGCACATTTTTAGCTCAAACACCCTAATGACTGCAAGGATTTCTTTTTCCATTGTAGGATAGTTGCATTTTACCTTATTAAAACTTCCACTGTAATATTTGCAGTGTTTTTCTTCTTTGATTTTGAGGACCACACTCCAGTGCTCATCGCTAGCATCTATTTCAAGAACTAAATCATCTCCTTTATTAGGCAAATTAAGAACATGAAGATTTTTACAAATCTTTTTGAAGTTTTGAACAATCTTTGTATCATTAATGGTCCATGCCAACTTACTTATTTCTTGAGTTTTTGCTGCAATGGCTTTCTTAATTTAGTTAATTCTGCTTTTAATTCTAAAACTATATCAGTGATATAGTTTAATTGAGGGGCGATTGGAGATAAGTCTTTCGGTGAGTGAACAATATGTGAATAGCTTTGTCCCGGGCAAGCAGGTGATGATTTTAGCATTAGTCACAGTTAAACACAGTTAATTAGCTAAATTAGTCATTAATTAGCTTAATTAATCATTAATTAGCCTAATTATCTTAATTATTTTTGGCCACGTGGCTTTGATACTAGATGAAAGAAGGCTTCAAATAGTACTAATGGGCAAAATATCACAAACACAAATTTAGATTTTTCAAAAGTAAGTTTTTAAGGATTGATGGTAGATTTGCAAATATGAAAAGTTTTGGGCGTTTGTGCAAAATAGGTGAATAGTGATTAGGGTCCTTTATGCTAGTTACCACAAAATATAGGACACCCTATAATTAGCTATCAAATTAGAGGGCCCTTAAAATAGTTTATAATAAACAGAGGATGCCTCAACATAGTTTTTCCGTGGTTTGACGCTTTTTCCCTTAAGCAAAAGTCTCGAAATCAAGCTTTGTGGATGGAGAAAACCATACGAGGAGAGTTATGATCCCTCCTTTTGGGTCAAAAAATAGCTCGAACAACAAACGAAGAGTTGAATAAAAAGATGGTTTGAGAGTGGCGACTTTTCTTTGGGCAACTCTTGTAATCTTTAATGTGTAGGGCGAAATCTTATACTTTCGACATGCGATTGTGTTGATATTGTGTAGTTAAATAGACTTTGTCGATGCACTTGGTCAGAATTCGAAATTTTCAAAGGTGAGTTGTGGGTTGGTAATGGACTTCAATCCATGTGGCTTGAGTCTGATTTTGTATAAACAAGCTACTCAATCTTCTCTCTCGATCTTGGTTCACTTAGTGGTTTGAATGAGCTTATGCATTATTTTTATCATTTGCTCAAGGATTACCACATATTAGGTGTTGGGAGTTGACAACTCTCAATTTGCTGTCTTTGTACCTAATTGTTAGTGGTATGTAAAGTTAATACATATTTCATACATTTGTAGGTGAGAAAAAAATATAGAAATTTAGTTGCAAATCGAGCAATTTGGCTAGGACTCTTCATTACTTAGAATTCAAGAAGTTCGAGTCAACATTTAATGGGCCTCACGTACGGGTGCTCACAGTCGATTAACCGGTTTTTTGGTTAACCGAAAACCGGTTAACCGTTTTTTCGGTTCGAAAAAAATGCGAACCGTGAACCGAACCGAAATTACCGGTTAACCGAAAATCAGTTAACCGAAAAAACCGGTTCAACAAAAAGTCGAACCGTAAACCGAAACGAAATATCCGGTTAATCGAAATTTCTGTTCGGTTAACCGAAATTTCGGTTCGGTTTACGGTTAACTGAACCCCATACACCTAAATTTACATTTTTTTTATGGGTTCAGAAATTTAGTTACTATTTAGTATTTACTATTTTTTTGCTGCCATTAAAAAAAAAATTCGGTTCGGATCGGTTAACCGAAAAATCTTCTCCCCTGAACTGAAATCGAACCGTGAACCGTGAAAAAAAATCGGTTCGGTTAACCGAACCGAAAATTTCATAAAATTTGATCCGGTTAACCGGTTGTTCAGTTCGGTTTTTCCGGTTTCTCGGTTCGGTTTTCGATTTCGGTTTTTTTTGCTCACCCCTAGCCTCACGTAGCTCAAAACCTTGAAGCCTAGTCATATGACATGCACTAACTCTTGCAACTTATTTCATCATGCGGACATGTTTCTTCGTGTTTCGTAGCAGGCCACTATTTTGACCTCATACTCTAGCAAGTTGTTTCCCAGACAAAGAAATGAAGCCATGTGTGGGCCTTCAATTGCCCATTAACCTCCAAACAATAACTTTAATACGATGGCTATGCAATAGTTTTAGCTATTTGTAATCTTTAGACTTGAATAATTCATTCTAGTATAGATGAGTTATGTCAAATTCGAATTGTGTACGTTGAGCTCCGAATGATCTATGTCATGCTTGAATATATCATGCTAGTCCAAATTAATTATGTCACGATTGGATTATATGTCTTATTGGGTTGAATTGAGCTTGCAACCCTGTCACTCCATGGCCATAAAACCAATAATATCCCAAGTCGCTATTAAAATTATTGTTATGAGGTTAGTGGTCAATCCAAGGTCCAATTTGTCCTTATTATCTGGACTTATCATTTTTGTGCATATTATATTTAGCCTAGTTAAGTCAGTTTAGCTACTTTATTTTTTGAAATCAAGTTACCGTTTCTCAAAATTATGTAAGAAGATAGATTAATTCTAGGTAACTACATCAATTCTCCTGGGAGCAATACTTGAACCCTCACCTACATATGATAACTTTGTATATTTGCAAATAGTTGGGTTTATTTTAGAACTTGAAAAATCCATGCCAATCTCTATATAGGTCTGTTCTGTTCATTAGTAAATAGGGCTTGGTAAATGGGTGAAGTTGGTAGAAGTATGTAGAAGTTGGTAGAAATTTGTATTTTGTTTAGGAGGATTGGTAGTAGTTGGTAGAAGTGTGTAAAAGTTGGAGGATGTTGGTGTGTTTTGCAAAGGAATGTGCATATTTTTTTGTTTAGGTTTTCGGATAATATTTTTGATAATTAAAGAACTAACTAAAATTTGGCAAATTTGTAGATTATATTTGTTTTAATTATTTGTTAAGTATTGTTGTAAATGCTTATACGTTAACAGCTGTTAATATATTTATGACATTTTAATAATTGGGGGGACTGTTTATATGCATAATTAGAGTTGGGAAATAGATTAGGTCAGATGGGCTTTGTGTTCGTGTAGAACTTAAACAGATTGACAATCCCTCAACCTGACGAAATTCTTGACTTGTGCCCATTTAATTTTTAAACATGTTGACTTCTGTAACCCGTTTAAGATAAACAAGTCGAGTTTAGTCACCTAATTATCCATTTATCCACCTAAGATTTCCAAGTAATATGTAATTACATAGAGCATTAAAAAGCAAGTTTACATGCCACATTGTGCAATTGTGTCCAAAACTCACCTGATTCATCATAATTCACATTTTCATATTTAACTTTAAGTTTTGTGTTCTTAAATATCAAAAAAAGGGTGAGCAACTAAATGATAAACAGGTAACCGGGTTGATTTGTTTTATCCATTTAGCTAAATGGGTAACATAGGTGTCGAAAATCTTAACATGAACTTAATGCATTTAATTAAATGAGTTGAACGTGTCAACTCATTTAATTAAACGGGTAGAAGATTTGTACCCAAACCCACTGAAGTTCATGTTGGTAATCGTATTGGGTCAGCTTTGTCTGGCTGTATGTATAATTACTGTTTCAACTATGCCCTCCTTCAATGCACCAGTCCAAAAAAAATAACCAAAGGGCACTTTTGTGGTTGAAAATTTAATTAGTTTTCACATGGCAATTTATAAATTGCTAAAATTTTGAAGGATGTTTGTAAGAGTCGTTAAGTATTGGTAAAGATGGATAGAAGTTGGTTAAAGTTGGTAAAAATTGGTTAGAGTTGGTAAAATTTCTTTTTTTTTTTTAAAGAGCTAGAAAGGGTGTGTTGAAGTAAGTAGGAGTTGCTAAAACTAAATTTACCAATGAAAAAAACAGGGCCTTAGTTAATACAAAAATAAAAACAGTAGAAAATTAATAAAATGGATTTACACTTTCATGAGCAAAATTCAAATATTTTAAGTCCTAAATATTAGTAAAAACTTCTATTAACCTATCAAAGTTTAACTATCTATCTGTAAGATTATGACTATAAAATTTACTAAAAAATATTAACAAAAGATTAGTAGTATAAAACCAAGAAGAAACAATCTATGATGATTATAAAGTCTATTTTGGTTAAGTAGGAGATGAAAATAAGAAAAGTATTAGGCATACCAACTATGTACTGATAGCCAATGTGTTGATCCAAAAAAAGGTGACACCTAAAATTTTTATTTCCTGAATATAAGTTAAGCTATTGTCGAAGTTAGATAACTCGTGTTATGAAATTCAAACGTGAATCTTATTGTTTCTAATTACAAAGGTTGTCCTCAGGGATATCATTATGCATCAATTTTCTTTCTATACACGGTTTCTGATGATAGTCCACTCCCCAGTCGTGAGTTTATTATTTTACGATTTGTGCTTTCTTTGCAACCTAGTTACTGTATGCAGATAACTGTGATGGTGTCAATCTCATAGTTTTTATTGGAGAACCTACTATCAATTTGTTTACAAAAAATGTCCCAAGGGTATTATTGTTTGATATGTAGATGTCATTCTTTCAAGAATCATTCTGTATGTCTTTAACTCTTTGCTATCTGTACATCTTGCACTTCAACTTAATTTCTGTCATATCCTAATTAGATTGTCCTACAACTTTTGCTATTTATCATATGGGGCTTCTACTGTTGCAAGGTTAGCTTCTTTCTTCCTATTTTCTTTTCTTTTTTTTTCCCTTTATTTAGTTCTTCTTTACTGAATGCTCCCCTTGAGTGGGTGGTGCAGATGTCTTGCACTTATGATTGAGTTTAAAGCTTATACTGCCTCTAATTTTACTAGTGGCAGATTGGATGGGATTCTGTGATGAAAATGGGTGTAGAACTAAGAGAACTATTTTTGTGCGAGGCGTTTTTTTTACTATAATCCTCTTCTCCTCGTGATTAGTAAAAAAATTAGTTTGTTTTTTGCGAATAATCTTTTGTATCACTTCATAATCTGTGTGGATTTTCATTGCGGATTTTGATGGTTTGGCTTTGGGGAATAAATTTATGGGTGTTTTCTCAGGCCAATGTTAATTACGCAAATTTTTTTGACCTTGATCAAAATCATCTGGCTCATAAAGAAATATGGATGGTAATTAGTTGCTCTTTTCTCTCTTTTATATTGCCTATAATGCTATAACAAGAGGCACCACCACAACAAAGTGACTTAGCAGCATTCAATGATGTTCTTTCTAAAGTGGGTGTGGGAATGTAGGATTTATGCATCATCACTCATGTAAGAGCTAGAGAGGTTGTTCTTAGAACTCCAAGGACCCTTCCAAAAGATAACATGGGTACTATGAAGTTCCTTCATTCTTCTGTTGTGTTTGGATCACAAGGATGTTACATTACTGGCTGTTTATGGAGTTTCAAAGTGGACATGGACCAAAAATTTTCATTAGATCTTTCATAGAAGTTAGCTGTCGAATTAGAAATCAATTGTAGACAAGGAAAATTTGGGACAGGTTGGTAAAAATGTCATATGGTAAAGGAGAACAATGGAAAATCTAGAGGATATGCATGAGAAGAGAAGAAAAAGGATCGAAAGAAGAAGCTAGAAATCTTATGGAGGTGAAAAAGCACATCTAATTCTATTTGTTTCTTATGCAGAGGACAATCAACAAGAGGTAAACAATGTGAGCATGTATGGGAAGGGTAATCTCAGAAACTTGGAAGGTAGATCTTACTATCAGTGTTGACTTATGCCTACATACTTGATTGGGATCCCAGGTAGATAGCAAGATCACCACCTTGTGACTTTAAGTTCTTTTGATCGTGATTTAATTGGAATTTCTATAATAGGCTGTTGTTCGATATTGCGGAAAATATCTCTAAAATGATTAAAAACATAAGACCATGAGAGGTATTGGACAAATTGTAGAGGTACCCAATTCTCTTCACTTTAAACCCTTTTTTCAGAGTTCCATTCTGATAAGTTTTGGTCATCAAAGCAAAACCTACCACATGCAAGAACACTTGGGACTTAAGGGTAATATTGGTATCTACATCCATATGTTGTTGTCTAATATTCTGCATACCATCTCAAATATGGTTAAGACCATGAGGCAGAGATAGCAGCTGAGATAAATTGGCCAGGCTCCAAAGTTGTCCAATTCACTTCCCTTTAAGCACTTTTTCTGGGCTCCACTCAGATAAGTTTCACTCATCACAGTAAACCTAGTACATGGAAGAACTCTTTCCAAAATGTGCGTGTTTTCTTCACTCTTAATATTCATCTCAAAATTTTATGACAAAAAAATAAGCATGGATAAAAAGCGTCTAGGCTTTAGATTCACCTTATTTGAACCTTATTCCTAGAATAAACCACTTTTAGAAGTTTGGATTCCCATTGTCAATGGGGCAAAGGCTATATAATTGCATTTCTCATAACCTGTTAATTTTGTGAAATAATGATTTTGAAAGCCAATCTCCTCATGGATTCATATACCTTGTTAAAACTTCTTGAGAAGTTTTCTGAACCATTTTGCTTTAAATTTGCAATTTTCTTTTAGGGTTGAACAAAAATGCTTTTTAAGCAAATAAGTTAACAACTAGAACTACAATAACTACTCCTAGTGTAGGTCCCGTTTACATGGGATTTGGGAAGATCTAGATGTAAGTGGCCTCATCTTTGTAGATAGCATTACCCATAAAGAGGCTAATTCTAACAAACACGTGAAAAGGATTGAGAAAACATTTGGAGTTTAAAAATCTTTGAAACAAAATGTGAGCTAAACACACATAAAAAAAATAAAAATAAAAAGCACAATAACTAAACCCAAAAAGAAAATGACTAGTAGACACAAGTGAAGAAACAACAATAAGACATGTACAGAACCACACCTAGGTGTGCACACTCCTCGAGACCTAGGGAGTGTAAGTGCCAGCTACATAAAGTGATAAGCATTAATTCTAGACCTCCACAACCTGCTATCCTAAGTCTTATCCTTTGTTAATCCTACTATCCTCAAATTGTGTGTAATTACTTTGTTTCAATTCTTCTTATATCTACCTTGACCCCTTTTACCTTGCAGAGGAATGATACTTTTGCAACTTCTCACTAATGCATTCATACTTGGCATCCTTAAATGACCTAACCATCTAAGTCTAGCATCTCTTATCTTATCCTCTATGCTTTCCATTCCTACTTTGTTCCTAAACACTACATTTCTAATTCTATCCAATTTCGTGTGGCCATACATCCAATGGAGCATCATTATCTCAGCAACTCTCATCCTCTAGACTTGATACTTCTTGACAGGCCAATACTCCACTCCATATAGTAATGTTGGTGTAACAACCATACGGTAAACCTTCCCTTCAATCTTAGTGGGATCTTCTTGTCGCACAATACCCTTAAGGCATTCGTCCATTTTTTCCTTCCTACCTCTATATGTTATACATTAGTTATTGTCCTCACCAATATATCCTTGTTCTTGAATGGTCTAGATATATGAACTTCTCAAGGTTAGGTATGGCCACACTCCTCATGGTTATCCCATCTTCATTACCACCCTCCCTGCCAATGATTCGATATTGTAAGTATTCAGTCTTTGATGTACTCAACCTAAAGCCCTTAGCCTCCAAGGTGCCTCTCCATTGCTCCAACTTGTTGTTGACCCCTTCCCTAGTCTTATCAATGAGAACTATGTTACCAGCAAATAAGATACACCATGGTACCTTCCCATAAATCTCTATAGTGAGCTCCATAACCAAATAAAAAGAAAAGTTCCCAATGCTGAACCTTTATGAAGTCTAATCTCTATAAGGAAGTCATTTGTATCACCTTTAATGTCCTAACTCTTGTCCATACTCCCTTGTACTTATCTCTAATAACTCTAATACAAGTAATCGACATGTCTTTCTTCTCTAAGCACCTCCAAAGGATTTTCATAGGTACTTTATCGTATGCTTTCTCTAAATCACTGAACATGTGGAGGCCCTTTTCCCTATCCTTATACAACTCTATGAAGCTTCTTGTGGGATGAATAACATTTGTAGTGGACTTACCTGACATAAAATCAAATTAGCTCTCGGAAATCCTTATATTCTCCCCCATCCTCCTCTCTATCACCCTTTCCCACAACTTCATTGTCTACGTAAATAATTTTATACCTCAATAGTTATTGTTGTTCTGATTATCACCCTAATTCTTAATGGAATAATTGTACTAAATCTCTATTCATGCGGCGTCTTAGCCATCCTAAATTTAACATTAAAAAGCCTTGTATGCCAATCAAGGCCTTCTTTTCCCCAATTTGTTTCATATCTTTAGGCCTACAACCTTACTCGACTTCATATGCCTAAATGCGTCTATAATATCCGTTTTGGTGATATGCTAGCATGGTCTAGAGTTTTGTTGTTCCCTCGAACTCCTTTCTACGTTTTGTTGTCAAAAGTCAACCTTCTCCCCATTGAAAAGCTTATAAAAATAGTTTTGCCACCTTTCCTATAATTTGGAACCCTCGATAATGATACTCCTGTCTTCATCCTTAAAACACCTTACACTATCTAGATCTCTAGTTCTTCTCTCCCTAGGTATAGCTAGCCTAAAGACCTCTTTCTCACATTCCTTAGATTATAGTATCTGATATAGCCTTTTGTAAGGCTATTGTGACTATTTTCTTAGCTTCCCTTTTTGTACTCTTTTATTGCACTTCATACCTTTTTTTTCCTCCTTTGACCCACTACTTACTAAAGCCATGTACGCCTTATCCTTTGCCTTTACTTTGTCCTTCATCTCTTCATTCCACTACCAGGCTCCTTTGGTTCTTCCCCTCCTCCTTTTGAGACTCCTAAGATTTCCTTGGCTGACCTTCGAATACAATCTGCCATCTTTACACACATTTGGTCTGCATCGCTTGCTAGATCCCAATGACTGCCTACTTTAATCTTCTAGGCTACCTTAGCCGCATTATCATTTGTTAGATTCCACCACTTAACTTTAAAGTCTCCAACACTTCCCTTCTTCTTCTTAAAACCTTTAATCTCCACGTCCATAACCCAATAGCCTAGCTGCTTCATTAAGCACCCACTTGGTATCACTTTACAATCTTTACACACCCTCCTATTGTTCGTCCTCATCAAGAAATAGTCAATCTATGGCCTGATATTGCTACTCTTGAATGTCACCAAGTGTTCCTCCTTTTTCTTGAAATAGGAGTTAACAACGAATATTTCGTATGCAATGACAAGGTTTGGAATTGACAACCCTCGACTGTTTCTCTTCCCATTGTCGAACCCTCCATTAATTGTCTCATATCCATTCCCTTGTTGACCTATATGTCTAGTAAAATCACCTTCAGTAATAAGTTTCTCGGACAGTGGTGTACTTTGGACAATTTCATCTAAGTCCTCCCAGAATAGCCTCTTGGTTTCCTCTCCAACCCTATTTGAGGAGCATAGACACTAAAAACATTAAGTTCTTCGACCCACCACCAACTTAATAGACAAGTTCTTCGACCCACCACCAACTTAATAGACATTATGCAATTACTTTTATGCCTCAGCTCCACAACTTGGTTCACTAACCAATCCTCGATCAAAATGCCAACTCCATTTTTGGCTTTGTGACAAGCTGAATACCAAGGCTTATACCCATCAATCTCCTTAGCTTTAGCCCTTATCCACTTTGTTTCTTGAATATTTTAATCTTATGCCTATGCAAAGCCTTAACCATATAGATTTTCCCACAAGAGTCCCAATATTTCATGATGCAAAATGCATCCTATCGATCCCATTACTCCACCTAACTCCTTTCCTCCCTATAGGACATACTACTTCATTATTTGCCACTAGAGAAGGATGTTGAAATACTCTCAAAAGAAAATGTCACAAACGCCAACAAAGAAAACTATATGGCTACGCTGATGATAAAATAATAGACTCAGTAATTGCATTAACACTAAGAGCTATATTAGAAAAAATAACAACACTAAAAGCTAAACAAATGGAATGATGCCACGTTGAATAAAAAATAGAAAAACTCACTGCTAGCGGCAATTCAAAAGGCGATGTACCCTAACATTAAATAATAAATAAAAAATAAACACTAACTAAATGAACAAAAAACAAATAAGTGAACAAAATAAATAAATTAAACAAATTTGATAGATTAAAACACAAATCAAGAAAATAAAAGCCTGCACTAAAAGTATAAGTAACATAAATAATACCAAAACACAGCTCAAATTTCTTTGTCCCTCTTTTTGAGCCAGGCCAGGCCATATTTTGGGCTAGAAGCCCATAGGGGGGGGGGGAAGTACACACCACTTCTCCAAGTGGTGTTGCTTCTACCCAAAAAATATTTGAAAATGTAGAGATGAAGGCAAAAATTATTTTCATTTTTTTGAGTAATACCTAAAACGTGGAGAAAAAAGAAAGCAAAGTGAGGACACCAAGACTAGGGGTGAGCTAAAAAATCCAAAATCGAAAAACCGAACCGAAAAATCGAAAAATGGAACCGAAAAACCGGTCAATCGGTTCGATTTTTCTACAAATTTGGTTCGGTTAACTAAACCAAACAAATTTGTGATTTCGGTTTCGGTTCGAGTGTTTAAGATTCGGTTAACCACATGGTTAACCATTGGTTAAATGAAACCAAAACTTCACTTTTTTTAAAAAATACTAAATTTTAGATTAGTCAAGTGTAGATTTTATAATTATGAAAAGATAAGACTGAATATACAATAATATGTAAATTAATATTTGTTGTATCAAATAGTTAAATTAATTAAAAGGAGTGAAAATTGAAAATTAACTATTTAAATTGCCAGTTAACCAGTAACCAAACCGAAAATCCAGTTAACAGAAACGAAAATCCGGTTAACCAAGTTTTTTTTGGGTTCGGTTGCGGTTTACATTTTTACCGAACCAAAAAATTTGGTTAATCGATTTTCGGTTAACCAAAAGTTTCTTTTTGCAAAATGACTTTTTAGTTAACAGAATTTCCGATTAATCGGCTTTGATCATCCCTAACTAAGACATTTATTTATCAAAGAGTAACTTATTTGCTTAAAAAGCGAGGACCACACATTTAAGGTCACTGATTGTAAGTCGTGGCCCTATCCCCTGCCAAGTGTGCCTGTTTTCCCGTCTGCGTGGCTCGCTGAAGTATCTTAGGCAGCCTTGCCGATCGTGGTTCCTCCCTCCCCAACCACCCCATTCTCGCATCAGTCCACCCCCTAACTGCCCAGAACACCCCATTCGACCACCATCTTCCACCCTGACCACCCCGTTCGACCCAAGCCACCCCATTTCAGTCGACTTCTGCTGTGTGCCTGCCAACGAGATCACACCGTGTTGCTGGTCTGTTCTCGAGACTGGCAGTGGTCTGCATGCAGACTTGTTAATTTTCGGTGAATTTGCTTAGTTTAGTTCTTTAGTTGTTTAATTTGTTCTTTTATTTTATTTTTCTTTTTATTTTATTTTATTTGTTTTTATCTGCATTACTATCTTTATTTGTCTTGGCTTGGCTATCCTTTGTTAGTTTTCTTTAGTTTGTTTTTTTAGGTAGTATTAGTATTAATATCAATATTATTATTATCATTATTGTTGTTAGTACTCTTATTACAATAATAATAATAATGATAATAATAATAATAATAATAATAATAATAATAATTATTATTATTATTATTATTATTATTATTATTATTAGTAGTAGTAGTAGTAGTAGTAGTAGTAGTAGTAGTAGTACTGGTACTACTACTACTCCCACTGCTACTATTATTGTTATCGGTATTTTAGTCTTACTAGTATTATACTTCTTCAATTATTAGTGTTTCTATACTAGTTTTTTAGTACCTCTATTAATTATTTATTTTTTGGACTTAGGAAAGAGCTTTGAAGGTGCATTATTTGTGGTTTAGGGATTGTTAAAGCTACCTTTTTGTCTTTAGTTGTTTTGTTGTTCGTGTATGGTGCACATTACCATTATGGATTAGTTGCACATCTAGGGTTTCTAATTAATAGTGTAGTTTAGTTTGGGAGCCTTTTAACGTCAAGTATTGCCTAAAGTATATATTTTTTGTGTGCTTTGGGTTTTTTTTTTCCTGCAGCATGTCATCGTTTCTGATTTGGGGGCTTGATTGGTGTGGTGGTTTCGTTCATTCTGTTTGTTACCTATCGTCTAGTAACTAGTTGTATATCCTAATCCAACTGTTTCTCTTAAGAAATTTCTTTGGCAGTCTCAAATCCCCCTCGAAGTGAAAGTTTTCACTTGGACTTTAGAGTTAGGTAGAATCACTAGTTCACTACCATTGACCAACTTTGGCTTTTGTAGATAAAGTAGGGGAAATCATAAGACCAGTTCTCGTAAGCTTCACTTGATTGGCTCTTGAGAAAGTGCTTTCGATAACTAAAAGGAAGGGGTACCTTTAGCTACCATTTCCGTTCCCTTGCCTTCCTTTTTTTCTTTCTCTCATTTCTTTTTTTTTTTTTATGAGAATCAAGAGTTATATTAATAAGACATCAAGGGGATGTCACCCTTGTGCTAAACGGTAAATACAAAAACACTATACCCTTAAGCTCCTATACATAATGCCATATAAAAAATTTTAAAATTCAAATTTCTTTCATTATAAAGCACAGCAAATAAATTACATAAAGGTAATTCCAGTTTTGTGCAAACAATTTTAAGGACCCTCGATTTTAAAACTAAAATTATAAGGTATCTTGACTTATAAGGTAACTAACAAAAAGGACCCGATAAGTATTTCTAAACTATTTTTAGGCTCAATTCTACTATTTTAATTTATGTGCAACGCCCATAACTTTATATATATATACATACATATATATATATATATA
>JACYFF010031954.1:47337524-47351046 GCA_017589665.1 Selenicereus undatus
TATATATATATATATATATATATGTATATATGTACATATGTATATATGTATAGGGAGAGAGAGATAGAGAGATACAGAGAGAGAGAGAGCCAGAGGGAATGACTTTTTAGGTGAGATATTAGAAGTCTCATTCTTAGACAATAAAATTTGCTCTAATGGTGAAGATTTTGCCTGCTATTCTGACCACGTTGACTTCTTGTCACCATAACAACTGATTGTGAGATTCCGTGGCCTTTCTTTGTACGAGAAAACCCTGTGGCTTGTAAAAGGGGGGAATAGAGTGAGTTAGCAATGTCCCTAGCCTTACTCCTCCTATGGATTAGCAACTAAAATGATCTCAAACAGAATGAAGCAGATTGGATAGTGTTAAGAAATCATGTGATCTTTAAGTGATACAAAATCACCATACTTGATGCTCACTTGGTTAATCACTTTATGTCTTCTTGGATACAGAAACACCACTAAGAAGAATTAAAATGACCTAATGCATCAGCACTTAAGCTGGCAACTCTAGATACAACCACTAGGAATTTCAGAGTACACCGAGTTCAAACTCAGGTGTCGAATTCAAATGGTGATAATTTGAGTGTAATACATAAGGAGAGAGGTTTTATATGACCTTATCTTTTAGAAAGCCGTTGGCTAAGATGCAAAAACAATACTCCAAAATGCTAAACAATCAATCTAGGGAGGTAGAAACATATTTGAATATAAACCGTCAAACTAAGGACACCTATTCTATTCATTCAACTAATCAGATGAGGTGTCACCCAGCTTAGCATAAGTAGATTGGTTTAAACTCTTAAAATGACCATTAAGTAAGATGGAATGCAACTTGCAGCTTGATTATTAGCTAATCATCACCCAGAGCCGTAAGTATAACAGGTGGTCTGTAAGGTGTTGTCTTCAATCTTCAGCTGCATAAAAGCAAGCGATGAGGGAGCTAACTGCCGTCTTTTAGGAGCTCATTTCATAAATATTTTAGCTCACTTTCAAGGGCTGAAAGGGCATGACAGAGGTTTAAGTAGCCTTTGAATTTTACTCCAAACTAGGCTTTGCTGGATTATAGCCTAGAATGAACCATCTCATATTCGAGCTTCATTGACTGACCTCATGTGCTCCAAAGGCACTGCTACTTGGTTTATTAAATCAAGGACAAGTTGAAGTAAAGGTGAGAAGGGTTTGCAAGTCTCCCAATACTGATCATGCTCACGAATTCTGGTCAGAAACTAACTAAACTGAAACTGGAATGGTTTGATTGTTGGACGTGTCCCCTGACTATGGCCACGACTTCCTTGATCTCTTCTGGACTAGGACACACCTTAATTATCTCCTTAAGCTTAGTGGTACCCTTAGTGACTTGGTCTCTGATAGCTAATATGATGATTACAAAAAAGATATTGTAAATATTTTCTTTTATTCTAGAGATATTGTAGTAATATTTGTTGCTTGGCCACCAAGCTAAGAGTTAGGGTTTGTGTATTATTAGAATTCCATGTATATAAACCAAGGCATGGCTGCCGTGATTAAGGAGAAAAAGAACCGAGAACTTCAGATGGGATTCTCTACACCTATGCTCTTCTTTTGTTCTTCATGGTATCAGAGCAACGATCTATTGTAATGTTAGCATTCTAAAACCACAACAAAGGAAGGCAAGATGACTAAACCACCAGAATTTATAGTCGATCCACAATCCCCATACTACTTATATCCCTCGGATGCTCCCTGAGCTATTATCACGGCACTTAAATTCGATGGAAGGAACTTCGAGTTGTGGGAGCAAGCTGTGACAACGGCTTTGACAGCCAAGAACAAGGTGGTGTTTATCGACGGGACGATCACCAAGCCAGACAAAGCAACTGGGGCCAAACCAGTTAAGGTAAATGCATGGGTTATAGTGAATTCCATGGTAACTTCATGGATCCTTAATGTTATAACCCAAAGCTTCAAGCGAGTATCGCCTACACTGACTCAAGACAGTCGATTTGGGAAAACATCCAGAAGCGCTTTGCTGTCCCAAACGCACCAACATTTATCAACTTAAGGCCAAAATTGCTTCCTGCAAGCAAGGTGCATTAAATGTGGTAGAATTCTTCTCAAAACTTATGGGGCTTTTGAACGAATTAGACAGTTACATCAAACACCCAATCTGTAAGTGTGAAGCTGTGGAGAAGTATGTCAAGCTAGCTGAAAGTGATAGGGTCCATCAGTTTCTGATGGGCTTGGATGATGAATTATACTCGAATGTGAGGTCCCAAATCCTTGCCTTGGACCCTCTACCTTCACTCGACAGAATATTTAGCATGGTTCAATAAGAAGAGAACCACAAGTGAGTAATGAGAGAGCGAGATCACAAGACCAAGGCTGCTACTTTTATAGTGACCCATCCCAACCGAGGAGCATAACGTGTGAGCTATAAACACTATGGGAAGATGGGACACGAAGAAGCCAATTGTTACGAGTTGGTGGGCTATCTAGCGAGTTGGAACATGAGAGGAGGTCGTAGCGGTAAGGGTCGAGGAAGAGGGGGCCGAGGAGGAGGACGGAAGAACGTAGGACGAGGACGAGGGAATTACTAGCCCAGAGAACAGGCACACACTATGCAAGCTCATAAGGAAGCAGCAGGATGGACCGTTCGGAAGAAGTTCGGGCATCCCTGTCCAAGATAACCTATGAGCAAGTACAAAAGTTATTAAGCCTCATCAAAACTCTGAAGGACAACAATGAGCGACTGTCTTGTAAGTGTTTTTCGCTTTTAGATAGTGGTGCCTCCTATCACATGACTGGGGACTTGAGGTTGCTACTAAACATACGTAATATCGCGCCTATACCTGTGGGATTGCCTAACGGGAACATTACGTTTGCTAATAAGCGAGGCATGGTGAGACTTGGTCCGAGGTTAATACTAAATGATGTTTTATTTGTTTGTGATCTAAAGTGCAATTTGATATCAATAGCACAGTTGGTTAAGGACCTTTATAACACCCCGAAACTCTAATTTCATTTCTTATTTACTAACCTTCATCCTACATGGCAACAGAACCTAATTGGGGTGTTACCGCCATATTTCCTTCATTAAAATACCACGCTGCATATCGAAATAACAATTAATACAATAAACTTAATAATACTTCAATCTCCACATTATTCAAATACTAGTAAGATCTACTAAATCAAGACCAATATTCATAGTAAACTTTGTCTTAACAACTAAACTTTCATCTTCTTTGACTCATGCATTCAAGCCTCGCTCTACTTTCATCTCCCAAGTCCCACGCACGACTAAATCACCTGAAAACAAAACATTTTATAAAAGTGAGATAAACTCAGTAAACAATCACCCCTAACAGTCAACTACGCACACAAATTCATTTTGAAAATATTTTAATGGGGTAGGGAAAACAGCAAGACTTCCAACATACATTTCTCATTAACATAGCCTACATGGTTACCAGCTCGCAGAGATGTAAATTCTTAATTTATGATCCAAACACAACAGTCAGATTTTAGGTAAGCGACCCCACTGAGTCTCATGGCTTGTGCTTCAGTTCAACGCAACCGCTTAAGTCGTACCTGGCCTACCACTACTCAGGCGGTTACCACTCAACCCTTTCCTAGCCTACGACCAATAGGGATGTTTACTGCTAACCTAGCCCACGTCTCAGCAGAGCACGTGGCCGCTCACATGCATGTACTAGTTTTCCGGGGAAGGCTAATGGCCTTCAATCAACACAGTCATATTAAATCTCACCCAACTCAGCCTTTATAGTTATTGATTTCATTTTTCCCTATTAAAGATTGATTTAGCATAAATGAGTTCATTGAATCTCATCCACTTCCCCCAACAACACCATAGCTGTAAAGCATGAATTTCTAACAAAACACGACAAGGTCTCAATTTCATAGCATATCACATCATACAGACTCTGCTACGCAGTTACATTCAGTTAACTCGTGCTATCGTTCCTTTAAATCAATAAATAGGATAGTTCTTACCATGTTCAAAGCACACACAGTTGCAACCAACCCGGCGAAGGGTTAGGGCATGATTGTTACCTGGATACCGTACAAGTTATGGGCTCGGCTACTACTGCGAACTTACTGCTCCGTACCTGGGCCAACACATAGCCCACACTCAGTCTAAACTCAAATAAATTACCCCCTGGTCTTTTGCTTACTTCCAACAATTTTATAAAATTTTACCCATGCTTTTAATGCCTCCAATTCAAGCCCAAACTAGGGTCCAGATTTGGCCATAACCTGGCCCCCACTCCAGAGGCCATAACTTCTGGAAACGATGCCTAATTTAAATTTTCTATCCTAATCCAGAAATTTTGAGTTGTCCTCTACCCCTGTCATGTTCAGGGTTTCACCCGGTTCCATCCCGAATTAGGTCGTTTTCTCACTTATTTTAACGGTGTCACTGACTATCTTGCTCTCGATAGTCCATGATAAACTGGTTATAACTTGGGCCATGCTACCCCAATCGTCCTCATTCCAAAACAAGGTTATGCGACACATCTTGAGACATCCACTCTAAAAATTTGACGACTTTTGGATCATCAACCCACCCTGGGTGAATTTTCAAAGTGGTCGTAGCTGCAACCCACTTTCCTGCCCAGCAGACCCAACCCAGATTTCCAAACCCGATTTTCTAGCCCCATAATTTTCACACCCAACATACAAAACTCAAATTCTTGCCCATTCCAGAAAGAGGAGCTTATCCTCTACAACTTTTATGTTTTGTGTTTTTTCTAATTCTCTCAGTATCTAGGCCAAAAACCCTAAAACATGCAAACTATCCTTGCCTGTCCTAGTCCGAACAGTCTCCCATAAACAGACCATAACTCTTTCGATACATATCGAAATCCATCAATTCAAAAGGCGTAGTGTAGAGGACGCCTTGGCCTATCCACCCTCCAAATTTGATGATTTGTAGGCCTGACTATCAATAGAAATATTTTTTTTTTAATTATGTGCATTTTCTGTCCTCAACAGTGGCATGTTCCCATTAAACCTCAATCCAAAACCCAACCTTTTTCCCCCAATAGTCATGTTTTAAGTCTTATAATAACCCTCCTAACAATCCAATGACCCTTCCGCCGTAACCCAAGTCGTCTAAGTCAAGGAAACCTACAATTTGATATAAAAAATACAAGAAAAATGTTTCACACTTACCTTAATGTAAATTCGGTACAGAAGTGATTTGAGGGTCGAACCCTTCGTGCTTCAAATCTGAAAAGAACATAAGAAGAATGGAGTTTAATGTTTTCCGCTTGAAATTTGCATAAACCATGACATATATATATATATATATATATATATATATATATATATATATATATATATATTTAAAAAAAAGAAGTTCAAATAGTTTGGGACACTCATGCATGGGGTGCATGGAATGCACCCCACTTACCGCTAAGGGAGGGGGGCGGCGTGGGTGGCTAGCGATGCTCCAGTGGTGGCGGTGTGGCTGCTTGGGGGGGAGGCGAAGAGAGAGAGAGAGAGAAAAGCGAGGGGGAGAGAGAATGAAAGGAAGAGAGAGAGTGAGAAGACGTGAGGGGGGGAATACTAGGGCACGACTTAGGGCTTTTACCGGGGCAGCCGGTTTGAGGGCAGGAAAAGAGAAAGAGAAAAAAAGGAAAAGAAAGGGAATACTAGGGCACGACTTAGATTACGAGGGTTGGTCCATGTCACAAGATTTCCCAATTTGATTTTCCAGGGTTTTACATACTACCCCACTTACGAAAGTTTCGTCCCCGAAACTTCACTAAACGGCGACACCCTGCTACTGCGAACATGAATTTTTTGGGGTTTTACATACCACCCCGCTTAAAAGGTTTCGTCCTCGAAACTTACACGCACCTGGCTATAGGAATAAGTGAGGGTATTTGTCTCGCATTTCCTACTCCGGCTCCCAAGCAGCTTCAGACATCTTGTGGTTCACCCAAAGGACCTTCACCAGGGGTACCGTCTTCCTTCAGAGGTGCTTTTCTCGTCGATCCAGGATCTCTATAGGTTGTTCCTCATACGACAGGTCTTCCTGGAAATGTATAGGATCAGACTCGATTATGTGTGAGGGATCTGGAATGTATTTTCGTAACTGTGACACGTGGAATACATTGTGTGCTCTTGGGAGTTCGGGCGGTAGCTCCAGTCGATAAGCTACTTTCCCAATTCTCTGTATGACTGGGTACGGCCCGAGATACCTCGGGCTAAGCTTTCCTGTCATCCTAAATCTTGCGACTCCCTTGGTTGGGGAAACTCGGAGGAATACCTGATCTCCTACTTGGAACTCGAGGGGCCTACGCCTCCGGTCGGCATAGCTCTTCTGGCGGCTCTAGGCAGCTCTCATTCGCTCCTGGATCACCCTTATTTTATCCGTGGTAGCTTGGATTAACTCCGGCCCAATAGTTAAAGCTTCATCAATCTCCTACCAACAGAGCGGTATTCTGGATTCCTCCCATACAGTGCTTTGTACGAGGCCAAGCCAATACTCACTTGGTAGCTGTTGTTGTAAGAGAACTCGATAAGCGCCAGCTACTCATCCCAGGCACTTTTAAAGTCCAAAGCGTGAGCCCTTAGCATATCTTCTAATGTCTGAATAGTGCATTCCGTCTGTCTATCCGTAGCAGGGTGGAAAGCAGTACTAAAACGTGGTAGTGTCCCAAATGATTCTTGCAGCTTCTACCAGAATCCCGACTGGAACTGGGTGTCCCGATCTGATACTATGGAACTAGGTACCCCGTCTAACCTTACTATCTCCTCGAGGTATCCTCGAGCTAATTGGTCCAAGGTCCAAGTATTTCCCATCGCTATGAAGTGAGCTATTTTTGTGAGTCTATCCATGATAACCCAGATCTAGTTGTTCTTTCGCTGAGTCAATGGTAAGCCCACCACGAAATCCATGGGCACCGAGTCCCATTTCCACTCGAGGACATACAGGGGTTGTAAAAGTCCTGCTGGTCATTGGTGTTCGATCTTTACTCACTGGCAAGTTAGGCACTTTGCCACATATTTGGCCACTTCCTGTTTCATGTTATTCCACCAAACGCCTGTTTTCGGTCCTTATACAGCTTATTTCCCCCAGGGTGTACCGAGTGTAGAGTATTGTGGCCCTCGTCTAGGATTTTCTTTTTAAGTGCCTCCATGGTTGGAACACACACCCCGATTATGAAATCATATGGTACCATCTTCATAAATTACGAATCCGGGTGCTTTACCCATCAATATTTCTTCCCTGATCCGTTCGAGTTAAGGGTCCGTAGCCTGGGCTACTTGAATTTCCTCTATGAGCGTCGGTTGCGCTTCCAAGGCGCAAAGTGTAGGTTTAACCTTCGGGGTGATCACATTAAGTTCTAACTTCTGAAATTCCTCACACAGTTCATTCAAAAGAGCTAGCAAGCAGCCCAATGCTGGGTATGGTCGACGGCTTAACGCATCTGCTACTACGTTGGCCTTCCCAGGATCGTACTGGAAATGGACATCGTAGTCTTTTAGAAATTCTAACCACCTTGTCTGTCTTAGATTCAGATCCTTCTATGAGAAAAGGTATTTCAAACTCTGATGGCCGGTGAAAACTTCACAACGTACCCCATACAGGTAATGCCTCCAGATCTCAAGTGGAAACACGATCGCCGCTAACTCCAGGTCATGAGTCGGGTAATTCCGCTCGTGTGTCTTCAATTGTCGTGAGGCATAAGCTAAGACACGGCCCTCTTGCATTAGTACACACCCCAACCCACTCCTAGAGGCATCGCTATACACTACGAAATCTTTATCAGCAGTAGGTAAGGCTAGTATCGACGCACTCATCAGTCTCCTTTTAAGCTCCTGAAACGCTTCCTCATATTGTTTCGTCCATTCATAGTTAGTGACCTTCTTGTTTAAGTTGGTAAGAGGGGTGGCAATCTTCGAAAAATTTTGAACAAATCTGCGATAGTACCCCGCCAAGCCTAAGAAACTCCTCACTTCTGTCGAGTTCTCAGGTCCGGGCTAGTTTGTCACAACCTCTATCTTTTGGGGGTCCATCGACACTCGCTCGTTGGGTACTACGTGTCCCAAGAATGCTACCTTCCTCAACCAAAACTCACACTTCGATAATTTGGCGTACAACTCATTTCTCCTTAATACTTCCAGTGCTGTCCGTAGGTGATAGGTCTGCTCCTCTGGGGTCCTCAAGTAAATTGGATGTCATCTATGAATACCACCACGAATTGATTCAAGTAGGGTTTGAAGACCCTGTTCACAATGTCCATGAATGCTGTTGGGGCGTTGCTGAGGCCAAAGGGCATCACCACAAACTCATAGTGCTCATACCAGGTACGAAAGGCAGTCTTGGATACATTCTCATCCCTGATTCGGAGTTGATGGTACCCCGAATGAAGGTCTATTTTAGAAAAGGTCCCCGCGCCCCATAACTGATCAAATAGGTCATCTATCTTGGGCATAGGGTAGCGATTCTTGACCGTTATTTTGTTCAGCTCTCGGTAGTCTATACATAGTCTTAAGGTCCCATCCTTCTTCTTCACAAACAAAACCGGGGCTCCCCACGGGGATGTACTAGGCCGGATATACCCCTTCTCCAAAAGCTCCTCCAACTGTGTCTTTAGTTCTTTCAATTCTACTGGTGCCATCCGATAAGGTACCCTAGAGATAGGTGCGGCTCCAGGGATCAGGTTGACACAAAACTCCACCTCTCTAAGGGGTGGCATGTCGAGGATTTCATCGGGAGACACATCTGAAAATTACCTCACCACAGGGATGTCCTCTAGGGAGGATTCCGCATCCTCAGTTTTCACAACATTAGAAACATCCTCTACTTACTCCTTCCGCATCACATAGACTCTGCCCCCATTGTTCTGGGGCGGTTGGTAGGGAGGTCAGGCCTGAGCTTGTTGAGGTGCCCGGTTTTGCTGGTTGGGGATGACCGCCTGCCCTCCCCTGTTCTGATATGGTTGCTGGGGTCACTGCCCTTGCCCTTGTCCAGTAGGAGGTGGAGGAAGTGGGCAGTCCCGAACATGATGTTGAGGGCTTCCACAACGAAAGCACCTCTTCACCGAGCGACATTCTCTAGCGTAGTGACCCAGCTTCCTGCAAGCATTGCAGGTTTCTTTAGGCCGTGTATTAGGGTGCTGGCCTCCCCGATTAATTCTATTCAAGTACCGATTCCTGGCAAGCCGACGATATTGCTCTTGCTGTTGGAAGTTACCCCAGTTATTCCTCTTCCTCTTAGTTCCCCGCAGCTCATTGAAATAGTTACTCCGCTCTTTCATCGCCCTTTCTACGTTGACCGTAGTGTCGTATAGGTCCACGTAGGAGGCGTACTGGCGTACTGACATCCTCTCTTTGATGGTGGGGTTCAGCCCGACCTCGAACTGGTTCATCTTCATCCTTTCATCAGCTACGAAGGTTAGGGTAATTCGTGAGAGCTCTATAAATTTGGAGGCATACTCGAGTACGCTCATGTTCCCCTGCTGCAATTGCATTAACTCGCCCTCCGTGGCCTTTTGAAGGGAGATAGGGTAGCAATGATCCTTGATCATTTCCTTGAACTTATTCCAATCAAATTCGGGTCTGTGTTGTCTCTTCCTTACCGTGGCCCACCATAAGTTAGCCTTGTCGTTCAAATAGAACAAAATGAAACCCACCTTACTCCTTAGGGCATTGGAGTGTGTCGAATAGTTTCTCCATTCCCTTAATCCAATGTCGAGTACCTTCCACTCCTCAAGGCTCCCAGTCGCACCAACAACACCTCCCCCATGGGCGGGGATCACGAGCCTGGGGGTGCAGCTCATCAACTCGACAATGCCACTCAGGGTCCCCCTTCAGGGTCAGCAACAGAAAAACCACTCGGTTATTCTCAATCCCCAAGCAGCTATTGGGCCTATCCTCCAGATATCTAGCTAACACCCACCTCACATGTTGTATATGGTCCCACAAACTCTAACCTAGCTTCTTAGCTAAATGGTGATGCAGACAAGAACCTCCCACACAACCGCAATGCTGAGTACCCTCCATTCCTACACAGGGTAAGTGTACATAAGATATGCATCCAACCTATAGTCATGCATTCATTTAATACTATATGCAAATAAATGTAGCCCCTGCCCCGTACTACACTCTGAACGGTCCTTAAGTCTACTAGTTTTAGTTTTTAGCTTTTTACAGTCCTTTAGGCGAGCGATCAGCTCAGTTAACATGAGCTCTGGTACCACTTTGTAACACCCCGAAACTCTAATTTCATTTCTTATTTACTAACCTTCATCCTACGCGGCATCGGAACCTAATTGGGGTGTTACCGCAGTATTTTCTTCTTGGAAATACCAGGCTGGATATCGAAATAACAATTAATTCAAAAAACTTAATAATACTTCAATCTCCACATTATTCAAATACTAGTAACATCTACTAAATTAAAACCAATATTCATAGTGAACTTTGTCTTAACAACTAAACTTCCATCTTCTTTGACTCATACGTTTGGGCCTCGCTCTACTTTTAGTTCCCCAGTCCTATACACGACTAAATCACCTGAAAACAAAACATTTTATAAAAGTGAGATAAACCCAGTAAACAATCACCCCCTAACAATCAACTGTGCACACACATTCACTTTGAAAACATTTTAATGGGGTAGGGAAAACAGCGAGACTCCTAAGACACATTTCTTATTAATATGGCCTTTCATGGTTACTAGCTCGCAGAGATGTAAATTCATAATTTATGATCCAAACACAACAGTCGGATTTTAGGTGAGTGACCGCACTGGGTCTCATGGCCTGCGCTTCAGTTCAACGCAGTCGCTTAACTCGTTCCTGGCCTACCGCTACTCAGGTGGTTACCGCTCAACCCTTTCCTGGCCTACCCCCAACAGGGATGGTTACCGCTAACCTGGCCCACGTCTTAACAGGGCACGTGGCCACTCACATGCATGCACTAGTTTCCCAGGGAAGGCTAATGGCCTTCGATCAACACAGTTAGATTAAATCTCACCCAACTCAGCGTTTATAGTTATTGATTTCATTTCTCCCTATTAGAGATCGATTTAGCATAAATGAGTTCATTTAATCTCAGCCACCTCCCCCAATGACAATACCAAAGCAGTAAAGTAGGAATTTCCAACAAAACAGGACAAGGTCTCAATTTCATAGAATATCACATCATACAGATTCTGCTACGTAGTTACATTCAGTTAACTTGTCCTATCATTCCTTTAAATCAGTAAACAGGACAGTTCTTACCATGTTCGATGCACACCCAGTTGCAAACAACATGGGGAAGGGTTAGGGCATGATTGTTACCTGGATACCATATAAGTTACGGACTCGGTTACTATTTCGAACTTACTGCTCTGCACCTGGGCTAACACACAGGCCACACTCAGTCTAAACTCAAATAAATTACCCCCTAGTCTTTTTATTACTTACAACAATTTTATAAAATTTTACCCATGCTTTTAGGGCCACCAATTCAAGCCCAAACTAGGGTCCATATTCAACCAGAATCTGGCCCCCACTCCAGAGGCCATAACTTCTGGTCCCGATGCCTAATTTAAATTTTCTAGCTCAATCCAAAAACTTTGAGTCATCACCTACCCCTGGCATGTTCAAGGTTTCACCTTATTCCATCCCGAACTAGGTCGTTTTCTCACTTATTTTAGCGGTCTCACTGACTGTCTTGGTCTGGACAGTCCATGGTAAACTGGTTATAACTTGGGCCACGCTATCCCAATTGGGCCGATTCCAAAACGAGGTTATGTGACACATCCCGAGACATCTACCGTAAAAATTTGATAATTTGTGGCTCTCTGACCCACCCCGGGTGAATTTTCAAAGTGGCTGTAGCTGCAGCCTACTTTCCAGCCCAGCAGACCCAGCCCAGATTTTCTAACCCGAATTTTTAGCCCCATAGGTTTCGGAATCGACATCCAAAACTTAAATTGTTGCCCATTCCAGAAAGAGGAGCTTGTCCTCTACAACTTTCGTGTTTTATGTTTTTGCTAATTATTCAGTATCTAGGCCGAAAACCCTAAAACATGAAAACTATACTTGACAGTCCCACTCCGGATAGTCTCCCATAAACAGATCATAACTCTTTCGATCAATTCAAAAGGTATCGCGCAGAGGACGCCTTGCCCTATCTACCCTCCAAATTTGGCGAGCTTTAGTCCAGAATATCAATGGAAATAATGTTTTTAGAATTATATGTATTTTCTGCCATCAACAGTTGCATGTTCCCATCAAACCTCAATCCAAAACCCAACCTTTTTCCACCAATAATCACTTTTTAAGTCTCAGAATAACCCTTGTAACAATCTAATGACCCTTCCCCCCCTAACCCAAGTCGTCTAAGTTAAGGAAACCTACAATTTGATACCAAAAATGTTGCACGCTTACCTTGATGTAAATTCGGTAGAGAAGTGATTTGAGGGTCGGACCCTTTATGCTTCAAATTTGAAAACAACATAAGAAGAATGGAGTTTAATGCTTTCCGCTTGAAATTTGCATAAACCATGATATAAAATTTGTAATGTTCAAGGCGATTGTTCAGCTGCAATGTAAAAAACAAGGGAAAGGAAGTAAGATGCAATAGGTACATGATATGCTTAGCAAACTCAGGGGACCATTGAGGAAATTGAACAGAGAGAGGTTTGCAGATATTTATGAACAGTAAAGAACAACTAGACTGCAGTTGGAAAGGGTGCAAAATAAACTGCATGGTAATCCAAGGGATGAAGTACTGCTAGCACAAGAAAAGGAAGGAAGGATCAAGTATTTGGATGTCCTAAAGTCATCCTTGACCCTACTTAAGCAACAAAGTAAACAAAAATGGATCAATTTTGTAGATCAAGCAAGCAAACTATTCTTTGCCAAAATGAAACGAAGGAAACTGCATAACTATGTTTATGCCATCAAAGATGGAAATGGGAATAGGAGGGAAGGATTTGATGAGGTAGCCAAAGTAATGGCTCATTACTACCAAGTAGACATGACAAATGGGTCAATCGGATCGGGTACGGGTCGGGTTGTAGTTCGGTTCCGCTCAATTTCAGGTCAATCATGTTTGGGTCGGGTTCGGGTTCGGGTCCGGCGAAGTTCAGGTTTAGGTCACTTTCGGGTTAGTCATGTTCGGGTCGGGTTTGGGTTCGGGTTCGGGTCGGGTAGAGTTTGAGTCGGGTATGTTTCGGGCTATGTACCGTACCCCGGTTCCGATCGGGCATGGGTCGAGTCTAATTTGGGTTGGGTGGGATTCGGTTCATTGTCCGGGTGAATGTCGGGTCGGGTGTAAATCGGATTAGGTATAAATTCATTCGCGTTAATTTCGGGTCAGTGTATATTTTCAATGTGCTCATTTCTAAAATTAAATTATATTTAAAAGATAAAATCCGTTTAATTAGTTGAGCCCATTTATTCTATGTTCTTCTTTTAAGTCATGTGCTCATACGTTAACATTTAATCGTTTAAAGGTCCGTATAATATATATATATATATATATATATATATATATATATATTATA
>JACYFF010031954.1:47374288-47384846 GCA_017589665.1 Selenicereus undatus
ATATGAAGTTCAAAGAGTTGGGGATACACATGCATGGGGTGCATGGGATGCACCCTACTTACCACCAAGGGAGGGGGCGACATGGGTGGTCGGCGGTGCTCCGATGGTGGCGGTGCGGCTGCTCAGGGGGAGGGGAAGAGACAGAGATAAAAGTGAGGGAGAGTGAGAGGAAGAGAGAAAGTGAGAAGGCATGAGGGAGGGGAATACTAGGGCACAACTTAGGGTTTTTAGGGGGGGCAGCCGTTTTGAGGGGAGGAAAAGAGAGAAAAAAAGGAAAAGAAAGGGAAAGAGAAGAGGAGAAAGGAAAGGAAATAAAATAAAAGGAAGAAGGAAGGAAAATAAACACAATTCTAGGATTTGATTTAAGAGGGGAAAATTCGATTTCAAAATAAAAAAATAGATATGAGGAAAAATAAATGAAAATGGGTAAATTACTGAGTCGTGAAGCATAACCTGCAAGTATTTAAATCTAGGAAAAACAAAATATTCCAGATGAAAAAATAAATAAATAAATATTTTAGAAAAATTTAAAAGACACAACTCGTGGCGAAAGAGGTTTAGAATGACTTGGATTACGAGGGTTGGTCCATGTCACAAGATTTTCCAATTTGATTTTTCGGGGTTTTACAACCTTTGTTGTACTGTAACGTTTAATCGCAAGTTATGAGTGATACAGGACCATACTACGGAGATGCTGACTGGTACGGGTGAGCATAGGAAAGCGGTTTATTTCTATAAAGGAGATGCAACGACAGAGATTCAAGTAAACAAAGTTGTGACATATGATCTATGGCATCGAAGAATGGGTCACCCTTCAAATCAGACACTATCAAACCTATCTAATATTGTTTCAGGAATTCCTAGTAATCATAACCAGGACTTGTATGATGTGTGTTTAAAAGCCAAACAAACTCGTTTGCCTTTCAATATTAGTGAAAATAAAGCTTTAAAGCCCTTTGATTTAGTGCATTGTGACGTATAAGGTGCATATTTTGTCAAGTCTTTTTGTGGTGCTAGTTATTTCTTAACCATTCTTGATGATGCTACTCGTTGTGTTTGGGTATATTTAATGAAGGCTAAAAGCGAAGCATGTCAACTTGTTAAGGATTTTTGTGCAATGGTTCAAACTCAATTTACCCCAAAAGTACGAACCAATAGAAGTGGCAACGATAGTGAATTTATGTCAAACCCAATAAAGAGATTTTTTGGGGACCATAGGATAATTCATGAGATTAGTCGTACAGACACCCCTCAACAAAATGGAAGGGTTGAAAGGAAACACCGTCCTATCTTGAATGTAGCTAGAGCTCTTCGATATGAGGTTCACACACCAATTGAATTCTGGGGAGAATGTGTTTAATTGCGACTCACTTGATTAATAGGACACCCACAAAAGTGCTTAATGGAAAAACTCCATATTAAATGCTTTTTCAATCAGCACCCTCTTATGATAATATTCGGGTGTTCAGGTGCTTTTGTTATGCACATTATTTTCAAGAAGAAAGAATAAATTTGGGGAACGAAGCAAAAGACGCATTTTTGTTGGATATCCACAAGGGAAAAAGGGTTAGAAGGTCTATGACATTGAAACAGGAGAAAACAGGAGAAATGTTTGTAAGTAGAGATGTGATTTTCCATAAGGATGTCTATCCCTTAGCTACTAGTGGTGCCACAAAGAACAATTCTGAAAGCCTCAAGTGAGATGGGAACCAAGTGCCGAGGAAGGAGTTTTTGGTGGGTCACAAGATTCACCATTGTGGGAGGTCCGGCCTAATGACAACGCAGCGTGGTAGCTCCTAGGCTTGTCCAACTAGAAATGCCCAGACCAAGACAGCACAGTACACAAGGCCCAGGTAGAGAATGAGGACTAAGGCCTGCACCAGCTGAGCCTGGACCAAGGGACGCTGGCCTAACTAGCATAGTAGTGAGGGGGAGTGAGTCCAACCCCACTGCAGTCACAAGCCGAGACTCAGCCTAAGACAGGGACCATCAGACCGAAAGCCCAATCATTGAGTCTAGCCCAAATAACAGGGGACGACGAGACCGCAAGGCTCTGAGGCAATTACAAGATTATATTTGCTATATGATGCATGCTCTAAACCCCTCTTCCTATGCAAATCCAAACCAAAAAGTGTCTTCAGGTAAACCTTATCCCGTAGCTTATTACGTTACATGCAATAATTTTTTTGATGAGCATAGACATTATTTGGCTACTATTATGAAAATTATGGAGCCCGGGTCTTTTCATGAAGCAGTTAAAGATCCCCACTGGAAAGAAGCAACGACCAAAGAGATAAAGGCCTTGGAGTTGAATAAGACCTTGACGGCTGTTGATTTGCCACCAAGACGAAAGCCTATCAACTGCAAATGGGTGTATAAAGGAAAATGTAACTCCAATGGGAGTACAGAAAGGTATAAGGGTCGTCTCGTGATCCAAGGAGATAAACAGGTGGAAGGATTTTACTACAATGAAACTTTTGCCCCTTTGGCCAAAATGGTGAGTGTTAGATGCTTCCTTTCAGTAGTCGCTGCAAAAGGATGGGACTTACATCAGATGGACGTCAATAATGTCTTTCTTCATGGAGATTTAGAAGAAGAAGTTTATATGACGATGCCCCCAGGATTTAAAACTGCTACATCTAACACGTATATTGTCTGTAGAAATCTCTCTATGGATTGAAGCAAGCACCAAGGCAATGGTTCGTAAAGCTCTCCTCTACACTCCTCGATTATGGATTTAATCGATCTTACGCAGATTACTCTCTCTTTATCTATAAGAAGGGTGAAAAGTTTATGGTCTTGCTTGTCTTTGTTGACGATTTAGTACTAACGGGTAATGATAGTGATTTATGTGCAAGTTCAAAGCTTATCTTCATAAATGTTTTCGCATAGGGCCATTGAAATATTTCCTGGGCATAGAGGTGGCACGCAATGCCAAGGGCTTGTTCTTGTGACAATGAAAATATGCACTTAAAATTGTTGAAGAATGTGGACCTCTTGGAGCCAAGTCTGCAGAGTTTCCCATGGAAACTAACCATAAATTGGGACTAGCAAAGGGAAAAGATCTCAGAGATCCCATGCAGTATCCTCGTCTCCTGGGGCGTCTTATTTAGTTAGCACTCACTCCGCCTGAGTTAAGCTATTTAGTTCACATTCTATCACAGTTCATGCAGGCACCTAAAGAACCTCACATGGAAGCTGTGAAACAAGTGTTACGATACATCAAGGGTACTCTTGGGCAAGGAATTCTTTTACGCAGTGATGCTGATTTAAATATTGTTGCCTTCTGTGACTCAGATTAGGATCCATTCCCTCTTACCAGGTAGTCCCTTACTGGGTATTTTATTACACTAGGAGGATCTCCAATATCCTAGAGGACCATGAAGCAAACTACTGTGTCTCACTCCTCAGCTGAAGTAGAATACAGAGCTATGGCCATGGTTACTAGTGATTTGATTTGGATTAAATCTTTCCTTGCCCCCATGAGGGTGTTCCTTACTCAACCTATGCAGTTATACTGTGATAATCAAGCAGTCTTACACATATCCAATAATCCTGTATTTCATGAGAGGACCAAGCATATCGAACTTAATTGCCACTTTGTACGCGAGCGACTGCTATCTGGCGAATTAGTAACACGATACATACATTCCAAAAATCAAGTGGCAGATATCTTCACCAAGGCCTTAGGGAAGCAACCATTCATTTTTCTACGATCCAAGTTGGGCATGGTTAATCCCCACGCTCCAAGTTGAGGGGGAGTGATAGCTGATAAGATGATTACAAAAAGATGTTGTAAATATTTTCTTTTATTCTACAAATATTGTAGTAATATTTGTTGCCTGGCCACCAAGCTAAGAGTTAGGGTTTGTGTATTATTAGAATTCCATGTATATAAACTGGGGCATGGCTACCGTGATTAAGGAGAAACAGAACCGAGAACTTCAGCTCGGCGTCTCCATACCTCTGCTCTTCTTTTGTTCTTCAATCTCCTTCAGGTAGGGTCAACCTCATCAGTGATGCATGAACCGTCTAGGTATCCTAGCAAGTGTCATCTGATAATGACTATAAGAAGTAACAATATAAGACGAATGAGAATTACATAGGTAAACCAAGCCATTATTGGTTGTAAGTGGATGGTGTTGGGGGTCAAAGTTCGTCTGGGAGGTGAAGAGGGCATTGATTGCAACAAGAAATAGTTAGACGAGATTCGTTTAATGGTATCAACAAATTTGGCCAAAAGTTCCCGTAGGAAAACTCCGCCAAAGTGAAAAGATGTGAGCGGGTGTTCGTTGGAGACCAATGACCATTGTGGTGGATGGTGCAATTGTCGTGGTTATTGAAATATGGTGTTCCGCCATCACAGGAACAATGAGAGAAAACGAATCTAATAGGAGATGGCTGATGATGGAGGACCAGTAGATGACAACATCATATTCCTTAATTAAAGATCTAATGAGTAGAAATACAATTTCTCATATCTTACGTTCAAGATAAAGTGAGATGAACTCATTTATAAGTGATTTGTTTACAACTTTTTGTATAACCAATTGTTCACTTTATGTGATTTCTTAATTGAGGAGTGACTAATAATCCTTCTAGGTGTGAATTTAATAGAAATCACCATATATAAATTATTAGTTAACTTTATAATTACTAAGTGCTGCCTTTAAAAAATCTATTTTATAATATGCCTAATAACCATCTTATATAAATACTGGTCATGTTTGGCGAAGACCTTTTGTCTCCAAAACAGAGTTTTTTTGTGCGTATTAGCTATTTGACCTTAGTTAAACGACTAAAGTTGTTTGTTAAATAACTTTTTATATTGGCTTTATGTACCAAAAAGTTAATTTGTAAAAAACTCTTCAGATGAGCTTTTTCAGTAAGCTTTTTAATGTCATCATTAAAATTGCTATATTACCCATTATTTTCGAGAAAATAATGTTCAATGCCAATTTCCAAAACAACCTTACTCATTTCGTAGAACTTGCTGCTTGTTCGTTCTACTGCTTTGCCCTTATCTCTCTTCCCACCTCCTCTCCTCCTTCAAAAAACATAACGTGACCCGTAGATATGATTTGCATCCAAGAAGGTAATTTCTTCAACTATTTTTACTTATTTTTGTGGTAGCCCTTTTCTCATTTTCCTCCATCCTTTTCTTCTTCAACAATTATTGAAAAGAAGAACAATTATACAATAAAGACAATTGCAATCATTATTTAAAAAAATAAATTAGCATTGAACAAAGATATTACGATAATAAATACTATTTGGTTTAAGATATAAACTCATTGTTATATATTACACAATTCATAATTCATATTGAAAAAAAAAAAACAAATATGCAATGAAAACAATTGTATTGTTAAAAACATTACAAAACTATGTAATGGGCATAAGTTGAATTTTATCACATAGTCTTATTAGAAATAACTAATTTTATCAAATATTTTTTTCATCAACAACTAATGTAATCAGTTAAGTCAAACAACTAATATAATTTACTAATAATCAACAAATAATACAATAAGATAATAACTAACAGCTAACATTTAATTATCAAATAAAATCAAAAACAAAATCAGCCTAGATTAAGGAGAAAAAAAAAGGAATAAAATAGGGATAAAAATGAGAGCCTTAGTACATTAGATTTTAGTTTGACTCTCCGTTCCCTATTATGTTGTATTGACATTTGTGATTGATTGAATTAAAAGGGATTAAAAAAAGAAAATTAATCAACAACAAAACATATACATTGAGAAGGCAAGTTGCATAGTCAACCCTGGAAATTTGGCATCTAGTAACAGTACTGATATTGGATATTCCGTGACTCCGTGTGTGGAATTAAAGAAAGAAGTGGCGGAGGGGTTAGGGCAGAGCAAATTGGATGGACAGGATTCTCTCACTCATGCCTATTTTTCTTTTGATTTGATTAATTTTTTCTCTGCGACTTTTGGAGCTCCGTCAAACTGGAAAAGCCCCAAGAAACCCAAAAAGTCATTGTCACAATAGCCTGCAGAGCAGTTTCCAACTCGACAGTTAGGCGGAGAGAGAGAGGAAAAGGCACAGAGATAAAACACAGCCAAAGAAAAGGAATCGTTGAGAAGAAACTCATTCCGTCCTCCAGGATTAAAAAAAAAAAAAAACATTATTCTCTGTCCTCTTCCCCCCTTTTCCTCTTGTCTTCCTCTAACGCGGAATTAGCAAATTTGAAGACTTCTCCAATTCCACGCGAAATCTGTTTGGTTTTCTTTGAGTATAAATTCTAGCCGGCAGCTTAATCAATCAACCTTGTCGAAGTTTCAGAGGTCGACAGAAAAACCTAACAGATTACGGGTGCTATACCAACCAACAAGGAATTTTCGGTAAGATTGAGTCTGTTTCTCGATTGTAAATTAGTGCTTCTGATTGTAGCTTGGAGGAGTTTTTCGATTTTATCGAGGAATTCTCGAGCTAGGGTTTTGTTTATGACGATTTTGGGAATTAGTTGAAACCCTAGAGTTGTTGGAATTAAATGGCTACTGCAGCTGCATTCGCGTCGTTACGACGGCGAAGGTCGCCGTCTCTGGAGGCATTTCTGGCTCCCGTGGACCTTACTGATGGTGGTCTAATCCGAACTCTGTTATCAATGGCGGGTGATTTGGTTGAGTCATTTTCTGGGAAAAAATTGGTGTTTCAGCGGAAGAATTCCTTGTCTTTGATTAGAAAAATTGAGGTTCTACTTGTCCTTTTGGAGTTCTTGAAGGAGTCCTGGTCAGTTTCGAGGTTTTCATATGCGACGATGCTGTGCTTTAAAGAGCTTTATCTGGTGTTGTACAGGTGTAAGATTTTGCTTGACTATTGTGCACAATCTAGTGAATTGTGGCTGCTCATTCAAAACCAGTTAATTGCGGCTCATTTTCATGACCTTAATCAAGAGATATCCACGATTTTGGATGTTCTCCCTGTGAAAAAGCTTGGTTTGAATGAGGACATCATGGAGCATATTGAGTTGTTGCAGAGACAGTTGAGGAGAGGCAAGTTCTATGTGGATAAGCATGATGAGATGCTACGGCATCACCTATATTTTTTTCTAGATGAATTTGAAAGTGGGCAGGTTCCTAAAACTACAGAACTTTGGTCTTTCTTTGTTGATGAGTTGGGACTTCGAGATGCCAAAAGCTTTAGAACTGAAATCGAGTTCTTGGAGGAGCAGATTGTAAATCATGAAGGAGATGTAGAGCCAACTGCTGCTGTGCTTAACGGGTTTGTTGCGCTCACACGTTATTGTAGGTTCTTGTTGTTTGGGTTTGAAAACGATGAGATGGAAATGGTAGTTTGGAGCCAGAAGAAGATGAGGAAGGGTGTTCTAACTCCGGACATTGCCGATACTTTCCTCACTGTCCCAAAGGACTTTTGCTGCCCCATATCATTGGATTTGATGAGAGATCCAGTGATTGTATGTACTGGGCAAACATATGATAGGTCGTCAATATCAAGATGGGTGGATGAAGGGCATTGTACTTGTCCCAAGACAGGGCAGATGCTCGCTCATGTGCGCCTGATCCCCAACAGGTCACTTAGGCATCTAATAATGGAATGGTGCACAGCACATGGTGTTCCTTTTGACCCACCTGAGGGTGCTGATTCTTGTTCAGATATGGCTGTGGCTTCTTCAAAGGCTGCTGTTGAGGCAGACCGTGCTACAGCTAATCTTCTCATTCAACAACTAGCGTCTGGGTCAGTGGATGGACAAGCCATTGCTGCCCTGGAGATCCGGTTGTTGGCAAAAACAGGGAAGGAGAACCGTGCTTTCATTGCAGAAGCTGGTGCAATTCCCTATCTCAAGCAGCTGTTGTCATCCAAAAATGTAGTTGCTCAAGAGAACTCTGTCACAGCAATGCTCAACCTTTCAATCTATGACAAGAATAAAAGCAGGATTATGGAGGAAGAAGGGTGCTTGGAGTCCATTGTTGATGTCTTAAGATTTGGACATACGACTGAGGCAAGGGAAAATGCTGCCGCAACGTTGTTTAGTCTGTCAGCAGTTCATGACTACAAGAAGCGAATAGCTGATCAAGATGGGGCCATTGAGGCACTTGCCCTCCTGTTGAGAGAAGGAAGTCCTAGAGGAAAGAAAGATGCAGTCACTGCTCTATTCAATCTCTCCACACACGCCGAAAATTGTAGGAAGATGATAGAATGTGGAGCAGTGACAGCACTTGTGGAAGCCCTAGGGGTTGAAGTGGTATCAGAAGAGGCAGCAGGTGCATTGGCCTTGATAGTAAGGCAGCCAGTTGGGGCCGAGGCTGTTGGGAGGGAGGAAATGGCGGTAGCTGGTTTACTCAGGATGATGCGGTGTGGGACCCCCCGTGGGAAGGAGAATGCGGTTGCTGCACTGCTGGAGCTGTGTCGGAGCGGGGGTGCTGCTGCCACAGAGAAAGTGCTCAAGGCGCCGTCATTATCTGGTTTAATCGAAACCCTATTGTTCACAGGGACCAAGCGGGCCAGGAGGAAGGCAGCATCTCTTGCAAGGGTTTTCCAAAGGCGGGAGAATGCAGCATTGCATTATGGTGGATTGGGAGCAGGGTATGCATTTGCTGGCAACTCGGCTGCTAATAGGGACACAGCCTTTCCTGCTGATGTCTCTGTGCCTATGTCAATATCTGCTGCCTAAGGTTACCCTCCTGCACACCCCCCCCCCCTCCCCCCAAAAAAAAGTTTCCTTTCTTTTTTTGTGTTTTGTATATTTATGTCTTGGTATTCTCAATTTTGTTCTAGGCTTACTAACATTCTTTCATTCAAATATAAGGTTTAGTGTAAGAAACTACAGCAATACAAAATTGTTATGTGATCTTTACCCCTAAAAACTTGTTTATGGTAATTCAAAAATGTTGTGTGATCTGTTCCCCCACAAACATGCCCTGTCTATGGTGTGTTGGAACATCTGATGTTTGTTGACACATTACTAAACCATCATATTTGAACACAACCAAACCAAATAAGCCCAAATTTCATATGCCTATCATTTCGGAACAAGTTTCGGTTGTATCTCGTGAAGCTTTTTGGATCATATGTTAGCAGACCTCAATATAAGCGGAAGCTGAATAACCTAAACCTATATCGGACTTGGCACAAATGTTCATCAAGCCAAGTACAAGGCCTTCTGTACTAGTCCGAACTTTGTAAATGCATTGGTGAGACTTTATCTATGTAAATATTACTCGTGACACCCAATATAAAGGTGGATCTTCCTGGAAGCATGACATGTGGATAGGATTGCTAGTTTGTATTTAAGAGATGCATGGCAGAAATGTTTACAAGCAACAATAACCAACAGCACCAACTCAAATTACTAAGCAAGGCATGATGCCGTATGAATTTGAACTCATGAGCCCTCTGCACATATAGCAGCGGCCCCTTGCAAGGCTTGGTTAAGGCAAAAAGTAAGAAGTGTCTGTCCACATTGCTCCTCTTCCATACTTCTGCTTAATTATTACCAGTCAATATCCTAGGTCGTAGACTTACAAACAGACCTGATTCATAACTCTTTATCTGGTACATAGTGTTCCATTGATGAACTGGCGTCTGGCACAATTATGTCAAAGTTGCTGACAGTCCATTCCGCAACTTGGTTAGGGTCTCTGTAAACTTCAGTTCCCAGATCGATTGATGACCATTGCCGCTTAATTGGCAGTGTTCCAGGATCCTGCAAGTTTTTGCATAATATAGTTAGAACTTTAACCGAGAAACACACTTTTACTGCCTTCTAGTTAACGTGAAGGTGTGGTGTTGCAGATTTAAGCACGGGAGTCAAAGTCAGTAACAGAGTTTTGCTGGTTTGATTAGTTTCAGTGATTAATTATGGTCCATTAAAATAGGCCAGTAGCAACTTTCACTACCTGTGGACAGTTTGCATACATGTGATTATGTGTCGTTGAGATCTGGATCAAATCCAGCTTGCTCTTTATTTATACATTAAGCTGCTGAGAAATTGGCAATCAATATTAAAGGTAAAATTGTGCGTTCAGGTTTTTTTCACATTTGTGCTGCATTATTTCATAGCTCGTAGATAATTGAGGGCAGATTAGTTTACAAGGAGGTGCGATGAGAGTCCAAACCTGGTAAAATTGTAAAAATATAAAGATTGGGACAACCTCCCAACATCAAGGACCCATGTCCTTGGGTCACCAATCCACCCTTCCCCTTTCCTTGTAGGATACCCATAATCGCCCCAAACTGGGTGGGGCAGTATCTGCAGAATCTCCTGTGGCTGTGGGTTGCTAAACGGGTCACACTTGTTATTGGGTTCTTCAAGGCGAAGCCCGTTTCCAGGGGAACAGTACATGTGGTATGCGTCGTATGGGAACTGACCAGTGTTGTTCCGGAGGACACGAGTGCCGTTGGGGAAGATGTGATAGGGTGGGCACAGGTGCAGCTTGTCCGGCCTGCACCAGGACTCAACCTCAGGGTTGATGATCATCTCGCTGTATCGAGTGACATCACTGGTGACGTCGCCATCACATTGGTCGCCGTTCTTCCAGCAACTGCCCATGTCCATCAGGTAGAACTGGCT
>JACYFF010031954.1:47399846-47413521 GCA_017589665.1 Selenicereus undatus
GGGGGGGAAAAAAGACGAGTAGCGAAGTTGTTTGTAATTGACTCATTGAAGGTGGAGAGAATTGTGTATAAGAGAGACTTATTTCACACAAATTGTAACAACTTCGAAAAAAAAAAAAAAAAAAAAAAAAAAAAACATATCATTATTTCTAGCCTAAATTTAAAACGAAATTTGTATGTATCTACTAGAATTGTAGTGCCCAGAAGTCCTTCTCTCCTCCCGTCCCAAGCAATCTGTGCGACAACATCTATAGCGACATTTTTGATTTTCGTTTTAAATTTAGGCTAGAAATAATGATATGCCAATTTTTATTTAGGGGAAAGAGATGTTCGAAGTTGTTACAATTTGTGTGAAATAAGTCTCTCTTATACACAATTCTCTCCACCTTCAATGAGTCAATTACAAACAACTTCGCTACTCGTCTTTTTTCCCCCCCAAAAATATGTGAACTTTAAATCACCTTTTTATCCCAGTACTTCGAGGGATATTAACCCGTTGATGAACAATTTGTAGGGAGTATTTCATCATCACTATTTGTTATTATTAGCCATTACATTAAAGACCAAACTTTTTTTTAAAAAAAAGGCGACCTTCCTCTTGAAGTATTCTACAATTTGTCATTAACTATTTTTATTAAATCTATTTATTGATCTTTAAAAAATGATCGCCTTTCTCCCTATCTTCCAAAAAGCAGTTATACCAATCCACCATATTTTTCATTCAACAACTTCTTAAAGTCCTCTTCCTCGCTCACATTCACCATGTCCTCTGCCTCTGTATAATTTATTGCAACACCAACTGCCAATAATTAGCCGTTTCCAAAGTTATCTTCGCTTTGTGTATGTCTTCCCGCAAATCCATCTTTTTCCCCTACTATGTGTGTTCCTTCCGACCACCAGTACACTCATAGCCTCCGTTTTTTTTTAAAAAAAAAAGAGAATTACAGCCTCCATGTTGACTGGTATGATATAGAGTTATAAGAAAAAGGGCAGGACCGCCTAACAATGTTATAACATGAGTGCACATGACAGAGTGGAGGAGAAGATGGGGACCCCAGGATTATTGAGTATTGATTATCATTCTAAATTTTTTGGGAGCAGACAATTTTTTTTTTTTTTTGAGTTAAAAGAAGTCACAAAAGGTAGTACAATACAATAGAGGAAGGGGAATCAAACATGACACATCATGTACTCAACATCTTAGTCTTAACCACTAGTCTAAAATCTCATAAATGGAGGGCAGAGAAGTTAAACCAATATAAAGTCTAAGAACATTTTGTTATTGTAGATTAGCTTCTTATTTCTAGGCCTGCATTGGAGTTCAATTTTAGTGACGCAACTGTTGGATCATCTATAATGAATTATAGATAGTTTTTTATTCGGTTAAATTTCTATTGGTTTTTTATGCATAACATTCACATTGCAAACGTAAGGTTCAGCTTGGTGAGTAAACTTGGAATGAAATGAAATGGAATCAAGGTATAATCCCTGAAGGATAAACTGTAGAATTTGAATCCTAAACATATGTGTTTGGAGAGAAAATGAATTGAATCAAGTTCCAATCCTTATTGTTTGGCTATGGATTATGGAGTAGAATCAAATTCTATTTTATTTTAAAAAGAACAATAAAGATTAATAATGATTAGTAATAATAATAATAATAATAATAATAATAATAATAATAATAATAATAATAATAATAATAATAATAATAATAATAATAATAAATAACAATAAACATTATTACTGCAATTAATAATAATTAATAATAATAATTAACAATAACTAATAACTATTATTATTAATAATTAAAATAGTTATAATTAGTAGTATTATTAATTAATAATAGCTAATATTTACTACAATAATTATTATTATTAATAATAATTATTCATAATAGTAATTATTAATATTGATAATTATAGTTAATAATAACAATTAAAATAATAATTCTTATTAATATCAATAATAATAATCATGTGAGCTAATGTATGCCATTAGAAGCCTATCCTTATTGTGTTCCAGGTTATGTTTTTAGAACGAATGTTTTTTATATGTGATATTTTTTATCTATTTTTGATTTTATTCGATGCCAATTATAAATATCATACAATTACTAATTAATGGCATCCTCAGTTGGTGTTCAAGGAAAAAGGTATGCTAATATTTGGGGGAGGGGGGCATATTAAGGCGTTTTACGCAATGTATTCAAAGAAAAGTGGTGTTCTGAGGTTTATAAAGCTCGAAAAAACTAACCTTTTGAAAACGAAATTAAAGATGTATATTGTGTGTAGTGTGCCTAAAAAATTCGAGAAAATTAAACTAACCAATGAGGTCAAAGCAGTCAGCAGCTCTTGGGCTTCCAACGTCAGGAGTCTCTTGTCCAACCTCATTGCATTGATTCCAAGATTCAATGGCAACCCTCAACCCATCTCTTCTCGTTCCTGGATCACCTACGGCTGATATGTACTTCTGTCCTCCATTTTTCTCTGCTGAACTTCCCTTCCAACAACAGCCCAGAATAAACAGAAGAAGACAGAGAATAAACACATTGGTTTGCTTAATGTGTTTTTCCATTTAGTTATTCCACTAAAATTTCAAGTAATAAAATTGATGCGTGTTCAACTTATATTTATACTCTCATTTCGGAATTACAAGCTAATTGTCTTTCCTATCAAGTTATTGTCAGAATGAATCATCTTATCTGTATGCTCTGTATCAATTACTCGTCCAGACTAAAATTTTTTCATCATTACCCTTTTTTGGGAAAGTAATGGAGGGACTTTAATATGTGATGTAAAATAGAAAAGAAAAAAGGGAAAGGAGGACAGAAAAAGACTCCAAAAGTTTACTAGAAATAGAAGAAAACAGTTGGTCGAAAAAATTTGTAACGATGCCAGCTTATTTGGAGAATATCACTAAAATTATTTGCTCAATTGTCGTGAATAGAATGTCAACGGAATGGATTCGGATTGAATATTAGAACATCCGAATATGCATCCGATTATATTCAGATTTGAAAATCCGAATTGAATCCGATTCGATGGATCGGACGATAACCTCCGGATTCGATCCAAGTTGGATTGGATCAGAGTCGGATTTGATCCGATCCAAAACAATTCATTTCGCCACGCAAAAATTTTATACAATTTGTCTATACTATACCCATCTATCGATGTGATGATGTTCGTTCATATATTGCATTAACCAAATCATGAACATTTAAGCTAAACGAAGAATAAAAGAAAGAACATATTTCAAATTCAACAAAACGACAACATGTTCTAATAATTACAAGTCTTAACAACTACGAGATACATTTGAAATACCACAAATAACATGTCTAACTCATAACAAGAAAAAAAACAAAATTAAGAGTAAAAATCCTTTACTTGCTTCATTTAGTCTTTCTCTATTGGTCTCCGACTAGGAGTATATATATAATCATATCTATAAGTATTATTTGTAAGGAGCTGAGTTTCATTAGAATCGAGTCTCATAATATAATTTTGATCATATCACTGATCTATATATTGTTGTCTCTTTATCTCGTCATATCTATTCTATTTGCATCGTCATCACAACCACAGTAATATCACCACATATTATCCAATTGGGCCCCCATTAACCTCTTTTAATGACACATTTAGATTACTAAAAGTGAAGATTGAAGGCTTTATTGTAGATGTTTGTATAAACTGAACACTTGTTAAAACATAATACATTAACAGAATCCTCAATTCCGATCAAGCCCCAAAAATGATCAAAATCAACAATATTCCCAAACCCCAAAATGGCAAAATCCAAACTGTAACTTTTCTTGTTCTTAATCCCAAAAATCTAAACAACACTCCAACTTATAAAAATATATATTTAAATTTTATTGTATGAACTGTTAAATTAAGGAGAAAGAGGAAATATGCACTCACGAGAGTCCAGACAGGGACGATGAAATGCTCGGCATAGGTGTTGTAGAAACCGACGAGAAGAGAGAGAGAGAGAGAGAGCACAGAATTGGAGCGAGGAGCCGACGACTGAGGAAGACCTACTCCGACAGTCCAATTAGAGAGTAACAAAAGGACGAGGGCAACTAGCGAGAGGTTCAGACCCGAGAACGACTTGCGAGCTGAGCAGCGAGAGGAACTAGCGAAGTGCCGAGGAGAAAGAGAGTAATTAGGGGGAGTACTAGGGCTTCAACGTTTTAATTTTTTATATTAAAAAAAAACTGCTGAAAAAAGAAACATTGTGCTGGGCTGCGTTGGCAGCTTAGGGTGGTGGGAGTTGGGTACATTGGGTAGGTTTTATTTCTAAAAATTTTAGAATTTAAACTTAGATTTTAAATTTGAAATGTTTTAAAAAATTAGCTAGATCGGATTGAAAGTCGAATAAGATTTTATCCTTCATTTGAATCCGATCCAAATCTGACTTAGGTTCGAATTATTGTTATCAGATTCAGACTCAAATTTTTATGTCTCGGATTTGAATAGGATAATTTTGCCTCGGATCATATTGGATTTGTTTTGAATTCGGATGTAACTGTCATCCCTAGTCGTGAATTATTTAGTTGAGGCTTGTTCTGGCTACCATGAAATAGACCTATGATTTTCTTTTTTTATTAGAACCAATCCGCAAAGAAGTACAATTCTCTAACACATATTTCTCCATTCAAAAGATCCAAATTTAAGACTTCATTTAAACCCAAAGGGTAAGGTAATTTCCACCAAACAACAATTACGGTTGTTACTGTAGTTCCCACGATGTGCACAATACATTTGGCATTATTGAACATCATCAATTGATTTTTCTAAGAATTTTTTTGGAATTAAAATTGTATTGTTTAAAATGAGTGAAATTTCAATAAAATAATTTATAGATGTCATGTTTGGTCTAAATTAATTTCACTTTCTCAATTCCATGCAAAACTTGAAATAAATAAATTATTTGAAAAGCACAACTAAACATCAAGGGATCAACCTTACCATTCCCCCATTGTGTTTGCCGGCTAAAGATTGTCGGAGTTACGCCGGTGACATACGTTTCCAGATCAGCCAACAGTAGCGGTAGATCTAGATCATATGGCAACCACCACAAATTAGATAACGACGATGACTTTTCGGCTACGCCAAGGTCACTTCCTTTTTCTCCTTCTTTAACTATTAGGTTGATGAAGAAAATCGATTAAAGAATGTATTTTGGTCAGACTCTTTGAGCAGAAGAAGCTAAGCCTTGTTCGGTGATATCTTATTGTTTGACATAACCCATAAGACTAGTAGGCATTCGATGGTCTTTTCCCCTTTTATGCCTTTTATGAGATTAAATCACCATAGGCAACTAATTTTCTTTGGGGCTAGTTTGCTGAGGGATGACAAGGTGGAGTAGTTTATGTGGCTATTTAATAGTGATGAAGATCAAGCCATGGTACAAGATTCAGCCCTTCAAAACAATAAAGGGAATGCCAGTTCTAGCACCAACCGTTAGGCAGTAATCCAAGCATTACTCCAGCAAAGTTCTGACCTACCCAGGTTTTATCCTTGCAAAGGCCCAGTTTTATTCATTTGATTTCCTAAATCTTCAAAGGGTTTAGAGCTAATATTTTTGCATAATATGTTACCTAACATCCTCAAGTAACAAGCCATGAAGAAAAATTCAAGTTAAGTAAGTTGCTTTATGAAGATTTTGCTTCCACAAGTCTACCATTCTAGATTGAGCTCTATTTTGGCCTAGTTTGAGTTTCTAGTTGGTTCCCCCCTCCCGCAAACCTAATTTAGGCCTGATATCTTCACTTGGGATGATTATTGACATCCTGATGAAGTCATCCACGGTTTGAAATCAAGTCTAAATTAAGTACAAGTCAGGCAACCAAGCTGCTCCATTTTGGCACCAAACCGGGCGATTTGACTATTTTAGATCAATGGTTGAGATCTCTTCAAATGGAGGCTTTGGTCACCAATGTGAGTTCTTACTTCTTAGACTACATTGCTGGGGACATCATCATTGGACTTTGCAGCTTTTGAGGGTCACCTGGCCACTAACAAGGGAGATAAAGATCCCCTTTGTTTCTGATCGACCAACCGTAATCCAAGTCAAATCAGCAACACTCTTTCTCTCTCATATGTGAAAGTGGATGGCTTAGGGAATTAATGACATGTTTAAGCTTGAATTTAGTCTTATTCAGCATGTAATTAGCTAGACTCACGTAGGGTACTTAAGCTAGGTTAAGCTTGTTTTGCATTCTGATTTATGTAAGCTTGATTAGAGGCTTCCTAATGACTAAGGAAACTTCTAAGCAGTTAGGCAGCTGGGCAGGAGCTTATTTAAGTGCTTGCTAGCTTGTTTATTGAATCAGATTACGAATGAATAAGAAATCAGTTGAGCTTTGCTCCTAAACCCGTGATACTCTTAAAACACTCAAACTAGCTTATCTTTACTTAGGTCGAGTAAAGTGGTGTTCTAGTGAGTCTTAAGCACTACTTAGGTGGTGTTTCTGTATCCTAAGAAGGATTAAGGGCCTTAAATTGATTCATGGTGATGTTTCTGTATCCATAAATTAGCTTAGAACCCATATATCCTAGTTCTCTCTATCCGGGTTCACTCAAATCCAACTTTCTGTTTTCATTCCTTTTCAAGCTTTCTTGCATTCTAATCTTGAATGTGGGTTAGTTAGTATGGGAATACATCATATTTGGTATCAGAGTTGAGTTTCAGCTTAACCTTGAACCCATGTTTAGCTACATTCTCCTCTGCCCCTAAACACATTCTAAACACATTCCCTGGTTTTGATTCAGTTTCAATGCATAAGTTCAAGTATGACTTTAGAAGAGAAGTTTGAGGCTCCCATGAAGAATTTTGAGGCCATGACAACCAACAATGAGGAACTCAAGAACTAAAATGCCTGTTTAACGCACGAGATTGCTGAATCAATGAGGCAAAAAAGAAGAAACCTAGTGAGTACATCCAACTCACCCGGTTCTGCCTAGGAAGGATAAGATCAAAGAAACAACCTTCCTTTAGTCTTTACTAGTGAGGATGAGCCCCCTAGGAGACTAAGGAGAAGAGAAAGGAGAGCTCAACCCAACTTTAAAGATTTTAAAGTTGATATTGCAGAATTTGAAGGGAAACTAGACCTTGATGAATTCTTAGAATGGATGCAAATAGTGGATAGGATATTAGATTTCAAGGACGTTCCAGAAGAGAGAAAGGTAAAGCTTGCTGCCTTTAAGCTTAGAAAATATGCTTATCTCTAGTGGACCAAATTGTGTGCTAAGAGAGTCACATTGAGAAAGGATAAGATCAGAACTAGGGATAAAATGAAATCTAAGCTTAAGTCTCGGTTTCTGCCCCCTTGTTACCTACAAGAAAGTACTCCCAGCTACACCATTTAACCTAGGAAACCATAAGTGTAGAGGAATATACTAGGGAGTTTGAAAAGCTTTTGATTAAGTGTGATTTGCAAGAGGAAGAATAACAAACGATTATGAGATACTTAGGAGGCCTTGATCCTAGATATGCTAGTGTTATTAAACTTTAGCAATACTCTACTTTTTATGAGGTGTGTGGGCTAGCTCATAAGGTTGAGCAACAAAGAAAGACCGGGACCTATAAAAAAGAATTGCCTAAACCTCTACCCGGGAATCAACCTTTTAACAAGGGGGGTTCCTTTCCACCACCTAAAGCTACAACATTGCCCCCTTCCACCCCACAAAATGCCAAGGACTTGGTCACATTGCCTCGGAGTTCCCAAACAGAAAGATCATTACTTTGGCCAAGTGGGAGGTAATCAAGGACGAGGAAGTTGAGGAGGAAAAGGAGGTACGTTTAATGGAGGAACAAGATGAGAGCCAAGAGGAGGTTGTGCAGGAAGCTGATGAAGGTGAGATGCTGGTCTTATGGAGAGCCTCAAGTGACTTAAAACTAAGAAAGAACAACGAGAGAACATCTTTCACTTTCAGTGTACTATCTAACATAAAGTATGTTCTTTGATTATTGATGGTGGGAGTTGTGCTAATGTAGTTTCCTTAAGCATAGAGGAGAAACTCAATCTCCATGCTTCTACCTATCCCCACCCCTACAACATACAATGGTTGATCAAGGTAAGGGTTTGCAAGTCAATTCCAGATGCTTCATTTCATTCTCTATAGGCTAGAATTACCAAGATGAGCTTTGGCAAGATGTTATCCCCATGGATGCATGTCACATTCTGCTTGGTAGGCCTTGGCTGTTTGATAGAAAGGTTAAACATGATGGATACCTAAATACCTATTCCTTTTCCAAGGGTGGGAAAAAGATAGTCCTTGCCCTTTTAAGCCCTTCCCAAATCTAGAAAAACAAGCCACAAAAGAACCCCCAACAAGCTGATCTATTCCTTACCTATGGAGAGCCATCACTTAAGGCATCTTATGATGAGTTTAAGGCCTTTAAGGAATGGATCCTCACTGCCATTGAGGAGCCAGAATACTCACGACCAAACCACTCATTTGCCTTGTCATTACTTGAGTAGTTTAGCCATGTATTTCTATATGAGATACCCTCTCGCCTACCCCCCAAAGGATCCATGTAGCTCTACATTGACCTTAACCCCGGAGCCATACTCCCAAACAAGCCTGCATACAGAATGAATGCTAAGGAGACTATGGACATCCATAGGCAAGTAGATGAACTAATCAACAAATGATTGGTTAAGGAATCACTTAGCCCTTGTGCTGTGCCAGTTTTATTAGTCCCTAAGAAGGGTGGGAGCATAAGAATGTATGTGGATAGTCGAGCCATAAACAAGATCACCTTCAAATATATGCATCCTATCCCACGACTTGAAGACATGCTAGATGAACTTCATAGTTCTAGTGTGTTTTCAAAGATTGATTTGAGGAGTGGTTACTATCAAATTTGGATCAGAGAGAGAGATGAGTGGAAGTTTGTATGAATAGCTAGTTATGCCATTTGGATTATCAAATGCACCAAGTACCTTTATGAGGTTAATGAACCAAGAGTTTAGGGCTTAAATTGGAAAGTTTGTGGTGGTTTACTTTGATGATATTTGGATCTACAGCAAGTTAGAAGAGGAGCACTAAGATCATTTGGCTGAGATTATGGTAGTCCTAGAAAAGGAGAGGCTTTATAGCAACCTTAAGAAGTGTACCTTCTTAGGCTATATTGTGACTGCCCAAGGAGACAAAGTGGATGAAAGCAAAGTTGAGGCTATTCGGTCATAGCCAGTTCCTAACAACATTCATGATGTAAGGAATTTTAATGGACTTGCCTCATTTTATAGGCAGTTCATTAGAAACTCCAATACAATCATGGCACCAATGACTGAAGTGATTGAGGGTTCATTTTCAAATGGACCCCCAAAGCTCATTCTACCTTAGAGGAAGTCAAGACCAAGCTAATTGAGGCACTAGTATTAGCATTAGAGATCAAAGATAAGGCTGGGTTGGCAAATGTGGTTGTCGATCATCTATCCCAACTAGGCCCTGAGGCCACTCCTAGTGAAGAGCTCCCCATTGATGACTCCTTCCCCGATGAGCAACTCTTCATCATTTCCCACCAAGCCACCCCATGGTATGCTGATTTGGTCAACTTTAAAGTGTGCGGGGTGCTACCTCCAGGATTGTCCTACAAAAAAAGAAAGAAATTCCTTTCCGATGACAAATGCTATGTGTGGGAGGAGCATCTTCTTTACAAGCTGTGTGGAGAAGGGGTCTATAGAAGATGCTTGCCGGAAGATGAGGTCCATAGTGTCATGCACCGTTGCCATGCTTCAACCTATGTTGGACACTTTGGATTGGATAAGACGATTGCAAAGGTACTCCAAGCAGGTTTCTATTGGCCCACACTTTTCAAGGATGTAAGATAATTTGTCATGACTTGTGATAGATGCCAGAGAATGGGGGACATTACCAAGAGGCATGAGATGCCTCAAAGTGGCATACTTGAGGTTGAGTTGTTTGAAGTATGGGGGAATTGACTTTATGGGTCCTTTTCCTCTTTCCCGTAATAACCTTTACATCCTTGTGCTGGTTGACTATGTTTCTGAATGGGTGGAGCACCCCGACCAATGATTCTATGGCTGTCTTGAAGTTCCTCGAGAAGAATATCTTCACAAGGTTTGGCACATCGAGAGCTCATCTAAGTGACAATGGAACACACTTTTGCAACAAGGCCCTTGAGTCACTATTGAAGAAATATGGGGTGTTCCATAAAGTTGCTCCGCCTTACCATCCCCAAAAAAGTGGGCAATTAGAGCTCTCTAATCGGGAATTGAAGAGTATATTGGAGAAAACGGTGGATCGATCCTGCAAAGATTGGTCACTCAAGCTTGATGTGTTCTTTGGGCATATCGTACAGCCTATAAGACTCCTCTAGACACCACTCCATACTAGTTGGTGTTTGGAAAGTCTTGTCACTTGCCAGTGGAGTTGGAAGATAAGGCATATTGAGCTGTAAAGACGCTCAATTTTGATCTTAAAGCAGCTGGAGAAAGGCAAATCTTGCAATTGAGTGTGCTAGATGAATTAAGGTTGGAGGCCTATGAGAGTTCACGCATCTACAAAGAGCGTACTAAGAGGTGGCATGATAAGCACATCTTGAAGAAGAGGTTAGAAAAAGGGGACATGGTCCTATTGTTCAACTCGAGATTGAGATTATTTCCGGGCAAGCTAAGATCCCGGTGGTTGGGGCCATTTCAAGTCACCAAAGTTCAACCAACGCACGAGCCCAAGGTAACATTCCTCTTCCTCTTGGTTTAACTAACCCTGACGACACAGCTAGATATACTTGCTTGAATGAACAAACGCTTGTGGCAACTCATTACTATGATGAGGAATTATTAGGCCGTTTAGGATTGCTAGATAATATACGATGGTTGTCTGCAACTGCAGGGGGGGGGGGGGGAGGGGGGATATGGGACATTTCATGGATATTAAGGAGCATAAATATTGGGACCTTACCTTAGAATTCCTGAGTACTCCACATGTTGAGGTCACTCACGGGTCTCAGTGTCAAGCAGGGTATATTTCCTTCTATTTGCAAGGGCAATTTTATGAGTTGAACTTAGGTACCTTCAATAGCATATTTGGTTTTCCACCTAGCATAGATTTACCAAACTATCAAGTCCTCCGAGAATTCAACCCGAATGCATTTTGGGGCGAGCTTTCGGGGAGTGTTAGGTATAGTACTAGTTTTTCCAAATGCACCCATATTTGGAACCCTTGCATTCAGGTAGCTCAGCGTATCCTTGCTTGTTGTTTCTTTGCTCGAGACGATAGCTTGAATGTCCTGAGATTTTCTCAGTTATATTTTTTGTCTTGGATGCTTGATGGTGTTCAACTTAACCCTGGAGTATTTTTGGCTAGACAATTGTATAGTGTTGCTATTAGCACTAAGGGTAGGATAGTTATTGGTGGTATCATCACTACCATTGCTAAATTTTTGGGTGTTGAGCCCAACCCTGAGGATCGAGTATTTGGGTCTGAGTGGCTTGATCAAGCTACTTTTAAGTTGATAAACTTTTACAATGTAGAGGCTAGATGTCTGTGTTGGATTTATCCCGGGGATCGACTTCTGCCACTTCCCAATGTTGATCGAACCACCATAATTCACCGGGCTAGCCTTTATTGGGTACCTGGTGATGCCGAGGTTGTTCAACCCGCACCCCCTCCACCCCTATTTACTCATCAAGCCGGACCTAATTCTTCTTCCTAACAACACCCACTGACTACATTGACCTTTAAACCACCCTTCGATCCATCCAGGAGGAGCAAGTACCCCTTCGAGCCTATGTTGCTTCTGAGAACGCCGATCTTCGTGACTTTGTCCAAGAGCACCACGATGAGTTCCGTGGGATGCTTGCTACCCAGACTAAATACTTCCAGGATTATAAGGCTTGTTTAGAGACCAGGCGAGATTGGCATTCTCCTATGGCCAACCACCCCACCCTCCTTCTGCACCTCCTTTCGAATTGCTTCTTACTCGCCCTTCCCTTTTCTACTATGTGCATACATTGAGGACAATGTTTTGTTGTAGCATGGGGGAGTTAGTCAGTATTTGATGGCATTTGATCCCTGATTTGATCTGCTGTGTGCTTGTATATGTATTGTATATATTATTCTTGATTGCATTTGGAGTTACATTGTAGATTTTAATCTCATGTGGTTAGAAGCATATTAGAAGTACATTTAGGTTTCTTTTCATTTTAGGTTGCATTTTAGGTTTTTATAGTTTCTTTTCATAGTTTTTGCAGTTTTCATGAGCATATTATTACGAGCACGCATCTTTGAAAAAAAAGAAAAAAAAAAGAAAAAATTCCTCAGATGATGATCTTTGTAGATTAAGGAGACTTCTTTGGTTTAGATTGATCCTTTGATTTCCCCAATTGTGCATAAAAATGTTTGAAAATGAGTTTGCGAAGATGAGCTTCATGTTTTGACCATATGTTGAGTGCGAGTTGATTACCCCATGAACCTTTAAATGAATTTTGGCATATGTATACTAATGAGCTACTTATGACCTTGGTAGATGTCCCGTGAGGCTTTGTGCTTTCAAAGGCTAATTTATCAATTTAGTCTGTTGTCAATTTGTGAACGACTCTTCCTTAACATCATTTCCCTAGAACTTGCCTTGATTCTCATTCAAGATCACATTTCGCATATTCATTTAGGTACTATGATTGAGGCATTCTTTGACTTGTTAGCCCAAATGAGCAAATGGCGACCCTTACTATGCATTATATCCCATTGCTACACATTATATCCCTTGCTAGCCCTTTTGACTTATGTCTGTTTTTGTTGATTTGAACATCCTACTATAGCCTTTGGCCCAGCAATTATCCAACCCTTAACCCAAGACTAGAGGAGCATTTCATCCTTGTGCATTGAGTTTAATTGGGAACTAGTAAGGTGTATTGAGATCTTTTTGGTGGATTTGGTTGTTTGGTGAAGGGATTTATGTTCTTGTATTATATAAGAAATCTCTTGCCTTATTGTACAAGGATTGGAGAAGAATTGAAATTCAAAGTTTGATATGGATTGGCCTTGGCTAACTCTTTTGAAAAAAAAAATCAAGAAAAAAAATAATAAAAACAAACAAAACAAAAACAAAACAAAAAAAGATAGAAAAAAAGAGGAATAATATAAAGAGGGTTAGCCTTGTTTGGATTGTAAAAAGTATTTATGACTTTCAATTCTTTATCTCTTTAATTGAGGATGTATTCTATAGATTAATTGTATTGGTCTAAGGAGAATGTTGTATGAGCGCGTTGGAAACGTTTAGCTCTTAGTCTATGGCTTCTAGCTCCACATTTCCAAAATATTTGTTCCCCTCTTACCTTTACCCATGGGCCCGTTACAACATTATAAAAGTCCTCAAGATTGTCAAATGTGTATTTCATTCTAGTGACGGTGAATTAGAGAGTCTTGCCAAGCTCATGTTAGATTTGAGTATGTGGGATGAGAATTGAGGGAACCTTCTTACATTTTCAAACACATGTGTGATGAATACCACATGACTATAGTGAGGTTCTACAGGCATTATTAGCTCCATTTGTTTCATATGTTAATGTAACAGTATTTCCTCCCTTCCCCGGGGGGGGGGGATTGATTCAAATTTAACATTGTGGTATACCAAGTTTTCCAATTGACATGCATATATATATATATATATATATATATATATATATATAT
>JACYFF010031954.1:47433597-47448392 GCA_017589665.1 Selenicereus undatus
TATATATATATATATATACATATATATATATAACATGTAATTAAGTAATTAATTCACAAGCTGCATATAATTCATGTACAACATAATTAAACGTATGAATACTGCTTGACAAATACATAATTAAACAGAATTGACAAATACATATATGAGTCATTCACAAGCTAGATATAATTCAAGTACATAGATATATTTAAAGGCAGTAATACTGCTTGACACAAATAAACACTATTGGACTACTATTCTTCTTCATGAGCGAGCAATTCTTCAAGCATGTCTTTGTCAATACTTACCTCATTTGTATCTTCTGCACCAAGTTCACTTTCATCATTCGCATCAACTTCTTCTTCTGCTTCCTGTTGGATATCATTAACCACTTCATCATTCATGGCAGCTTCTTTATCCATGTCAAGCTCTGCCAAAGTTGATGGATTGTCAATGTAGTCTACTTGAAAAGGTGTTTCATCCACCTGGGCATCAATGGTGGCTCTTGGTTTTATCTTAAACACTGACCACCAGTGGTTTCTGTCATTCTTCATACTAGGATAAGGGGCGAAACATACCTGGGTCGCTTGGTAGGCTAGCATAAAAGGGTTATATTTGGGTATTTTCTCGTATGATTAACATCTGCAAGTTTGTAATGTTGATAGACATTCAAGCGATTTATAGAGTAAAACCAATCACATTTGAATAGGATCGTCTTGTACAAACAACCATTACCTAAGTAAGTTAACTCAATCACTTCTTCGAGTATTCCATAGTATTCGACCCCATCAACCCCTTTGACAGAAACACCGTAATTCATTGTGGATCTGTTCTTGCCATAGGAATAGGTTTGGAAATTGTAATTGTTGATGTAGTAGTGGTCCCATTTACGTACATCTTTCCTAGGTCCCATGGGATGAGATCTTAGTATGTCATCAGGGATATGCTTGGACGATATCACCTAAAATGTAAACATATTAGAAGATTAATTATGCCTATATTATCAAGTAATGTTATTTTAAATAATTATATAATACTTACATAGTCTTTAAACCACATAGGAAACCGTTCTTCAAACTTTGCCCAAACATCTTGGATCCTCACTCTAGGATTCAATTTTACCATCCCTTTTTAAAAAATCCTATTTTAAGATATTCAAAAGACATATTATTGACAATTCAAGTCCATAATGAGTAATACTTTCCAAAATTGAATGTACCATTCATAAGCTTCAATATCTCACAATTTGACAAGACATATGCATGTGATTGGGCAAATTCCAGTTCATCAAGATAACGAATAATGCCCTCAATTCGTGCGTGTCCAACATTGTGAGAGAATAAGTCCGGGATGTTTGGGTTGGGTTCAGTATGATCACTTCTGGTCACATTTCATCCCCAATCTCTTGTCTTTGTGCTAAAACTTTCATTAAAGTAGTTGGCACAAAAGTCTGAGATTTCCTCCATGAGGTATGCATTACAAATGGAGCTTTCTACACGAGCTTTGTTTCCAACTTTTCCCTTCAAGTCACCCATACGCTTAAAAAAGTACAAGAACAACCTACACATTTGAGGGGTATCGTTAAATGAAGATTAAGCATGACATTCATAGGACAAGTATTACCTTTCACCAGAATACATCCACCTAAACTACATGGGCCCACCAACTTTAAGTTGATATGGAAGATGGACAACAAGATGTTCCATCACATTGAACAATGAAGGTGAGAATATTCTTTCAACTTTACATAGTATTTCTACAACATTGTTTTGCAACCTAACCACATCATTCATATGCACCTTTTTCAAACACATCCCAAAAAAATTGACTAAGCTCAGTCAACGCTTTCCACACATTGCCCCGCAGTAGTTCTCTAGTTGCAATTGGTAATAGTCGTTCCATGAAAACGTGACAATCATGCCTTTTCAAATTGTGTAACCACCAATTGGTCTGGTCAACACACCTACTCAAGTTGGATGCATATCCATTCGGGAATTTCAACGCACAAATCCACTCACATAATACTTTCCTTTGCTCTTTGCTTAAAGCATATTGAGCTACAGGCATTACCTCCCTCTGTCCTCCATCAGCAACACTACAAATTTGTATATTAAGCTTTCGCCGCTTGCAGTGTATAGCTAGGTCCTTCCTTGAATTGATGTCATCTTTTGATTTGCCTTTGATATTCATTGTTGTGTTTATCACTTGTTCAAACACATTCTTCTTAATATGCATTATATCCAAGTTGTGGTGAATCAATAACTTCCTCCAATATGGAAGATCCCAAAATATGCTTATTCTCGACCAATTATGAGATTCCCCATAGCCGGGGACTTTACCCTGATGATTAGAAGCCTTTGGCAAGGATCGTACATGCTCCCATATTTCATCTCCAGTAAGCTTGTGTGGAGGCGGAGAATTTTCCTCCCTATTCTTAAAAAAAGCACTCTTATTTCTACGAAATGGATGATCCATACATAGGAATTGTCGATGACCATCAAACCAAGAATGTTTCTTCCCATGTTTAAGTCGGAAGAATTTTGTTTTCTCCATACAATAAGGACATGACAATCTACCAACCGTCATCCACCCGGACAGCATGCCATATGCAGGGAAGTCACTGATAGTCCAAATAACAGCAACCTTCATATTGAAATTTTGCTTTCGAACTACATCATAAGTCAGAATTCCCTCATCCCGCAATGGAAGTAGTTCCTCAATTAAAGGTTGCATATACATCAAAGTTGCCTTTTGGGTTTCTTGGGCCTGGTATGAGAAGACTAATGAACATGAATTGTCTTTTCATACACATCCATGGAGGTAGATTGTAAGGTGTGACAATGATTGGCCAACACGAATAACTTTGGCTATAGTGCGAAAATGGAGCAAAGCCATCTGTACACAATCCTAACCTCACATTTCCAGGCTCGGAAGAGAACTCACGGAACGTAGTGTCGAAGTGCTTCTATGCCTCCTCATCACTTGGATGTTTCATGAAGTCATCAGTGCATTGGTGTTTGTGATGCCATGTCATATGCTTGGTTACATTTTTCATGGCATATAGTCTTTGTCATCTTAGGCCAATTGGAAAATAGATTAACACTTTCTCCGGAATCTTCTTACCTCTCACAGTCTTCCTCATAAACCACCTCTCTGCACCACATACTATACATTTCTCCAATTCTCCAGCATCCTTCCAAAATAACATGCACCCATTGGGGCATACATGGATTTTATGATGTGGAAGTTCAAGCCCAGATAGCAACCTCTTGGTTTCGTAGAAGTTGGCCGTCATCTCATTGTCACTCGGGCACATGGCCTTCATTAATGAGGCAACTCCATCAATAGCTCGATGGGGGAGATTGAACTCACATTTATGGTTTGTTAGCCTTGCAACAACCTTCAAAAGGGATATGTCAGATCCCTCATATAAAGGTTTCTCGGCTGCTTTGACCAACTCGATGAATTTTTTAACCTCTAGAGTGGGCTCCTATTCCTTGTTACCCATCCCTAGTTCAATCACATTAGTTGGAGCATATGCATTCAAAACCATATCCCTCATGGGGTTTGCTTCAACCTCCTGATTGATTGAGCTACTAGGATGTGATACCCCGTCAAATGTTTCTCCATGACAAACCCACTTATAATAATTGCTCCTAAACCCTTGCTTATATAAATGGAATTTCACTATGTCCACATCCAAGTAAGGCCCATTCTAACACTTAATACACGGGCACTTTATCTTGTTCATGTTTCGAAATAACTCTTGCACAACAGCAAACTCAATGAATTCATCTACTCTTTCAATGAAGATCTTACTAAGGTACCCATCAGAATCAAGCCTTTGGTACATCCACACTCGACTTTGTTTCATCTGTTTGTTTCTTACCAAATAATAGTTGTTTACGTATATGTATTTTCTCAACAGTAATTATATGTAACGAGTAATCGTTAACATATTTATATACCATTCATGATTCACATGCCCTAATAAACATGATATGACCTAAGCTCCTTCTAAAGGGTAAGTGGTCCTAAACCCATTCAAGAATCCAAAGTACATGATTATGTAGGTTACACTGTTGCATATCCGTAGAACAAATTTGACAACATTTCCCCATAGTTCTCCAAGAACGAATTTTCCAAATGAAGCTTATTTGTTTAGCCTCACCAAAAAAATCGTACTCAAAGAACAATAAATGAGGAAACACCGCCGAACCTTTCAAGCGCATATGCAAGAACTATTGTAACCATACAATCATACACTTAACGATTTCCAAACTGTCCAACATGGACAATTCAAAATCTTATTCATATCAACTTCTCATATTAGCAAGTTACTCAAAGAAAGATAATGAGTAACTTGCCACTATAAGTTTGATATGTATAACATTTTGAACGGGTTCTAAGTAATAAATGAAATAATGATACATAAATGCTGATCAACCTATACATAACTGTATTTTATATCTTTTTATATAGCTTTATTGAAAAGGCCATCATTTCAAAAAAGCTATGATACTAAACATATAAACAATTATTCTACGGTGAAGGAGAAATCAGTACAAAGCATAGGCTGAATAATTCACATAGTCAATAGACAAGAGGGAAGCCAAATTAAACACAAACTCAATGAACTTGAACTGATTACTAAAACATAACTAAGACAATAACTGTACAACAGAAAATCAAGGTTATGATGTTTGGAGCTTTGGACAAATCTATATCTACAATCAATCATAAATTGGCTCACACATAATTGTGGCTGCATAACTAGATTTTAATTTCATTGGCCAAGGGCTAATGGACCACGATAATAATACGGCTCATCATAAGAGAGGCTATGGACGACAAAATATTGTGAGGTTTAAATTCAAACGTTTTCCTCTATGTGAGATATTTGCCATCAACAAGTGAGCTTGAAGCCCTGAACTCTCTCTCTCTCTCTCTTTATATATATATATATATATATATATATATATATATATATATATATATTAATGAGCTAACAATACTTCGACTCTTTTGAAGTTTAAAGACATGAACCCAAAAAAAAAAGTTGAATTTGGTTTCTCTCCCTTCTTTGTCATCATGTGGCTTACCATATTATATCATCACATGCCATAAAGTGGGTTAACCCTAGTTTAGGAAAGAGTCAGGATAACTGAGCTAGGGCTCTTGGTCCACATTAGTTTAATATGAGTCACATTTTAATTGGATATCTTGCGGTAAAGACACCCATTCTAAGTGTATCTAATTTAGTCTAATCCAATGATATCATAGATAAAAGCCATTAGCATAATGAATATTTATTGCTTTCAAAATCCCAGAGTAACTAGTGCATTCTATCTTGAGTCCTAACATAGCTTATTTTCTTGATTCTTAATAACTTATTCATGTACACAAATATTGATAACCTTACTCTTTGATGTTATGTCATCCTTTCAAGTAGATAGACGAATTGTACTTCTGAGAGATTTGCCCCATAATGTAGGGGCATTAAGAATAAACTGGGGGACCTGTTTCAACCAACCAAAAACCCAGCAGGGCAGATGGCGATAGACTACCTACAAGGCGCAACCCCCCTCATTTCTTATGTAAAACTTTTTGTTTGATATATCGTACATCCAAAATATCCTTGAATGTAATCAGTTTCCAAGTCATTTCAAGTACATTACACATTGTAACACCCAATAACACCAGACTTTAGATACAAAACAAAACCCTAAATTGGCTCAAAACTAATAAATTGAACAACCCAAAAAGCCAACGTTCACACCCATTTTTCGAAATTCCCATAATTATCCACACATAACTGAGGGTTTATTCAACAAAAGATGAATGAAATCAAGACAGAACAGCAGAAACCTCAATTGCCCACTCAAGTTTCGGACACTTACCTTGCTGATTTCGCCAAAGAGAGACGAGGAAAGGAAGAAAGAGGTATGACGGTTTTGTTGATGACCTATAACCCACAATTGCTACAAATCAACCAGAACACACAGAAGGGCACAAATTAGACAGAGAAAGAGAGAACCAGAAAGAGAAACATCATAATTTCATATGCTTACCTCCTCAATTTCCCACCCAAGCACTGCAAATCTCGGCTAACAATGGCGCTACGTTTTTGTTGATGACTTAGAACCCGCAACTACTACAAATCAACGAGAACACACAGAAGGGCACAAATTAGAGAGAGAAAGAGAGAATCAGGCAGAGAAGCACCATAATTTCATACGCTTACCTCCTCAATTTCCCACCCAAGCACTGCAAATCTCAGCCAACAATGGTGCTACAATTTTGCCAGAGAGAGAGATGAGGGAAGGAAACCAGGTCGAGCGCGAAATGAAATGCACTGCGGAAGTATATTGTCATCAACTTGCGATGAATCTGCTACAATTTTATAAAATCGTCTCTATTAGAAATGAAAACTTGTGTTCGTCTCACAATTTCTTCTCTAATGGAGAGGAATTTAAACATTCGTCTTTGGTTTTGTCTTTGATAGAGACGCCTAATTAATTCGTATCTAGATAAGAATTATTCATCACAGAATTTATTTTGAGACGAAAAATATTTTTCATCGCTGATATTTCGTCGCACTTTGACCGCTTTTTTGTAGTGTGTGTAGGCATGACATTTGCTTCAGATGAACTGAGGAAGAAATGGTGGAAAGAGGAGAAATTTGTGGGAGAAAGAGAAAGATTAAGTGAAAAGGGACGATTTTGAGTGAAAATGGAGTGAAAATGAGAAGAAATAAGGCAGAAATTGACGGTGTAACAATGGTGGGTTTAGAGAGAGAGTAGGGAGGTAGAGAGAGTGTGTGTCGATGAAGAAGAAGAAGATGGGGAAAATGGACGGTCACCACGGTCAAAACCCTTGACCGCGGCACGTAACACTTTACCATGGTCCGTGGAGGTCACCCCGGTTCGACCATGGTGTCTGCTAGACACCAATTTTTTTTGGTTTTGCTGGTTGGGCACCCCACAGGCCGTATTGGAGGGATGCGGTCCGTGGTGCCCATAACTTTTTTTCTCCCTTTTTTTTTTGGTCTTGTGATCCCTTCTTCTTTTCCGTTTTTTTTTTGTTTTCTTTCCTCTCGTTTATTCCTTCTTTCGTGCTCTTCTTCCCTATGCTCTATTTTTTTTTCTTACTATGACAAACTACTAAAAAAATGAAAATCAAAGCTATAAAAGGGGCTTGGGTTGGCTCCTAAGAAGCACTCTTTTAAGGTCAAGAGCTTGACCATGCTTCTACGTTCAGTCTGGATTAGTGAGTGTATGGACGGTGGCCTTCTTAATAGGTTGCCCCACGAGATATGGCTTTAGTCGCTGTCCATTGACTGTGAACGCACTGGTAGATTCACTCCACACTTTAACCGCTCCACTAGGTTGAACTTTGGTGACTTAAAATGGCCCCAACCACTGGGATCTCAGCTTGCGCAGAAATAATCTCAATCTCGAGTTGAACAATAGGACCATGTCCCCTTTTTCAAACCTCTTCTTTAAGATGTGCTTGTCATTCCATCTCTTAGTACGCTCTTTGGAGATACGTGAACTCTCATAGGGCTCCAACCTTAATTCATCTAGCTCACTTAATTTCAAGATTTGCATTTCTCCAGCTGTTTTAAGATCAAAATTAAGCATCTTTATAGCCCAATATGCCTTATGTTCCAATTCCACTGGCAAGTAACAAGACTTTCCAAACACCAACTAGTGTGGATGGTGTTTAGAGGAGTCTTATAGGCTGTACGATATGCCCAAAGAGCACATCAAGCTTGAGTGACCAATCTTTACGGGATCGATCCACCGTTTTCTCCAATATACTCTTCAACTCCCGATTCAAGCGCTCTACTTGCCCACTTTTTTGGGGATGGTAAGGCGTAGCAACTTTATGGATCACCCTATGTTTCTTCAATAGTGACTCAAGGGGCTTGTTGCAAAAGTGTGTTCCATTGTCACTTAGAAGAGCTCTCGATGTGCCAAACCTTGTGAGGATATTCTTGTCGAGGAACTTGATGACAGCCTTACAATAATTGGTTGGGGTGCTCCACCCACTAAGAAACATAGTCAACCGCCACAAGGATGTAAAGGTCATTACGGGAAGGAGGAAAAGGACCCATAAAGTCAATCCTCCATACTTCAAACAACTCAACCTTAAGTATGCCACTTTGAGACATCTCATGCCTCTTGGTAATGTTCCCCATTCTCTGGCATCTATCATAAGTCATGATAAATTTTTTTGCATCCTTGAAAAGCGTGGGCTAATAGAAACTTGCTTGGAGTACCTTTGTTATCGTCTTATTCGATCCAAAGTGTCCAACATAGGTTGAAGCATGACAATGGTGAATGACACTATGGACCTCATCTTCCGGCAAGCATCTTCTATTGATCCCATGTCCACACAGCTTGTAAAGAATAGGCTCCTCCCACACATAGCATTTGGCATCAGAAAGGAATTTCTTTCTTTATTGGTAGGACAATCATGGAGGTAGCACCCCGCACACTTTGAAGTTGACCAAATCAGCATACCGTAGGGTGGCTTGGTGGGAAATGATGAAGAGTTGCTCATTGAGGAAGGAGTCATTAATGGGGAGGTCTTCACTATGAGTGGCCTCAGGGCCTAGGTGGGATAGATGATCGACAACCGCATTTTCCAACCCGACCTTGTCTTTGATCTCCAAATCAAATTCTTAAAGAAGGATGACCCATCGAATGAGTCGGGGCTTGGAGTTGAATTTCTTCATTAAGTGCTTCAAAGCGGCATGATCAGTGAAGACAATGACCCTAGAATTGATCAAGTAAGATCGAAATTTTTCCAAGGCAAAGACAACTGCTAAGAATTCCTTCTCCATCGTGGCATAATTCACTTAAGCCTTATCAAGAGTACGGCTTGCATAGTATATGGCATATGGCTTATTGTCCTTCTGTTGTCCAAGAACGGCACCCACTACATAGTCACTTGCATCACACATCACCTCAAAAGGTAGCTCCCAATTCAGGGCTTGTATCACTGGAGCTGTGATTAATGCCTCTTTTAACCTGAGGAAAGCACTCAAGCATTCTTCATTAGACTCAAAAGGCACATCCTTAACAAGCAATTGGGTGAGAGGTTTTATATTTTTTGAAAAATCCTTTATGAACTGCTAGTAAAAACCTACATCTCCAAGAAAACTCCTCACACCCTTTACAGAAGTTGGTGGTTGCAATGTTTCAATCACCCCCACCTTTGCTTTGTCAACTTCAATGCCTTTGTTAGAGACAACATGACTGAGGACAACCCCCTCTTGTACCATAAAATGGCACTTCTCCCATTTCAAAACCAAATTCACAAAATTCACATCTTTACAAGACCCTAGACAAATTATGTATGCAATGGTCAAAGGTTGCATCATACACAGAAAAATCATTCATAAACACTTCCATTATGTCCTCAATAAAATCAGACAAAATACCCATCGTACAACGTTGAAATGTAGCAGGGGCATTGCATAACCCAAATAGCATTCTTCTATAACCATATGTACGATAAGGACAAGTAAAAATAGTCTTTTCTTGGTCACTAGGATGGATAGGGATTTGAAAGAAACTCGAATACCCATCTAAGTAGCAAAAATATGAGTTCTTAGCCAATCTTTCAAGCATTTAGTCAATGAACGGAAGGAGGAGGTGATCTTTATGGGTGGCTTTATTCAATTTTCGAAAATCAATGCATATACACCTTCCTATGACAGTCCTAGTGGGAATTAGCTCATTATTCTCATTTTTGACAACAGTCATCGCCCCTTTCTTAGGCACAACATGGATTGGGCTTACCCACGTACTATCAGAGATAGGGTAGATAATGCCAACCTTAAGCAATTTCAAAATGTCCTTCTTGACTACCTCTTCCATGTTAGGGTTCAACCTTCTTTGATGTTTAATTGAGTGCTTATGGTCATCTTCCATTAAGATTCGATGCATACACATAGAAGGATAAATTCCTTTTAAGTCATCAAGAGTATATCCTATGGCTTTATGATGCTCTCTAAGTACTCTAAGCAAAGAGTCAACTCGATATGCATTCAAACTTGCATTCACAATCACGGGATACTTAGAGTTGGGTCTAAGAAATTCATACCTCAAGGAGGAAGGGAGAGGTTTTAGTTTTACCTCAAGAGGTTGCTCCTCATTAGACGAGGGTTTATTTGCAGCCTTCAATGGTTCCACCTTCGCAAGGGAAGGGTGAATTGGTGGAGAGGCTTCCAAAAGTTGAACACACATGCTTACTTCGGGATTTTCATCCATAGTAGTGCTATCATTCAACACCAATTGCTCAAGAGGATCGTTAGAATCAAGGTTAGACACTGTCTCCCATATCAAACCATCAACCACATCAATCTTATTGCACTCATTAGAAATGGAAGGGATTTTAAAAACTTTAAACAAGTTAAACTCCACATGATCATCCCCCACATCAAAAGATAGCTTACTGTTTTTCACATCAATGCGGCACCCGGCGGCAGCCAAGAACGGCCTCCCAAGAATGATTGGGGGGGGGGTGCATATCCTTTTTCATTTCTAAAATCACAAAGTCTACTGGCACATGCAAATCTCCTACTTTTATTATAACATCCTCTAAAACACTTACAGGGTATTTCACAGAACGGTCCGCCAAGTGTAAAGAGATAGTAGTCAGTCTCATCTCTCCTAGTTCTAATTTGTCACACATAGAAATGGGCATCAAGCTCACACTTTACCCTAAATCTTACAAGGCATGGTTTATAGACACATTCCTTATCAGATAAGGAATTGGAAAACTACCGAGATCCTTAAGCTTAGCAGGAAGCTTGTTTTGGATTGCAGCACTGCACTCTTTACTCAAAGTTGTTGTCTCATGCTCGTCTAGCTTTCTTTTGTTAGATAGAATTTCTTTCACAAATTTAGCATATGAAGGCATTTGAGACAAAGCATCAGTAAATTGGATGTTTATGTAGAGTTTCTTAAGAATCTCTAAAAACTTCCCAAATTGCAAATCAAGTTTTCCTTGAGCTATCCTTGGAGGGAATGGCAAAGGTGGGATGTAGCATTTTGGGGAAGTGATCTTAGGGTCCTTAGAAACCTCATCGGACTTATGCACAACATCATCAATCATATCATTAGAGGGTGTAGACACCTCTTTCTCAATATTCTCAGCATGCTCATTCTTATCATGTAAACACTCATCATTAGTAATCCCCATAGGTCCCTCTAGTTGTTCCCCCCCCCCTCGAAATCATAGCATTGCATTGCTACCTAGGGTTAGGCTCAGCCTTACTAGGAAGTCTCCCCGGGGGTGTAGATGAAGAGCTAGCTTATTGGGCAATTGAGCTTCCAACATCTTATTATGAGCTGTAAGTATATAAACCTTAGAGGCTAATTGCTTTATATACTTATCTTGCTTTTCTTGAGCCAAAAGCATAATCTCCATCATGGCCTCTAAATTGGACTTTTGGGGAGCTTGTAGAGGGAAAGGTGGTCTTTGAAAACTGGGAGGTGGCCTAGCATTTACTGGGGGCATATTCGAAGGGTTTGCATTGGACCTATATGAGAAACTCGAATGGTTCCTACAACCCGGATTATAGGAACTGGAGTAAGGATCATTGGTAGGTCTCGGGTTGAAGTTTTGGGCATAATTGACTTCATTAGAGTCTTGGGAAAAAGGAATCCCAACTTGGCAATTCAGAGTCACATGTTCAATAGAACCACATATTTCACATAGAAGAGGGGCACTAGAATTTACAACATTTACATTCATACGGTCCAATCTTTGAGTCATAGTATCAACTTTAGCAGAAAGCAAAGTAAGTACATCAACTTCAAGCTTACCTCCAACCTGCTTGGGTTGGCCTCGTTCGGTGGACCATTGGAAATTATTTAGTTTCATCTCCTTTATCAAATTGAAGGCTTCATCCTCCATCTTGTTCATCAAAGTGCTTCCTGTTGCTGCATTTATGAAGGATTGCACCGCTTGAGTAACTCCATTGTAAAAGGTTTAGATGATCATCGACCTTTGAAGTCCATGATGAGGGCATAACCTTATCGAGTCCTTGAATCGCTCCCAAACTTCATAGAGCGATTCGTCTTCCCTTTGAGTGAAGGTAGTGATTTGCTTCCTTAGACTTGCCGTCTTCGATGTTAGGAAGAATTTGCCAAGAAAGGCTTTAGTTAGCTCGTCCCAAGTGGTGATGGAATCCGATGGCAATGAATGCAGCCAAGCACACGCCTTGTCCTTGAGAGAAAACGGTAATAGGCGAAGGCAGATTGGATCGGTGGAGACCCCGTTTAACTTCAATGTATCGCACACCTCCAAAAAGATCGAGATGTGAAGATTGGGGTCCTCCATTGGTGGTCCTCCATTGGTGTTTGTTGAACCATTGAGACTGGTGCCAACTCAAAGTTGTTCACCTCCAACGTGGGTCTAGCTATGCTAGAGGTGATACCTTGGATACCTGAAGTGATGAAATCCCAGAGTTTCCTTCTTTCAAGTTCCCCTCTTGGTGGTTCCATTTTTGGTGAAGTTTCTTGAGCCTTGTGCCTTCGTCTTTCTACCCTTTGCTTCTTTCTCTTTTGATGAAAAGTTCGCTCAATTTCAAGATCGCGTTCGTAAACGAATGGACTTCGTATAAAAGGGAGAATCTTCTTGCATGCTAAATCACCAACACTACCCAAGCAATCAAAAGTGGAAAAAAAAATAAAAGAAAAATACATAGTTACTCTCGCAAGATTAACTTGATATTTGGCAATTTGGTCCCTAGCAACGGCGCCAAAAACTTGTCACTGCTGCAAGTGCACGAGTGTTATAGTTAAAAAGAAAGTATCGTCCACAGAGACCAAAAGCAAAATTACTAAGTTCTTTATATTAGAAAATGCTAAGCAATAACTTAATCGAGGATTTTGATTCAGTGTTTCTAATGAACATTTTCCAAATTCAATCTAGAAAAAACACTAGGGATTTATTTAGTTAAAAAATGTGTTGGATCATACAATTAACATGTGCTTTTCTCTAAATTGGATAATTTCGAAGAGTTGTAATTGATTTTTAATTTAGTCAATTCTTTCAAAATCAACCAAATTACCTAACTAAACCAAAGTCGTTCTTTCAAACGAATGTGTCTTAATTTAGGTTCAGTATTTTGATTACTCATTCATCCTCCCAACATGCAAATTTTCTCTTTCAAGCCATTACTGTGTTAAGTCCTATCAAGTGGTCTAACAATCAAATTTCCCCTTTCAGTTCTTCACTCAATTTCTCAAAGGTTGCAAGCAAATTTGGTCAAGTCCACGCACAACATGATAATTACTTGATAAAACGAAATCAAACCAGCATGAAAAGAAAGCACAATTCTATTGAATTAAAATGATCCAACTACACTTCCATTAACAAACAAACCCCTAGACAAGATAAACTACTCACTCATGATTAACCAAATGATTCAGTGAGATATGAGAAGGAAGGCTTAGCAATGATAGCCTCCAACAAGGTGTTCAAGACGCCAACAAAACCAAACTCCATGCTCAAGATTCTCACTTGCACATAAAATCAAACTAAAATTTTAACTATAAGAGATAAAAATTGACAAAGGGAATGACTATCTATGATGAGGGGCTTCTCCCATTGCTGCAAGGGACATCCTTTTAAGTAACAATTCGAGCTCTCTCAACCACACAGCCGAAGGGAGATGAAGAGGTCACAGTAACAAAGGCACCACGGTCCGTGGCAGCCACCACGGTTTTACCGTGGTCTTGGTTGGAACTGAATTTTTATGCTCTTCTCTTACTCCATGGGCATAGGACTTGGGGTACCTCCGTGGCAGTTTAATAACACTCAAAATGGGGGTCAAATGATGGGTCAAACGATCTAAAATCCTTCAAATATCATCAAACAACCATACCCAAGCATAAATCGAAAAAAAGAGAGTATAAAACACAATATTAGGCTCTTAAAAGCTCGAAAAGTGCCACAAAACTACCCCAAAAATGAACCAAAGGCACTTATCAGATATGTATCTATTTGACATGGCTAGTCACCTAAAGGAAAGGTGAAAATGGTCGAACTTGATGAATTAAGTTGTAAGCAAGCTAATTGATTTGTGCTCCTCCACCTTGATGAAGTTGATCAATACCATAGGTTTGTATGAATAATTAATATAGGGATACATTTATTAGTCAATTCCATAAAATATTTAAATATCATAATCAATTTCTTGTTGTTATTGAAATATCATAATAGTTAACTTCTTTGTTTAATGTTCTATACCCTTCATGTTCTATGCAAATCCTTATAAACCTGTACATTTTGCTGGTTAAGTTACAAGGAAGGGGTAAAGATAACTGAAAAGGTACTAAGAACGAATCCTTATTCAATTAGAATGTACACTCGCGGTAAAAAGAAGGCCTTGATACTATGTTATCTTGCAGGCATGATAAATATAGTCTTTTATTTTATGTTTCTGAATTTTAATTTGATTGATTCATGTCACGTTTTTACAAGTTGAAGATAATTACAATAGGTTTTCAACATATGGGATTGCAAAGCTGATCCATACGTGGTTGATAAGGTTTTACTATAGATACTACAAAATTTGAAAATTGTAAGTTCAACCGTTTAGCTTAAAAATCTTAAGTTACATATGTTTTTATCGTAATGGGGTGTTGGATTTGTGTTGTGGATTGAAATGCCCTACCGTGGCTTGATTCAAATTTACTGTTGTATAGTTGGTGTGCTTGTAAGATATGGATATCCTTGGACGATATATATATATATATATATATATATATATATATATATATATATAT
>JACYFF010031954.1:47459784-47485687 GCA_017589665.1 Selenicereus undatus
ATGTGAGTCGTATGTTAGAATGTGAACCCAATTAACTTGTGCCTTTTAATGTGAGCTAAGTGATGGTTCGAATAGTAAAACATTTATCTGTGTGCCCTGATAAGACAATTGAAAGTTAAAGCACGTTGATTTAGACTCGAACGGTTGAAAATCTTTTTCTAAGCTCATTCTTTGCCCCTACATACGAATTGCTCCTCGGGCCCTACAATAAAGAGAGCAGACAAACTTAGAGATGGTAGAGAAGAGACTGGAAATGGATAAGTTATTTTCCACCTTTGAAGTTCAAGATTTTGAAATGTTAATATCCTTCTGGCTGTTGAGTTCAGTTTTACCTTGCACAGAAAGACTTGCATTCCCTTAGTGATAATGAGTGAGTTTAGGTTCATAAGTACATGTTCTTATGCATGTTGGGATTTTGCCTGTGAATGCGTGCATGCTAATATGTGTACATTGATGGAATCATTTGTAATGGACTAGGAAAGGAATGATTAAAGACCAATTGCTATGATCGATAATCCTACTCAATGATACCTTCCTCTTATGAATTCTGAATTGCCTGAGGAAATTAGGGGATATTTTCGTATGCATGCCTAAAGGATTAAGTGTCAGCGGTAGGCTCTCATTAAACAATAGCATAAGTGTGCATGTCGTTCTCCATCTTTGTCATTGTTGCCTGTATAGTGCATTACTCGCTTTCTATCATACGAATTGTTATTCGCGATGTGGGCTGCCAATGTCTTAGCTGGAATGAACCCTAATACACCTAGGAAGTGCAAAGGAGAGAGGACCTAGCAGACTTAGGAATTATACGTAGTAGATTATCCCTACTAAGGTGAGCGACCTACACGATAAGACTCCTAGGATCACTAATGGGACACGTGTGTCTCATAAGACCTGGACACATACTTAAAGGACCATTAATGTTAACCATACTTAAAACAACATCGCCCATTAGATATCAATTTTTCTTAAATCTGGATGAGCTTTAAGGCATGCCGTTGACCACATGTGGTAAATGGGGGTTGCACATGAGTTTACACGTCTAGGCATTTCCCAACAAGGTAACCCCACAAGTTTTTAGGTCTTAAGAAGTGAATATGGCCTCATGTGCTGCACAAAGTCATAGGAGTACCAATAGATACGACAGTTGTGAGAGGTTGTTGATGTGTTTGTGGTCGAAAGTTAAGAAATGAGTTTTCGGTTACTGCTTAGTTTAAACATGATTAATCATATGACTGTTTTAGTCGAGCGATTTGATTTATGCAGTTAGTTGCACAAAATGACTTTCAAATCATCATTTACAGTCCATCAATTCTGCCTTCTCATGCTATAGTTGGAGTAATTGAACACTATGTATGTAATGCATAACCAGATGACAATAAAGTTATATTTGCATGAGTCCACATCTAAATATAGGTAGCATGGTAGAGCATCCATGGTCATGTCATCATACATAGATGTTCACGTTCGTTATGCATGATCATTGATGCATTACAGGAGTTGGTTCATTGACTAGTTCTGTGAGTGAACTATTAAGTAAATGGGCTTCTTAGTTCCTGTTTTGAGCTTGTATAGGACGTAGTTGAGTTGGATGCACGGTCTAATATGTGTGGCTTATTACATGATAAGATCATTGGGGTATTACTTGCATTACCTGACTTTTATTACTTCATGTTATAGCTTGAGTGGCTGGATGCGCATATGTTTAATACACGACCTAGTGACTATCAGAATTTGCATTCACATGTGCTCACCATCACATATCTTATGATCACTAAGGATAACAGGATAGTACCTCGCATTTTTTTTGTTTGGATACACAAATGTCTATGTGCTTCATGTGACACGACGATGTGTAAGTGTACTTACAGTCATATGCGAGCCTGTACTTTACCACCAAGTCCTTGGAGTTGTGAAACGTGGTAGCTAAAGTGTTTGATTGAGGTGTTGTGGTGGTTTGACTGTATAGTGGTAAATACTTGTGCCATCCTCATTAGGACATGGGCATGTCAATTTACCTCATGGCCTCATGACTTAGAGAGAAACCAACTCCATATGGAAGCTTGAGGGTAGGACTTTATGTTAGGTGAACCATTGTGATTAAGCTAATGTAATGTGATGTCTCCACTATTTTGGTGTGATGTGGTAGCTTCCTGGCTGATTGATTTAAACTTAGAATGATTTGATACCTTCATGCTTTCCAATGAACTTGGTTAAGTTAACCGCCTTCGTATGACCTTGACATGTCCTATATAAGTTGCTATGAATGAAAGACCTAAAAATTAGCTAGGGTTCGATGTATAAACATAGGAGCGTCAGTGCATATGTTTCCCTCTTGTGAATTACTTGCTATACACATGTCTAGACGAGTTCCTGTTGCCTATGATTCTTGGGCTTGAGAATGTTGAATTGTTAACTCTATACGATGACATTATACTAAAGTTATGCTATGTGATGCTATGTGATGCCCTCATTACTCTGGTGTGTTATAGGAGTCTCCAGGTTAACCATTTTGAGGTGATTTGAACTCATATTTTAGAAAGAAGCTACCTGTATATGACCATAAAATGTTATGGCCCAACTGGCATACCTTTAGGTGTCGATTCTTAATGATGCATACGCATAAAATTGTTGTTCACCACGCGAACAGTGTCTACCTACGTGAGTATCGGTGTCTATTTTTAAATAAGCATAATATGTCTACCCTCTCCAATGCGTTTGCCGTCGGTGCCTACATAGAGTGAGTAAACGCTTGAAGAGGATTGGCGAGGAGGAGACTGGATACCATAATCCCTTTTTCTTTCGATTTAAAAGATACAGTTGATTGCAAAATGAAATTTTGAACCTTAGTGCAAGTCATGTAGATCATAATGTGTGTGTGCATCTTGTATTTGACTGAACTGTGAACCTTGGAATTTCGAGAACAAAATTCTTTTAAGGGGGGAAGAATGTAATATCCTTGGTTTTCAACCTTAGGCTAATCGTTCGAGTTACTATTTTCGTTAACTTATTTGATTAAGTTAGCGATATTAGGCTAAATTTTGCGCGATAACTAGGTGTAATAATTATGTGAATAGTTTTTATTAATTTTCCTTGGCTAACTATGCAATTTCATGAAATTAGTGAGCCCATCAAGAATTGGCCAAGTGATAATAACGTGAAATAAGCAATTGAGCGAGGGTATGTGGGGTCAAGAATAGCAAAATCGAATAATCTAGGACCGAAGTAGGTTTAGCAAGTGTGACTAAACTACCATCCAAATAAACAAAAAAAAGGGAAAAAAGGAAAAGAATAACAAGGGGTCGAAGCCTATTCTTGGCTTTCGAAGAGAGACCAAAAAAAGGCAGGGTTCTCTACCCCAGCCCCACAAACCATCGAAAAGAAAGAGAGAAGGGAAGCGCGGCGGCGACGGTTGCGGTGCCACCTTGGCTCCCACCCAGCCGGTCGTCCCTAGCTGCGGCCCGCAACCCCCAACACCAAATGAGAGAGAGATTGCGTGAAAGAGGGGGAGAGAAGAGGGTCGGTTAGGCGGTGCGATGAGGCGTCGCCACACCGGGGACCTGCCAGTTGCACAAAGCCTTGCGATGCCCGAACCGGAGAATGAAGGGACAGATCGAGGGCGAATGAGAGGGAACTTGAAGCACCGCGATTTGGGTACGATTTTGGCGACTGGGGCATGATTCTGGTGACTGGGCACGATTTCGGTGGCCAAGGTGGCCGGCGCTAGCAGCAGTGACTGGTGGCCGACTTGTGCGCAGGCGCTGAGAGAGCCGGAGGCTTCGAACGGCTCGGGTTTGTGAGGGTTAGCCGTCTGTTGAGCAGCATGGTCGCTACTCGATGGTGCTGGTCAGGTGGTGAAGCAGCGGGTAGGACGTCAGGAGCAAGGAAATGAACCAACCCCATGTGTGCCAACCGAACCAAACCCTAAATCGGGTCCTTAAGCTTGGAGTCCAGGTGGGTGGTTCCTAATCCCTAAACCTATTACTAATTTCCAAATGTTTTTGAAATATTTGTGACAGCTGATTTAGTAGTTAAGTTGAAACTATAACTAGTTGAGAAATTGAAAGTAGTTGATGAATCATTTAGGTTACACTAAGTGGTTTTGAGGACTGTGGTGGTCGGTGCTGTGAGGAGGGAGTTAGGTTGTGTTGAAATTCATGAATTTAGAAAAAGTAATATCGTGTTGTGATACCATGTATTACTTGTTATTTGCCTGAATCTGGTTGTAGCATGATATTTAATTCAGTGTGGTTTGCTAGCCTTTCATTCAAGTGTTTACTATGTGGGTATGTCGTGACTAAATTCCATGTCAAAGTACCGTGATTTTGGCTATTTCAGATTGCTTCATTTGTTCAAAGGCCTCGTGTTGAATAATTTATGAAGTAGGAGTCATTCTGATTGAAGCTTGCTTAATTCACTTTAAGCATGCACTACCCTTCTCGCAGTAATGCTTTTGAGTGATTAAATTCTACAAGTAATTGGTTTAAGAGTAGTTCGTTCGCTACAATAACTAAAACAACACCTTAATTACTTAAACAAGTGACTCGAATGTTTAATGACCCCTTAGTTGTTTCTTGAAGTTACTTAAACTGATCATCATGTTGGAAACAACGCGAATTACAAATGAATATGTTGTGATATTCTTAAAGACGTGCGTTAAACAGTATGTATGCGAACTACCGTGATATAACAAGCATGTTGAATTTTGTGATTAGTAGAGATTGCAAACCATTCGTTTGACAAGTATACTTTTAAGCGAAACTAACTATAAATCAGTTGTAATCATGTGAGCTTTTAAGTTAAGTTTTAATGATGTTTCCTTTAAAAAATGAATGTGTATTTGGCCATTAACTCATTTAGAAGCATAATGTAACAAGATGAATTGTTATATGCTTTTCAAAAGTTGAATGACTCTAGTAAGGCGTTTAGTCTTCACGAGAATAAAAGTGCCATTGACATGATGCAATGCAAAGTTTGAGGCCAAATGTGTTGTGAAATTACTATTGCATTTGAAGTGTAAAGAAATCGAGATATTTATGTATGAATGCAACTATTAACGTGTAAAAACAAGTTTCTATACCACCAGTTTTAAAGAGTGAATGAATAAGCAAAGATTAATTCATTTTAAGCATATTTTACCAAATGAGTGGTTTTATGCTTTCTGAGTCAATGTGAAATCATTAAGGCTTCGAGCCTCATGAGAATGAGAATGTCATTGTCAATGATACAAGGAAAGTTTTAATATAGACACATTTAGAGGTGAAATGGATCTAAAATGTTTTTGAATAAGAAAATGATGCTACATAAACAATGACTAGGGAGAATGCCCGGTTCTCAGGAACCCTAATGCCTAGGGAGATAGACCCAGAAGTGGGAACCCTAGAAGACCCTCATGGGGAGAGTATGTTGCCCAGGGAGTAGACCCAGAAGTGGGAACCCTGGAAGATCCTAATAGGATTATATGAAATGTGAGTGACTATCTCATTGGTACGATGGAACGTGAGTGACAACTTCACCCGTACCTAGCACAGATATGAGATTTCGATGCCTATGAAAATGATTTCGTACGTGATACAGGATGTGAATGCCTCATTTGAGGGTGATATTGGTATGAAGATTTGAAAATGTGCATATTTTCTTGAAAAGAGTTTTTATTGAGTTTTAATTATCTGCCAAGTGCATAACGACGGTTTTGTAAGAACTTTCATCGATTTAAGCGATACGCATTAATCTTACTCTCTTGCAAAAAGAAGTCTTACGTGATCATTTGTTTAAACTCCTTGAATAGGTGCTTATATGTGAACTACGTGTTCTATCTCATCTAATACATGAATTGTTGCACAGGATAGCTTATTAATGAATCTTGGGTGCGTGTAATGTGATGTTATGCTCACATTGTGTAATCTTATGTTGAAATAACATTAAATTACTACTAATAAGCTATAAGAGACTTAGATCAGGCAAGTTAGGCACCTTGGGCGTGAATTAGGAGTATAGGGTTACCTTCATACTAGAAAAAGTCATTGAGGTGGCAACAGATGTGGAAGACCCTACATGCATATATATGATATTATATATATCAAATTGTGTGCCTAAGTGCTTCTTAAAGTACGACATGCAACTGTTTTGTTTTTTAGGGGTTGGGAGTCATTCACTGAGCATGTGGTAGCTCATCCCCTATCTTTTCCCCTTTTTCCCCAGGTTCCTAAAGTGACAGGTAGAAGTGGTTCACGTAAGCCGAGGTGGAGCCTATGTTGCTGCCCTAGAAGTAGACTCATATGCTTCTATAGTTAAATCATGAGCTTAGTAACATATTGTGATGTCAATTAAGTTATTGAATACATATGAGCTAGTTACTAAAGCCATGTAATGCATATTGTCTAGAAATCACTTTGTTAGGCCATGTGAACCGACCATCTGATTCATCATTCGTCTTATAGCAGAAATTGTTCATTTTCTTTTGGGATGTAAACCCCAGTACTCCGGATGTCTAATCTGTTGAGTTGTATCTAGGCCGAGCTAAGGGAAACTGAGCCCGTAAGTTATGGACTACCAAGTAATAAGCATGCCCTAACCCTTCCTCAAATGTACTTCGAAAATGTGAATTGTGTTACGCTTGAAGGATTATTAGAATGTGTTGTGTGAAGGTTCGGTGTTTGTACTGGGTGTGTGCGATGTAATTTCTCCTTATGATTTGCAACTACATTGTTTTACAAAATCAGCAAATGCATGGGTTTTAGGTGGTCAAGTTGCAAAATAAAGTTGGATATCTGAGTCCAAAATGGGTCGAGTTTGGACTGAGTATACCGACTAAAGGACATTTTTAATTTTGATCATCTAATGATCGACTGAATGGGTGAGATTGACGAAATTGATTTCTTTTGTGTTTTGAAGGCCTTTAGCCTTCCCCGGGTGTAGTGCATGCATGTGAGCGGCCACATGCCTCCTTATGGACGGCGCGTTCCAGGTTAGCGTTAACCGTTTGTTGAGGTGGTAGGCCAGGGTTAGTTAAGTGATAACCGTCCGAGTGACGGTAGCCTAGGATACAGTTAAGCGGCTGCACTCAACCTAAGAGTAGGCCATGAGACTCAGTGGGGTCGCTCACTCTTGAAAAACTGAAGCTAAATAAAAGGGAATGGGAAGTACTTATTGGCTTTTGTAAGAGTGTGGATTACCTGAATTTGCTTGTGTGTTTCCTCCACCACTAAAATTTTTTTAAATGAATTTGTGTGCGTACCTTTATTATTAGGGGTGATTGTTATTGAGTTTATCTCATTTTTGTGAAGTATTTTGTTTTTAGGTGACATGCATGTGCATGGGAATGGGGACCTAAAGTTAGAGCGTGGCTCCATTGTTTAAGTTATAGTTTGGATCAAAATAGTTTGTTTTGGGAAAGAACTTGTAATGGATTTTGTTTTAGCTTAGTCGTTGCTATAATTGTGGTTGGAATCTCTAACCTAAGGTATCATTCGAAGAAACTTTTGCTTTAATGTTTTGATTAATACTCAGCCTGGTATTTCCACGAAGGAAATATGGTGGCAACATCCCATTTAGGTTTTCCGCTTCCACATAGGTTAATATTAGTAATAAAGAATGAAGTAGAAACTCGAGGTATTACAAAGTGGTATCGGAGCACAAGTTGACTTACCTGAAGACTCACCTAAAAGATTGTAATCAAAAATAAAAAGTAAAAATCCTAAAACTTCTAGACGTAAGGACAATTCGAAGCGTGAGTATAGGGCGGGAAAAAGGGGCACGCTTGCATATGCTTGTTTATCTGTGATCATGTAGCTAATGTTGGACCTATTGATGTATAGGATGAATGAACCTCATCATTGTGGTTGTATGGGGTGGCGTTGCCGTTATTAGAGGATAGGAAAGATGCCTGGAGTTAGCTTGGAAAGCCACTTAGAGCGGATTGAGATTTTTATCCATGGAAGGTTAATGGAGATCCCAAATGACTGCTTGAGATTTGATCACAACTAGGTCCTCTTCTTTCTTTTTACTCTTTCAAGTGACCCACTGTGGCATTATAGGGTTAAGAAGCTTCACCCTAAGAATAGACCATTCCATTTTGCCGGTGGACATTGCTTGTGTGAATGGGAGCCTATGGGGTTGGATTTGAATGGGCTGGTGAACCGCCTCATAGATATAGGCCCCTATGATGAACATCCCACCCTTAACACTGAGGACTACACCCCACCACCACCGACTGAGGAGGATACTACAGATGAGGAGTTGGTAGGAGAAAACGAGTTAGTGGATGAGGAACTAGGAGAGGAGTGTATCGAGGAGGAGGAGCCCTCAGTTGAGTACGAACCCGATGAGGACCCCATGGAGGAGGAGGACCTAGAGGAAGAGGACCCAGAGGAAGACCCTGTTGAGGAACTAGAGGAAGAGCATCTAGAAGATGAGGAACTAGAGGAGAAGCCTCTAGAGGATGAGGACTCGGAGGAACTCGAGCCTAAGGTTACCTGCTGGAAGCGGGGCAGATGTGGCAGAATATATCCGGGTACCTGCCCAATGGACGCCACTGGCTAGTAGATGTGAGTAGTTGATTAGAAGTTCTGCTTTCTAGGACTGTGTTGTTTAGTTTACCTTTCTGTTCTTTTGTTAAGCCTCTATGAGCTAATAAAGTTGTCAAGCATTTATGTACTGAAAAGTATTGGTGTGGAACATTTATGGTTTTAAATCTATATAATTGAGCCTTTCTAAGTTCCTTAGATGCTAATGTTCATTATCTATGAATTATGTGAGCTCTGTGAATGTGATGCCAATATGATGTGTATGAGACATATGACGAAGTGACTGGACCACGTGAGCGTGGCAAAATTGATATGACAGTGAACAAAAGCCTATATTAAGCTTTTGCACGATACAGTAGTATACGATGTCTTATTGAACTATAGTAGTACGTGTGTCGCGAACTATTAGGAGAGAAATTAAACTTGACTTATTTCCAGAACAAGATGGCGAAAAATAATGATTAATCTCATACTGGGCCCACCCCATTTCAAGGACCCCTGTGAACCTAGAGATTCCCATGGCTAGCTTCGGGGAACTGTTGGAAGCCCTCCACCCAGGGAACGGGATTGGGTCTTGAAGTTAGTTGGATGAAACCAACCCACCTACAGGAGCAGAGCTTGCCAACCTCCTACTGCTAGAGCTACTGTAGAAATAAGGGGACCAGCTGCAGTGACAGAATGAGCACCTGCAAAAACTGATGGAGGTCAAGCAGAAGAAGGTCGAGGAGGACAACTCGTATATGTTCAAGAGGCTCGCGAGTCACAATCCACCCATCTAAGATGACATCCCTATCCCCAAGGCCTTTGAGGATTGGATCCGGGGCATGGAGAAGTTGTTCGATGCGCTCCAATGGCCGGAGGAGTGGAAGGTGGGCTTTGTTGTGTTCTACCTAAAGGACAAGGCCGATGTATGGTGGGCCACTATGCTCGAGAGACAACACGAGCCTGGGTTCGATTGGAAGAGGTTCAAGGAGTTTATCAAGGACCATTTCTACCCTGTGTCCCGTCAGAAGACAAAAGAGAATGCGTTCTTACAGTTGCAGCAAGGGGGAATGAGTGTGTTGGAGTATGCCTCTGAATTCATGGAGCTCTCCGCTTTGCTCCGGCCTTTGTGGCTGACAAGAGACTGAAGATGAATCGCTTTGAAGATGGGCTCAACCCTGGTATGAAGGAGAGAATGTCAGCGTGCCAATACACCTCGTATGTGGATATGTACGACACCACGGTCAACATGGAAAGAGCGATGAGGGAAAGAAGCAACTACTTCGCCGAACTACGCGAAATCAAGAGGAAGGGTGATCAACGGGAGAACTTTCACCCCCAAGGTCCATACAAGAGGCCTCTCGGGAACCCCTACCCCAACAAAAATGCACATGGAGGCCAACACCCCAACATTAGGCCAAGGGTGATCTACAATGCCTGTGGTAAGCTGGGACACTACCCTCGAGAATGCTACTCGACTAAGAAGTGCTACAGTTATAGGAGTCCTCAACATCAGATACAGGATTGCCCATATCCCCTACCCGCAACAGGGTAAAGTCATGGGGGACAACAGCCCTAACAGCAACATCAGAATAAGGGCGGGCAAGCGGCCAACCCAAATCATCAGGGTCGAGCATCCCGGCAGAACCAGGCTCGACCTCCCAACCAACCACCGTGAAACACCGGGGGTAAGGTTTATGCTATGCGCAAGGATGAAGCAGAGGATGCTCTGAACGTCGTCACCGGTACATTCTCTATCCAAGCTCAACCAGTAGATGTCTTGTTTGATTCGGGTGCTACGCACTCTTTTATTTCTGTTAAACTAGTTGAGACACTAGGGTTAGTTCCGACCCATACACCCCCTCTACAGTCTGTGATTCTCCCTAATGGGAAGACTGTGAAGTGCGAGGAATTATATGAAGACTACCCTATTAGGATGTATGAGCACGAGTTCCTGACCGACTTATACAGGCTCGAGTTGACTAGTTTTGGGATCATCCTGGGGATGGATTGGTTAGCAAAATATCAGGTTCAGTTAGACTATCTAAAACAAATAATCACCCTAAGGCAGCCCAATGGGAAGAAAGTAGTACACAAAGGGAAGGTCTCAAGACCTAGAGTACAGTTGATTACCGTAATGAAAGCCCGTAAGTTATTGGGAAGAGGATATGAGAGGTCCTTATGTAATGTAGCCGAGGCTGCTGAATCCTCCCTCGAAGACATTCCAGTGGTGCGGGAATTCCTGGATGTATTCCTAGAGGAGATTCCCGGTATGCCATGCTTTGGAGAAGTGGAGTTCTGTATTGATCTGATACCCAGAGCCACCCCCGTCTCTAAGGCACCCTATCGAATGGCACCGACAGAACTTAAAGAGTTAAAGGCACAGTTGGAGGAGCTATTAGAAAACGGTTATATCCAACCTAGTATGTCTCCATGGGAATCCTGGGTATTATTCGTGAAAAAGAATGATGGAACCCTGAGGTTGTGCATAGACTGTAGAGAATTGAACAAGATAACGGTTAAGAATCGTTACCCTTTGCCCAGAATAGATGACCTCTTTGACCAACTTAGAGGTGCGGGAACTTTCTCAAAGATAGACCTTCCTTTGGGTGCCATCAACTCCGGATCCAAAATGAAGACATACCTAAAACTGCATTCCGTACCCGCTATGGGCATTATGAGTTTGTAGTGATGCCCTTTTGGGCTCACAAATGCCCCAACAATGTCCATGGATCTTTCGAATGGAGTCTTCAAACCTTACCTAGACCAACTTGTAGCTGGTGTTTATAGATGGCATGTTGTTTTACTCCAGAACTCCAAAGGAATATACCCAACACTTGGGGACCGTTCTAGAGGTGCTAAGGAAGAACGAGTTGTATGGTAAGTTGACAAAGTGTGAGTTTTGGTTGGGGCAAGTGGCATGTTTAGGGCATGTAGTGTCTAATTAGGGAGTGTTTGTGGACCCTCAGAAGATAAAAGCCATAACAAAGTGGTCGACCCCTAAGAACCCGATAAAAGTGAGGAGTTCCTTGGGCTTAGCAGGGTACTATTGTAGGTTTGTGTAGAAGTTCTCAAAGATCACCACCCCGCTCACCTATTTGACAAGGAAGGTCACTAAGTATGAATGGACGAAGCGTTATGAGGAAGCCTTCTAAGAACTTAAGAAAAGACTGACGAGTGCGCCTATATTGGTCTTACCCACCACCGATAAGGACTTTGTGGTGTATAATGATGCGTCTAGAAGTGGACTGGGAAGGGTACTGAAGCAAGAGGATCGTGACATAGCTTATGCCTTGTGGCAACTAAAGACTCACGAATAGAACTACCCGAATCATGATCAAGAGTTAGTAGCTGTTGTGTTCGCCCTAAAGATTTGGAGGCATTATTTGTATGGGGTACATTGTAAGGTTTTCATTGACCACCAGAGTCTAAAATAGTTCTTCTCACAAAAGGACCTGAATCTAAGGCAGACAAGGTTGTTGGAGTTCCTAAAGGACTACGACGTCCACTTTCAGTATCACCCAGGGAAGGCAAATGTAGTGGCAGATGCCTTGAGTCGCCGACCATACCTGACACTGAACTGCCTGTTGGAGTTTCCCGTTGACTTGTGCGAGGAGTTCTGGAAGATGGAGCTTAACGTAATCACCCTGAAAGCCAAGTCTATGCTATATGCTTTGAAAGCGCAACCAACCCTTACAGAGGAAATTCGTGTAACACAGGTTATGGACCCTCAACTAGAGCGGATTAGGGAGGAGGTATTGGTGGGGAAAGCGCCCGGTTTGTGATCCATGAGGACAGTACTATAAGGTTCCACAACCGAGTGTGTGTCCCCGCAGTGGAAGAACTTAAGAAGAAGATTTTGGATGAAGTTCACAACACTCCGCACTCTGTACACCCAGGGGGAAATAAATCTTATAAGGATCTAAAGCAGACGTTCTGGTGGAGCAACATAGAGCAAGAGGTAGCTGATTATGTGGTAAAGTGCCTAACCTACCAAAGAGTGAAGATTAAACACCAGTGGCTGGCGGGACTTCTGCAGCCGTTGGACGCCCCTAAGTGGAAGTGAGATTCGATATCCATGGATTTTGTAGTAGACTTACCTCTGACTCAGAGGAAGAATAACACAATCTAGGTAATATTGGATAGGCTAACTAAAACGACACATTTTATAGCCATGAGGAATACCTAGACTCTAGACCAACTAGCCCAAGCATGTCTTGAGAAGATAGTTAGACGACACGGAGTACCCAGCTCCATAGTGTCGGATCGAGACACTAGGTTTCAGTCAGGTTTTTGGCAGAAGTTGCAAGAGGCGTTTGGAACATTGCTACGTTTCACTACTACTTTCCATCTAGCTACGGATGGGCAAACAGAGCGAACCATTCAGAAACTAGAATACATGCTGAGAGCTTAAACCCCGAACTTCAAGAAAGCGTGGGATGAACAGTTGGCACTAACCGAGTTCTCCTACAACAATAGTTATCATGCAAGTATTGGGATGGCCCAATACGAGGCACTATATGGACGAAGGTGCAAAACTCTGCTTTTTTGACAAGAAATCGGTGAGGCCCTAACTATCGGTCCTAAATTAATTCAAGCTACCACGGACAAGATTCAAGAGATTCAGGAACGGATGAGAGCTGCTCAGAGTCGTTAGAAGAGTTACGCCGACCAAAGACATAGACCCTTAGAATTTCAAGTGGGAGATCAGGTATTGCTCAAAGTATCCCCAATCAAGGGAATCGCATGATTCGGTATGGCAGGAAAGCTTAGACCAAGGTACATCGGACCGTACCCAGTTACACAAGTTGGAGAAGTAGTGTATCACTTAGAACTACCACCAGAGCTCCCCAGGCTGCATAATGTGTTTCACATGTCTCAACTCCGAAAGTACATCTCGAATCCCTCACAAGTAATCGAGCCCGACCCCAAACAGCTCCAGGAAGACCTGTCGTGTGAGCAGCAACCTGTGCAGATTCTAGACCGAAGGGAGAAGCAACTCCATAGAAAAATGATGCCTTTGGTGAAAGTCCCCTGAGCGAACCACTAGATGTCAGAAGCAACCTGGGAACTAGAGCGGGAGATGCAAGACAAACACCCTCACTTGTTTTCATCAAGTGCGTATAAGTTTCGGGGACGAAACTTTCTTAAGTGGGGTAGCACGTAAAATCCCAAAAATTCATTTTCATGAGGATGGAATATGTCGCAATTCATTTAAGTTTCGGGGACGAAAGTTTCTTAAGTGGGGTAGTCTGTAAAACCCCGAAAATTCAATTGCGGGTCGAATTACTATTGTTATGGATCGACCTAAGACTTTTGGTCTAAGTCAAGCCAAGCTTAAAAAAAAAAGGGGATTTTCTTTACTTTTATTTTGTTAAAATTATTTACCTTTCCCTCCAACTTTTATGTTTGAAATTTATTACTATTCCCTCCCAAATTACCCTAACCCTAAGTGTCCCTCCCCCACTCTAACTCCCCTCCCTCTTTCCCTAGGCCACACCCCCCCAACCGAAACCCTAGCCAGGCCGAGCCCCCCTCCACCTACACCCTAGTAGAAGCCACCCTTCACCCCACACACTCTCTCTCCCTCTTCGTGCTCTCTCTCTCTAGCTTGCCACTCTCTCTCTCTCTCTCTCCTCCTTCGTGCTCCCCTCTCTCTGCTCCCACTCACACTTGCACCCCCACTACAGTTGCACCGCCCAATCGCCAGCACCGCCGAGCACCACCACCATTCCCCCCTTGTTGTATGGTGAGTGATGATGCATGGGTGCTAAACCCTACACCCATGCACCCCATGCATCAAAGCTTGAAATTTTATCTCGTTTTTTTTAATCTTTGCAGCCCCATGATCAATTATGATTTTTTTAACATGAAGTTTAAATTTTCAGCCTTGGATTTGAGAGTAGGAAGGGACTCCATAACCTCTTTTCAAAAACCGACTCATGGTAAGTTTTCGGTGACGTTTTTGTTTTTCATTGAATAAAGTTTCGATCTTTGGCTTGATTTGGGTTGGTGAGGACTTAGAAATTGATAGGATGCATGTGGGTAGATGTGTGACTCAACGTGGTGCAAATTTGAACTAAAAAGACCCCCTTTTGAAGTGGAATAATTAGGCAGAACGCCCCTGATTAGAGACTAGAACAGCCCACTTTTAAAATTTCATCCACGATGGTATAGTAGTCCAAAAATCATGAAATATTTATGGAAAATAGGTCAGAAGGTGCTGAGTATTCGGGTTTTTGAATTCAGGAAATCAGAGTTGTATTGGGTGAGTTATGAACGATTTATCGAGGGCTGCCCAGATCTACGCAGCTCGTGATAGCATCATTGAGAAAATTGACCCAATGTTGGACAGAGTTTGGGAAAACACTAGACATAGGAATTATAGGGGACTGATTGACCTTTCAAGAATGGGCAAGAACCTTGAGTTTTGACATTAGGAGCTCGAGATATGGACTCTGGAAGTTGAGTCCAGATTCTGACTGAACCTGGAACTGGGACTAACTACAACTGGAAATTCCTAAAGTGATCTAAAAATCGTGAGAAAATTAATCTAGACTAAGAATAGGGTCGGGATGTGGTCGTATAGTTTGGGGGATAAAATACAAGTGTTGTTCGAATCCAGGCGCGGATATCTACGTCGAGCTAAGGGAAACCGAGCCCATAAGTTACGGACTGCCAGGTAACAAGCATGCCCTAACCTTTTCTCCAATGTGCTTAAAAAATGTGAATTGTGTTATGTTTAAAGGATTATTAGAATGCGTTGTGTGAAGGTTCGATATTTGTACTGGGTGTGTGTGATGCAACTTCTCTTTATGATTTGCAACTACATTGTTTTACAAAATCAGTGAATGCGTAGATTTGAGCTGGTCATATTGCAAAATAAAATTGGATATCTGAGACAAGAATGGGTCGGGTTTGGCCAAGGCATGCAGACTAAAGGACATTATTAATTTTAAGCATGTAATGACCTACTAAATGGGTCAAATTGAGGAAATTGATTTCTTTTGTGTTTCAAAGGCCTTTAGTCTTCCCCAAGTATAGTGCATGCATGTAAGCGGCCACTTACCTCCTTATGGATGGGCGTGAGCTAGTTAATGGTAACCGTCCATTGTTAAGTGGTAACCGTCCGAGTGACGGTAGGGCACATTATAGTTAAGCGACTGCTCTTGACCTAAGAGTAGGCCATGAGACCCAGTGGAGTCGCTCACCCTTGAAACACTGAAGCGGAATAAAAGGGAACGGGAAGTACTTATGGGCTTTTGTAAGAATATGGATTACCTGAATTGCTTGTGTGTTTCCCCCACCCCTAAAATGTTTTAAAATGAATTGTGTGCATACCTTTGCTGTTAGGGGCTATTGTTATTGAGTTTATCTCATTTTTGTAAAATATTTTGTTTTCAGGTGAAGTGCATGGGCATGGGAATGGGGACCTAAAGTTAGAGCGAGGCTTTGTTGTTTATGTTATAGTTCGAATCAAACGAGTTTGTTTTGGGAAAGAACTTGTAATAGATTTCGTTTTACCTTAGTTGTCGCTATAATTCTGGTTGGAATTTCCAAAATGAGGTATTATTCGAAGAACCTTTTGCTTTAATGTTGTGATTGATACTCAACCTGATATTTCCACTAAGGAAATACGGATGTAAAACAACATTTAGGCATTCCGCCGCCACATAAGTTAATATTAGTAACAAAGAATGAAGTGGAAAGTCGAGCTATTATAATATATATATATATATATATATATATATATATATATACACACACACACACACACACACATATATATACATATATATATACATATACATTTGTTTGAGCTAAAAATGTGCTATTTTTAAGGTACTTTTACACTGGTTTTATGCTCGCTTTAATAATATTTTTTTTTAGGTTTTTAATTGATTTTATTTTATTTTGCAGATTTTTAATAAAAGTGGAAAAAGGGTGGAAAATGCGAGAAAAATTGAGAAAATGTAGGAAAGTGAAGAACCGAACAAATTTGTAAAAAAAACGGTCGGAAATCTAGGTGAACCGGCCCAGTTAAAAAAACCAGACCGGCCCACGCGTGAACCGGACCGGTTCAGCTTAAATACCCCCCCCCCTTTTTCTTCTTGTCTGCGTTCTTCTTCCTTCTTCCTCCCCATACCCAGAACCTCGACCCTTCATCCCTCGACCCAGAAATCCTCCATGCCGTTCCATCTCGATCTCGCTCCACTCTCTCTCTACCTCGTCATCTCTCTCTCTCTTCCAGCACATCCCCTTCCCAAACCCAGAAACAACTCCCCAACCCACAGAATTCCCAAACCCAGTAATCCCCGAAACCACTTTGCACCATCCCACCACCAGGACACGTCTACCTCCTTCGCTGGCCACATCACCACCGTCCACATCAACCATCAGATCGACGGTCATGCAAGAAGCGAGATTCGAAGGGCTAAAGAAGCGTGGGTTCGGGTATAAAGGGCACTCGCAGACGCCATTGAAGAATTATTAGGTAATTTTTAGGTTAAGCAATTCTAGGTTAACAGAGCTTAGGTTTTAATTTCGTGATTTAGGGCTAGAATTTCAGTTTTTCGCGATTAGGGTTTCGGTTAGTCAGTCACAAATTGATGTATTCGGTATTGATTTTTGTGAATTTCTGGTGTAATTCGAACCTTTGAATCAAGTTAATGAGAAATTTTGTTCAATGTGTTGAAGAATTTTCGCATTCGTTATCTACTCTTCCTTCCCTATTTCGTTCAGTTCATAACCGTGAACTTGAATGTTTGTTAATGGCGACTCAGCCATTGTTGCTAGTTGAGGTTGAGCTGCAAAGTGTTGAGGCCTAGACTAGCATTAGCGTAATCCCCTTCCCTTTCCTCTATACCTCTGCCTAGGTTCTGCTGGTGAAACGCCCTTGTTTCGATTCTGCCCTCTTCCTGGTGTTCTGATGGCTGCAAATGAGGAGGCACGCCTTGATGTTAATCGATCTTCTGGGTAATCTCTTTCCCGCTGCTGCTTAATCCCATTTTCCCTTTCCCCTGTTTTCTTGTTGTTGTTCTGCTCTTCACTGCTGATGTTTTGCTCTTCTGCTTCGGTTTAGTTTCCCCCTCCCCTGTTTTTGCTACTGCTATTCTGTTTTCTCTGCTTAGGTTATGTTTGGCCTGAAAATGAATGTTGGATGATTGAGTAGTAAGGATGCTAGTTTAGGTTCTGTTTTGGTTATGTTGGTTCAGGTTGCTTGCTAATTTGCTTCATTTTGGTCCTTTTAGTTTATGCCTTGGTTTTGATTGTTCGTTTGCAAGATTGGGTTCTGTTCACTGTGTTAGTTGAAATCATGTGGTTAGTAGCTAAATCATGCTTAGTTCAATTTTAGTTTGGTTTAACTTGGATAATCAATACAAGGTTTAGTTTAGGTTTAGATTGTTTAGGTTATTATATCGCTTTAAGTAATTCCATTTAGTTTAGTTAATCAGTTATTGACCAGAAATCTCACGTCTTCCCTGAGGACCGACCCTTAAGTACAATGATTAACAATCGAGTATTTGAGGTCCCTTTTCTTTAATTGAATTTTCCACCCCTCAAAAACCCTTAACAATTTTGGCGTCGTTGCCGGGGACGACGGTGCGATTTGGTCATATTTTATTTTCTTAGTTGCTTTTGTATTTGTTTTGTTCAGTTGTTACCTTGCCTAGTGTTTACTTAGTCAATTCTTATTTTGTTATTCCGTACCTTTAGTTTCAAATTGATTTTTGTTAATTTTTATTTTTGGTATCGTTTTCGTTTAGTTTAGCCATTTTTATACCAAAAATCCAAAAACACTTTGAAAACTTGAAAAATCCAAAAAAAAACTTGAAAAATTCAAAAAAAGAAAAGAAAAAAAAAATCACGTTTTGATTGTGAAGGTTGGGATATGCATGACCAGTTGGATTAGGGACCCCGAAAGTGGACGATTAAGAAGGAGTGAATCTGAGCCTGACTTAGTACCTGATATTGAGCCTCGACTTGACTTAGGAGAAATGGCACAAGAAAGAAATTTGAGCGATATTTTCTATCCTCCCAGAACTGCTTTGCCATCGTGTTTTGTTGTGCCTGTTCTTCCACCTAATGTCACCTTCGAATTGAAACCTCATTACACCCAGATGCTCCCTAAATTCGCAAGTTTAGAGGATGCTTATCTGTTTTTAAGGGAATTCGAAGAAGTTTGTTCTATGATGCAGTTTCCTAATGTTTCCATTGATGTTGTACGAATGAAATTAATTCCTTTTGCTTTGCAAGATTCTGCTAAAAGATGGATGTATGGCTTAACTGCTAATTCTGTGACTTCTTGGGATGATTTTGTGAAATTGTTCCTAAGAAAGTATTTTCCTAATGCCAAAACTGCCAAGCTAAGGAATGAAATCAATCAGTTTGTGCAACTTGATAGGGAATCATTTTGGAAATATTTGGATAGGTTTAAGACCTTATTGGCTCAATGTCCTCACCATGGTCTAGACCAAGCTCATTTATGTCAAATTGTATATGAAGGACTTGACCAACAAAGTAGGACCATGGTAGAGTCCATGTGTCAGGGGGTTTTCTCTCTAAAAGCCCTGCAGCTGCTTGGGAGTTCCTAGAGGACTTAGCTGAAAAAACCATGCAGTGGGAAACCGCTCGTGATGACAGCCTAAATTCTAGGGTAGTAAGGGGTGGTTTACATACAGTCTTTGATGTGAGTCACTTAGAATCTAAGATAGCTGCCTTAGAAAACATGTTGAAGGGATTATCTCCCCAGTTGTCCTCATTATCTCAGACTTCTACAGTGTCTTGTTCACATTGTCAAGCTTTGGACCATTCACTGAGTGCTTGTCCTTATTTTACTCATCAATTAACAACTGAACAAAAACAAGCAAGTATGGTTTTACAGAGACCAAAGAATGACCCGTACTCCCTTTATTTTAACCTAGGGTGGAGGAATCACGTTATTTTAATGTCGTTGTACATAATTCTCAACCAGGGATGTTTCATGGAAACAATTTCCAGCCTTCGGCTCAACCTCCACAGTCTTTTCCAAGACCCACTGCCCCTAGACCTCCACCACTTGTAGCTCAAATGCAACCTCCTCCTAGTTATACTGAACTTGACAAATTTGAGAGGAAAATTAATAATGTGGAGAGAATGATTAATGCTAGCAATGCTAACATGGAAAAAATGATGAGAATGATGACTGAATAGTTCTCCCAGTTAGCATTTTCTTCTAGGGAACCAGGTACTTTTCCAAGTCAACCTGAAGTGAACCCTAAGGGTCATACCCCTTCCCCTTCTAGTGGCATTAATGAGTCGGTGAGAAAAGTGAATGCGGTTATTTCTCTCTGTTCTGGTCGAGAGATTGATAACCAAGTGAGGAACCCTGATGAACCTTGTAGGTATCCTCATCAATTCTTTCAGAATTCTTCCCCATCATCTGCACAAGAGACTGGTTCTTCCAATGGATCAAGGGATACTCCTGATAGTATTCCCAATGTTTCTAAGAGTCCTTCCTCTTCACCACCCTCCGAGGAAGAAGAACTTCAAGAAAAAGTCTCTTCTGATTCAGCTAGAGATTCACCTTCTAAGAGTCCTTCCTTTCCTCCTTCCTCCTCTTCTCAGAAAATCCAGATGCCTTTACCACCTTTCCCTCATAGATTGAAGAAGAAAGATCAGGGCAATATTGAGAAGATAAGGGAGACCTTCTCTCAAGTCAAGATCAATATTCCCTTACTTGATGCTATCGAGCAGATGCCTCCTTATGCCAGATTTTTAAAGGATTCTACAAAAAAGGCAACTAGTGTACCTAAGAAGGCATTCCTGACTTCTGGAGCTAACTCCATCCTTTCCCAGATACCAGCAAAGTATAAGGACCCCGCTTTCCCTACTGTGTCTATAGTCATAGGGGACCAACTCATTCATAGAGCATTGCTTGATTTAGGGGCTAGTGTGAACTTGATTCTCTTTGTTGAGTATAAAAGGCTAGAATTTGGTGAATTGAAACCTACCAGGATGGTCATTCAGTTGGCTGATAGATCCACTAGAATCCCTCGGGGGGATAGTTGAGGATGTATTGATTAGAGTAGGTGACTTCATCTACCCAGTGGACTTTGTGGTGATTGAAACTGAAAAGGGAATACCTAGTCTAGCCAGTCAGATCCTTGTGATTCTAGGGCGTCCATTTTTAGCTATTGCTAATGCCCTTATTAACTGTCGAAATGGTATGATGAGACTGTCTTTCGGCAATATGACTGTGAAAGTAAATGTTTTTAACATGCAAAGACAGCCGTCAGGATTTGATGATATGGACTCTTCTACCCTTAATTGGATAGAGAACCCTATGTTTGATGATGATTTGGATGATGCAATTGTTACTGAGTATGAGTCATTTCTGATAAATGATAATCCTGAATATGATATGTTTGAATTTGATGACTTATGCTCTGATGTTGATTGCTTACTCACTATTATGTCTGAATCTGCTGATGGATCTGTTTTTCCCACTGTTCTTGAATTGAAACCCCTCCCCGATTCTCTTAAGTATGCATTTTTAGGACCCGATGAATCCTTACCTATTATTATAGCTTCTGACTTGGATCGGGACCAAGAAGACAAACTCATTTCTTTACTTAGGGAGAATAAAGAATCGTTGGGATGGACTTTAGGGGATATTAAAGGGATAAGTCCTTCTGTGGTACAACATAGAATCCATCTAGAGGACCATGTTCAGCCTTACCGAGATCGGCAAAGGCGTTTGAATCCTACTCTTCAAGAAGTGGTCAAGAAGGAGGTTTTGAAATGTTTAGATCATGGGATCATTTATCCAATATCTGATAGTGAATGGGTTAGTCCTGTTCAGGTCGTTCCTAAAAAGACTGGCATCACTGTAATTAGGAAGGATAAGAATGAATTAATCCCTACTAGAGTTCAATCTGGATGGCGTGTGTGTATAGACTATAGAAAATTGAATGTTGCCCCCAGGAAAGATCATTTCCCCCTTCCTTTCTTAGACCTGATGCTAGAAAGATTAGCTGGATATTCCTTCTATTGCTTCCTGGATGGATATTCTGGTTGTACTCAGATCTCAATTGCTCCTGAGGATCAGGAGAAGACCACTTTCACTTGCCCATTTGGGACATATGCTTTCAGAAGAATGCCTTTCGAACTATGTCATGCCCCTGCTACTTTTCAAAGATGCATGATTTCTATTTTCTCATATTTGATTGAGCAATGCATGGAAATTTTTATGGATGATTTCTCTGTCTTTAGATCTTGTTTTGATCATTGCTTATGTAATTTGAGAAAAGTTTTAGAAAGGTGTAGGGAGAAAAATTTGACTTTAAATTGGGAAAAATGTCACTTTATGGTTAAGAAAGGTATAGTCTTAGGTCATATTATTTCCAAATATGGAATTGAGGTGGACAAAGCTAAGACTGACCTGATCATCAATCTTCCCCCTCCCAAAAGTGTGAAAGAAGTTAGGTCCTTTCTTGGACATGCAAGCTTTTATCGACGATTCATTAAGGATTTCAGTAAAATTGCTAAGCCTTTGTCCAATTTGTTAGCTAAAGATATGCCATTTAACTTTTCTGAAGCATGTCATGAGGCATTTTCTAAACTTAAACAGGTTCTTACTTCTGCTCCTGTCATTCATCCTCCTGTTTGGGGGGAATCTTTCGAATTAATGTGTGATGCATGGGATTTTGCTCTTGGGGTTGTACTTGGACAGCGCATTGATAAAAAACCCCATGTGATTTATTATGCAAGTCATACATTGAATGATGCTCAACTGAATTACACTGTTACTGAAAAGGAATTTTTGGCCGTTGTCTTTGGTTTTGAAAAGTTCAGACCATATCTGATTGGCTCCCATGTGATTGTTTACACTGACCACTCTGCCCTTAAGCACCTTCTCTCTAAAAAGGATGCTAAACCTAGACTTGTAAGATGGATTTTGCTTTTACAAGAATTTGACTGTGAAATCAAGGATAAAAAGGGTTCTGAAAACCTTGTTGCTGACTACTTATCTAGGATTACCTGTGAGAGTGAGTCTAGTGTTTTTGAATGTTTCCCTGATGTGCAACTGTATACTGTGCATCCTGATCCATGGTATGCAGATATTGTCAACTATTTAGTTACCAATAAGATTCCTGAGGGATGGACCAAGCATGACAAGATAGATTCTTTCACTTGGTAAAGTTTTTCGTTTGGGATGACCCTTATCTGTTCAAATACTGTTCTGACCAAGTTTTTAGAAGGTGCATACCCAACCATGAAGTGAGGAATGTACTGTCTTTTTGTCATGACCAAGCTTGTGGGGGGCATTTTAGTGGGAAGAAAACAGCTGCCAAGATTCTTTAATCCGGCTTTTATTGGCCAACTTTGTTTAAGGATGCCATTGAATTCTGCAAGAGTTGTCCTATATGTCAGCAATTAGGTAAGATAACCAGGAAAGACATGATGCCATTAAACCCCATTATTATAGTGGAAGTTTTTGATGTATGGGGTATTGATTTCATGGGACCATTCCTAATATCTTTTGGGAATGAGTACATTTTATTGGCTGTGGATTATGTATCTAAGTGGGTGGAAGTCATTCCCTCTCTGACTAACGACACTAAAGTTGTGGTGAAATTTCTTAGGGAAAGTATCTTTGCTCGCCTTGGCATGCCCCGGGCTCTCATTAGTGACCAGGGTACTCATTTTAATAATAGATCTTTTGATGCCTTGCTTAGAAGATATTCAATAGTCCATAGGCTGTCTACCCCTTACCACCCTCAAACAAGCGGCCAAGTTGAAGTTTCCAATCGGCAGATAAAACAGATCCTGGAGAAAACTGTGAGTAGGCATAGGAAAGATTGGGCCGATAAGTTGATAGGTGCTCTCTGGGCCTATAGGACAGCTTATAAGACTCCCCTCGGCATGTCCCCTTACAGAGTAGTTTATGGTAAGCCTTGCCATCTACCTGTAGAGTTAGAGCACCGTTGGTGGGCTATTAGGAAGCTCAACTATGATTTGACTGAGGTGGGAGACATGAGACGACTGCAATTGAGTGAACTTGATGAAATCAGAGCGAAAGCATATGAGAGTGCTCGATCTTCTAAGGATAGGGCAAAGTTGTTTCATGATCAACATGTTTTGAGAAAAGAATTTGCCCTGGGAATGAAAGTACTTTTGTATGACTCTGGGCTTCACTTATTTCCAAGGAAATTAAGGTCCTGCTAGACGGGCCCTTATGTTGTCTCTCATGTTTTTCCTTATGGTGTAGTCCAGATTCAGGATTTGCAGACTGGTGCCCTGTTCAAAGTCAATGGCCAGCGGTTGAAACCATTTCTCGAGCTGCCGACCCAAGAGGATGTGGAGTGTTTGATGCTCCATGACCCGGGCCCTACTCCGTAACTGATTGCGATCTGCGATAGTTTGGGTGTACTCAGCACCCAACTTGGTTTGCCAGAAACTCCTTTTCTTCTTTCTCTTTTCTTCTCTCTTTTCTTCTTTCTTTCAGTTTATTCTTGTATAGTTTAGTATTTTCCTTATGCTTCTCTGATTTTAGTTTTGATTTTCATTTTGTTTTGTTTTGGCTTTGGTTTTGTTTTTGTTTTTGGTCGTGTTTTAGTTGTATATATTTTAGGTTTTACAGTTGTATAGTTTATGGACTTGCTTTTTAGCTCCTGAATTCTCCCAATGAGGACATTGTGAAGCTTTGGTGTGGGAGTGAGGTGCCAGTTTTTTTCAAAATTTTTGAAATTTTTTGTTGTTTTTGGGGACATTTGTATCTTTTCTGAATAGATTGAATCCCCTGTGCTTTAGTTGTTAGTTTGTATATAAATAGGATGTGCAAGATAAGTCTTTAACTTCGAATATGATAGTCTAAGCCCTAATTCTAACCCCAGTTGCTCATTAAAGGTTGTGTTATCCAGTCCTTATTTATTCTTTCATCATTATCTTTAGGTTTTAGGTTTCCATGAATGATTCTCCCACTAGCTTATGGCATGATTACTTTGGAAAAAAAATTGAAAAAAATTGTATTATGAATAAAGAAAAAGAATAAAATTTGGAATGACAAGTATCCCTTTGAGGCATGCGCCACTGGGACCCTTTGAGGCACGTGCTACTGGGTGTTATCCTTTGAGGCAATATTGTTACTGGGAAAGCTTGCTTCCAAAGTCAATATAAGAATAATGTCGTTATGTTAACTAAGTGGGATTGAGTCTATTCTGGTAAATCTGAGTCCTGGAGATGATGATACACTTGCACACAAACACCAGGATGGATTCAAAATCTTGATGTTCAATGGGGTGAAACAGTTAGAGTTTTGATGTCATTTAGAGGTAGAAGGCTTTGAAGTACATTTTATGTATATACAAGTCAATAATTAATTACATGGGTGATTTAACTGATTATGAATTGTGCATATGTTTCTCGACTTTTGTACATATCAGTTTTGAGAAAAACTCAAAAAAATGTTCTTTTATTTTTGAATTCTTTTGTGGGTATTTTCATTTGGAAACCATCACGAGACCTCATTCGTCCACTTGGGAGTCCAAGGGGTTTAAAGGGCTTGTTGCATACGCTAAATGCAACCGTGATTCCTACGACAGTGAGTTAGGATTTTCTTTTCTTTTATTTTCATTTACTTTTAGTTAGCTTAGTTTATTTTACTCGATGACGAGCAAAATCTTGATGTGGGAGTATTTGTTTGAGCTAAAAATGTGCTATTTTTAAGGTACTTTTACACCGGTTTTATGTTCGCTTTAATAATATTTTTTTAGGTTTTTAATTGATTTTATTTTATTTTGCAGATTTTTAATAAAAGTAGAAAAAGGGTGGAAAATGCGAGAAAAATTGAGAAAATGTCAGAAAGTGAAGAACCGAACAAATTTGTAAAAAAACCGGTCTGAAATCTAGGTGAACCGGCCCAGTTAAAAAAACCAGACCGGCCCATGCGTGAACCGGACTGGTTCAGCTTAAATAACCCCCCCCCTTTTTCTTCTTGTATGCGTTCTTCTTCCTTCTTCCTCCTTCCTCCCCATACCCAGAACCTCAACCCTTCATCCCTCGACCCAGAAATCCTCCATGTCGTTCCATCTCGATCTCGCTCCACTCTCTCTCTACCTCGTCATCTCTCTCTCTCTTCCAGCACATCCCCGTCCCAAACCCAGAAACCACTCCCCAACCCACATAATTCCCAAACCCATTAATCCTCGAAACCACTTCGCACCATCCCCCCACCAGGACACGTCTACCTCCTTCGATGGCCACATCGCCACCGTCCACATCAACCATCAGATCGACGGTCATGCAAGAGGCGAGATTCGAAGGGCTAAAGAGGCGTGGGTTCGGGTATAAAGGGCACTCGCAGATGCCATTGAAGAATTATTAGGTAATTTTTAGGTTAAGCAATTCTAGGT
>JACYFF010031954.1:47490746-47515659 GCA_017589665.1 Selenicereus undatus
TGTGTGTGTGTGTGTGTGTGTGTGTGTGTGTGTGTGTGTGTGTGTGTAATACCCGCCTTCTTACGTTTTTGTTAAGCTGATTGTGTTGTCTTTTTGACGTTATAAAGTCGTATTTTAGAAACGATATGAGTTAGATTTTTTTTGATGTGCCTACATGAACAATAATTTTCTTTAAAAAAAAAGAATATTATTGTCGCTCTTAATATTATTATATTATTTTTTTTAAAATGTTTTGATGATTTTAATAAACGTTAATAAGACAGATCATATAAGCCCTTAGTAAGTTATACACTTTTTAATACAAGTAATACCAAGCAAGACAGATCATATAAGCACACAAGTGACGTATTTCACATAACACACGCCTATTATGCTATCTAAACGCACAATGCAAACCTATGGCGGTAATACCACCCAATGTAACACCCCCAACCCGAGGAGGAGCCACACAGCCAGTACTCCCTAGAAGGAAATCCCTAAGGCTCTTGAAGATCGAGGGTTTGGATTAGCATCTAGATAGGTTTTCTGAAACAAAACTGTAAGAGTTTCCCCTGTTTTAGCAACATTTAGAGTCTTGGCTTAGCTATTGGTACTTATGAAGTGGTAACATGGTATGACATTTGCTAAAATGACCTAAATTCACCGCCTCGGGTCACTCGCCCGAGATTACTCATAATTAAACAACTAACTTGGAGGATCAGAATGATACATATACAGGTATAGAGCTGGCTACATGCTTACACATGCAACAATAACATAAATATTTACAACATGGTAGACATCGAACAATTGCAAAGCTGGCAAAAGACTTCTGATGGGTTGGCATCAAAATAACTTCAAATATCTCTTATAACTGCTCAAACTGAACCTGGAAAAAGGGAATAAGTAAAGGAATGAGCAACCACAAGCTTAGTGAGAATTTCCCTACTCCTTAAAACCAAAACCATTTGCAGGTAATAATACCAATAGTAGTCACATATCACGTAGATATACTTTACTATCATATTAGGCAATCGTTGTCCCCAAGGAAAGATTACCATCCTTAAACTTCATTTCAGCCACTAAACTCATTTCTAGGCCCTTAATAGCCAAACTTCTCTGCTAGTAAGCATTCAGGCACATAACCAGGTAAGCACAAAGAGTGCGTATGAAACTTTTAAACATACTTTTGAAAACACAATGACTCTCGACATATTCCAAGAATAGTTCATAAATCACGCTAACTTCCTTAGAATTATACTTCTTTCTAAAAGTTCCCGAGCATCCAAATTGGTAAGAAAGATTTGGCGGGAAACATTCTTTCATGGAATATGCACACTAAAAAACTTAAACGATCGATGTATTGCTAAGATGTAACCATACTTCTTTCAAAACTTCATTTAAACTATACTTGGAAAAATACATTCATAAAATATGCAAGTATGCTTTTTTTCTTTTCTGGAAAATACTCTACTTAGCCTCTTGAGGCTCACATTCTTTAAAAGGAAAATCTCTTCCATTCTAGTCCTTTAATGACCCTTACGTGCTTTTCAAATCTTATTCATTACGGCCTCGGAATGGCCCTCGAAAAATCTTACTTTTCTTAAACACTTAAAATGGCAAAATGCCAATTCCCTATTTATTAGGAACTAGTCAAAGCATAAGAACATCTTATTGTGCGGGCTAGGATCGTCACACAGAACTCGTGTTATCCCCGGGGTATACGTGCTTAACTTTTTGGCCAAAACGCGCCTCAGCAAAGCAACTCTAACTTCGATATTATCCTCTTTGGGGCAACAGCTCACACCAAGATAATCGTATCTTGAGTCCAGTCCCCCTCAAGGTTTTCTTACGTATCACACATCAGGGAACAACTCACACCAAGATAATCATATCCTGAATACAGCTCCTGGGAACACCTCACGTCATCTTTGCGTCCAGCTCCCAACATTACCTTTGGGGGAAATAGCTCACGCCATCTTTGTGTCCAGTTCCCACCCTCAAGGTCTGGCCAATTGCCTAACACTTTCTTAGCTTTTAAAATCGTATCTCATTTCTCTTCTTTAGTTGCTGACTTTGCTGAAAACTTACTTTTTAACAAAACAACCATAATCTTTCTAAATACTTATAGATCACTTCGTTTTTAACTTAAAAACTTCTTATAAACGTAATACGTTTACTAACTCATAAGTCGACTTCACTTTTAAAAGCTTCTTGTAAACGTAATAAGTTTGCTAATCCGTAAAACGACTTTGTTTTTAACTTAAAACCTTTTTATAAATAGAATAAGTTTGTTAAATCGTAAAACGACTTCGATTTTAACGTAAAAGCATGGAATAAGTTTGTTAAATCGTAAAACGACTTCGTTTTTAACTTAAAAGCTTCTTATAAACGTAATAAGTTTGTTAAATCGTAAAACGACTTCGTTTTTAACTTAAAAGCTTCTTACAAACGTAATACATTGGTTAAATCGTAAAACGACCTTGTTTTTACAATAAAAGCTTCTTATAAACGTAATACTTTGGCTAAATCATCAAACGAGATCGTTTTTAACTTAAAAGCTTCTTATAAACGTAATACGTTGGTTAAATTGTAAAACGACTTCGTTTTTAACTTGAAAGGTTCTTATAAACGTAATATGTTGGTTAAATCGTCAAACGACTTCGTTTTTGACTTAAAAGCTTCTTATAAACGTAATACGTTGGTTAAATCGTAAAACGACTTCGTTTTTAAATTAAAAGCTTCTTATAAACGTAATATGTTTGCTAATTCGTAAAACGAAACCCATTTGGAACTTAAAGTACTTAGTTAGCGTTTCTCTCAAACTAAGTTCGTAATAAAATCGTCGGTTGTCATTTTATAGCTCGTTTCAATCCCTTTTAAAACTCAAAGGAGGGTGTATAGATAAATTGAAGGTTTAAAACATTCCAAACTTGCTACTATTCAAAAACGTAAAGTATTTGGCTCATTTCTAAGGCAGACAAGGTTTCTTCGTAAATTTTCAACGCAGACGCTTCTTGAAACATACTGGTTTTACTAGCTCGTAACTCGAAACTCAATTGAGACTTAAGTAAGCAACCAGTATACAAATTAGCTAAACTTCGTAATTAGCACCTTAAGATGCTCTTTTCAAGTCATTTAAACTCTTTTAAACACAAGGAGAATTTATAAACCAACCAACACCTTAAAACATTTTCAAACTCACTTTTAAACTTCCTAAACCTATCGACTATTTAGTCGAGTCACTTACTGAGTAGTTCGACGATTTAAGGTCTCTTTAGGTTATAAACATCTTTATAAACTATCAGGCAATTGGTAAGTACTTAAAAGCTTTCGTAGTTGTAAAAACAAGCTTTCTAAACAACCCTTCTCTTTAAAGACGTCTTCAGTTTCAAGAATTGGTCACATAGCACATTGAGGGGAGAGGAGTTTACACATAGCACATTGATACAATTCATAACATAACTCGATAGAATCTGAACAGTAAGCCACACATGGCCTCACAATCCACACGATTACGGTAATCACAATCCAGGCTCCCTTCTCACACAATACTGACCATAAGAACCTCAAATTCCTCAATAGTTCCACCTCGAGCCATCCAACTACCAACTCGGTTTAATATTGTCATAAACAAACCAATAATTCACAGAACCATCATATAAAAGCGTAACATGCTCTTCAATAACCTTAAACAGAATTTAAGCATGATCGTATTGATTTAGTGGCAACTCCTAAACAGAAATCAACATGCCTCACTAATGCCTTACTTCGCCCATTTAGCATTTTTAACCTTCAGAACACAATTCAGGGCTAATAAACCGATGAAGTGACAATACTACGGCGTTAATCTGAATATTCAGCAACCACCAAACTATGTGGTCATTAAAATTCAGCTTCGTTTTCAACATGAAATTAACTCAAAATTAACATCGTATTCGTAATTCCTCAATTTCGATTCTCAGTTCACCCAAATTGATTTTTAACCTCAAAATCAACATGCACTAACTAATTTAGTTAAAATAATTGAAATTAATAGTAATTGAGGAGTAAAGAAATCCACACATCGATTCCGAGCTAGGTGTTCGATCGAAGGCTGACTGACTTGACTTTAGGGCTCGAACGACTCCAAATTCTTCGGCTCTTGCTCACTTAGGCACGAACAAACCCCACTCGTGCCTAATTCATACTCAAACTCCCAAAATTCGAACCCTAGAATGAACCAAATTTCACTTACTGACTTCGAGTTGAATTGGGTGTTTGAAGTTACGAATTTTACTCCCAATTTATAGAAGATTGAAGCAACCAAGAGTTAAATTGCATGGCCATACTAGGGCATCTGTTTGTGCTCCAATTCATCGCCCAAAATCCTCCATAAATGTGGTGCATGCGTTTGGATTTTAGCATAGATTTGCACCAAATGTTTGCCAGCTTGTAGGGGTGGTCGAATGGGAGAGTTTTGCAGCTAAAGGTGGCGAGAATTCTCTTGGTTTTAGGAGCTTGGTGTCGAGCGTATGGTGGAGAAGAGGAGGAAGAAAATGAAGCAGAGAGGAGAGAGAGACCCTCGGGGGGGTCGCGGGGCAGCCCAGAAGAAAAAAAGGGGGGTCGCACGATTTTACTCAATTACCCCTCCTCTCTACCTTTTGTTCCGAGCTGAACAATGGTTGGTATCATTAGCCTAATTCGTATCCCGAACTCTAAACCCAAATTGCTAATATAATATTTCATCGATTATTCGATCCCAAATATGACAAGGTTCGATTTAATAAACATCAAACTATTCCTGAGGTTGACAACCTAATCGTATTCGGGTTCCTATTCAAATTTGTACTCGTTAATAACCATTAATAACGCTTATTACAAATCATTGAATAAAATTTCAAACTAATAATAGCAATAGTAATAATTTTAATAGCGACAACATTCTTTTTAATAAAATTAACGCTCACAATGGCGCATAGAAAAAAATTTAACTTAGATTGTTAATAAAATACGATTTTTATAACGTAAAAAGAGCGTTATAGACAGCTTAGCGAAAAGTAAAAATACACGGCTATTACAGTGTCTAGTGACTCTTATGTCACACTACTAATGTCCAAATGAAATAAATACAAATGGGTACTTTCTGAGTGGTTTGTCCACACTAGTTTGTTGAAGCGTATGCGTGCATTTCCTTTGAGTAAAATGTGATATGCATGTATAACCATGTGTAGGTTAAGCTGAAACTTAACTTGTGGCTATACATAACATCTTTCGCCCACTTACGAATCATTTCACTAACCAAGGAATCCTACCTCTATAAGTCCTGGAGTGGCTGCGTGTTAACCCGTAATTGGAAGTAGAACTAAGTAATCGTTTATGTAATTATGTGACAAATGCCTCCACGACGCGAACAAATCCCAGAACCTATTGCAATGGAGATGATATGTCAGTTTAATAAAATTAAACCTCCCAAGTTTGGAGGTGTAATCGACCTAATGGTATATGAGGAGTAGCTTCGAAGAATGGAAAACTTATTTGAAATCATGGAATGGCCTGAGAGGTTTAAGGTGTGTCTGGCCACCTATCAATTTGAAAAAAAAGTTGAATTCTGGTGGGGAACAGTAAAACCGGGGGCAGGTGAACTTGCGTTGACCTAGAATCAACTAAAAGCTTTAATGGATGCTCAATATTACCCCTGGGATGGGAGAAGAGCTAAGGAATAGGAGTTCCTACACTTGAAGCAAGGGGAAATGAGTGTGTAATAGAATATGCGGCGAAGTTCAATGAGCTTAGCCGTTTTGCACCAAATCAAGTGGCCACCGAAGAAATAAGGATGGACCACTTCGAACAAGGATTAAAGTGGGAAATGAAGCAAACAATAGCAGGGCATGCTTATGCCAATTTTCAAGAAATGTACCAGAGGGTTGTGAAAGTAGCCCACATCATGAATGAACCTGAAATTGAAAACAGAGAAAATGGCTAAGCAAAGAGAAAATTCGGCCCTGGAGGATCCAGTTCGTAGGTAAGTAGGAACTTCAAGAAGTTTAGACCTAGAGGGGGATAGAATAAGGGAAAACATCCTGCACAGTGGCAACAGAAGAGAACCTGTGATCAGTTTGGGCGCCAGCACTATGGCCCATACAAAGGCATCACGGGTCAGTGCCTTGGATGTGGCAAAATGCGCCATAGGGTCGCCAATTGCCCAAAGGCGACATGGAATAATAAGGGTAATACTCACATATCATGTGTAGGGAATAACCCGGCAGGGCAACAAGGTTGCCCTTCAGCTGGTGCTTCCTCAAGAGGCAATAGCAACAACAAGAAGCCGCAAGCAGGAGGATGGGTATTCTACTTAGAAGGAGAAGAGACCGAGGAACCTGCTAGCACAGTGTTAGGTATTCTTCTTGTTAACCATCTTTATGCTCGTATCTTAATTGATTCTAGCGCTACTCACTCTTTTGTGAACTCTGAATTTGCAAATAAACTTGCCAGTAAGCCTAACGAGATGGATATACAACTTTATATGACCACTCCCTTAGGAACAATATATCATACAGATCTTATCATCAGAGATTGTGTTGTTAATGTAGAATGGAAAACCCTCCATGCTGACTTAGTACAATTAGAAATCCAAGGATGGATGTTATTTTGGGGATGGATTGGTTAGCTAAGCATAAAGTGACTATAGATTGTGAAAAGAAGCTAATCACTTTCTCGACACCTGAAGTAGAGAGGAAGGAGTTTAAAGGAAATGGCTGCCAAAAAACCATACCAACCATATCTGCCATGCAAGCCCTCAAAATGTTGAGAAAGGGGTGTCAAGGTTATCTGTGGGCAGTAGAAATGACAGAACAAAAAGCGCCAAACTTGAGTGAGATTCCAATGGTGAGAGAGTTCCCAAATGTATTCCAAGAAGTGTCAGGATTGCCACCCAATCGAGAAATTGAGTTTACAATAGATCTGGTGTTAAGCACTACCCCAATATCTAAGGCCCCTTATCGTATGGCACCCACTGAACTTGCTGAGTTGAAGATTTGACTTCAAGAACTACTAGACAAAGGGTTGATCCAACCTAGTGTGTCACCATGGGGAGCCCTAATACTTTTTGTGAAAAAGAAGGATGAGAGTTTAAGACTATGTATTGATTACCGAGATTTGAACAAGGTGACCATAAAAAAAAAATATCCTCTCCAAGGATTGATGATTTATTTGACCAACTAGTAGGCTCTGCAGCATTTTCTAAGATTGATCTAAGATGTGCCCCAAACTGCCTTTTGAACCCAATATGGGCACCACGAATTCTGAGTGCCATCATTTGGGCCAACTAATGCCCCAGCATTCTTCATGGACTTAATGAACAGGGTGTTAAAACCTTTCCTTGACAAATTCATGGTGGTGTTCATCAATGATACTGGTATACTCTAAAACCTAGAAAGAACATGCAGATCACCTGTGAATGGTAATGGAAACTCTTGAAAAACACAGGTTGTATGCTAAGCTAAAGAAATGCTAGTTTTGGCTCGAGAAGGTGCGCTTTTTGGGTCATATGGTGCCTGAAGAAGGCATTTTAGTCGATCCTGCTAAGGTAGAAGCAATTGTGAACTGCCAAGACCCACGAATGTGTCGGAAGTGCAAAGCTTCCTAGGTATGGTAGGATATTATAAACGATTTGTGGAAGGATTCTCTAAGTTAGCCATGCCTATCACCAAGCTACTCCAAAAAATCCATATGTTTGAATGGACAGAAGAGTGTGAAAACAACTTTCAAGAACTAAAGAAACGGCTAGCAATTACACCAGTGCTAGCATTGCCTGAAAGCAATGAGGGATTTATGGTTTATAGTGATGCATCTAAGAATGGATTGGGGTGCATTCTAATGCAAAAGGGTAGCGTTATCGCCTATGCCTCTCACCAACTAAAGCCATATGAGGAAAATTACCCAACACATGACTTAGAATTAGCTGCAGTTATATTTGCATTGAAGATTTGGAGACATTATCTCTATGGAGTAAGATTTGAGATATTCACTGATTATAAGAGCCTGAAATACATCTTTACTCAGAAGGAGTTAAATATGAGACAAAGAAGATGGCTAGAGCTTCTAAAAGATTATGAAATGGAGATCAAATACCATCCTGGAAAAGCAAATGTGGTGGCTGATGCTTTGAGCAGGAAACCCACTAGTTCTTTTGCTAGCCTACTTACTCAGGAGAAAAGACTTCTAAGGGAACTTGATACCCTTAACATAGAAGTAGTACTACCAATGCATCAAAACTGCCTAGCAGCACTCTAAGTTACCTCCCCACTAATAGAACAAAACAAGCAGCATCAGAAGGAAGACCCTGAGGTTATGAAAATCAGGATGGGAGTAGAAGAAGGAAGGATTAAGGAATTTCAAATCCACAATGATGTGCTTTGGTACGGGAACAGATTGTGCGCCCCTAATATATTGGACCTCAAGAAGGAACCGTTGAAAGAAGCTCATAACTCAGCTCTTACTACCCATCTGGGGAGCACCAAGATGTAACATGACCTGAGAACACATTTCTGGTGGATAAGGATGAAAACGGATATCGCAGATTATGTTGCTCACTACCTTACATGTCAAAGAGTAAACACTAAACACCAAAAACCTAGGGGATTGCTTCCGTCCTTACCTTTTCCAGTGCGGAAATGGGAGCACATCATTGTGGATTTTGTCACTGGATTACCAAAAACCACTAAGCAACATGATAGTATTTGGGTAGTCGTTGACAGATTAACCACATTCACGTCTGAGCAATTAGCAGATTTATACATCAAGGAAATAGTCAGATTGCACGGAGTACCCCTTAACATAGTGTTATGTCCAGATACCCAAGTTTTTATCTAGGTTCTAGCATGGATTCCAAGAAGTAACAGGAACTGAATTATGCCTAAGTACAACTTTTCACCCTCAGTCAGATGGGCAATCCAAAAGGACTATTCAAACCCTAGAAGATATGTTAAGAGCCTGTGCATTAGAGTACACATGAACTTGGGATCACAACTTACCCCTAGTCGAATTCGCGTACAATAATAGCTACCATGTAAGTATTGGTATGGCCCCTTTTGAAGCATTGTGTGGTTGACGCTGTAGAACTCCTATTTCTTCAGAAGAAGTAGAAGAAAGAGAGCTTTCTAAGGTGGAATTGATCGACCAAACAATCGAAGTAATCAAAACTGTGTGTAAAAGGTTATAAGCTGCCCAGAGTAGGCAAAAGATAAGCATATATTAGGAGAAGGCCCTTAAAGTTTGATGCTAGGGACCATGTATTCCTGAAGGTCTCCCCACTCAATGGAAGCATAAAGTTGGGTCAAAAAGGGAAATTGAGCCCAAGGTGCATTAGACCTTTTGAGATTCTACAAAGAATAGGCCTAGTCGCATATCGATTAGCCCTACTGCCTTCACTGCAAGGCATACATGACGTATTCCATGTATCAAGCCTCTGAAAGTACATTTTGGATCCAGATCACATCATCAAGTATGAACCCTTGCAGATTAAGAAAAATGTCACATATGTGGAAGAACGTATTCAAATATTGGAAAGAATCGAAAAGAAGCTCAAGAATAGGAGTATTCCCTATGTTAAAGTGCTTTGGAAGCATCACAAGATAGCCGAAGCAACTTGGGAGCCAGAAAAAGAAATACGGCAGAAGTACCCAACCTTATTTCCTTCGGGAAAGCAATTTTGAGGACGAAATTCTTTTAAGGGGGGGATGTGATACTCGCGTTCTTACTTTTATGTTAAGCTAACTGTCTTGTCTTTTTGACATTATAAAATTGTATTTTAGAAACGATATGAGTTAAATATTTATTGATGTGCCTACATGAACAATAGTTTTATTAAAAAAAAGAACATTATTGTCGCTGTTAATAATATTATTATTATTAGTTTGAAAATTTTTCGATGATTTTAATAAGTATTAATAAGAATTATTAATGGATACTAAATCGAGTAGGAACCCGAATACGATTAGGTTGTCAATCTTAGAATTCGTTTTGTTAGTTATTAAATCGAACCTTGAAGTATTTGGGAACGAATAATCGACGAAAGGTCATACTATCGATTTGGGATTTAGAGTACAGGATATAAAATTAGACTAGCAGTGTTACGTATTGAGCAAACTTAGAACAAAAAAAAAAAACAGAGAAGGAAGGGGCATTTTTGTAAAATTGCACGAGGCCCCCATTTTCTTCCTCCTCGCAGACACGAACCCCGACCCCCCCCCCCCCCTTCGTTTTTCTCTGCTCTCATCTTCTTCATCTCCTCCTCCACCAAACACGCAACCCAAGCACCAAATTCCACCGAGATTTCACCTCACCCAGCACCAAATTCCTTAGATTTCACCTCCCTAACATCAAATAAACCTTTTCTATGAATTCTAGGTAGAAATTCAAACAAATTCTCCACATTTTCGTTTAATCAAGTGTTGAGTCGAAGCTCCAAACACCTGTTAAAGCTTGGCCAAGTAATCTTGTTTCTAGCTACCTTAAATCCTCTATAAATTGGGAGTAAATTCGCAACTTCAGGCATCCACCACAATTTTAAGTCAATCAGTGAACATTCAGGGTGAATTTGGGGTTTGAATTGCATGAGATTGAGCGTGTTCTGGGTCTGCTAGTGCGTCAGTGAGCAAGGGTCAAGGAATTGGGATTTTTCAGCACTCAAAGTCAAGCCAGTAGCCTTGGAATCGAGCCTCTAGCTTGGAATCGAGGTGGAGGTTCCTTTCCTCCTAATTACTACTATTTTCAATGAATTTTATTGTTTTTAGTTAATTCATGTTGAATCTGAGTTAGCAAGCAAAATTTGGGGAATTTGGAGCTAAATTGAGTAATCATGGTGATAACACGGATTTTGGGATATTTGTATGTTGAGTTGATGCGTGGTTCTGACTAACCGATCTGTTAGAGATTAGTGGAAAACAGAATGCTGCTGTAAAATTGCTGTTGAATTAGTTTATTATGCCTACAATCTATTTTGGAGGCTACATGTGAGCATTATGCCCTGAGATTGCTAACCAGATGATTTGAGGTATTATAGAGCAAGCTGAATTATATTTAAATGTCATTATTAGGTCAGATTGGATACGTTTAAATTATGTTTTTGGCTATTAGTATGAATGTTACACTTACGTATGATGGTTTCATGTACTATTGCTTCGTTTATGGAAATATTGAACCGAGCTTGGTAGTTGGATGGTTTTGGGGTGAAACAATTGAGTAATTTGAGGTTCTTGTGGTCGGTGTTGTGTGAGGAGGGAGCCTGGGTTTGATATTAACCGCAATCGTGTGGATTGCGAGGTATATGGAACGTTAGATTGATTATGCTGAAACTGTTCCAGTGAAGTGTTACGAATGTGCTACTTGTGAATCCCTTCCCTCTTGATGTTGTTAAGTGATGCTATGTGATTGATTTTTGAACTTAAGACATCTTCAAAAAGGGTCTTTAAAGTCCTGTTTTCATAATTGCGAATGTTTTGAATATTTACCAGTTGCCTATTAGTTTGATAAGATGTTTGAAGTGTAAAGAGGAAATTGTCGAACTACTCAGTAAATTACCCAACTAAATAGTCGATAGATCTAGAAAATTAAAAAACAAACTAGTCGTAAGTTTGAAAACGTTTTAAGGCTTTGGTTTGATTATGTCCCCTTCTTTGAGTTTAAAAAGGATTTAAACGAATCAAAAATGGGCAACTGAAGGTGTTAATTATGAAAGTTGGTTGAGTTATATACTAGCCAATTACTTTGAGTTTTGAATTGCGAAATAGTAAACTCATTATGTTTTTAAGAAGCTTTTTATGTTGAAAATGAAAAAAACCATAAACCGTTAGTAGGGTTATTGGCTATTTTGCTAGACAAGCATGATTTTAATAAAGTAAGCAACTATTAAAGAGAAATGAATCGTGATTCACTTGAAGGTGAAACTTATTATGTGACAATGACTTCTTCTGATAACCTATGAGGGTTTATATGATTTTAATGGCTAAGATTAGTGCTTGAGTGGACAAATGATTAGGTAGTAGACTCGGTTTGTGGTAACCCTAATGCCTAGGGAGATAGACACAGAAGTAGGAACCCTAATAGATTCTGACGATAGTAATGGTCCAAAATAAATTATGGTCCAAGATAAAGTGATAATTGATGCGTGAGTGACGGCCTCACATAGGGCGAGTGATGATCTCTCCTGATTAGCACTTTATGAGATGTTATGCCTAAAAAGAGAGATACTTTCCTGATAAATGAGAAAATCATTTGAATTATTACCAATGTGGGTATTTCAGGAATTTTTTTAGAAAGAATATGAGCCTCGAAGAGGCTAGTGTGATTTGTCAACCATTCTTTGAATATAACATGAATCACTATGTTTTCAAATTGAGTACTTAAAAGCATTTCACTCCATTCTTATTGCTTACTTGCTTATGTGCCTAAATTCTTGTTTATTAAGAAAGTTTGGTCATCAAGGGCTTAGAAATGAGCTTGAGTGGCTAATATGAAGCCTATGAGTGTTGAATCTTCTTTGGGGACAATGATTGCCTAATATGATAGTGAATATATAAATGTTGTGTGATTGCTACTTATCACTACTGCCTGCAGATAGTTTTGGTTTTTAAGGAGTTGAGGAATACTCACTCAGCATATGGTAGTTCATCCCTTTCCTTATTTCCCTTTAAGCAAGTATAAAGGATATTTTGGAGTTATTTTGATGCTGGCCTATCAGCAGTGCTCTATACAATCCATTCATAACTTCTGAATATATTAATAAATGAGCAAATAAATAAATAAATAAAATTTTTGATTAAATTAGCCCATGTATAAAAATGGGTAAAGATTGTAATTTTCATGAAACAAATATAATTTGCCTAACTAAGTTAGATAAAGAAAACAACAATTCAGATAAATGAGGTAGAATAAATACCAGGAATATAATAGTTAACACGGATTAATCTCATAATCTTCTTCCAACAAAAATAGGAAGACCTTAAACATAGTTTAAATATTAATCCTAAACAATTACAAGTTAGAAAAAAATAAAGAGAAAAAGAAGAAGAGAAACAAAAAAGTTTATAGTAATAGCTAGCTTTTTTAAGGGAAGGGGATTAAAGTTTTTAAGGAATAAAAAAATTATCATCTAACTCCTCTCTCTTTCCCAATAACTGACATATGCCCCTCATTTTATCAGGCATGGCAACCCCCCATTTTACTTTGCCTAGAATAAACCAGTGGGGGGGGGGGCGCGGGGGCCGTCGCGTGCTGCTTGCCTAGCCAAGCAACCATGTCCGTTCTACTATAGCGCCGCCCTGAGTGGCCTCCACCAGTCGCTGGCCATGTCGGAGTCCAGCCGCATCCTCACCTCTCCTTTCTCACCTTTTTCTTAAATGGCTTTTGGGTATTAGTAAGGTGAGTCTGAAGACTCCCATCAATTATTTTCATAATTTAGTTCTTGATTTAGTTGGGAGTTATGTCCATTAACATTAGGTAAATGTACTTTAATGCCAAATCGAAAGTTTCAATGGTGAAATTTGGTAATTGGAAGATATTGACAATATGGATGCTCATGGAAAAAGAATGCTTTGGAATTGGGTTGTGGTTGTGGATGAAAGTTTGATTGAATTAATTGGGTTGAAATTATAAGGATTTTGTGATGAATTTAATGAAATTGAAGATTGGTGTATGAATCTGAAATCTTGGCCACTAAAGCGTTGAGGAGGAAGAAGAGTGACTTGAGTATTTGAATTGGGAAGATGAGAGTGGAAAATGGGAGAGTTTGATTCTCGAATTTAAGCAGAATTTGTTCCACTGTTCTAATTTCTGGGAATTATTGGGATGTCCCAACATTCTGAAAATTTTCCTGTGGGTTTTGTGTAATATTTGAGATTTTTCTACAAACTTTCATGAATTTGGGAGGTGTATCATATGAGATATGAATTTTTAAAGGAAACTGCCCTGTTTCGGTATGTAAATTTGGTCACTGTTTCAAATTTTTTGGAGGTCATGCTTGAAGGAAAATTATGAAAATTTTATTTTCGATTAATCATAATATTTGGCAATTTCCCGTAAAGTTTCGTGAATTTTGGAGGAGTATTTTGTGAATTGTGAATTTTTAGTGAAATGGTTATTTTAAAAGAAAGTTATAGTTGATAATTGAACTTGGGGCTACATACTAGAGATGGGAGAGTTATAAGGTGTGAATTTAAGGTAAGAATGATAATTTATGGGGTTCGATGGCTAGTTACAGTTGTGGGTGTTCAAGAAAGATTGAGTTTGGGTGGAGATTGTGAAATAAATTTGTAAAAATTAAATTACATTGCAAATTTAAAGGATTTTGCTGAATATTGGAGTGGCATTAAAGATTGTAAGTGCATTGTGAGTTTTGTGAAGAAGTAAGTTTGTATGTGTGGAGTTGAATGATTGCCAATTTCTCATGAAATTTATTTTACACTAATACCCTTTTCATTTGATTTTGAAAATATGCACCGCATTAGCAATAGAGCTAAGCCTATAAACCAATCCAGTTAGCTTAACTCATTCTCTATTAAGTTACTAATTCAACAATGAAATCAATAATAAAAATAACAAAGGCTATTTATAATTTACTAATATTAGAAAACCTATTTGGAACAAAAGCGATACCACTTTCGTCGTTATCAAGCCAAAACAAGTCCTTACGGTAAAGGGAGAGAGAGCTTTTTAAGAGATTCAGGTGCGTTTACTGCCTGTACCTTTCAAAAATTCACATGCTTTTCATAAATACCGAAGTCTCATAATATACAATTATTTAATGAATCATTTTTAAGTATTGTTTTGCCACATAATCAAGTGGACCCACCAATTATCAACTATTAGGGCTTACGCCCTTCAATTCACCCGCGCGGCCTCAAGTCAGGCTATACGATCGACCTGGTAGGTGTACACCTATTCAGTGTCCCAATATATATATGAACTCATCAATTTGAGTTCCACTTTTAGATAATAATTGGCAACAATTTTATTATGATTCCCTCTCTCCCTGGTTTCGAACTAAAATGAATTTAAATGCACGCGCTCACTGAAAAATGAATTTATTTCCTTTGCAATATAGGGATAAACGTATTGAGTTTCGACTTATTGTACAAATATTTTTGTGTTTTATGTTTTAGGTAAATAAATTGTAGAGTGCTTACTTGTTCAGCACCATGGAGGTAAGGATGGTCAATGAAGTCTAGACAAGCTCACAGTGACATTTCAAGAAGACAAAAGCCATCAGGACATAAGTTTGTGGGTTTATGAAATTCCATTGTGTTGGATATGTATAAGTTATGTACTGGGTGGCAACTAGGTAAGTGAAAACATGCTATAACGCTTGTGTTAAGTACGTTTGCTTTATCCCTTTTGGGATGGCGGTAATGCCTCAACCGTATTCTTCCAAACTATTAGCGACTAAAATACTAATGATCAGGGTTAATCAGGTGATTTCAAGTTGGGGCGTTACAATATTACGACTAGGAAAGCTTACTTCATGAGGTCAATGAGTTAATAAAGCAGTCAAGTGGGATTGAGTCAACTTGGCAAGCTCAACTTCTGGAGTGATGATACACTTTCACATTGCACACCAGGATGGACTCACTGTTTTGATAATCTATGGGTTGAAAAATTGGTTTATGGCTATCATGTTTGGGGATTAAGAGTCTTGATGTATACATTGTGCTTGCATATGATCTCATATTCGGGTTTTAAGGGTAATTTGTTGATCGAGTATGTACAATTTTTCCCTTGAATCTTCATGTATATTTGAAAATTTTAAAAAGATTTTGCATTTTAATTTCTCCTTTTCTTTTTCCTTTTGAAAGATTTTGTGGGTATATTTTATACAAACTCTCGTGAGACCATACTCCTCTACTAGGAGGAACATAGGGGTTTAAAGGGCTTGTTATACGTGCTAAGTGTAACTATAGTTCCTACGAAAGTGAGTTTAGGTGCTATAGATGGATTTTATTTTGTTTTATGTTACTCGAAGATGAGCAAAATTTTGGTGTGGGGGTATTTGTTTTGGGCACCAAAAGTGTCAATTTAAGTACTTCTAATCACTTAGTTTTTTCGTAATCAGAATTATTTTTGGATTTTATTTGGTTTTTGTGATTTTATAGGGAATAAGGATTTAATGAAATAATGGGTGCTAAAAGCGAGCAACAAGAGTTGGAAATCAAGACACTGCCGTTCAAGTACAAATTTGGTCGAACCCAAGTCAGCAGCCTAACCATGTGTTTTCTCAAGTCATGCACGCTACAGCGTGACCCAGGCACAGACGCAAAAAGCTCTAGGGCGAACTCATGTTTTGTCTCACGGTCTTACCACATGTTGGTCCAGCCAGCTGCGGAAGAAAAGAAACGAATAAAAAAGAAAGAAAATGGAAGGAGCCTAGCACCTTGACTCCGTGTGGGCCTGTATACGGGGCCCAATTCCGAGCCGAAAAACCCCACTGCCTCCTCCTTCGTATTCTACCTGCAGCCCACTCTCTTCTCAAGACAACAACTCCAGTTATCGCCTTCGTCCTTTTATGTGCGGTCCAACCCAGTTTAGTTTCACACGTGCAGCTTGCCTAAGATTCAACTGCATCAGCTTGGAGCATTTTCTTGTTTCCTTTTTCTGGACCCAGTTAGCACGAGCAAGTTGGCAAGAAAAGTTATTTAAGAAACTAGAAATTAATTGCAATTAGGAAAGTAGAATAGTAGTTTGTGTATTGGAAATTCTAGTGCATCTAACCTTTAAACCAGTGTTACACAATGGTTGTTTTAAAATTTTAGCTAAAATATTTTTAGAGATATTATGGTTAATCTTATAAATTAAATTTTTAGAAATAGTAATATTAACACATTTGTAATTTACTTCCTTTTTTTCTTAATTGAAATGGTTAAAAAGACATTATTTATTATAATGACTTTAAATCATATATTGTTTAAATTTTTATTTTTAACTAAAACCTTAATAAATGCTAAATATGACACATGTTACGATCGCAGCGTTCAGACTCACTTTTATACATATATATCATTAGGAAAGATGGGGGAGTTGGAACTCGTATAAATAGGGGGTGTTGGGGGTGGTTGTAGTGTTAGAGCAATTAATGGCTTGATTCGTCATAATCAAGGAATTATATTATTATATTGTCACTTTCCATTCATTATCAATTTTCTTTTATCATTAGCACTCATATATTATATTTTATCACATTTGTTTTTTTTTTTTTACATTTACAATTTAGGATTAACATAGAATCAAACCCAATGTCATTGTAAATTAAATATTATTCTCACTTTTTATTTTCAAATTTATATTCATTATTTATATTAGATTTTTCCATTTAAAAAAGTTATCATTGTTTGATTGGGTATGTGAATTCAAATTGTTAACTAACTATAATCAACTTGTTCATTGGATGTCTTGATAAAGTTCACCAATACTAGGATATTTGTTCCTATTCTAGTGTGAGGTTGTTTATTGAGGTTGTCCCCTTTGATGCTATGTCATTTAAATATTCGTCACCCTCGGGTAGGTAAATCTTAATTGTTCATTAAGCCTCGTCAACTTATTTATTGGATGTCATAATAAAGTTCACTAATAGTATGATATGTTTGTACATAACGTTGTGAGCTTTTTCAATAAGGCTACCCAATTTGTTCATTCATTATTTCTATAATATTCACTGTTGATACGTGATCAATCTAAATTGCTCACCAAATGTCGTGTACTTATTCATTAGATGTCTTAATAAGGTGTACTAACAGTAGGATATTTATTTATAATCTATCGTAATTCATGAGGTTGTTCATTAAGACTATCCAATTTGTTCAATTATTGTTTCAATAATGTTCAACATTGGATATGTGAATATGAATTGTTCATTGAGCATCTTCAGCTTGTTCATTGGACGTTTGGATAAAGTTCACTAATAATAGAATTTGTTCATTATCTATTGTAAGGTTGTTTATTGAGGTTACTAGTTTGTTTATCTAGTCTTTCAAAAATATTCATAGAGTGTGAGTTATCATTTTCTACATGATAAAAAATGGTATGATAAAGAAAATTAAAGTTGGAAATAATTTAATAAAAGATTAACAAATATTACTCTTTGAATCATAAATGCACATTAACAAATGTCCTTTATATCACGACACACTATACAAGTTATTAAACAAAGTTTTAATTTGTAAAGTAATTGAACAAAGTTTAACATGAATGACTATTCTTTGGATCAGGAGCAATATGGCAAAAAATATTGAAGTAAATTTTAATACAGTAGCGAGCAATAATTAAAAAAAAGCAATCCATTATAATTGTAAATAAACAAATGTTTCCTTTTAATAATGAACAAACTTAAGATCGTGAATGAACAACCTATAGCTACAAGATGAACAACCACTAACTAACTATATATCTTGCTGGCAAGTGAATTTAAAAGGGAAAAAATAGTTAAAACTCCAATACACAAGCAATCGCACTCTTACTAGTTGAAATACTCTGACTTTTAAATTGTCTTCCCCGACTTCTTCATCTTCGAAATCTCCATGATGAAAGTGAATATATCATTGCTGACTATCAACTGATCTTCGCGTTGCAATGTACAATATCTTTTGATTCACTAAAATCAATAACAAATATATTAAACAATTATTCGGAACAAGTGAACCTGTTCACATTCTTTCATTTAATTCAAGTATGGAAGGAAGAAACTGATTATCAATGAGATCTGATTAACAATTATGACAAAAGTGGTGAAATTTGAGTTTGTAATATTATTTTGTTGATTTTTCTAATGTAATTTTTTTAAAAAAGAAGGCGGATGAACAACAATGAATGGAATAGAGAAAAAAAGATGATTTAGAAAGAAAAGAGAGAAGAGAGAAGTGCACTAGGGGACGGAAATGGATGAAACAAGCAATAGCAAGGAAGTAATTAAATTTTATATATGTTCCTTATTTATTTTTATTATTATTTACTTATTTAAACAAAAAAGCCCAATGTCAACATGTGACACATTTGATGAGTTGGACCTGAGACCATGAACTTCCAGGTGCACCTAATAATATGTTTTCAGCGTAATTGTAGATTGGATTTTGGGGGGGGGGGGGTTTGAAGAAAGACCAGTCAACGCAGAATCTCACTGAAACCGCGTTGAGCAGCCACCTCCGGGCTCATCTAATAAATTCTCACAGTCAAACTCCCAAACTTCGGACAAAAAGCAAAAGAAGGGGGAAAAAGAAAACCCAAAATACAATCTCCTCCAATCCAAACCAACCCCATATCTCATCTTCACATCCGGCATTCGGTAATTGGTAAGCAATTGCAGTCGATCCCCGAACGTGGAAGCTTGAATTTGGAACGGCCCAAACGTCTTTGCTTCTCTCTCTCTCTCGCCCCCATAACTCAATCTTCCATGGCGGACCCCACAATGAACACAACAGCATCAGCAGCAGATGCTTTACTTACGACGCTACTCAATTCAATTCGAGCACTGGGGAGAGGATTCGACGTTACATCTGATATTCGGCTGCTATACTGCAAAGGGGCACCTGGGTCTCGGTTAGTTCACTTAGATGAAGATCACAGGAGGGATATGGTGATCTCCGATGACCTCGTTCTTCCCAGCGTTTCCGTTGATATTGAGTGTTATCGTGGCAAAAATACCCTCGAGGCCACCCGTGTTTGTAGCTTTCATGAGGTGATTATTTGAAGATACAATTTTCTTTTCCCCTTAAGAATGGATTGCTTCCTTGGTATTATTTCGGCTATCTTGTTGTGCTAATTATGTTTACCTTTTTTTTTCCTTGGGGAGCGGGATCAGTGGGGATGGAGGGCTTGCTAAGGGATCCTCATAGCAAGTTGTTTTCTGTTTTGTGTATCGGTTGACAATTTTTGATTAGATTTCTTACTTCTAAAATGACTGTTTGGGTCGTTGAAACCCTTACTGTGGACTGTGGAGGATTTGTTGGCTTCTGTTTGGTATTTATTTTCTTCTTACGGGCTGCCTAATGTCTTCCTGTATTAAGTATGCCTAATTTAGGTCCTCTCAATTGTCTTATGTTATCATATGGTAATTGAGAGATCTTACATATACGGTGTCCTAAATTTGCCACTACAGTATCGAAAATCTGGATGGCATTGGATGTCAATTGTAAACTGCTAATCTAAAATTATTTAGAATCCAGTTAATTGTAAGCATGAGCCCTTGGATGTGTGATATTTACTTCTTAGCTGAATTGTTTTTAGTGCAAGTGCAGAAATATTAGAAGTTTGGCCTGAGGTTTTACAAACTTATCGTCAAGATATTAAAATCAAAGTGATAATGAGTACTGTGATTTCAAAACATGATTAGGCCTAGAAACAGAATACGGAGGTTCAAACTATTAGTACATCAACCAAAAACTGAGGACGGACATGCCACTTGCTAAAACTATGCCAAAGATTCTATCATAAAGTGTCAACTGTATATGTTTGGCTGGCAAAAGTCTTGGCTTAGCTCGGTACTTCACCTGTTGAAAGGAGAAGGGGAATTTCTGGAGCTGGAGCCTAAGGTCCAATTCAGACAAAGGAACAGAAAAAACTGCCAGAGTTCTTTGCAAAAGATTTTCGTCTAAGATCTCTTTGCAATTCGGGACAAATTCATCCCATATATTGCTAAAGAAACTCAGCAAGTTCATTGTTGTTCTTAATTTCTTATACTAGAATTGGTTGCGGTGTTGTTGGATAAATGGCCCCTATATTGATGGAGACATGACTGCATTTGTCATGGCCTATCAACATAAGGTAATTCTGGAACAAAACAAACTCCCAGAAGAGTGATGACCAGTCTCACTTGCACTAGGTTTATCTGAATGCATTTCTAATGCAGCACATTCATAGCTTTCTTTATGGCGTATTTCTGCAGTTCTAAACCAGCTCACAATTAATACCCCATCATCATTCTGGTTCATGTTCTTTCAAGGATCAGAATGTGTCTGTCTTGCTTGCATATTCTTAATTGAATTGTGTGGAACATGATACTTTTGGATTCAGAGCTCAAGTTTAAATGATACAGAAGTTCTAGTGATAGGAAAATAATCTTGTTCTTTGGAGTCATGAACCAGCTGTCTCTATTCACTCTTCCATCCTTCATGGAAGCTTCAAATAATTGATTTTTCATCTTGGGGGTTTGGTGGAAGTGCCATAGGAAGTTTCGGTGTCGGAGAACTGCTCCACTACAGTTGTGTAGGACATTCATTGTTACTAATTACTATTCTTGGAACTTCATTTAATATACAAGTTTCTTGGGTACTTTTATGATAGTTGTAACGATGGCCTGGTGTTGATTGGTAATTTTCACTTATTTTTATTCAAGTTTTCCTAGCTCCAAGCTGATCAGGTTTCTTCCACAGTTTGTAAGATGTTCAACAGCTTATGGGAAATAGATATTTCTTCCCCCCTTTTTTCTTGGTTGTAGGTATCGATATTGTTTTTCTGGCACCTAAACACAATCAGTTTTAAGAAACGCCATTATTTTAATGCTTGCATTCAGATGTCGGAGTATTTCAATCAGAAGTCAGGTTTATCTGGAGCTATCCCACTTGGAAGCTTTAATGCCATGTTCAATTTTACCAGTAATTGGCAAGCTGATGCAGCATCTACAAAATCTTTGGCTATGGCGGGATATTTCATTCGCTTGTACAGACTTCAACTCTCGAAATTACAATTAGCTTTGAACGAGGAGATCAAAGGTGCTGTTCCTTGCTCCTGGGATCCTGCAGCTTTGGCAAGGCAAGTTGATGAGTTTTCAGATGCTGTAATTTGATGTAGCTGTATCCTGAATTCCATAATGGGGCCCATTACTAGTTCCTTTTTGTATAGTCTGACTTTGCTTTTCGTTTTAATTATCTGACATATTTAAACTGACAATTTGGTATCTGGCCCTGTTTTTCGAACCTTTTGCCATCTCTTTAATTGATAATCTCTATTCCACCGTTATATATTCGTGTTAATTTGTTATGATGTATTCTTATGTTTTACAAAGCCATCATCAACTGAAATTTGCAATGAACTTTTGGCTTTGCCTGCTAGTAAATTTTCAGTCATTAACTTTTCCATTCCTTTTTTTTGGGGGGGGGGGGGGGGCGGGGGAGGGGTTGCTGGGGCACTTTGGGCCCCTCATAGATGCATGTTACTGCTATTGCCCTCATATGCTGTCTATGGTTGAAAAATACCTGTGATCACATAATAAAGCATCTTAATTGAGTTATCTGCTATATTCAGCTTCCAACTTTTTGAGCTAGCGTTTATGTGAACATCAAATGCAACTTGGACATTTCCTCTAATCCTTGCCAATCCTTGTGATCGTGTTTAGTGCAGATGATGAAAATTAGGGTATAAGGATTACCTTAGAGGCCCCCCAAAACACTCCTCTTTCTTTCCAACCAAACCAAAAGGTAGTACATGGAATTATCTTGTGGTTTTCTTCCTGACTTTCCTGCTAAACATGAGCAAAGAACTTGAGCTTCAAAGATGTGGCCGAAACCCAAGGGATATCTAAGCAGCTAAAGGCAAGTTCCACAAGGATTGAGAAATTGTTAAGCTATTCCAGGAGCTAAGCTCAGAGAAGAGTAGAATTGGACAGAATAGAAGTTGGACCACAGTTTGTATAAAGAAATAAACGGAGAAAGAAGAGAATTGTTTGCAGAGAGACAGAGAGTGAATTTCATTGGCGTAAAAGCTGTAAGAAAAATACAAGACTGCGAGAATTGAGCTATCTAGACTCTCTGGTGACAACATATCTAACTCTTTCATTCTCTAACTAATTTGCCAAGCTAAAGGCCCACTTTGACAACTTTTAACAACCTGAATCATTTAAGCCTCATGTGCTTGGCATATGGCCAACTTGCTGCTAATGGAAATCTCATGATGAAAGTGATTCCAAGTTCCTACACACTTGGAGTCCTTTATTTCTGAAACAAAGAATGGATAGCTTCTTCAGCTGAACTTGATGAATGTATCCTATCCTCCCTGTTTCTGCTGTTCTGGAAGTTAACCCTGTTCATGGTTCACTAGGAGCTTAGGACCTTTATCAATTATGTATTTTAAGCGCACGTACAAAATTGATGAACTCTTTACAACAGCTGTTCAAATTAGACTGTTGCTTGTCTTTTTCATGGTTTGTGACTGTGTTTAATGTTGTCTGCCAGAAGTACTTGGGACCATGAAGGTTAATACTTGGAATTTTGAAAGAATTTTCATATTACAGTCTATGATGTAAGCTACAGCAAAGTTTCATGCTGGCTTTGGGGCTTTGCGGTAATATTTGTGTAGGCTTACCTGGTCTAGCTGAGACTGATGAAAGTTTGTTTCTAAGAGACCCATAGAGAACTTTTTAAAAAGTGGGATTGTTTAGATAAGCGGAGAGAGGAAAGATAGAGCACTATATATTGAAAATAACATTTAGAAACTATATCAGCATAGAATATCATTGGATGTGGTTGAATGAGTTGAAGAAATATTGGTTAGGGTCAAGAAGAGACAGCAAAGTAACTTGGATCCTTTAATTTCAGGTACTTAAGTTTCTCAATGTAGCGAGATGTGAAGTTCTCTGCTTTGTTTTGATAGATTTCAAATTGAGAATAGAAAATGTGCATTTCCAATAATATAACCTGGTCCTGCTGATTCATTTTCTCTTTTCGATAGTCATGAAAAGTAAACTAGCTGAATACCTCTGACACAGATTTTTTGGCATTTTATTTGGGATATAGAATGGACATATTGACATTTTTGTAAGGCTTTCTCTGGAAGAATAGAGTTCACATCATTATTTTCCACCTATGCAACCATTAAAAAGTAAACTAAATCTAGGATTTTTAAAAGAATTCAGAGACAAACTCTCTATAAATTGCTGGAGATTTTAGTTATATTATCCTTTGAAGTATGAAATAATATAACTTCTTCCAGACATTTCAGAGTTGATAAAGTTTGGTCTTCAAAAATTATTAGGACCAACATATATGACATCACTTTCTTAGATAATAATGGCTTTAAGTTGTCTGCCACTGGAAGTATTTTCTTACTCAGAAACTAAGGAGGTGAATATTCTGCTAAGATTTCTTGTTCTTTATTTAAAGAAATTAGAGATGAGGTGTCTGATTTGTTTTCTTTTTCCTTTTTTTTTTCCAGTTTTGTTGAAAATTTTGGCACACATGTTGTGACATCCGCAACAGTCGGTGGCCGAGATGTAGTTTACGTCCGGCAGCATCAATCATCTCTTCTCTCAGCATCCGATATTGAGAACTATGTGAAAGAGATTGGTGATCAGAGATTTACCGATTTAGAAGGCCAGCCTAGTGCTTCACCTGTGCAATACAAGGACAAGGCTAGTATTGCAACCCCACACTAATTCTAGTTTTACAATGAAGTATTTGAATTGTCAAAAGCAATTTCTTCAAGCATATAGTACTCATTCGCCTGCAATTTTGAAAATGTAATAACTTCTGTGCATGAATCAATATGCTTTGTGCGCGTGACATTATTTTGTAGTACATGCCAATACCCTTTTTTGTGGTTAGGCTGGATATATCCTATATTTTTATTCTGGTTGTGGAAAGTGTGTGAGATATCATCCCTTTGCTGCAGGATGTTACAGTTATTTTTAGAAGGAGAGGGGGAGACGATCTTGAACAGAGTTCTGCCAGGTGGGCAGATACTGTAAATTCGGCGCCAGATGTCATTGACATGACATTTGTTCCCATTGTTTCTCTTCTTGAAGGGGTGCCTGGTATAAATCATTTGGCTCGTGCTATTGACTTGTATTTGGAGTGTAAGGTCCTTCCCACATGACATCTACTTATTTTCTTCTTGTTTTGATTTCTCCTTTTTCTCTCTTTTTTTCTTTGCTTTTATTATTATTATTATTATTATTATTATTATTATTATTATTATTATT
>JACYFF010031954.1:47520659-47607414 GCA_017589665.1 Selenicereus undatus
TAGATATACTTTGCTTCAGTTCAAAGTAGTTGAGCAGCAGCTTCAGCATAGAGAAGTTTTCTAAGCCATTATAAACCAGCCTTGCATCAATTAACAAGGATTACATAAAATATTCTCCTATAACGCACCTGAATAAGCTGCTGTGTTATGTAATAATTGGTCTTATCTTTAAGCTCATCAATTTTTAATTGCTTCCCTTGATGAAGCCTTTCCAAAGTTTTCTGGTCTTGCTGCTCACTTGCATAACCAGAACAAGAAGCCAAATAAATGGTGATTAGAATGTTCAACAGAAAAGCCTTTCCAAAGTATAATGGTTCACTGAAATCAAGGAAAGGTTCCCTGCAATTAGGAAAAGATTCTCTGCATTGCATAAACGATTCATTGGATCAACATTAAGATGTAAAACTGTGGGGTGAATGCCAGTGTTGTCCATATTTCACCGTCGCCATTGTTGCACCACAATCGTAATGTAGCTTACATATGCTTATATAGCTGTGTTGATATGCAGATATTCTCTCAAGTGTTTCACAACGGATATTACTTTGTTGTGTGCTTCAATTTCTTGGCAAAGAAGGTGGAGATTATCCATTCTGTTAGTCATAACAATGTGGACAATGGTAATATTCTTGTTTGTGTCAGCCTCTTGATAATTTTCTATATTACCTTTTCATCCTTTTGCTATTCTAATCCTCTAACATGTGAAGTTACTTATTATACATGTATACTACTTTTTTTTTTCATAGGTTCGGTGTTTCTCAAAGTATTTTCCCAATAAAATCCCCAAATCAACCAGGTGTAAAGCTATTTCTATGGAGAGTTTGCAATTGGAGCAACTGAAACTACCTTGGATGGAAGTTTCAGCAGAATCTTATCCCGATTCAGGGATGTATGTAATGCGACACTTGGAGATGTACATAGGAGATGTTGAGAAATGGAATACCGGGTTTAAGAAGTTTAATGTGAGTTCACTTTTTTTCCCCTTGTTATAAATAAGTGAACTATTTCAGTGAAATTTTTGACAAGTTTTTGGCTCTCAACAGGCGCCCTTGTTGAAGAAGCTCAGGGCGAAATATTACTACATCATCACTAGTCAGGAAAATGTAATTGCTCCTCAGATTCTTGATAAGGTTAAGGCTTATCATAATAGCATCAGGAAAAAGGAGACTGTTGGTTCTTGCATTAGAAGGCAAAGTGAAAGGTTGAAAGACAAGGCTTAATGTTAGTGTGCTTTTTATTGGGTAGGACAATTGTGAATAGGTTGTACTTTTTCGGTTAAACTAGTTGTGTAAGCTTCAATGCCACGTAGACAATTGTGTTAAAACAGCTTTTCATATTTTGCTATTTAGAGTTACACTGAAGTGTTGTAAAGATGCATTACAGGTTTAATGCAGGCACCCGTTCCATCCTGTTTACTTACTAAGACCCAAAATCATTGTGGATGCCCTTGCTTATGGACCTCTATGTTAGGGGAGGCAGAATCATAAGTATGTTGTATATTTGGTTCCATTTCTTGTTCTCCTGTTCTTGAATAATATAGGAGGATAGGTTTGACAAGTTGGATTTAAGGGATTCTTCTTCAAAGTGCTCCCTATACTTAGCTACTACTAGCTAATAGGGATCTGTATGGTGGATATGTATGTGTGTGTATAGTTGTACGGTACTAGGGGGAATAACTACCACAACAACAATGGCACAAAAGAGCGTTCCCTAGCATATCTCTATAGTGCCTCATCTTCAAGCAATCATCAAGGCTTTCCCTAGCATAGCAATTACAAACAACTTAATTTTGCTTGTTGGCACAAAAGATTAATTGCAGTTGGGGAAAGGTTCCCTGCAGTTGGGAAAAGATTCACTGCATTGCATTAAAGATTCATTGGATCAAAATTAAGATATATCATTACAATCCACCGACACCAAATAAGAATCAATAGTAGCATGCACATTTACAATCAGCAAACAACTCTAATATCCACAAAATATTAAATTGTGTTAAAATAAATGATGGTGCTCATGCTATCCATTTTGACATTCATAGTTTCAATAAATATTTCCAAGTGCACCATCTCCGATAAGTGCCATGGTACATGCCACCTACATCAACAAATATTGTGTCCTTTAAGTACAAAATTTTTCTAAATATATTTGTTAAATTATAGAGTGATCTTGTAGTTTATTACCTCAGTAATTACAGCTCCAACATTAGTGTTGGACATGCTGGAATCCTCTGGAGGCCTTACACCACTTGTTCCCTTAAAAAACAACATAAGTTACTCATTCAACTATAAAGTGAAAATGAAACTTTTCCATAATTTCATTAATTAAAGTTTAACAGTTATAGCTTAGTGATACCACTGATGCGAAGACGATGGGGCTGACGTTGACAGGGGTGAAACTGTTTGTTGCTTGTCTCGCAGCGCTCTTCTTTCTTGCCTTCACTTGATTGCTTTTCTTCTTAGCAATGCTAACTTTTCTTTTGTTCTTTTGCCCTTTCTCTCTTAATCCAGTGGGATTTTGGACTGTTCCACTTGTGTTCACATTTTCATCTTCTGATCCATTATGGTATATAGGGCCTATGTCCATCTCAATAGCTTCTTTAGCCTTTTGAAATAAATCTAGACATAAAGCTCTTGTTCTTGCATTTATGGTTGAAGCGGTGATGTGCGTAGTGAATTTTCGTGTCATTTGCAATAGCCAAACAGATGAAGATGTACCAGCATAGTTGTGGAAAGATCTTGCATCATTGGCACCTTCATAACCCTTGATATTTTTCTTCCATCTATCTAATATGCACTTCTCGGGAATTTTTTGAACACAAAACATATTGAACATCCTTAGGATATGAAAGCATAAAATTCCCATCTCTTCAAATTTTTTGCATGTGCAAGAAGCTTCTTCAGTTAACCAATTAATGGTGACAAGGTGGCAAAACTCATCGATATTGTCCCGCCACACTTTATATAGCACACATGAAGCGGTCTCTTGAACCTTCTCCTGGGCACAAGTTGTCCCTTTTTTGTACTCTTCTTGGAAAATATGATAAAGTTCAGCAGTGTATACCTCCGTTGCATGATTCAATATACTTACATTTGCAAAATATGTTTATGGCCTTCCATCCCAAGAGTCATAGTCATTTCTATTCTCCTTACTCCTCCATTCAGCAAAAACATCAAGGAAGCTCTCATAAAATTCACACAAGTCAGTGGTTGCTTGAAGTCTCCAAGAAATTGAATGGTTGGTTGATTCAACCCTTTGTGAGGACAAAATTACCACAGAAAAATAATCTTTATTGAATGCAGGGCACCAATGCTCCCTGTTCTTGTAAAGTTTTTTCAGCCAATCATTCTCACCACAATTGTATTCTGCAATCAACCTAAAATAAAAGGGAAAAGATGGATACAGTGAACCGTTTACTCATTGCAGTAAATCTTTGTTATTTTTCAGTGAATCTTTGTTATTATGCAGTGAATCTTTCATTCACCGCAGAGCATATTTTTCTTCATTATGAAGGCAAAGTTAAATACTAAAGGCACTGACCTGGTCCAATGATGATTGAACTCCGATTCAGTACCACAATGCATGAGAATATTGTTGAATTTGTCAACAAATCGATGTTGGCTTCTAAACATTCTGATGTGAATTTTTGAGTTCTCAATAATATGCCATATACACAACCTATGTCTTGCTTGTGGAAACACTACTTTGATAGCAACTGCAATTGAAGGTGCTTGGTCTGTCATAATAGTTCTTGTATGCTTCCCACCCATTGCCGCCAAGAAAGTCCTAAAAAGCCAACGAATGATTCTATTCTTTCATTCAACACAAACCCACATCCTAGCATTACATTCTTGTTGTGATGATTCATTCCAACAAACGGCGCACAAATCATATTGTACTTGTTGGTCCTATAAGTGGTATCAAATATAACCACGTGTCCAAAGAGATCATAATCATCTTTCATTATGCTATCTCTTTTAAAAATGCTAGTTAGACTTGCTCCTTCATCAAACTCAAAGGCAAAGTAAAAGTTTTGATCATCCACTTTCCTTTGATTCAACTTTCCCATCAAAGTGTTACTGTCAGTACCATCTAAACTCTTCCTTTTATAAGAGGCAAGAGCATTATATGCATCCTTGTTTATGAACCCAAGGGCCAGTGAACCACCTACCTCCTTCTTCAACATTCTCATAGCATCAGACACTTTGATTCTACATGATTGCATAAGTTTCAGCAGTTCCAATTGTTCTTCTGTAACTGTTCGTTGTGATTTCAAAAGATGTCATTTGGTGAGATCACAAAAAGGATGGTTATGCACCTTATCATGCCTCGTAATTGTCCAGACACCATTTCCATCTATTGAAAACTGAATCATTGCTTTGCAACCAACTCGGGTTACTCGTTTGCTGTATGACCTTCTATCGATATGTTTTTCATTTTTTTGGGTGACATTTCTCTTTGTACCTTGTTTTGAACAACAATATCTCTTTGTTGTTATACCACTTCGATCAGCTTTCGTTTGTTGTGAATCCCTACGAATGCAGAACCCCACTCTTAGACCATAAGTGTTATATAAATCATACGCCTATTGCTCAGATTTGACACTTTGTCCAATCAACACAAATTCATCATTCTCAACATATTCTTGTCCGATGGGTTCTTGATGTTGAGGAACTGCAATTTAAGTAGTCAATAGTGTCAGAAGCTATTATGGTTATCAATGTGTTTGGAGGATAGATAGTAGCTGAATCAGAAAAAAACAGAATTAATGCAACAATGCATTGCATCAATAAAAGATTCACTGCCATCAACAAAAGATTCACTTATATCAACAAAAGATTCACTGCAACAGGTAAAAGGTACGCTAACTGACAAAATGATTTTTACTATAATTATATATGAGATCTATGACCACCTTCCTTTCCACCATGATTTACAGTGTATACAACACCATATTCTTAGAAGTATAAGTCATATGTAACTATTGCTACATGAGTTCTACAACCATTACTTTCATAATTCACTAGGTACATGACATTGCACTGAAGTTTGGAAGAAATCATACATACCTATCGCTTGGGAACCATATTCTTGATCATTGGGATCTTGATTATGGGGACCAACAATATAAGAATAATGTTAGTAATCTTTACGTTCATTTAATTACAGTTATCTTATGAATAGCAGAATTTGATGCTGTTAATCGTTCTTATTTATTTGGTGTATCTTTCCAAAAATGTAGTGAAACCTTTCTACACTGCAGTGAAACTTTTGTACACTGTAGTAAACCTTTTGCCTAAATTAGTGTACCTTCTTTGTCAGCTTATGTGCAACAATTTTGTTATTACAATCCTACCTTTGGGGAATTTTCTTAAACACCTTATGTGCAACCATGCTTGACTTTAAAAGTTGCACTAGGTAGCTATTCTTTGCATTGAAGACTGATAGCTAATTGTTTGTTTGAGCAATTTTATGAACATACCTTGAAATCCTAGCATATGTAACTCTTCAATGAGCAATTCCTCTGCTTCAGCTACCACTTGTTCATCAAAATCCATTGACTTTGCTGATTCGTATTGCTAATTTTCAGGATGGATTATGTATATTGCTCAAAATTGTCTTGATCAAAATTTAAATACGCAGTGATTGATTTTTGTAGATTTGGCCATGTGTTTCTTGCTCAGAATTTTCTTGCTTCAGCTTTCACGTGTGTTTCTCTTTAGATGTTAGTGTTGTGGGCCGCCCAAATGCAAAGAAACAGCTGCGCCCAATTTTGTATATGTAGATTGCAGCATATGTTTTTCTTGGCCTAATTTAATATCCTTTTATATATAGGTGTGTATAATTCTATGGTACATAGGTATGTACCATAGACTAACTGCAGTTCGACCTCTCTCTCTCTTTAACTCATCTCTCTCTCTTCGACATCCTCACCATCATCTCCATCTCTAGCGGAGAGTGCAACACCCACCACTTTTAGCCTCATCGACCACCCTCAACCGCAGTGCCAGCACAACATGGCAGATGCTAACATCTTCACCATCCACGATGGCTCAGATTGACGACCGAGAATGGATGGGTTCGGCTATAAATCGAGGATGCTGCTCCAAGAACTAGGGTTAGGGAGGTTTTTTTTCTCTCTCTCCAGGTTTTAGCTTCAAATTTTAAGTTTAATTTGAGGGTATTTTCATTTTGATTTAGTATTGGTAAATTAGGGTTTTTGTTTCGTTTCGTCCCTTTCAATTTTAGATTTAATTTTAGCCTTCGAATTCATGTAATTAATCTATGTTTTGTTAACATTCACGATTTTCAGCATACTATTGCAATATTTTGGATTCAAGTTTGATTAATTTCAGTTTTTTCCCCTCCCCTATTCTCATTCCGGTGATGTTTGGTAATGGTGATTCCGCCATTCTTAATGGGTGTTGAAGCTCCAAAAATGGAGTTGGTGGTGTTGGGATGAGCTCAGGATTGAGCTGGGATTCCCTTAGTATTTCCCCTGTTTTTTTATTTTCTCACCTCCCCTGAATTCTCCCCTGTTTGGGTGCTAGACATGGAGTTCAGATGTTGCTTCCCGTTGTGAATAAGTGAAGACGATGGTCAAAATGGTGTTGATCTACCTAGCATTTTCGGTTGCAACTATCTGTTTTGGTTGATGTATAATGAGTTGAGTGTGCAATGGAAGACTCAACCCTCTTGGCCTTGATTTCTCTGTTTCAGGTTTTGATTTATAGCTCTATTCCTTTGTTATGTTCTCAGCGTCTGCCCTATAGTTTAGTTGTTTGTTTTCTTTAGTTTGGATGTAATTGTATTCTGATTTTAGTTGAGTTAATTTGGTTGATTTAAGCTTAGTGTGGATGATTATGCTCTGATTCGATTATGCTTAATTTTAAGAAGTTTAGTATCTTAGTTGCTTATTTCTAGTATGAATTCTAGTGATATGTCCATCCCCTATTTCTATAACTCTTTCTATTTTGGGGTTGATTTAGGTTAGTTTATTTACCAACACATTATGGTGGTTTCAGTTTGGTTGATTATGGTTTCATGTAGGTTAGGCAAGTTCAAAGGATTTACATGCATTATTTGATTTTAGCGAGTTTTGTTTGTTTGATAATCTTATACATCATGGGCATGAGACAAATTACTTTAGTTTTTTTTATTCCTTATATGTTTGATTCTTGATTAGTTTAGGCTATTATAGTCTAACCTTATTTAGTGACCTTAATCTCGTCCTTGTCCCTGAGCAGACAACCCTCAAGTACTACGACGATAGTCGTATACTTGTGGCGCTTTATTTTTCACTCGAAATTATCCAACAAGTTTTTGGCACCGTTGTCAGGAACGACGACATAAGATTAGGCCGCATTTTCTTTTTCGTAGCTACTTTATTATTAGATTGTATAGATCTTGCTTTATTTAGTTAATTAGTTGTGACTTGATTGAGTGCATTTCTTGGAATATTCAAAAATCCAAAAAAATAGAAAAGCCTAAAATTGAAAAAAAATTAGAAAAACTTAAAAATCCCTAAAAATTGAAAAACTATAAAAACTCTAAAAAACAAATGACTTTATTTTGGGTCGTTTTCCTTTCATAGTGTGATTTATAGTTTTAGTTGCACCGTTGTTTTGTAGTGTTAGTTTATTTCATATTTATAATTGAGTTAGTAATTTGGATTTAGTTTTTGTTGGGATTTGTCTTATCTTAATTTTAGAGGTTCATTCACTTTTTGATTTGGCTACCTTATGTTTGTAAATCGTTTTTAGGGTTGAGTAACATTTTGATTTGATTTTAAGCTTAAGAAAAAGAAAAAAAATAGAAAATTCAAAAAAAAAAGAAAGAGAAAAAAACAAAAATAGGACCTTTTGGTGAGGGTGTGGGATTTATATGACTAGTTGGGTTAGAGACCCTAAAAATCAAAGACTCGTTAGGAGTGAGCCCAACCCTGACTTAGAACTCGAATCTAAACCTAAGCTTGAGTTAGAAAATATGGCACAAGAAAGGACTTTGAGTGATATTTTCTATCCTCCGGATTGCCTTGCCATCATGCTTCGTTATGCCTAACCTTGCACCAAATGTGACCTTCGAATTAGAACCCCACTATACTCATATGCTCTCTAAATTTACAGGTTTAGAGGATGCTTATTTATTTTTGAGGGAACTCGAAAAAGTTTGTTCTATGATGCGTTTCCCTAATATACTCATTGATGTTGTGCGAATGAAATTGATTCCTTTTGCTTTAAAAGATTATGCTAAACGTTGGATGTAAGGGTTGACTGCTAATTCTGTTACTTCTTGGAATGATTTTGTAAGATTGTTCTTAAGAAAATATTTCCCGAATGCCAAGACTGTTAAACTGAGGAATGAAATCAATCACTTTGTGCAACTAGATAGGGAATCATTTTGGAAATATTTTGATAGGTTCAAAACTTTGTTGGCCCGATGTCCCCATCATGGTTTAGACCAAGCACACTTGTGCCAGATTGTATATGAAGGACTTGGCCAACAGACTAGAACCATGGTAGAGTCCATGTGTCAGGGTGGCTTTTTTTCTAAGAGCGCCACAGTTGCTTGGGAATTTTTAGAGGACTTGGCTGAGAAAACCATGCAGTGGGAAACTGCTCATGATGACAACATGAGTTCTAGGATTGCAAGGGGTGGGTTGCACTTTGTCTCTGATGTAAACCATTTAGAGTCTAAGATTGTTGTTTTAGAAAACATGTTGAAGAGATTATCTCCCCAAATGTCCTAGTTATCTTAGACTTCTACAGTGTCTTATTCTCATTGCCAGGCCCTAGATCATTCTTTGATTACTTGTCCTTATTTTGTTCATCAGTTAGCAACTAAACAAGATTAAGCAAGTATGACATTTCAGAGACCTAAGAATGACCCCTTCTCCCCTTATTACAACCCATGGTGGAGAAATCACCCTAGCCTATCTTGGAGTACTGGACCAAATGCTACAGTTCCTAACTCTCAACCTGGAGTGTTTCCTGGAAACAACTCCCAACCCATCTCTCATCCCTTAAATTCCTTTCAGAGACCGAGTTTTTCAGGTGTACCTAATGCACCTAGACCTCTACCTCCCATAGTTCAAGTTCAACCTCCTCCTGGTTATACTGATATTGATAAATTGGAAAGGAGAATCAATAGCAATGTGGAGAGAATGATTAATGCTAACATGGAAAGAATGATGAGAATGATGACCGAATAGTTTTCTTAGTTAGCATCATTTTCTAGGGAACCAGACACTTTTTCGAGTTAGCCTAAGGTGAACCCTAAGGGTGACGCCTCTTCTTCTTCTGGTAGCCCTAGTGAGCCTGTAAGGAAAGTGAATGCGGTTATATCTCTCCGTTCTGGTAGAGAGATTGATATCCAAGTAAGAAATCCTAATGAACCTTGCAGGTATCCTCACCAATTCTTCCAAAATTCTTCTTCCTCTTCTCCTCTAGAGATTGGTTCTTCTAGTCAGTCAGGGGATACTACTGATCGTGTCCCCAATGCTTCAGATAGTCCTTCCCCTCCTGCGTCACCTCCTAAGAAAGAGGAGCTTAAAGAGAAAGACTCCTCTGACTCAGCAAAATTTTCACCTTCTAAGGATTCTTCCTCCCCTTCTTCTTATGAGAAAATCCTTATGCCTTTACCTCTTTTTCCCCATAGGCTAAAGAAGAAAGATCAAGATCATATTGAGAAGATAAGAGAAACCTTCTCTTAAGTAAAGATCAACATTCCTTTGCTCGATGCTATTCAGCAGATGCCTCCATATGCTAGATTCTTAAAGGATCTATGTACGACCAAGAGAGCAACTGGTGTACCTAAGAAGGCTTTCTTGACCTCTAGTGCTAATTCTATCATTTGTCATTAGATCCTGATGAAGTATAAGGACCCCGGTTGCCCTACTGTTTCTATAGTCATAGGGGACCAACTTGTTCACAAAGCATTGCTTGACCTAGGGGCTAGTGTTAATTTGATACCCTTCACTAAGTATGAGAGGCTAGAGTTAGGTGAGCTGAAACCTACAAAGATGGTCATTCAAATGGCTGATAGATCGACTAGGGTGCCTAGGGGGATAGTCGAGGATGTGCTGATTAGAGTGGGTGAGTTCATTTACCTAGTGGACTTTGTTGTGATTGAAACTGAGAAGGTGTTCAACTTAGCTAGTCAAGTCCCTGTGATTCTAGGGAGTCCTTTCTTAGCCACTACCAATGTCCTCATTAATTGTAGGAATGGTATGATGAGATTGTCTTTTGGCAACATGACTTTAGAATTAAACATCTTTAACATCCAAAGATAGCTTTCTGGATTTGATGATATGGAATTTTCTACTCTTAACTGTGTATGGGATTCTGTATTCGATGATGCCTTTGATGATGTATTTGCTACTGAGCATGAGTTATTTCTTATAGATGATGAGCCTGAATATGATTTGTTTGAGTTTGATGACTTGTGCTCTACTGCTGATTGTTTGCTCACTAGTGTTTCTGAATCTGCTACTGAATCTGTTTCCCCTATTGTTCTTGAATTGAAACCTCTTCCTAACTCTCTTAAGTATACATTCCTAGGACCCAATGAATCCTTACCTGTCATAATTACTTCTGATCTAGACTGGGGCTAAGAGGACAAACTAATTACTTTACTGAGGCAGAATAATGAAGCTTTAGGTTGGACTTTAGGGGATGTTAAGGGTATTAGTCCTTCTATTGTGCAACATATAATTCATTTAGAGGACAATGCTAAGCCCTATCGTGACCGCCAAAGGCGTTTGAACCCCACCTTACTGGAAGTAGTTAAAAAGAAAGTGTTGAAATGGTTAGACCATGGGATTATCTATCCCATTTATGATAGTGAGTGGGTTAGCCCTACTCAAGTTGTTCATAAGAAGACCGGTAGTACTGTGATTAGGAATGATAAGAACGAGTTGGTCCATACTCTAGTTCAATCTGGGTGGCGTGTGTGTATAGATTATAGAAAATTGAATGCTGCCACTAGAAAAGACCATTTTCTCCTCCCCATTTTGGATGAAATGCTAGAGAGGTTGGTCGGACATTCCTTCTATTGCTTTTTAGATGGATATTCCGGTTATACCCATATCTCTATTGCTCCTGAGCATTAGGAGAAGACTACTTTTACCTGTCCATTTGGGACATATGCCTTTAGAAGAATTCCGTTTGGACTGTGCAATGCCCCTGCTACCTTTCAAAGATGCATGATTTTTATTTTCTCAGATTTAGTTCAGCAATGCATGGAAATTTTCATGGATGACTTTTCTGTGTTTGGATCTTCTTTTGATGATTGCTTGTCTAATCTGAGAAAAGTGTTGGAAATGTGTAGGGAGAAAAACTTGACTTTGAACTGGGAGAAATATCACTTCATGGTTAAAAAGGTTATAGTCTTAGGATGCATTATTTCTTGAGATGGAATTGAGGTAGCCGAAGCTAAGACTGACCTAATTGTAAATCTTCCCCCTCCCACTTGTGTGAAAGAGGTGCGGTCTTTCCTTAGACATGCTGGCTTTTATCGCCGTTTCATTAAGGACTTTAGTAAGATTGCAAAGCCTTTGTCCAATCTGCTAGCTACGAATGTGCCATTTCACCTCTCTGCGGAGTGTTTTAAGGCATTTTATAAGCTTAAGGAAGCCTTAACCTCTGCTCCTGTTCTTTATCCTCCTATCTGGGGAGAACCATTTGAGTTGATGTGTGACGGGTCTGATTATGCTATTTGGGGTTGTTCTAGGACAGCATATTGATAAGAAACCCCATGTTATTTACTACGCTAGTCACACGCTGAATGATGCCCAACTGAATTACACTATTACTGAAAAAGAATTCTTGGCTGTGATCTTTGGTTTTGAAAAGTTTAGACCCTATCTGATTGGATTTCATGTGATTGTTTATACGGACCACTTTGCTCTTAAGTACCTTCTTTCTAAGAAGGATGCTAAGCCTAGACTTGTGAGATGGATTTTGCTTTTGCAAGAATTTGGCTGTGAAATCAGGGATAAGAAAGGGTTTTAGAACCTTTTGTCTGACCATCTGTCTAGGATACTCTATGATAGAGAGAGTGAGTCCAGTGTTTCTGAGTGCTTCCCCAATGAGCAATTGTATGCTGTTCACTCGGATCCTTGGTATGCTGATATTGTGAACTACCTAGTTGCTGGTAGAATCCCTGAGGGTTGGACTAGGAATGACAGAGATAGATTCTTCTACCTTGTAAAGTTCTTTATTTGGGATGACCCTTATTTGTTTAAGTACTGCTCTGACAAAGTCTTTAGGAGGTGTATTCCCAACCATGAGGTGAGAAGTGTCCTTTCTTTTTGTCATGACCAGGCATGTGGGGGCATTTTAGTGGTAGGAAGATGGCAGCCAAGGTTCTTCAGTGTGGTTTTATTGGCCTACTCTGTTTAAGGATGCATTTGAGTACTGCAAGAGTTGTTCTAGTTGCCAGCAGTTGGGTAGAATAAGTAGGAGAGATATGATGCCACTGAACCCCGTCATTGTTGTAGAGATTTGTGATGTGTGAGGTATTGATTTTATGGGACCATTTCCGTCTTCTTTTGGGAATGAATTCATTTTGTTAGCCATGGACTATGTTTCTAAATGGGTTGAGGCCATCCCTTCTAATACCAATGAAGCTAAGATAGCTGTAAAATTCCTTAGGGAGAACATTTTTGCTCAATTTGGTATGTCCCGTGCTATCATTAGTGATTAGGGCACCCATTTTAATAACAGATCTTTTGATGCCTTACTAAAGAGGTATTCCATAGTCCATAGGCTTGCCACTCCCTATGATCCCCAAACTAGTGGCCAGGTTGAAGTGTCCAATCAGCAGATCAAGCAGATTTTAAAGAAGACATTGAGTAGGAATATGAAAGATTGGGCTCATAGACTAATAGATGCTCTTTGGGCGTATAGGACGACTTTCAAAAATACCTTAGGTATGTCACTTTATAGGGTAGTTTATGGCAAGCCTTATCATTTACCTGTGGAGATCGACCATAGAGCTTGGTAGGCTATTAAAAAGCTTAAGTATGACTTGACTGAGGTAGGTGAGGAGAGACGACTGCAAGTGAGTGAGCTTGATGAGATTAGAGCCGAGGCTTATGAGAGTGCTCGGTCTTATAAAGAGAGCACGAAGTTGTTTCACGATCAACATATTTTTAGAAAAGAGTTTTCCCCGGGAATGAAAGTACTCTTATATGACTCTAAGCTCCATTTATTTCCAGAGAAATTGACCGATGGACGGATCCTTATATTATCTCCCAAATTTTTCCCGATGGTGCAGTTGAAGTTCAGGACCCTGAGAGTGGTGCCACCTTCAAAGTGAATGGCCAGCGTTTGAAACAATTTCTGGAGTTACCGAGCCAAGAAGATATGGAGTGTCTGATACTCCACGAGCTGAGCCCTGATAGGTGATTGTGATGTGAGATAGCTTGGGTGTACTTAGCACTTGACCTGGTTTGCTAGAAATTTCTTCTCTTCTTCTCTCTCTCTTTTCTTCTCCCTTTGTCTTCTTTGTGTTATTCCAGTTTCTTTTTGTTTAGTTGATTGCTTTTCTTTTTATATGTTGGTTGCTTTGTTTGAAGTCATGTGCCTTTTGTTTTTGAGTCTTGTTTTTATTTTTGAACATGTGTTTGCTTTTTATATTTTTTTCCTTTCTTTTCGATCTTCATGTTTCTTTCCCCACTCCCAATGTGGACATTATGAGATTTTTTTTGGGGGGGGGGGGGCGGGGGGGCGGGGCCCATTTGTACTTACTTTTTTTTTTTGAAAATTTTGAAGGAAAAAAAAAGAAGATTTTTGTTTTGTTTTTGGGGGATGTTTCGTACTTTTTTTGATTAGCTTGAATCCCCCGTGCTTTGATTTTTAGCTTGTATGTAAGCAGGATGTGCACGATAGGTCCCCGGCCTCAGTGTGTCATTCTAAGCCCTAATTCTAACCCCAATTGTTCATTATAGATGTGTAATCCAATCCTTGTTTATCCCTTCATCATTATCTTTAGGTCTTAGGCTTCTATGAATGATTCTCCCACTCACCTTTGACACGATTACTCTAGTTTTTGCCATTTTCGAAAAAAGAGAAAAGGAAAAAAAATAATGAATAAAGAAGGAGAAAAAAGATGAAATAAAATTTGGAATGACAAGTATCCCTTTGAGGTATGTGCTACTGGGCGTTACCCTTTGAGGTATGTGCTAGTGGGTGTTACCCTTTGAGGCAATACTGCTACCGGGAAAGCTTGCTTCTAGTGTTAATATGTCAATAGTGTAGTTGTGTCAGTCAAGTGGGATTGAGTCTGATTCTGGTAAATGTAAGCATTGGGATGATGATACACTTGCACACGAGCACTGGGATGGATTCAGAATCTTGACGTATAGTGGGGTGAAAAATTAGTGCTTTGATGTCATTTATGGGGTAGAGAGCTTTGCGTACATTCTGTTTGTATGCAGGTCGATGTCTTGGTTACATGGGTGATTTAGTTGATTAGAACGTGCATATATCTTTCCCCAATTTTGTACATATTAGAGTTGAGAAAAAAAACAAAAAGATTTTTGATTTTCTGTTTTTATTTTCTTCTTGGATTTTGTGGGTATTTCACTTGAAAACCCTCACGAGACCTCACTCATCCACTTGGGAGACCGAGGGGTTTAAAGGGCTTGTAGCATATGCTAAATGCAATTGTGATTCCTACGACAGTGAGTTAGAATTGTGTTTTTCTTATTTTCCATTTCTTTTTAGCTAGTTTAGTTGTTTTACTCGAGGACGAGCGAAATCTTGGTGTTGGGGTATTTGTTCATAATAAAAATATGCTATTTTTACAATATCTTTATACTTGATTTATGCTCAAAATAATTGTTATATTTTGATTTTGATTTGATTTGATTTTGATTTGTAGGTATTTATTAATTTGGGGAAAATGCGGGAAAATGATGAAAAAAATGCAAAAAATGAAGCATTGGGCCAGATTGACTCAAACCCGACCCAAAAATCCTTAGTCCGTCCTCTTTTATAACCCAAAAGAAACAAAAAAAGAGAAAGAAAATTGAATAAAAACCCCCAAACCCCATGCGTACAGCACGTGATTCCCCTCCACCTTAATCTTCTCATTTCCTCTCTCCTCACCAAAGGCAGAAACCCGATCCCTTACTTTCCAATTCTAGTTCGACCTCTCTCTCTCTCTCTTCAACATCCTCACCATCATCTCCATCTCCAGTAGACAGTGCAACACCCACCACTTTTAGCCTCATCCACCACCCTCAACCGCAGCGCCAGCTAGCACACCACGCCAGATGCCAGCATCTTCACCGTCCACGATGGCTTAGATCGACGATCGAGAATGGATGGGTTTGGTTATAAATCGAGGATGTGGCTCCAAGAGCTAGGGTTAGGGAGGGTTTTTTTTTTTAAGTTTTAGCTTCAAATTTTAGGTTTAATTTGTGGGTATTTTCGTTTTGATTTCAGTATTGGTAAATTAGAGTTCTTGTTTCGCTTCATCCCTTTGGATTTTAGATTTAATTTCAACCTTCAAATTCATGTAATTAATATCTGTTTTGTTAATTTCCAGTCAACATTCACGATTTTCAGCGTGCTATTGCAATATTTTGGATTCAAGTTTGATTAATTTTAGTTTTACCCCCTCCCCTATTCTCATTCTAGTGATGTTTGGTAATGGCGATCCGCCATTCTTAATGGGTGTTGAAGCTCCAAAAATGAAGTTGGTAGTGTTGGGATGAGCTCAGGATTGAGTTGGGATTCCTTTAGTATTTCCCCCGTTTTTTTTTATTTTCTTCCCTCCCCTGAATTCTCCCCTGTTCGGGTGCTAGACATGGAGTTCGGATGTTGCTTCTGCCTGTGAATTAGTGAAGACGATGGTCGAAGTGGTGTTGATCTGGCTAGCATTTTCGGTTGCAACTATCTGCTTTGGTTTATGCATAATGAGTTGAGTGTGCAACGGTAGACTTGAACCTCTTGCCCTTGATTTCTTTTTTTTCGGTTTTGATTTATAGCTCTGTTCCTCTGTTATGTTCTCAGCCTCTGCCCTGTAGTTTAGTTGTTTGTTTTCTTTAGTTTGGTTGATGATATTGTATTATGATTTTAGTTGAGTTAATTTGGTTGATTTTAGCTTAGTTTGGATGATTATGCTCTGATTCGATTATGCTTAATTTTAAGAAGTTTGGTATGAATGCTCAATTGCTTAGTTGCTTATTTCTAGTATGAATTCTAGTGATATGTCCATAGGTTAGTTTATTTACCAACACATTATGGTGGTTTCATTTTGGTTGATTATGGTTTCATGTAGGTTAGGCAGGTTCAAAGGATTTATATGCATTAGTTGATTTTAGTGAGTTTTGTTTGGTTGATAATCTTAGACATCACGGGCATGAGATAAAATTACTTTAGCTTATTTTATTCCTTATATGTTTGACTCTTGATTAGTTTAGGCTATTATAGTTTGACCTTATTTAGTGACCTTAATCTCGTCATCTTCCCTGAGGAGACGACCCTGAAGTACTACGACGATAGTCGTATACTTGCGACACTTTATTTTTCACTCGAAATTATCCAACACTAATGGAAATAGGCTTGATAGAAACAACTATTTTGGGGTAAACAACTGCTTACTAAACATCTATTTAACTGTTTGACTTGATCAAAGTAGATAAAACCCCTCCAAATAGCTCTTTTTTGTCAAAAAGTTGTTGTTGTCAAACACCCCCCAAAGTTCATTATGTACTAAATCATATTTTGTGGAGTTAAGATTTCTTTCTGATAGTAAGCATACACATTTATTTTAGTAAAGTTTATATTGTAGATGCTAGGAAACAATAAATATACAATGCATTTGTTCGATTTTTCCCTAGAAGTAAAAGGTCAAAGGAATTATTCTTTATAACTCCCCCTACATATGATTACGCCAAAAATCATATTTGAAAAATTGTTAAACTAAAGTATATACTGGTACAACAAATTAGCCTTTTTTTTTCTGTTATCTTGAAAATAATTATGAGAATATCATTATCACCGAGGTTCTTCAATGAAGCGACAATTTATTAAGAACAAAACATTTCTATTTTCATTATGGAACCATCATGATCACCCACCCCATTTTAGAGGAACCTTTACACCCTGTTTAGACCTAGCGAAACCAGGTATCGAGAAAGTGCAAAGGAAAAAAAAAAGGGAAGAAAAAAGGGTAATAGGAAGTTTTTTTTTTCTCCAATCTTATTTGGATGTACGAAAATATGGGGGGGGGGGCTTAAGAAGTAGAATTACTTAGTCTGCCTCAGTTCTTAACATTTAGTATTGAAGTGCACTCTCCTCATTTTTCTCTATTTCAAACATAGCAGTCATGAATCTAAATCAAACACCAATCCTCAATTCAAACTAATAAAAAAGGTATACTCCATTCCATTGATTTCATCATCCGCTTCAATTGTTTTTGCTTTTGATAAATTAAACTCACAAAACTAAGAAAACCTCTGTCTGTTCTTCATAGAAGTGGAGACATCAAATTTCACATAGAGCCTAAACTTTGAACAGAACAAAAAATTCAGCAACATCAAGAAATAGGGCATGGCAAATCAGACCCAATCCATCAATGAAAGGTGAAACTCATACATGAACAAGTGATCACTTTACACTTTAATTGAAGATTAAATGAGGGGAAGAGTGGCAAGGAACTTGATAAGACCCATCATCTCAACTTCATGCTATGGATTCGCAGACATTGTTAACGAGAGGTGCCTCGATCTACAAAGCTAGGATCAGATGCATAGAGAGACAAAGAGAGGAGAGTGATAGAGTAAGAATGACAACAACGTCAAAAGAGGAGAGAGAAAATTAAGGTTCGGCCCAATGGATTCATGCTTCACAACTTTCTCATAGGTTTCCTCTCAAATTTGGAAGATAGTTAAATTACTTGTTTTAAATCATCTTTCCGCCAAATTTTCTTCCACATTTTTTTCCTTTATGATTTTCTTAAGCCAAACATAAGAAAAAGAATCACTTTCCCAAATTTTTTCTTTCCGCCAAATTTTCTAAGGTCTAAACGGGCCCTTAGAATCTTCATCTTCTTCACTTAAGTGATATCATTAGCTCAACTTACTGTTCTTAAATTCCAAGTGTTTACGTGCAAGCTTTCAAACTTATACTACAAAAATGCATGCTTATTTTGATAGAATTTCTAACAGGAACCCATTGAAAATTCGATCGTCGGAAGGATTTTCCAATGAAATGTTTGATGGAATCCGTTGCCAAAATGATTGAAAATTCGATGGTCGAGAAAACGGTCGGGGTCGTAGAAAAACTAGTCGAAAATGGCTAATCTCATCGAAAATTTCATCGAAAATAGCTAATCCTATTGGAAATTGCGTTGAAAAATTGGTCGGGTCTGTCAAAAATTAATGAACCCACCGAAAACAACTTGTATTTTGGTAGTATATATATACTACGAAAATGCATGCTTTGTTTGATGGAGTTTCTGATGAAAACCCATTGGAAATTTGATCATCGGAAGGATTTTAAGACGGAATCCATCGGGAAATGATTGAAAATTCATTGGTCCAAAAAAACAGCTGAGCCTGTCGAAAAACCACTAAAAAATGGCTAATCCCATTGAAAATTCCATAAAAAATAGTTAATCCCATTGAAAATTACGTCGAAAAATTGGTCAGATCCATTGAAAAATTGGTCGGGTCCATCTAAAATTGATAAACCCGTCAAAAATAGCACATATTTTTGTAATTAGTTATGCATCATCTCAGTTGTTCCTGTAATTTTATTTTGTTTCTATTGGATAACTTGACATTTGCGATAATACGCCTCAAATTTTTTTACAATCCTTCAACTCTTTATTCAAGAATATTTATCAATGAAAAATGTCAAAAATCAATTGTTTCATGGTATTCAGTCTTATCCATGATTGAAAGCTTCGTAGTTTCAAGTTAAAGCATGGTTTGAAAGCTTATTAAGGCATGTTATTGTAACGCCCCAACCATCTATGAGTGTGAATGTGTATTGTAAGGGGACCTTGTCCCCACATTGTCAATTTGAAAGAAAGATATCAAGTTTAAAAGTTCCATGCCCAAAAAGCATATCAACAAGGCCTTTCACTTTTGAGTTTGGTGGGTTTGATTTGTGGCCAAATTGTTGGACTTGCCGCGTTAGTGTGCTATATCGTGTGATTTTGGGTGGGTTCATTAAATTTGGTATCAGTGACATGGTGATATTCCTGGTATAATAGGGGGAGTGGGCGCCACACATGGAGACTGGTGGTAGTGACATCGTTAGCTAATGCCCTCTAGAAGCCCATATTGTTTAGGGAGGAGATTCGAGTCCCGTGACGAGGACGTACATTAACTATGGAGGGGACTTGAGGGCTGCGAGAAGGACCTCGCGTTCTATAAGTAGGGGAGCATGAAACACCCCAACCATCTGTATGTGTATATAAGGGGACTTTGTCCCACATCGTCAATTTGAAGGAAAGATATCAAATTTATAAGTTCCATGCCCACAAAGCATTTCAACAAGGCCTTCCACTTTGGTTTTGGTGGTTTGATTTGTTCTTTTAATTGTTGGACTTCTCACATTATTGGCCTGTGTTGTGTGATTTTGGGTCAGTTCGTTACAATTATGCTCTTGAGCTTTAAAAGCTTAATTAGGAATGCTATCCTCTTGAACTTTAGAGGATGCCAAACATCTCTTCGTGTTATGGTAACTAGGGTGCAAAGTAGCCTACAAGCACGAAAGACTAAAATTTTATCCCTAACGAGGAAGCTCATCTTGGTCGACGCTTTGCTGGTGGTGTTGGGAAATCACATTAGGCTAATTTTTAGATTACCTTAGTGAATAGTGGATATGGTTGATAAGATTATTATACGATTTTTCAATGCCACGGCAAAAGGGAAGTGCTCGATACATTGGATTAAGAAGGACACCTCCAGATTGTCAAAAAGATTGGGGGGTTTTGGCATTGAAGATATAAGATCATTTACTCCTTGCTTATGCGAGACACATAATGAATACATACCAAAACATACCTCTTACTATCTAAAATCTATTTTCCCAAATACTTGGTGGCATCACCTATTGTTGCCGCTAGAGTAACGACACAAAGCAAACTGCAAAGCTGGGGAGAAAGGGACTAGTGTAGGTAGAAAAGAAATTTTGAAGAGGGCTCAGATGGATTATAGGGAAAGGCATGCAATAAAATTACAGTTGAATCCAACATATAGATATTGGAACAACCACCTATATTTCAAAACCACCAACACACAACAAGCAAGCAATAGAGAAAAGTCAATGAGCTTTTTGATAAGAGCAAGAGAGACTGGAACTATAGCCTAACAAGAGGCTCCTATGTGATAACCAACCACATCCTTGCTATGGCCATTATGTTTGAGGTAAGTTACGACACATTTGTATGACATCATAGCAATAAAAGTAAATATATAGTTAGATCTAAACATTCTTGGTTCATAACAAGAGGAGGTGAAAATGAGATTTTGAAGATTATGGTCAAATGTGAACATTTTTTGGAGCCTATGGATTTGTAACAAGTGGAAGATATTGTTTTTTTTAATGTGATTCACTATGGAATTTCCACTGGATAGACCCGATGGTGTAGGGGACTAAATCAATAAGGGTTGTGCCCATTTTGCTCCAAAAGAAGAAGAAACAAGAAAACATTTATTCCAAGATTGTGCCTTCGCTAGTGATTTTTGACAACAAGTAGCTTGTGACTCAGAGCATAAGGTAGTTGGCTTACAATATTGGTTGAGGGACTGTTAGCTGAATTCCAATGTAAATTAAAGTGTCGCAAGTATACAGCTTTCGCTGTAGTACTTGAGGGTCATTTTCTTAGGGATGATGGAAAGACTTAGGTAACTGAAAACTAACATTACCTAAACCTAATGAGATACTTGATTTAGAAAATTTCAACTAAGTAATAAAAAGGGCCTCAACAAAGAGAAAAAAATCAAGGAAAACTTGAAGAAATAACCATTTGGAGACCTAAAACATAAAACAAGGAAAACCACACTCTAAACTTGAAGAAATAACGATTAGGAAACCTAAGTAACCAAACCAAACTACTAAGCCTCACAATTAAGAAATCTAAGGAAATGAACTTGAAGGAATAATGAATAAGAAAAACTAAAGTAAAGATCAACGCAACTAAACTACCTTAAACACTCTAAATCTAGCAAGGAGGACTAGTAACAAAGTAAATAAGTCGAACTTATCAAAACATGCTGAACCAATTAGCAATCTAACCATGTCAAACCATTGTTCGTGCCATAACGAACATCGAAACCATGTAAACCATATCAAGCCATCTATGCAACAAAACCATAGCAAACTAAGTCAAGCTAAAATCATATCAACAAAAGAATTCGAGCCAAAGCACATCGAATAACTTGATCTGAACGCATCCAACCACAATAGTCAACCAACCAAAATCTACCATTAATTGAGCTTAATGATCAAACCTAACGCAACTGATAATAATAGCAACTCAACTCAACTTAGACCAAGCTAATCAAAGAAATAACAACTCAAGATAATCAAACGAGGCTAAATCAGGGAGAGGGGACAAACACGACATTACTCAACCAGATTCACCAAATGCACAAACTAGGAACAACCCAAAATCATTATCAAGTTTGCAAGCTTCCAACACAGATTCAATAATTTGCATCTGCTCAACCAAATCAGAACTTTAATCAACTCAGTATCAAGACTTAATCAAATAACAGAACAACATATTGAGCAATAGAGGAGAGGGGATTCGAAGGCATAGGCATATGGAACGGAATAAGCGTAGCAAACCAGAGCAAGGAAAGGTTCGAATTCGACCCTCCATGGCCCAGAGAATCAGAATCGTGCTTCACCCATGGCTAACAATAGCGAAAACGCCATAACCGCGTGTGTTGAAATGAAACAGCGGAAGGGATGTGATGTGCTAAGCAAGGGAATGGAGAGATTAAGTCTCCAAGAACCAAAGAAAAACAAGAACAAAGGAAAGAAAAAGAGAAAACCGTAAACTAGCCTAAACTAGTTTCTGTTCAAGTAAAGAGAAAGAAGGATAATCTAGTATGAAGAAGGATAAGACACACCACCTTGATCACTCTAGGGCTCTTAATCACACTTAGGGATAAGACACACCACCCTAAGTAAGATTAAGACTCACTTGAACACCACTTTGATTAGCCAAATCAAAGATAAGCAAGAGAGAATTTAAATGAGAGAGAATGAACTCTATCTTTTCATATATGTTAAATCTGAATATTACAACCTTGAATGAGCATATATATAGAGGGGGAAGGCCTAAGGGATGATTACAAGCTGCATTGGGATTCAAATGGACAGCCAATGGGAGCAAATAGCCAAAAAGTAAGCAAAGTACAAAAGGTGAAAGTGACAAGCTACCTCTCGCTTTCAGAGCACAACCTCCAACTTCAAACAGCTATAACTTCTGCAATTCTTTCCCAAATAAGCTCCAACAGGTGTTGTTAGAAAGCTTGGAAATTACAGTTTTAGATGGATTAAGTTAGAATGGATTTGGAGATACTGTTTGAAATTTGTGGTCCAAAACGTCCAGGCTGTCGAAACTTGATCAGATTCTGCAACATTCTAAAAGTGACTTCATTTGACTTATTTCCCAATGACTTAAACTAGAACTCTTGTATGTCCTTGAATCTTACATATTAAGGGTTCCAAAAAGTGGATTTACCGCTTCTTAAATCCAATTTAAGCTTGAATAATCAAGCTCACAATACCGGGCTGATGTGCTGAATTTTGGGCAAGTTGGGCAGTCGTGATGTCCTTGATGATTTGAGCTAATTCTTGTGCCTTGGACTGCTTTTCTTGACTTGGTTGGACAGTAGGGATGTTGACTTGATCATTACGGTCTTGATCCCCATCATTCTCCCCTTGTTGAGAAGAATTTACCCTTAAATTCTCCAAGGTATCATCTTCCAAGTATGGTGATAGATCAGCCACATTGAAGGAGGCGAATACTCCATACTCTCAGGGCAAATTGATCTTGTAGGCATTGTTGTCAATCCTCTCCAATACTTGAAAAGGATCGTCAGCCCTAGGCATGAGCTTTGACTTGCGTTTGGAGGGAAAACGCTATTTCCTTAAGTGCACCCAAACGAGATCACTGGGGTTGAAGATGATTTGCTTTCTATGCTTGTTTGCTTGGGCTTGTTAAGAGGCATTGGATTGCTCAATCTTACCCTTGATCTTCTTATGTATCTCTTGGATCTCTTGTACTCTCTTGGTTGCCTCCACATTAGGCTTGGAGTCCATGGAATGTGGGGTGAGATCAAGAGGGGAGAGTGGCTCAATCCCATAAACCACCTTGAAAGGGGACATCCCCGTGGTCTGGCTAGGAGTCTTGCTGTAGGCAAATTCGGCGTGAGCTAGGAGTTGATCCCATGACTTGAGATTGGACTTGATCAAGCTCCTCAAAAGCACTCACAAGGTCCTATTAGTAACCTCAGTTTGCCCATCCGTTTGGGGGTGGCAAGTGGTGCAATACTTGAGCTTGGTCCCCAATTTCTTCCATAAGGTTACCCAAAAATGGCTCAAGAAATTAGTGTCCCTATCTGACACTATGGACCTTAGAATCCCATGGAGCTTAACCACCTCATTAATGTACTGGTCGGCTATGTAGGTGGCATCATGGGTCTTGTTGCAAAGGATGAAGTGTGCCATCTTAGAAAATCGATCAACCTCTACAAGGATGGAGTCCTTGTTCCTTTGAGTTCGTGGAAACCCAAGTATGAAGTCCATGCTAACATCTTCCCATGGGAAGCTTAGAACTAGCAAGGGTGTGTAAAGGCCTTGAGGAAGGGTGTGGCTCTTGGCCATTTGACACACTACATACCTCTTGATCACATCTTGCACATCCTTATCCATGCAAGGCCAAAAATAATGCTCCTTAAGTATGATAAGGGTCTTCTTTTCCCAAAAGTGGCCAGCTAGGGATCCTCCATGGACCTCACGGATCAAAAGCTCTCTTGTTCCACAATTTGGGACACAAAGCTGTGTGCCCTTAAACAAGTATCCTTCTTGAACCGGGAACTCTCCCTTGGGGTGTCTCTTGCATTCATTGAACAACTCCCCAAAATCCCTATCCTTGGCATATAGTGACTTCAAATGCTCAAATCCAAGAACACAAGCATCAAGTTGAAACAGTAAGAGATACCTTCTTGAAAGAGCATCGGCACCATTGTTCAACTTCGGTTTGCAAGTACTCTACCCACTTGGCATGGCAAGAGTTGAGCTTGTGTTGCCCTTGATTGTACTTGAGGGCCTCATAATCGGAGTGTAGAATGAACTCATTTGCCACCAAGTAGTGGCTCCAATACTCAAGTGACCGAATGATAGCATAGAATTCTTTGTCGTAGGTGGAGTGCTTCCTCTTAGAATCATAAAGCTTCTCACTATAAAGAAGGCAATGGGGCGGCCTTCTTGAGAGAGAACCCCACCAATACAAACTCCAGATGCATCACACTCCACTTTAAAGATCTTCTCAAAGCATGGTAAGGCTAGCACCGGGGCTTGAGTGAGCTTCTTCTTGATCTCCTCAAAGGGTTGTTGTGCCTTTGGGTTCCACTTGAATGATGCTTGCTTGAGTACTTCGGTCATCGGGGTCGTGATTGTGCTAAAGTCCCGAATGAACTACCTATAGAAGGAGGCTAGTCCATGGAAACTTCGCACATCATGAATGCTTGAAGGTGTAGGCCAAGACCGAATGGCTTCAATCTTACTTTCATCCACCTTGATTCCTTGAGCCGTGACAATGTAGCCCAAAAATATAACTTCTTGGGTGAAGAATTGATGTACCCATGGGAGGCAATGAGAGTGAGCAAGTGCAAGGGCAAGCAACCCCAACCCCCAAGGAATTCCAAGAAGCCACCCAAGTCATGAGGAAGCTCATAGAAGACCAAGGCCATGACCCAACAATTTTGGTCAGCAAGTGCAGCAACTTGTTGACCCTAATCACCTAGGCGAAAGGTGGTTTAGGCCCATTTAATTGCCTTGGGTTTTAATTTTAGGAAGTTATCTTTCCAATAAGCCAAATTACAAGTCATTTGGACTTCATTTGCCCACCCAACTCTGCTCCTAAAGTCAACCTATATAAACTGCCCAGAAAACCCATTTCAGTACCCAGTTTTGTGGTTCCAATTTCTCCATCATTAGGTGAACTTTGGAACTATCAAATCCAATTTTTGAAACCCTTTTGGAGTGTACTGAAAGTCCAGAAAAGGAGTTGGAAGTCAAGTCTTTGGTTGAGGTATCAAAAGCAAGCAAATCAGAAAGGGGTGCAGGCCACTGGCAGCAAATATATCCTGATGCTTTTCAGGCTACAAATTTCAAATAGATGGGAATTTGGAGCTACAAGAGGCCAATCTGGAAACTAGACTTCTAGAGATTTCTTCCAGATTTGGAAGGAACCCATTTGGGAAAGTATTTTGAAAGTTATGCTCATTGGAAGTTGATGCTGCAATCCTGAAAAGTGCTGACAACTTTTTACTTTTGCTTTTGTACTTGTTGCTTTTTGGTCCCCCTTCACCCTTTGCTTATGGATGGTTTGTTGCCTAGTTTTTGTGATTTTTTTTTTCTGATTGTAAGGCCTATAATAGTAGAAGGAACCTCAGCTTGTAATCACTTTTGAATGAATGCATTTAGGTTGAGTTCAAACTCCCTTGTTTCTCTCTCTACTCTTGCTTATCACTAGCCTAGCTCTCTAGTGTGGTGCTCAAGAGTCCTTAAAGATCAATTGAGTGGTGATATGTTATCTCCTTTGATCCTTAAGGAGGGCTCTAAGTGAACTTGGTGGTGATATCTTATCCAAGTAAGCTTAGTTTTTCAACTTGTTCGTTTGATTGTTTGCAAACCCTTCTTCTTCTCTTCCATTTTGCTTCTCTACTTGAGATCCCTTCTTTGATCTTCATTTCAAGGTCTTAGAAGTGCATCAAGTGGTATCAGAGCTATTGGCTACTCTCCTTGGCCATAGCTTCCAACCCCAAACACAAAAACTAACCCAAAGCTTCACACCTGTAGCTTGCGTTCACACCCAGCAGCAAAGTGGCACGATCGTGCCACCACCAATTTCCACCGTGCCATTCCAGCAAACTAGCACGACCCCTCGTGCTCTTGAGCACCACCGTGCCCCTTCCAAACCGTGCCTAAACACTCAATTCCTCTCTAAAAAAGAACTAACATGTCTTCAAGTACTTCCCTAGAAGAAAAGTTTGAGCAACTCTTGAAGCTAAATGTTGAAAAGGATGCTCAACTTGGGTATCTTAGGAAGCAACTAGACCAAGCTATGAGGAACAACCGAACAGAGATTCGAAGCTCTCACTCTAGTTACTCCCACTCGGTAGAAGAAGAATCCGAAGGCAACCCATTTGCCTCAAGTGATGAGGAACTTGAGAGGAGGCCAAGAAGAGTAAGGAGAGGTAAGCAATTTGCCTTGGATTTCAAAGTGGAGATCCCAGAGTTTGAAGTCCAACTCAACCCGGATGAGTTCATAGAATGGATGAACACCGTTGAAAGGGTCTTCGAATACAAAGATTTACCGGATGACAAGAAGGCAAAACTCGTGGCTCTTAAACTTCATAAGTATGCTTCAATATGGTGGAGTAATGTAGTGTCTAAAAGGGCTAGAAAAGGGAAGGATAAGATTAGGTCTTCGAGGAAAATAAAGGATAAACTTAAGGCTAAATTCCTACCCCCCCACTACCTACAAGACAACTACACCAAACTCCATAACCTTAGACAAGAATCTAAGAATGTGACCTACAAGACAACTACACCAAACTCCATAACCTTAGACAAGAATCTAAGAATGTGGAGGAATACACCCGTGAGTTTGAAAGACTTTTCATGATTTGTGTCCTTAGGGAGAATGAGGACTAAACTATTGTGAGATATTTGGGAGGATTGAATGACTCCATTAGGAATGTTGTAGAATTGCAACATTATACCACTCTTGATGAGGTTTGCTCCCTAGCTCACAAAGTTGAACAACAAAGGAAAGCCAAATTCAAGAAAGAACTCCCTAAGCCTCCACAAAGAGCCTACCCATTCAACAAGGGGAGTTTACCCTACACTCCTAAACGCACAAACACCCCCATGCCATATTCCCTTCCCAAGCCAAACACATTCAAGCCACCCCTCAACACATTTGAGAAGAGAAGGTGCTACAAGTGCCAAGGTTTTGGGCACATAGCTTCAGATTGTCCCAATAGGAAGGTCATTACCTTGGTTGAATATCAAGCACTTGAGCAAGCCGAGTTAGGGGAGGAAGGGAGTGATAAGGAGGTTCACTTGATGGAGATAGAGGAGGAGTGTATTGAGAGGGCGGATAAAGGAGAGTTACTCGTGCTTAGGAGAGCTTTGAGTGGTCATAAGGTTCCAAACCGAGAAGAACAACGAGAGAACATATTCCACACCCGGTGCACCGTCAATGGCAGTGTGTGCTTACTCATTGTGGATGGAGGTAGTTGTTCCAATGTGGCCTCAACTACTTTGGTGGAGAAGCTCCAACTCAAGACCGAACCTCACCCTCATCCATATTCAATTCAATGGCTCAATCAAGGTAAAGGTCTCCAAGTCTCTACTTGTTGTTTGATTGGATCATCTATTGGTAAAAGTTATAGAGATGATTTGTTGTGTGACATCCTTCCCATGGATGCTTGTCACATTTTGTTGGGGAGACCTTGGCTCTTTGATCGTAGGGTCATGCATGATGGTTACCAAAACACATATACCCTACTCAAAGATAACCGAAAAATCACACTTGCCCCTTTAGCCCCACATCAAATCACCAAGCCCAAAACCAAAGAGGATCCTAAGAGGGGAGAAATGTTACTATACCTCCTTGAACCCACACTCTTGTCTTCCCACTATGAGTACAAAACCTTTAAGGAAATGATCCTCTACACACCCCCACAAGATAAAACCGAAGCCCTCTTCACCGATTAGCCTCTCAACTCCTCAAAAAGTTTTCCCATGTCTTTTCCAAAGAGATACCTTCCGGTCTACCCCCTCAAAGATACATACAACACCACATAGACCTCATTCCCAGGGCCATTTTACCAAACAAGTCGGCATATAGAATGAACCCCAAGGATACTTTGGAGATTCAAAGGCAAGTGGAGGAGTGGGTTTCCAAGGTTTTGGTGCGTGAAAGTTTGAGTCCTTATGCCGTACCCGCCCTTCTTGTGGCCAAGAAGGATGGTTCTATGAGGATGTGTGTGGATAGCCGGGCCATCAACAAGATTACCATCAAATACCGGCATCCCATACTAAGGCTATAAGACATGCTTGATGAACTCCATGGGTCTAGGGTCTTTTCCAAGATAGACCTAAGGAGTGGGTACTACCAAATCCGGATCCAAGAAGGGGATGAGTGGAAGACCGGCTTCAAGACCAAGATGGGGCTTTGTGAATGGCTAGTCATGCCATTTTGCCTTTCCAATGCCCCAAGCACATTCATGAGGCTAATGAACCAAGTGTTCAAGCCATTTCTTGGGAAATTTGTATTGGTATACTTTGATGACATATTAGTGTTTAACAAGACCGAAGAAGAGCATTTTGATCACCTCAAGCAAGTCATGGTGGTCCTTGAACAAGAACAACTCTATGGGAACCTCAAGAAGTGCTCATTCTTTACACTTGAAGTGGTGTTCTTGGGATACATAGTTTCGGGCCAAGGTATTAGTGTTGATCAAAGCAAGGTGGAAGCAATGAAGATGTGGCCCATTCCCACCTCCATGCATGATGTTAGGAGCTTTCATGGCTTAGCTTCCTTTTATAGGAGGTTCATACGCCGATTTAGCTCCATTGCCGCCCCCATGACCGAGGTGTTGAAGGGAAGCAAGTTGATTTGGACACCACAAGCACAAAAGTCATTTGATGAACTCAAAGAGAAGCTAACTCATGCACCGGTCCTAGCTCTCCCATGCTTTGACAAGGTGTTTGAAGTTGAGTGTGATGCCTCCGGAGTGGGCATAGGTGCGGTTTTGATCCAAGAAGGAAGGCCCCTTGCTTACTTTAGTGAAAAGCTAAGTGAGTCAAGGAGGAAGTATTCAACATATGATAAGGAGTTCTTTGCTATCATCCCAGCCCTAGAACATTAGACTCAATACTTGATAGCCAATGAGTTCATCTTGCATTCCGACCATGAAGCTCTAAAGTACATCCAAGGCCAACACAAGTTGAACTCTCGGCATGTAAAATAGGTTGAGTACTTGCAATCATTCCACTTCGTGATCAAGCACAAGTTCGGGAAGCTCAATCAAGGTGTGGATGCCATGTCTAGAAGGCACCTCCTTTTGTTCCAACTTGGGTCATGTGTGCTTGGATTCAAACATCTCAAGTCCTTGTACAAAGATGATGAAGACTTCAAGGAGATTTATGAGGCATGTCTAGCTCACCCAAAGGGAGATTTCTCATTGCAAGAGGGGTACTTGTTCAAAGGTAACCGGTTGAGTGTACCAAGGAGTGGCACACGTGAGTTTATACTTAGAGAGAATCATGGTGGGTCTCTTGCCGGCCACTTTGGAGAGGACAAGACCTACACCATGGCCAAAGAGCACTACTATTGGCCCCACATGCTTAAGGACATCCAAGACTTGGTCAAGAGGTGCTATACTTGTCAAATGGCTAAGAGCCATACACTTCCTCAAGGGCTCTACACACCATTGCCTACACCACAAGGGCCATGGCTAGATGTGAGTATGGATTTCATACTTGGTCTCCCACGCACCCAACGCAACAAAGACTCCATTTTGGTGGTGGTTGATCGGTTTTCCAAGATGGCCCATTTCATAGCTTGCCACAAGACCAATGATGCTTCTCACATTGCCGAGATGTACTTCAAGGAAATAGTAAGGCTCCACGGCATTCCCCTTACTATAGTCTCAGATAGGGACTCAAAGTTCCTAAGTCATTTTTGGATCACACTTTGGCGAAAGTTGGGCACCAAGTTGAAGTTTAGTACTACTTGCCACCCTCAAACGGATGGCCAAACCGAAGTGGTGAACCGAACGTTGGGTACTTTGCTAAGGGTCCTAGTGAAGAAGAATTTGAAGGGTTGGGATCTCCTACTTGCACATGCCGAGTTTGCCTACAATAGGGCCCCAAGTAGGACCACCAACGAGTCACCCTTCAAGGTGGTGTATGGTCAAAACCCACTTGGCCCTCTTGACCTTCTACCCATACACCAAGAGAAGATGAATGTTGAGGCTAGCAAGAGGGTGAAGGAAATTCAAGAGCTCCACAAGAAGGTACAAGATCAAATTGAGAAGTCCAATGAGAGGTACAAGAGTCAAGCCAACAAGCACCGCAAGCAAGCCTTGTTCAAACTGGGAGACCTAGTTTAGGTGCACTTAAGGAAGGAACGATTTCCCTCCAAAAGGAAATCCAAGCTCTTACCACGGGCCGATGGGCCTTTTGAGGTCCTTGAAAAGATCAATGACAATGCCTACAAGATTGATCTTCCGGGAGATTATGGGGTCTCTTGTACATTCAATGTGGCGGACCTTAAGCCTTACTTTGATGATGATCACCTCCAGAATTTGAGGGCGAATTCTCTCCAACAAGGGGAGGATGGTGTACCCATGGGAGGAAATGAGAGTGAGCAAGTGAAACAGCAGGCAACCCCAACCCCCAAGGAAGTCCAAGAAGCCACCCAAGTCATGAGGAAGCTCATAGAAGACCAAGGCCATGACCCAACAATTTTGGTCAGCAAGTGCAGCAACTTGTTGACCCTAATCACCTAGGCGAAAGGTGGTTTAGGCCCATTTAATTGCCTTGGGTTTTAATTTTAGGAAGTTATCTTTCCAATAAGCCAAATTACAAGTCATTTGGACTTCATTTGCCCACCCAACTCTGCTCCTAAAGTCAAGCTATATAAACTGCCCAGAAAACCCATTTCAGTACCCAGTTTTGTGGTTCCAATTTCTCCATCATTAGGTGAACTTTGGAACTATCAAATCCAATTTTTGAAACCCTTTTGGAGTGTACTCAAAAGTCCAGAAAAGGAGTTGGAAGTCAAGTCTTTGGTTGAGGTATCAAAAGCAAGCAAATCAGAAAGGGGTGCAGGCCACTGGCAACAAATATATCCTGATGCTTTTCAGGCTACAAATTTCAAATAGATGGGAATTTGGAGCTGCAAGAGGCCAATCTGGAAACTAGACTTCTAGAGATTTCTTCCAGATTTGGAAGGAACCCATTTGGGAAAGTATTTTGAAAGTTATGCTCATTGGAAGTTGATGCTGCAATCCTGAAAAGTGCTGACAACTTTTTACTTTTGCTTTTGTACTTGTTGCTTTTTGGTCCCCCTTCACCCGTTGCTTATGGATGGTTTGTTGCCTAGTTTTTGTGATTTTTTTTTCTGATTGTAAGGCCTATAATAGCAGAAGGAACCTCAGCTTGTAATCACTTTTGAATGAATGCATTTAGGTTGAGTTCAAACTCCCTTGTTTCTCTCTCTACTCTTGCTTATCACTAGCCTAGCTCTCTAGTGTGGTGCTCAAGAGTCCTTAAAGATCAATTGAGTTGTGATATGTTATCTCCTTTGATCCTTAAGGAGGGCTCTAAGTGAACTTGGTGGTGATATCTTATCCAAGTAAGCATAGTTTTTCAACTTGTTCCTTTGATTGTTTTTAAACCCTTCTTCTTCTCTTCCATTTTGCTTCTCTACTTGAGATCCCTTCTTTGATCTTCATTACAAGGTCTTATAAGTGCATCAAGAATGAACACTTCTTCAAATTACCATAGAGCTTTTCTTTCTCAAGGACCTTCATGACTTGGGTGAGATGATCAAGGTGTTCTTCCTCAGTTTGATTATAAACCAAAATGTCATCAAAGTAAACTACAACAAAGTGTCAAATGAATGGTCTAAACACTTGGTTCATTGGTCTCATAAAAGTGCTTGGGGTATTTGAAAGTCCAAAGGACATGACTAACCACTCATACAATCCCCCGTTGGTTTTGAATGCGGTTTTCCACTCATCCCCTTCCCTAATCCGAATTTGGGAATACCCACTCCTTAAGTCCACTTTGGAAAAGACTCTTGAACCATGAAGCTCATCCAACATGTCCTCCAATCTAGGTATGGGATGCCTATACTTAATGGTGATCTTGTTTATGGCTCGGCTATCCACACACATCCTCATTGAACCATCTTTCTTTGGGACTAGGAGGGCGGGCACAACACATGGGCTAAAACTTTCCCTCACAAGACCCTTGGCTATCAACTCCTCAACTTGCCTTTGGATTTCCATGGTTTCTTTTGGGTTCATTCTATATACCAGTTTATTTGGGAGGATAGCTCCGAGAATAAGGTCAATGTGATGTTGGATGGTTCTTTTTGGAGGGAGGCCATGGGGTATATCTTCCGGGAACACATAGGAAAATTGCTCAAGTAAAGAGATGGTAAGAGGGTGAGTTTGGGAGGGAGGAGTTTTGGCTTCTTCAAGGGAGAAGAGTAACCATTCTCTTAAAGCCTTGAACTCATGTTGTGAGGCCTTAAGGAAGGGTTCTCCAAACGTAAGTAGCATTTCGGTTTGATCTTGGTTCTTTTGTGGTTTGGACATTGTGAGTTGAGAGGGAGAAAGCGGGGCTAGGGTGATTTTCTTTCCATCCTTGGTGAAAGTATAAGTGTTTAAGTAACCATCATGCAAGACTCTCCTATCAAATAACCAAGGTCTCCCTAGTAGAATATGACAAGCATCCATGGGTATAATATCACACCAAAGTTCATCATGATAATTCTTGCTTATGCTCAAAGAAATAAGGCATCTAGAGTCAACTTGGAGGCCTATACTTGGCCAAGGTGATAACTCTTCGGTTTGGGCACTCTGAAGCTATGTGACCCAAGCCTTGGCACTTGTAACACCTCTGGTTGGAGTTAGTACCGAATAGGGGTTTGTTTTGTGGAGTTGGGTTCTTTAAGGGGGTGTTGGGAAGAGAGGTTGTGGGTTTAGAGGGGGGTTGGAAACTCCCCTTGTTGAAGGGTGAGCTCTTAAGTAAAGGAGGCTTGGGTAGGTCTTTCTTGAAAGGCTTGGACTTCTTTTGTTGTTCAACTCTATGGGCTAGGACACAAACATCATCAAAAGGAGAGTGTTGTTGAAGTTCAACTACATGAGTATACCTTGGATGAAGACCACTCAAGTACCTCACAATAGTTTGATCTTCACTTTCTTGAATGTCACATTTGATCAAGAGTTTCTCAAACTCCCTTATGTATTCTTGAACACTCAAACTCCCTTGTTGAAGATTATGGAGTTTAGAGTAGTTGTCTTGAAGGTAAGAGGGAGGAAGGAAACGATCCTTCAACTTTATTCTCATCTTCTCCCAACTTCTAATATTTGCCTTACCTCTCTTAGCCCTTTTCTTAATCAAGTTCTCCCACCATAGAGAGGCATACTTTGGTAGCTTAAGTGCTACCAACTTCACCGTTTTGTCTTCGGGTACATCCTTGTACTCAAAAACCCTCTCTACGGTTTGTAGCCACTCAAGAAACTCATCCGGATCCAAACGACCTTCAAACTCCGGAATCTCGACCTTGAAATCCAAGGAAGGATGGGAGTTTCTTTGATTTCTTCTTGTTCTTGGACGACCTTCATCACTAGAGGAAGCAAAGGGGTTGCTTTCCTCTTCTTCATTGTTTTGCTCAGATTCGAAAGACTGACGGAAAGGAGTACTTTGAAGGTTCCTTCTTTGGTTGCTCATGGATTTTGCAGGTTGCTTCTTCATGTATTCATTTTGGCTCCTCACTTCTTCAAAGTTTCTCATGAGGGCCTCAAATCTTTCCTCCAAGCTCATGCTACTAGTCATGCTTGAGCTAGGTGGCTTTAGACAAGTGTAATAGCATGGGTGAGGGTTCGTACAATCGTGCTAGTGTTGCACAGTGTGACCGTGCTAACTCTTTGCCTGGCATGAGTGGAAGCAATAAGTTTAGTGATTTGTGTTTGGGAATGTGTTTGGGTTGGAAGCTAGGCTAAGAGGGTAGCCTAAGCTCTGATACCAAATATGATGTGCCAAGTAAGGGAATGGAGACATTAAGTCTCCAAGAACCAAAGCAAAACAAGAACGAAGGAAAGAAAAAGAGAAAATTGTAAACTAGCCTAAACTAGTTTCGGTTCAAGCAAAGAGAAACAAGGATAATCTAGTATGAAGAAGGATAAGACACACCACCTTAACCACTCTAGGACTCTTAATCACAGTTAGGGATAAGACACACCACCCTAAGTAAGATTAAGACTCGCTTGAACACCACTTTGATTAGCCAAATCAAAGATAAGCAAGAGAGAATTTAAATGAGAGAGAATGAACTCTATCTTTTCATATATGTCAAATCTGAATATTACAACCTTGAATGAGCATATATATAGAGGGGGAAGGCCTAAGGGATGATTACAAGCTGCATTGGGGTTCAAATGGACAGCCAATGGGAGCAAAGAACCAAAAAGTAAGCAAAGTACAAAAGGTGAAAGTGACAGGCTACCTCTCGTTTTCAGTGCAGAACCTCCAACTTCAAACAACTATAACTTCTGCAATTCTTTCCGAAATAAGCTCCAACAGGTGTTGTTAGAAAGCTTGGATATTACATTTTTATATGGATCAAGTTAGAATGGATTTGGAGATATGATTTGAAATTTGTGGTCCAAAGCGTCCAGGCTGTCGAAACTGGATCAGATTCTACGACATTCTAAAAGTGAGCCCATTTGACTTATTTCCCAATGACTTAACCTAGAACTCTTGATATGTCCTTGAATCTGACATATTAAGGGTTCCAAAAAGTGGATTTGCAACTTCTTAAATCCAATTTAAGCTTGAATAATCAAGCTCACAAAACCGGGTTGGTGGGTTGGATTTTGGGCAGATTGGGCAGCCGTGATGTCCTTGATGTTTTGAGCTAATTCTTGTGCCTTGGACTCCTTTTCTTGACTTGGTTGGACAGTAGGGATGTTGACTTGATCATTAGGGGCTTGATCCCTATTAGGATGACTAAAATTTACCAAAATTAACATCCAATCCTTACAAAAACATGCTAAAATTATGAATTACAACAAAAAAACATGAAATTGAAGCATAATTACAAGAATTCGAAACCCAAAACCCAAACTAAAATCAAACCATAACCCTTAAAATCGAAAAAAACGCATTTAAATTTCAAGCAAAAACTTCAGAAATCAAACTAATTGAACCCTAGAAAACCTCCTAACCTCTTTACTAGTGCTGGCTAATGGTGATTTATACTTGAACGCCCTTCAATCGCTGCCCTTGATTTGCAGATGTGGTGGACGATGAAGATGATGCAACTGGTGTGTGGTGCTGGTGCCCTTAGCGTGAACCCCGGTGATGGGTGAGGATGGTGGATGCGCTGGCAGGGTCGAAGAGAGAGAGATATAGAGATGAGGAAGATGAAGATGATGGAGCAGGGGAGGGGTTTCGAGTTCTTTGGTTTTTGGGGCCTGTTTGGCCGAGAGAAAGAGAGGAGAGAGGAAGTGAAATAAAAGGGGGGTTGGGTCACGCACACGACACGTGGGCTAGGTAGATTTTAGGTTTTATTTTCCCTTTTTTTCCCTTCCTCTCACTTTGGGTTAAACAAAATTATGGGCTTAAAGATTGGGTCGGGTTTGAGTAATCTGACCCACTGCTTTATTCCCGACATTTTTCATCTTTTTTTTCGCATTTTTTCCACATTTATTCGAACCTACAAAACAAAATAAAATCAAATAAAAATATAAAAATAGCGATTATAACGAGCATAAATTGGGTATAAAAGTATCGTAAAAATAACACATTTTTGGCATGAACAAATACTCCCACACCAAGATTTTGCTTGTCCTCGAGTAAAATAACTAAACTAACTATAAAAAAAAATGAAAATAAGAAAAAAAAAAATCCTAACTCACTGTCGTCGCAATCACGGTTACATTTAGCCTATGCAACAAGCCCTTTAAAACCCCTCGGTCTCCCAAGTGGACGAGTGAGGTCTCATGAGGGTTTTCAAGTGAAATACCAACAAAAATTATTTCAAAAATAAAAGAAATTTTTTTTGGTTTTTTTCTTAACGCTAATATGTACAAAATTAGGGAAAGATACGCACACGTTCTAATAAACTAAATCACCCATGTAACCAAGTTATTGACCTGCATATATATACAGAATGTACTTCAAAGTCCTCTACCCCACAAATGACATCAGAGCACTAATTTTTCACCCAATTGTACATCAAGATTCTGAATCCATCCCAGTGGTCATGTGCAAGTGTATCATGATCTCAAGGCTTATATTTACCATAATTAGACTCAATCCCACTTGAATGACACAAATACATTATTATCATATTAATATTAGAAACAAGCTTTCCCAGTAGTAGTATTGCCTCAAAGGGTAACACCTAGTAGCACGTGCCTCAAAGGGTAACACCTAGTAGCACATGCCTCAAAGGGATACTTGTCATTCCAAATTTTATTTCATCTCTTTTTCCTTTTCTCTTCTTTATTCATAATATTTTTTCCTCTTTTTTTTTCACCTTTGAGTAATCATGTCATAAGCAAGTGAGAGAATCATTCATGGAAGCCTAAGACCTAAAGATAGTGATGAAGGGATAAACAAGGATTGGATTGCACAATCTATAATGAATAAGTGGAGTTAGAATTAGGGCTTATAATGACATATTGAGGTCAAAGACCTATCATGCACATCCTATTTATATACAAGCCAATAACCAAAGCATAGGGGATTTAAGCTAATCAGACATAGTACAAACGTCATCAAAAGCAAAACCAAAATCTTTTTGGATTTTTTTCAAAATTTCAAAGAAAACTATGTACACATGGGCGCCCCACCGCCACACAAAAATCGCACAATGTCCTTATTGGGAGTGGAACAGACACATAAAGACCAAAAGTAAAAGAAAACATATGCTCAAAAATAAAAACAAGACTCAAAAACAAAACAACCAATCATAGAAAAAGAAAAGCAACCAACTATACAAAAAGAAGCTGGAATAAAACAAAGAAAGAAGAAAAGAGAGAAAAGGAGAAAGAAGAGAAGAAATTTCTAGCAAACCAGGTCAGGTGCTGAATACACCTAAGCTATCTCAGATCACCGCTCACGGCTTGGTTCGTGGAGTATCAGACACTCCACATCTTCTTGGCCCGACAACTCCAAAAATTATTTTAAACACTGGCCATTCACTTTGAAGGTGGCACCACTCTCAGGATCCTGAATTTTAACTGCACCATAGGAAAATACAAGTGAGACAATCCATCGGAACCTCAATTTTCCTGGAAACGGATGGAGCCTAGAGTAATTGATGGGGACCATCCAACCAAACCTTCCACAACCCCTGCCAATGATCCACCCCCTGTTAGGGAGTCCAAGATGGTCAAGGAAGTTCATGCCATGGTCAGAAACCACTTGTACAAAGAAGAAGATGGACAACCCAGTTCATACCGTTTTTAGCCTAGTATTGTTTCTCTATTGGAGCAAAATGTAGAGGTGGAAATTTCCTACATGCACCACCCCCTTAAAGCTTGAGATCTTAGCTTTCCAACAAGACCTTTTGCAAGGCATTTGGAGTTCATTTGGTAAGACAACGAAGCCAAAAACCGAACACAGTGCACTGTAGGGCGCAATCCAGCATAGTTCGAAAGAAGGGTCCGTTTGGTTGACCTACTTAGCTCCAAATTTTTTCAAACTTTAGGGCATGAAAAAGCATATAGATATTTATCAAATCATGGCACTAACGTTGAGCTAAGGGACCAGCTTGTGCTGCTTTTATCCAGCTAAAGAAGGGAGATAATTCCTTTACCCGATTTAAGGTGTAACTGGCTGCCACCTTGGTTTTTGAGTGTACTCTTGTACTACTTGCAGGTTCAAGGCCCTAAGCTACTGTACTTAGGTTATTTAGATGCTTGACACCTCAATTTGGAGATTATTAAGCTAGTGAGGTGTCAAGGTTAGGCTAAATCTCTTGTTTTATCAACTTTGTACTTGTAAGCTAGCTTAGGCTTCGTCATTTAGTCACAAATCAGCTTGTATGTAGCCTTGGCTGAGTGTAAGAGAGATTTGGGGCTATAAATACCCCCTATCTTCCATTTACAAGGGTCTTTTGTCAAATTGAATACAAACTTGAGCATTGTCTCTCCCAAATTCCTAGTTCTACATCTTAAGCTTGGCAACTTAAGTGGTGTCTAGGTCTCTTTATCTCAATTAAGTGGTAATTCTGTATCCTAATTGATCTAAGGAGATTGCCCTAGTGTTCAACAAGAGTGGCTCCATTGGATTATCTCTTGAAGGCACTTGTGTTATCCTCTTCTTCTCCTTCTCATTTCTCACATCTGAATCTCCCTCTCACTTTATCTCTTGGCAAGTGCAAGGTGAGATACATCAATTGGTATCAGAGCCTTGGCTACCCTCCTGATCTTGCTTCCACCCTCAAACACATTCCCAAACACTAAGCCACAAACACCCTTAACTGCACCTCCATTTCTCTCCCTTGCACATTTCGTACCGTGCTATGAACAACACCTCAGCACGGGTACCCCGTGCCACACGGCACGACCGTGCCTCCTTCCCCAGCATACCTATTCTATTTTAGCAGCCTAGCATGGCCAGGTCGTGCCTCCTAGCACGACCGTGCCCTTTGCCCACAGACTCGACACACTTTACCTCATACTGTATAACAACCATGTCTTCAAGTCTCACTCCGGAACAAGTTATGGAGACCGTTCTTAAGGAGAAGGCTGAATTGGAGGCCAAGGTCAAGTACCTCCAAACTCAACTTGGCCAACTCCTAACAGAGAAGAGAAGAAGCTTGAGGAACTCTAGAAGCCCCATCGAACAAGGCCCTCAGATTGATCTTGAGGAAGAAGAAAGCTATCCCCACGAGTCTTCTAGTGAAGAAGGTGAAGGAGGAAGACTATTTCGACCTAGTGGAGGTGGCAATCTTGATTTCAAGGTTGACATACCCGAGTTTGAAGGCCATTTAGACCCCGACGTGTTTCTAGATTGGCTTCAAACGGTCGAGAGAGTCTTCGACTACAAAGACATCCCCGGATGAGAAAAAGGTAAAACTTGTAGCCTTTAAGCTTCGCAAATATGCTTCAATTTGGTGGGCTAACTTAGTGACCAAGAGGGCAAGGAAGGGAAAGGGAAAAATCCGTACTTGGGCTCAAATGAGGGATAAACGCAAGGCCAAATTCCTATCCACCCACTACCTCCATGATAACTACCTCAAATTTCATAACCTCAAACAAGGAACCAAGAGTGTGGAAGAATATACTAGGGAGTTTGAACAACTCCTCTTGAAATGTGACTTGAAGGAAGATGAAACCCAAACTCTTGTGAGGTATTTGAGTGGTTTGGATGATCAAATTGCCCATATCATTGAGCTACATCCTTACTCCTCCCTTGATGATCTTAGTTCCCTTGCATACAAAGTTGAACTACACCGGAAAGCCAAAGGGAAAGGGATTGTGTCCAAGCCTCCTCCTCAGTCTTACCCTTTTCAAAGACCCCCAAACACAACTCCTAGACCACAAGCTGCACCACCTCCACGACTAAATCCTCCAAATGCCCAAAACACACCTCAAAGAAACCCTCCCAAACCGGAAGATAGGAGAAGATGTTTTCGGTGTCAAGGACAAGGGCACATTACATCCGAATGCCCAAACAAGAGAATTGTCACCTTGGCTGAATTTCAAGCTTCCTTTGAAGAGCTTGAGGGAGAGGATGAAGGGGAGAAAGAACTAGACTTGAACGAGTCTCTAGAAGAGGTTGAAGAAGGTCTGGATGAAGGGGAACTTTTGGTCAATCGAAGGGCCTTAAGTGGCCTAGCTTCCCAAGATGAGCTTGAACAAAGAGAGTCCATCTTCCATATAAGGTGCACTGTAGGTGGCAAGGTGTGCTCCCTTATCATTGATGGGGGGAGTTGTGCAAATGTGGCCTTACAATCTATGGTGGACAAACTCAAGCTCTCGGTGACCCCCCACCCAAAGCCATACACCATCCAATGGCTTAATCAAAGCAAAGGTTTGCAAATATCTTCTCGGTGTCTCTTATCTTTAAGCATTGGGAAGACTTACAAAGATGAGATTTGGTGTGACATTGTGCCAATGGATGCTTGCCATGTGTTGTTAGGTCGACCTTGGCTCTTTGATAGGCAGGTCATGCATGATGGCCGTATGAATACCTATACCTTCACAAAGAACCATAAGAAGATCACCCTTACTTCACTCAAATCGTCCACCCCCTCCAAACACAAAGAAAACCCACAAATGGATATCTTTCTCACCACGCCCCTAAAGTCCCAAATGCATGAGTATGAACCCTACAAAGAGTGGATATTGCTAGGCCAAGAACAAGCCTTAGCCACGGCCTCAAGCCATCCCATGCTCACTCCCCTCATACACACCTTCCAACATGTCTTCCCTCAAGAAATACCCCATGGTTTGCCTCCCAAAAGATCCATCCAACATAAGATTGATCTTGTTCCTGGTTCCACCATCCCAAACAAACCAGCCTATAGGATGAACCCCCAAGAAACTCAAGAAATCCAATGCCAAGTTGATGACCTCCTAGCCAAGGGGCTAATCCGTGAGAGCCTAAGCCCGTGTGCCGTCCCGACTCTACTTGTGCCCAAGAAAGATGGGAGCATGAGAATATGTGTTGATAGTAGAGCTATCAACAAGATCACCATCAAGTACCGGTACCCCATTCCAAGGTTGGAGGATTTACTTGATGAACTTCATGGAGCCACTATCTTCTCCAAAATTGATGTTAGATGTGGCTAATACCAAATCCGGATCCTTGAAGGGGATGAATGGAAAACGACTTTCAAAACCAAGGGAGGCCTATATGAGTGGTTGGTCATGCCATTTGGCTTCACTAATGCACCTAGCACCTTCATGAGACTTATGAATGAGGTGCTTAGGCCGGTCATAGGCAAGTTTGTTGTTGTATATTTCGATGACATTCTTATGTATAGACGGGATTAACAAGAGCATGCCGATCACCTCCACCAAGTCTTGAGTATCTTGGCTCAAGAAGAACTCTATGGTAACCTTGAGAAGTGTCACTTCTTCACACCCAAAGTCATCTTCTTGGGTTACGTGGTTTCGGCTCAAGGCATCCATGTTGATGAAGACAAGGTCAAAGCTATCCGTGAGTGGCCTACTCCCTCTTCCATACATCAAGTCCGAAGCTTCCATGGTTTGGCCTCCTTCTATAGGAGATTTGTAAAGGACATTAGCTCAATTGTCTCTCCTATAACCGAGGTTCTCAAGGGCAAGACCTTTGAGTGGAATGAGCAAGCTCACAAGAAATTAAGAGGAGCTTTACAAGTGCTCCCATCCTAGCACTACCTAGCTTCTCCAAGGTCTTTGAGGTGGAGTGTGATGCCTCCGGAGTGGGCATAGGGGCTGTTTTGTCTCAAGAGAAGCTACCCATTGCATTCTTTAGTGAGAAATTGAATGAAGCAAAGAGAAAGTACTCCACCTACGACAAAGAGTTCTATGCAATAGTCCGGGCTTTGGAGCATTGGAGACACTACCTTGTGGGGGCCGAATTCATCTTACTTTCGGACCATGAAGCCCTTAAGTTCATTCAAGGGCAACATAAGCTCAATCCCCGCCATGCCAAGTGGGTTGAGTACCTCCAAGCTTTCAACTTCATGATACATCACAAGGCCAGCAAATTGAACAATGGACCTGATGACCTTTCAAGGAGATACTTTCTATTTTCGGTCCTAGAATCCAAGGTACTTGGGTTTGAGATTGTTAAAGGAATGTACACCTATGATGAGGACTTCAAAGAGATCCATGTCAAGTGTACCAACCACCCCCACGACCTCTTCCACATCCTAGAGGGGTTCCTCTTCAAGGGATCACGGCTTTGCATACCTAAGTGTGGGTTTAGAGAATTGCTAATCCAAGAGCTTCATGGTGGTGCTTTATCCGGTCACTTTGGGGTAGAGAAGACTTGCTCAATGCTCAAGGAGCATTACTATTGGCCGAAAATGGCCAAGGATGTGGAACACTTCATCAAAAGGTGCTCAATTTGTCACATGGCTAAGAGTCATGTACTTCCCCAAGGCCTCTACTCCCCTTTGCCCATGCCCTTAGCTCCATGGGAAGATATCAGTTTGTACTTCATCACGAGTTTGCCATGGACTCAAAGAAGCACGGATTCCATCATGGTGGTGGTGGTCCGTTTCTCCAAAATGGCCCACTTTGTCTCTTGTCACACCACCCATGATGCCTCCCACATAGCCAATCTCTACTTCAAGGAGATTGTGAGACTACATGGCATCCCAAGGAGCATGGTTTCAGATAGGGACACTAAGTTCCTTAGTCATTTTTGGCTCGCACTTTGGAGAAAGATGGGGACACACCTCAAGTTTAGCACCACTTGTCACCCCCAAATCGATGGCCAAACCAAGGTGACTAACTGGACTTTGGGGACCTTGCTTAGGGTACTTGTGAAGAAGAACATCAAGGCTTGGGATGAACTCCTACCTCATGCAGAGTTTGCTTTCAATCGGGCACCATGCAAAGCCACTCACCTCTCCCCCTTGCAAGTGGTCTATGGGTACAATCTAGAAATTCCCTTGGACCTCACACCCCATTCCCACTCCTAGCAATTTTAGTTGGGAGGCCGAGAAACGAGCCAAAGAAATCAAGGACCTTCATGCTCAAGTTCGGGAGAGGATTGAGAAGTTTAATGCCCAAGGCATGCATCAAGCCAACAAGCATAAAAGGGAGGCCCATTTCTAACTAGGGGACTTGGTATGGATTCACATGAGGAAAGAAAGGTTCCCAAGCAAGCGCAAGTCCAAAATCATGCCAAGGTCGGATGGCCCCTTTGAGATATTGGAGAAGGTCGGACCTAATGTCTACAAGGTCGACTTGCCTGGTGAGTATGGGGTCTTCACCACCTTCAATGTGACTGATCTCAGCCCCTACTTTGAGGAAAATGAAGAAATCCCAAGTTTGAGGTCAAACTCCAACTCACTTAGAGAGGATGATGGGGACCATCCAACCAAACCTTCCACAACCCTTGCCAATGATCCACCCCCTATTAGGGAGTCCAATATGGTCAATGAAGTTCATGCCATGGTCAGAAACAACTTGTATAAAGAAGAAGATGGACTGCCCAGTTCATACCATTTCTATCCCGGTTTTGTTTATGTGTTGGAGAACAATATAGAGGGGAAAATTTCCTGCACACACCACCCCTTTAAAGCTTGCGATCTTAGCTTTCCAACAAGACCTTTTTCAAGGCATTTGGAGTTCATTTGGTCAGCCAACCAAGACAAAAACCGAAGACAGTGCACGACAGGGTGCAATCCAGCACATTCCAAAAGAAGGGTTCATTTGGTTGACCTACATAGCTCCAAATTTTGTCAAACTTTAGGGCGTGAAAAAGCATCTATATATTTATCAAATCATGGCCCTAAAGTTGAGCTAAGGGACCAGCTTGTGCTGCTTTTATCCAGCCAAAGAAGGGAGATAATTCCTTTACCCGGTTTAAGGTGTAACCGGCTGCCACCTTGGTTTTTGAGTGTACTCTTGTACTACTTGCAGGTTCAAGGCCCTAAGTTGCTGTACTTAGGTTATTTAGATGCTTGACACCTCAATTTGGAGATTATTAAGCTAGTGAGGTGTCAAGGTTAGGCTAAATCTCTTGTTTTATCAACTTTGTACTTGTAAGCTAGCTTAGGCTTTGTCATTTAGTCACAAATCAGCTTGTATGCAGCCTTGGCTGAGTGTAAGAGAGATTTGGGGCTATAAATACCCCCTATCTTCCATTTACAAGGGTCTTTTGTCAAATTGAATACAAACTTGAGCATTGTCTCTCCCAAATTCCTAGTTCTACATCTTAAGCTTGGCAACTTAAGTGGTTTCTAGGTCTCCTTATCTCAATTAGGTGGTAATTCTGTATCCTAATTGATCTAAGGAGATTGCCCTAGTGTTCAACAAGAGTGGCTCCATTGGATTATCTCTTGATGGCACTTGTGTTATCCTCTTCTTCTCCTTCTCATTTCTCACATCTGAATCTCCCTCTCACTTTATCTCTTGGCAAGTGCAAGGTGAGATACATCAGTAATACAAGAGTACTTTCATTCCTGGGGCAAACTCTTTCCTAAACATATATCGATCATGAAACAACTTTTCCCTCTCTTTATAAGATTGAGCACTCTCATAAGCCTCAGCTCTAATCTCATCAAGCTCACTCACTCGCAGTCGTCTCTCCTCACCTGCCTCAGTCAAGTCATAAGTGAGCTTCTTAATGGCCCACCAAGCTTTATGCTCTATCTCCACAGGTAAATGACAAGGCTTACCATAAACTACCCTTTAAGATGACATACCTAAGGGAGTTTTGAAAGCCGTCCTATATGCCCAGAGAGCATACACCAACTTGTCAGCCCAGTGTTTCCTATTCCTACTAACTGTTTTTTTCTAAAATCTACTTGATCTGCCGATTAGACACTTCAACCTAGCCACTGGTTTGGGGGTGGTAGGGAGTAGCAGACCTATGGACTATGGAATACCTCTTTAGTAAGGCATCAAAAGATCTATTGTTAAAATGGGTGCCCTGATCACTAATGATAGCACGGGGCATACCAAATCGAGCAAAGATGTTCTCCCTAAGGAATTTCACAACAACTTTAGCTTCATTCTAGAAGGATGGCCTCAACCCATTTAGATACATAGTCCACAGCTAACAAAAAGTACTCATTCCCAAAAGAAGATGGAATTGGTCCCATAAAGTCAATACCCCACACATCAAAAGCCTCTACAACAATGATGGGGTTTAGTGGCATCATATCTCTCCTGCTTATTTTACCCAACCGTTGGTATCTAGTGCAACTCTTGCAATACTCAAATGCATATTTAAACAAAGTAGGCCAGTAAAAATCACATTGAAGAACCTTGGCTACTATCTTCCTACCACTAAAATGCCCCCCACATGTTTAGTCATTACGAAAAGAAAGGACATGTCTCACCTCATGGTCAAGAATGCACCTCCTAAAGACTTGATCAGAGTAGTACTTAAACAGATAAGGGTCATCCCAAACAAAGAACTTCACAAGGTGGAAGAATCTATCTCTGTCATTCTTAGTCCAACCCTCAGGGATCCTACCAGCAACTGAATAGTTCACAATATCAGCATACAAAAGATTAGGATGAACAACATACAATTGCTCATTGGGGAAGCACTCAGAAACACTAGACTCACTCTCTCTATCATAGAAGATCCTAGATAGATAGTCAGCTACAAGGTTTTCAGAACCTTCTTATCCTTGATTTCACAGTCAAATTCTTGCAAAAGAAAAATCCATCTCACAAGTCTAGGCTTAGCATCTTTGTTAGAAAGAAGGTGCTTAAGGGCAGAGTGGTCAGTATAAACAATCATACGTGACCCAATCAGATGGGCTCTAAAATTCTCAAAACCAAAGATCATAGCCAAAAATTCTTTCTCAATAATAGTGTAATTCAGCTGTACATCATTTAATGTGTGAGTAGCATAGTAAATAACATGAGATCTCTTATCAATACGCTGTCCTAACACAAGCCCAATAGCATAATGAGATGCGTCACACATTAATTCAAATGGTTCTGCCCAGATGGGAGGATGAAGAATAGGAGCAGAGGTTAAGGCCTCCTTAAGCTTAGAAAATGCCTTATGACACCCTTCAGAGAAATGAAATGGCACATCCTTAGCTAGCAGATTGGACAAAGGCTGTGCACTCTTACTAAAGTCCTTAATGAAACGACGATAAAAGCCAGCATAAAAAAGACCGCACCTCATTCACATAAGTGGGAGGGGAAAGATTAACAATCAGGTCAATCTTAGCTTTGTGTACCTCAATTCCGTCTCGAGAAACAATGTGTCCTAAGACTATACCCTTTTTAACCATAAAGTGGCATTTCTCCTAATTTAAAGTCAAGTTTTTCTCCCTACACCTTTCTAACACCTTTCTCAGATTAGACAAGCAATCATACAAAGAAGATCCAAACATCGAAAAGTCATACATGAAAATTTCCATACATTGCTCAACTAAATATGAGAAAACAGAAATCATACATCTTTGAAAGATAGCAGGGGCATTGCACAGTCCAAACGAAATTCTTCTAAAGGCATATGTCCCAAATGGACAGGTGAAAGTAGTCTTCTCCTGGTGCTCAGGAGCAATAAAGATCTAGGTAAAACCAGAATATCCATCTAAAAAGCAATAGAAGGAATGTCCAGCCAACCTCTCAAGCATTTGATCCAACAAGGGGAGGGGAAAATGGTCTTTCCTAGTGGCAGCATTCAATTTTGTATAATCTCTACATACACGCCACCCAGATTGAACTCGAGTAGGGACTGACTCGTTCTTATAATTCCTAATCACGATAATATCGGTCTTCTTAGGAACAACTTGAATAGGGCTAACCCATTCACTATCAGAAATGGGATAGATAATCCCATGGTCTAACCATTTCAATACTTCCTTCTTAACTAGTTCCTGCAACGTGGGATTCAAACGCCTTTGGCGGTCACAGTAGAGCTTAGCGTTGTCCTCTAAATGAATTATGTGTTGCATAATAGAAGGACTAATACCCTTAATATCCCCTAAAGTCCATCCAAGAGCTTCCTTGCTCTCTTTAAGCAAAGAAATCAATTTGTCCTCTTGGTCTCGGTCCAAATCAGAAGCAATAATAACCGGTAAGGATTCATCGGGTCCTAGGAATGCATACCTAAGAGAATTAAGAAGGTGCTTCAATTCAAGAGCAACAAGGGAAACATATTCAGTGGTAGATTCAGACACAGCAGTGAGCGAACAATCAGCAATAGAGCACAAGTCATCAAACTCAAACACATCATATTTAGGCTCATCATTTATAAGAAGTGACTCATACTCAATAGCATATACATCATCAAAAGCATAATCGAATACAGAATCCCCTACCCAGTTAAGAGTAGAAAATTTCATATCATCAAATCCAAAGGACTGTCTTTGCATGTTAAAGATGTTCAATTCTACAGTCATGTTACCAAAAGACAGTCTCATCATACCATTCCTGTTGTTAATGAGGGCATTGGCAATGGCAAAGAAAGGACGTCCTAGAGTCACAGGAACTCGACTAGCTAAGTTGGACACCTTCTCAATTTCAATCACAACAAAGTCCACTGGGTAAATAAATTCACCCACTCTAATCAGCACATCCTCGACTATCCCCCTGGGCACCTTAGTTGGTCTATCAGCCAGTTGAATGACCATCTTAGTCGGTTTCAGCTCACCTAACTCTAACCTCTCATACTGAGTAAATGGTATCAGGTTAACACTAGCCCCTAGGTCAAGCAATGCTCTGTGAATGAGTTGGTCTCCTATGACTATAGACACAGTAGGGAAACTAGGGTCCTTATACTTTACTGAAATATGAGAAAGGATAGAATAGCACCAAAGGTCGAGAAAGCCTTCTTAGGTTCACCAGTTGCTCTCTTGGTTATACATAGCTCCTTTAAGAATCTAGCATAAGGAGGCATCTGCTGAATAGCATCCATCAAGGAAATGTTGATATTTACTTGAAAGATTGTCTCTCTCATCTTCTCAATATGATCTTGATCTTTCCTCTTTAGCCTATGGGGAAAAGGAGGCAAAGGCATCTGGATTTTCTCAGAAAAGGAAGGGGAGGAAGAATCCCTAGAAGGTGAAGAACTTGCCGAGTCAAAGGAGTCTTTCTCTTTAAGCTCCTCTTCCTTAGAAGGTGACTTAGGAGAGGAGGGACTATCTAAAGCATTGGGGACACCGTCAGTAGCATCCCCTGACTGACTGGATGAAGCAATCTCTGGAGGAGAAGAGGGGGAAGAATTTTAGTGAGGATACCTACAAGGTTCATTAGGATTTCTGACTTGGTTATCAACCTCTCGACCAGAACAAAGAGATATAACCGCATTCACTTTCCTCATAGGCTTATGAGGGTTACCCGAAGAAGAGGAGACGTGACCCTTAGGGTTCACCTCAGGTTGACTCAGGAAAGCACCTGGTTCCCTAGAAGATGATGCAAACTGGGAAAACTGTTTGGTCATCATTCTCATAATTCTTTCCACGTTAGCATTAATCATTCTCTCCATACTATTATTGATTCTCCTCTCCAATTTATCAATATCAGATAACCGGGAGGAGGTTGAACTTGAGCTATGGGAGGTGGAGGTCTAGGTGCATTAGGTACATCTGAAAAAGCCAATCTTTGAAAGGAGTTTGAAGGATGAGAGATGGGTTGGGAGTTGTTTTCAGGAAACATCCCAGGTTGAGAATTAGGAACAATAGCATTGGGTCCACTATTTAATGATTACTCCACCCTGGGTTGTAATAAGGGGAGAAGGGGTCATTCTTAGGTCTTTGGAAGGCCATACTCGCTTGCTCTTGTTCAGTTGCTAACTGATGAGAAAAATAAGGACAAGCACTCAAAGAATGATCTAGGGTCTGACACTGAGAACAAGACACTGTAGAGGTCTGAGATAACTGGGACATCTGGGGAGATAATCCCTTCAACATGTTTTCTAAAACAGCAATCTTAGACTCTAAGTGACTTACGTCAGAAACAGAATGCAACCCATCCCTTGCAAACCTAGAACTTAGGCTGTCGTCACGAGCGGTTTCCCACTGCATGTTTTTCTTAGCCAAGTCCTCTAAAAAATTCCGAGTAGCTGTGGGGTTCTTAGAAAGAAAGTCACCCTAACACATGGACTCTACCATGGTCCTAGTCTATTGGTCAAGTCCTTCGTATACAATCTGGCACAAATGTGCTTGGTCTAAACCATGATGGGGACATTGCGGCAACAAAGTTTTGAACCTATCAAAATATTTCCAAAATGATTTCCTATCAAGTTGCACAAATTGATTGATTTCATTTCTCAACTTAATAGTCTTGGCATTAGGGAAATATTTTCTTAAGAACAATCTTACAAAATCATTCCAATAAGTAACAGAATTAGCAGCCAAGCCATACATCCAACGTTTAGCAGAATCTTTCAATGCAAAAGGAATCAATTTCATTTGTAATCCATCAATGGGAATATTAGGGAAATGTATCATAGAACAAACTTCTTCGAATTCCCTCAAAAATAAATAATCATCCTCTAAACCTGTGAATTTAGGGAGCATATGAGTATAATGGGGTTTTAATTCGAAGGTCACATTTGGTGCAAGATTAGGCATAACAAAACATGACGGCAAAGTAGTCCTAGGAGGATAGAAAATATCACTCAAAGTCCTTTCTTGTGCCATGTTCTCTAACTCAAGCTTAGGTTCAGGTTCGGGCTCACTCCTAACGAGTCTTAGATTTTTAGGGACTCTAAACCAACTAGTCATATTTTTCGTCTCTTTTCTCTTTCTCTTTTTTTTTTGATTTTTGAATTTTCTAAAAGTTTTTCTTTTTTTTTCCTCCTTTTTTAGGTACAAAATCAAAATAAAATATTTCACAATCCCAAAGATGATTTGCAGACAAGAATTAGCCAAATCAAAAAGCTAATCAATCTCTAAAATAAAGGTAAGACACATCCCCAAAAAAAACCTAAATTCAAATTACTTTTCTAAACTACAAAGCACCTTAATCAATAAAAACTATAAATCAATTCCAAGTGGTTTTTTTTTGTTTAAATTTTTTCAATCAAATCTCAAGTTTTTCTAAATTTTTATGAGTTTTTGGATTTTTTCAAGAAATGAACTAAATCTATCACAACTAATAACGAAGTAAATCAAAGTATAAGCAACTAATAAGAGGGAAACTAAGAAAAAGAAAGAATGCTCAAGCTAAGGAAACATGAGCCTACCACTTTGTTTTTGAGGTTTTTAAATCTTTCAAAAGTTTTTGTCGTTTTTGTCGTTTTTCTAATTTTTTTCAATTTCAGGTTGTTTCCTTTTTTTGGATTTTTGAAAAGAATTCAAGAAATGCACTAAGTCAAGTCACAACTTAATAACAAACAAAGCAGAATCTATGCAACCTAATATTAAAGTAACTATGAAAAAGAAAATGCGACCTAATCTTATGTCATCGTTCTCGACAACGGCGCTAAAAATTTGTTAGGTGAATTCCAATGTAAATTAAAGTGCCGCAAGTATACAACTTTCACTGTAGTACTTGAGGGTCGTTTCCTCAGGGACGATGGAAAGGCTTAGGTCACTGAAATTTTTAAAACTGACATTACCTAAACCTAAGGAGATACTTGATTTAGAAAATTTCAACTAAGTAATAAAAAGGGCCTTAACAAAGAGAAAAAAATCAAGGAAAACTTAAAGAAATAATCATTTGGAGAACTGAAACATAAAACAAGGAAAACCACATTTTAAACTTGAAGAAATAACGATTAGGAAACCTAAGTAACCAAACCAAACTACTAAGCCTCACAATTAAGAAATCTAAGGAAATGAACTTGAAGGAATAATCAACAAGAAAAACTAAAGCACAGATCAACGCAACTAAACTACCTTAAACAATCTAAATCTAGCAACGAGGACTCGCAACAAAGTAAATCATTCGAACTTATCAAAACGTGCCGAGCCAATTAACAATCTAACCATGTCAAACCATTGTTCGTGCCATAGCAAACATCGAAACCATGTCAACCATATCAAGCCATCTATGCAATGAAACCATAGCAAACTAAGTCAAGATGAAATCATATCAACAAAGCTATTCGAACCAAAGCAAACCAAATAACTTGATCTAAATGCATCCAACCACAATAATCAACCAACCAAAACCTACCATTAATTGAACCTAATGATCAAACCTAACGTAACTGATAATAATAGCAACTCAACTCAACTCAGACCAAGCTATTCAATGAAATAACAACTCAAGATAATCAAACCAAGCTAAATCAGGGAGAGGGGACAAACACGAAATTACTCAGCTGGATTCACCAAATGCACAAACCAGGAAGAACCCAGAATCATTATCAAGTTTGCGAGTTTCCAACCCAGATTCAGTAATTTACATCTACTCAACCAAACCAGAACTTTAATCAACTCAGGATGAAGACTTAATCAAATAACAGAACAACATATTGAGTAACAGGGGAGAGGGAATTCAAAGGCAAAGGCATATGCAACGGAATAAGCATAGCAAACTAGAGTAAGGAGAGGTTCGAATTTGACCGTCCACAGTCCAGAGAATCAGAATCGTGCTTCAACCATGGCTAACAATTGTGGAAACGACATAACCGCGTGCGTTGAGATGAAACCGGAGAGGGGATGACTAAAATTTACCAAAAATTAACATCCAAACCATACAAAAACAAGCTAAAATTACAAATTACAACTAGAAAACACGAAATGGAAGCATAATTACATGAATTCGAAACCCAGAACCCAAACTAACATCAAATCCTAACCCTTAAAATCGAAAAAAACAACTCTCAATTTCAAGTGTAAACTTCAAAAATTAAACTAATTGAACCCTAGAAAACCTCATAACCTCTTTACTAGTGCCGGCTAATGGTGATTTATACTAGAATGCCCTTCAATCGCTGCCCTTGATTTGTAGATGAGGTGGACGATGAAGATGATGCAGCTGGTGTGTGGTGCTGGCGCCCTTAGCGTGAACCCTGGTAATGGGTGAGGATGGTGGATGCGCTGGGAAGGTCAAAGAGAGAGAGAGAAATAGAGATGAGGAAGATGAAGATGATGGAGTAGGGGAAGGGTTTCGCGTTCTCTGGTTTTTGGGGCCTGTTTGGCCGAGAGAGAGAGAGAGAGAGGAGAGAGAGAAAGTGAGAGTAAGTGAAATAAAAGGGGGGTTGCGTCACGCGCACAACACATTGGCTGGGTAGATTTTAGGTTTTTCTTCCCCCCCTTTTTTTTCCTTTTCTTTCCTCTCACTTTGGGTTAAACAAAATAATGGGCTTAAAGATGGGGTCAGGTTTGAGTAATCTGGCCCACTGCTTTATTCCCAGCATTTGTCATTTTTTTCGCATTGTTTTCACATTTATTCGAAACCTACAGAACAAAATCAAATCAAATAAAAACCTAAAAATAACGATTATAACAAGCATAAATCGGGTATAAAAGTATCACAAAAATAACAAATTTTTGGCGCGAACAGGGACTAGACCAATATCTCTATAATATTGATAAAAAGGAGACAATACTGGTAAGATAATTCTTATGTTCACTTTGGAGCATGTGGGTTCTCAAAAATAAAAGTGAATTTAGAAATGGAAAAGTAGTTTCGGAGAGTGCATTTCATATATATACAATGGAATGGGATCAATATTCACAAGCTATGCTTTTTAGAAGAACCCACCGAGGATTACAGAACTATAGCACCCAACCTCAACCAGCCTTGTTAACCCCTTTTATGCCCTTTGTGGGGAGAGTGTAATGTGACCTGGAGAAAACACTCATAGTAGATAGAGAAGGGAAATAAAAGAGATTGAGAGGTTGCATAGGCATCACTATCTATTGTAGATTCCAAAGGGTTGAATGCATGTCCCAACTAGTTATGGTTGAAAGTTCATTCATCACAAAACTCTTAGCAATTGAATAGGCCATGAAGTTAGTGTATGGAAAAGGATGGGCATCAGTGGATATATGGACTAATTCGTTGGATATTATTCGTGCGTTTAAAGGAAGTCAAAGTGTCTCGATTCAAAACAAAACCATCTTTGTCTATTATAAGATTGTTGGTTGGGCCTATTAAATTATGCCTGACGGCCACTAATGTCGCCTAGGACGATAACCCTGATTGCCCCCCAACCTATATAAGGTGGCTTAGGGGGGTTAGCTTGATGACTGATGGACACATAAATCTCATACTCTCTCCTCCCCTCTCTCGGCTACCCAATCATCACCAGTGGGTCTTAGGTCTAGGACATGGAAACCCTAAGACGACTCTAGTAGTTGCCTAGCATCAGTACCGATGTGGGCTATTCCTGACAGTCAATTCCGCAATCGAGGTTAGTCCTAATCAATCCTACAGTGGTATCAAAGCCTAAACTATTCGGATTAGTCCCACCTAATTTGTTTTATAATTTGAATGATAAGCATGATTGATTTTTTATAATCTTCCCAAATGATTAGTTGTTTAAATATGGTAATTATACCACTAAAAGCATGCTTCTGTGCTTGCTTGCCCATAATCAACGAAAGATTGAGTCTTTAATGATTCAAATTCATGAATCTCTATACTTTATGAAATTAGTGTGCCCAGTTAGTTATCTATTATCAAAAGGGACCAAATTTTGATTGATAACTCATGATTCAAACCGATTATATGATCAAATTATATTTATGGCTAACATTCTACAAGCATGACGTTGTAAATTACAGAGCATGAACATGCTTTATGTGATTGTGCTCGATAGAACCATAAAACTCAACCCAAATTTTCTTGAATTCTTACGATTATGCTATTTAATCAATCACAACATGATTTGTGTGCTAAATCGTGAAAAGCATGGTTGAGCGAAAGAGCCCTAACCCCACTCGGCTGTTAAAACCCAAGGACCAAGACTTAAAAAACCCTAGCCCTAATCCTAAAACCGCTCGTGCCTTAGTGGCTCCGGTGATGGCAAATCCAACGAGGCCTTTGTGGCCTCCACTGAAACCGCCTTAGCAAAAAAAAAAACTGAAACCGCCTTAGCAAAAAAAAAAAAAGGTAGAAGAGACTCAGATCCGAGCCTTGCCCATCAGAAAACCACCTGAAGGGGCGGCGCGTGGGTGTCATGCACTGCGGACAGAGGTTGTTTTGGCTCCCTTTTTCCTCCTTTCAACACCATGACCCCTGATCTACACGTTCCCTGTGACAATCAGCTGAAAATCGTCATGGTGAGGGCGCGTGATCCCCACACGCTGCCACCTCTGTGGCTCGTTGTCGGCATGAGGCACACCGTCGGACTCGGTTTTGGTCGATCTACACGATGGTGGTGCTCGTTCTTACCCGGGGAGATGCGATCAGTGAGTTATGGGTCTTAGATTGAAGTAAGAGTGGTGTTTCTTGCATCACTTGGGTGGCGAAGGCATGGTGTTTACTAAAACCCATTGTTGGAAGGAGGTCGTGGGAAAGAACTCAGAGGGGCATCCGTGGGGTTGGATAATGAAGCCTCACTCCTTTCTTATAGTTCTGGGTGAGAGGGGCAGAGAGGATTTTGAGAAGAGAGAGTGAAGGCTGAGATTTTAGGGTTAGTGGAGGGGTTAAGTGAGTGCTCCTCACTTATAAAAGAAATAAGCCCCCGTCTTGTTTTTTTTATGGGCTGTTTCCTAGGCCCAATTTTGCATCATTTGAATTCGGGTCAGTTTGGCCTTTTGGGCCAGGTTAATTATGGACAACTTAATTTGTTCCCTGATTTGGGCAAATCTGCAATGATTTTCATAGTTGTGTAAGTTAGCATCATATGCTGAATGTAATTATGAGTTTATTTTACATCATTTTTGCTTATATGATGATTATTTTGTATTATTGTTTATGTAATGATAATATGAATCTTAAAGGCATGATGTATAACTACATGTTATATATCAAGAATATAAACAAATTATTTTAGTAATAGAATATATGAATTAGTTTCATATAAAATAAATCTTGTGTAAATATGTTTTACATGGCTAAATGTGAATTTTTGGCTTGATATATAATACTGTATCATATCACTAATAGACATATTGTATGAATTTGTTTCATATTGTTTAAAATTGGTAACATCATATGGATGTGTCACACATAATTACTTACGTGTAATTCCTTTTTAGTTGATATGTCATTAAATATAGTTTAAAATGACATATTAGTAACTATATAAATTCGTTTTATATAACTTCATGTAAATTTGTTTTACATGATTAAAGCTGAATATCTTTGTACTATTTCTAGATGTGTTAATTAGTTTAAGAAACTGTGTACTCCATAAGTTTTGGAAAAATGTAGTAATTAAATTATAGAGATTTCTAATTCATGCTGGTATGTTATGATTATAAGGTTAGTGAAATTTTCGATCATATGACATGTGTGATGGAGTCTTCGATAATTTAATTATCTAAAAATATGTCTAATGTCCATTCTTTAAGTATATACTTTCAAATATGCCAATTAAAATATGACTGGTGATTAGTTTAGTAATGAGAAGTTAGATAGCACTAACTATGATACATAGTGTTAGAAGATTTAGCTTCTTTTGAAAAGACACGAATTGTTATAACACTTGACGGCTTCTAAAGTCTCCTAGGATAGACAAAGACATGAATAACATAGATGTAACTGCTTGTGAGTAGTATTAAGAGAGACACTAATGGCATGCCATGAATGGTTCAAGAATGGATTGATCGGCATGCTGACTATGTGGTATTGCATGCATGATGATCTAGTGAGGGAATTTGAAGGCTATCCCATTGTTGGGGACATGTGGGGTCAACTTGGCATCAGATTTTGACCAGATTCATTCCCCTCTTAAAACTCCGAACCTAAGGGTGGGATTACCAAAAGGGAAAATGGTTAAGGTCAATAGAGAGTAGAATATAACACGTGTAAAGTGCTATAACTGTGAAAAGAAGAAACCCTTTGCTTGTGAATGTCCCGAGCTGACTAAGGTACCTTCTTTCATAGTTACGCTTGAATAACATGTATGCTTCCAAGCAGTAGTTACGAACTCTCTTCCTTAGTGGAATGTAGAGATGGGAGCAACCAAATACATAGTGCAGGGCTAAGCTGATTTTGTGAACCTTCACCGCTACCCGGTGGGTTTACATACTGTTATTTTAGGGAATGCCAGTGAGGAACATGTCCTTGACATAGTAACATATCAGCTCAAACTCCGTGAAAGGAATAAGTTTTTTCTCCACGACGCTCTCTATGCACTTAGGGTGCAGCGTACCTTTGTACCTTTTAGTTCTAATATTAGTTTTCTCTCTTGTTTTCTGTCTATCTTGACATCTTCTGTCTTTGCCACCTTTTTCAACTCTATTTTTTTGGCATACTCAACTGGACCATGGGGTCAAGATAAAGTGAACAAGCTAACTAGAGATGGTCTTTTAGATCAACTCACTAGGGTTAAGTTGCCTAGTGGAGCAATATCTAGCTAAGAAAGCAAAGCCTTTTGGTAAGGCTTCGAGAACATCTAGTCCCTTAGAGTTAATAAACTCAGACATCTGTGGACCCATGAATGTTAAAGCACATCATGGGGCTATCTATTTCATTACTCTTATAGATGATTATTCACGATATGGGTATGTATACCTACTATCTCATCGCTACAAGGGGCATGACGTGTTCAAATGCTTTGTAACAGAGGTGGAGACTCAATTAAAATGAAGATTTAAAATCCTTTGAACTGGTCCAGGTCGTGAATACCTCTTTGATATGTTCAAAGAGTTTTGTGAGGAAAATTTATACAAAGATAGCTAATCATTCCACGCATCCCACAAACAAAATGGTGTTGTGCAACATAGGAATCGTATATTGCTTGCCGTGGTCAGGTCAATGATGGCACAAGCAAACCTCCCAATAAGTATCTGGGGGGATGCGTTGCTTACGGCAACCTATATCCTTAACCGTGTGCCTGGCAAGAGTATACCTGCCACACCATAGGAGTTATGGTTTGGTAAGAAGCCATCGTTCGACCACTTACGTTCATGGGTTTCGCCTGGTTATGTGCATAACCCAATCCACAAACACGAAAAACATGGTCTAAGAGCTAAAAAAAAGGTGTTCATTAGATATCCCACATAATCTAAAGGATATGTGATGTACGGGGAGCACCCTAATGGTGGCATGATAGAAATAGATTCCCGCAATGTCAACTTTCTCGAGGATGAGTATCTAACTATTGGTGAAAGCGAGAAGGATATCGAACTTTTTGAGTTACAGCAAGACATTGAACCAACTTTCAGTGAGGGGGAGAATTTGAACTCTAACCCAATTAACGAAGATGGTATGACTCCCCTATCCGAAAGGAACGGGGGAGACTTTTCTGCTCGGGAGAATGGGATTCGTCCTCAATCTCCAAGAAATGAAGAGAGTCAACCTGTGAATGAGGTTCGTCCTCAATCTCCTGTTCCCGAACATGCAATTAGTTCACATGTTCAGGATCACACGCCCCAATGGGATAGTGGGAGTGATTCTCCACATGCTCAGGGTCCTACACCTCTTAGAGAAAAGGGGAGGGATGCATCACCCAGGCAGAGTAATAATGAAGATCCTAGGATCTGAAGGAGTGAGCGTGGAAGGATCCCTCGACGATATTTCGAAATCAAAGAGGAAATCTTCTTATGCACTCCCTTAGAAGTTGAGGAGTCTACCTCTTATCAAGAGGCAATTGATTTACCAAACCACAAAGAGTAGATGGATGCCATAACAAAGGAGATGGACTCGATGACGAGAAATAAGGTTTGGGAATTGTTAATCTTCCACCTAACATAACTCTGTCGGAAACAAGCGGGTTTTCAAGATAAAACGTCGGGTAGGTGGTTCAATTGATAAGTTCAAGGCCTGTCTAGTGGTGAAAGGCTTTACCCAAATTGAAGGTATAGACTATGAAGAGGCATTTTCTCCTATGGTGAGATTTGCATATATTCGCCTACTCCTAGGCCTGGTTACCCAGTTGGACTTAGAGTTATTTTAAATGGATGTAAAGATTGCTTTCCTCAATGGTAGCCTTGAGGAAGAGATCTATATGGATCCACCCATTGGTTTTGTATCAAAGGGACAAGAGGACAAGGTATGTCGTCTTAAAAGGTCCATATATGGTCTTAAGCAATCTTCCAGATCTTGGTATTTAAGATTCCATGGTGCCAATAACTTCGTTTGGCTTATCCATGATTTCAGAAGACCATTGTGTGTATGTCAAAAGATCAACCGGGGGGGTTGTGTTTCTTACCTTGTACGTCAATGAAATACTATTGGCTGAGAATAACTTGGAGACCATCGAAGCCACTAAGAAGTGGCTATCCTTCATCTTTGAGATGAAGATATGGGTGAGGCTAGGTATGCCTATGAGTGAAAATAATCTGAAATCATCCTAAGAAACTCTTAGGTATGAGCCAGGAAGCATATATCAAGAAAGTTTAGAACAATTTCCAATGCATTATTCCAAACCCATAGATATTCCAGTTGAGAAGGGTTTAACCTTGGGCCTTGACCAATGCCTAAAAACAGATAGTGAAAAGGAGACAATGAACAATGTCCCTTACACTAGTGCCGTGAGAAGCTCAATGTATGCCATCTTATGCACACAACTTGACATTTGCTTTGCGGTTCGCTTGGTAAGTCGTTACCAGGGCAACCCAGGACTTGCTCATTTGCAAGCTGTCAAGAGAATAATGTGCCAACTTTGTGGTATAGCTAACTTAGTATCTTAATATCAAGGCGAGGACCTCAAGTTCGAAGGATACTTAGACACCTATTGGGGTGGTGACCCGGATGAGCCCTGGTTAACCTTAGGATATGCTTTACCCTGACTGGGGGAGCCACGTCATGGTGTAGCAAAAAGCAAAACTGCACAATGCAGTTAACTATGGGGGCATATAGTGTTGCTTGTTACCATAGAGACAAACGCGATTTCCATAAAGTATATGTACACCAAGAAGGTGAGTATGTCCCTTTGACTAAACCTATTCCTAGTGATATGTTCAAAAGTCATATATTGAGTCTATGAATTGGCAAGGTTCATTTTTCGGATATATCTTATCATGTGATGGACAAGGTTCTTTTGTAATGAGCAAAATGCTCATGATTTATTGTTGCACATTAGGGATATTGAAATGCCACATGCTTCTAATTGGCCTAGTGACACAGGCAATCGCCCTGACACTGGAGTAGCGTGCAGGATGAGACTGAATCATACTGGCACTAAGTATGCAATATTGATTAGTCATACTAGAAGTGTATGAATAAGATATGACATAGCCACCTTAGTAAAGTCTAAGATGAGACTTGAGGGAGTCGAATTTGAGATATAATTTCATATTGAAGCCTTAAAAGCCGAATCTTGAGTCTCAAGGTTAACATTTTGTATGTTAACCTAGTGGCTCAGGTTAGATTGTTGGGTGAAAATCTAGACTGACGATTCACATGGCATATAGAGTGACAAGCCCAGTTATGTGGGAGCTATGTCATGGCACACAACTCATACTGTGTGTGCTGACCCATATATGGAGTGACAATTGACCTCCCTCTCTCTTGTCATTGTGTGACCCTATGGATGATGACCCTTTGGTTTAAATCTATGATATAAAGTTGAAGCTTGATGTTGCTACGTTAATGTGTTTCTCAAGGGGCTCGATGTATACAGTTCAATGAGAACATGTTAGGAGAGCAATGAAGCTAAGATGAAATATCATGATTGTTCAAGGAAAAATCTATCTATCATCAACATATCAGCCTAGGCAATTATATTGAGTATATAATCATATGATGTATCATGGCATAAGGAATTAGAAATGCCACTGGTGATGTTTGGGATGATTTGGGGTATTGTATTTCATGAAAGTGTTATGTTAGTAAGATGGTAAGTTAATATAACACTACTGATTGATTTTGGTCGCACGTCCTGTTCCTGGTATGAAGCGTGAAGAGTTGTGATGCGTGGAGAGCATGTGTTTTGCAGCCTACATGACTGAGTGGGGGTTGTTGGCCGGGCCTATTAATTAGGCCCGATGGCCACTAATGCCGCCTAGGGTGACAACCCTGACTTGCCCCCTAACCTATATAAGCAGGCTTAGGGGGTTTAGCTTGATGACTGATGGAAACAAAAATCTCATACTTTCCCCTCCCTTCTCACGACTACCCAACCATCACCAGTGGGTCTCGAGTGTATAATATGGAAACCCTAAGGCGACTCTAGTAGCCGCCTAGCATCAGTACCGACGTGGACTATTCCCAATAGTCAATTCCACAATCGAGGTTAGTCCTAATCAATCCTACAAAGATTTTTTGTTAAAGGTTTAGATCCATATAAATTTTCAAAGTTAAGATTTTATTAAGGAAGCACATGAAGAAATTGTACTAGCTCATATAGTGTGTACTGATTAAAACATGTATTGTCTACTAACCTTCCAAAGAACAAAACACAGTACTTGAAAAAAGAAACAATTAATACTGTGACACACAAATAACCATAATAAAATAGAAATGCAACCTATAAAAAATATTATCTTGCCGTAAAACTATAAATGAGTTAGATTATAAACATTCAAACCTTTTCATAAATGTGGAAAGTGTTTTATATTTGTAATTTGCTCTAGCTTGCTTTGGAATACAACATCATGAATAGAGCTAATTTATCTAGCAACAAACATTATAAATTGCACATCGTTGTCAGAAATCATCAAAGTATTTCCGATGATGCATTTGTTTCTGTTATTATAAGGTAATTCAACTTTAACCCTATTCATTACATCCTTTTGTAATTACTGACCACCCTTAACCACTGCTAACCACTATCTCTAATTGTTTCTTGTGCTCAAGGTGTGCCAAGTTCAATAGAATGGTGATTATCTGATAACTTTGACTAAAACCAAATTCGATTAAAGCACCCAAGTTACCACAATGTTGATATTATTGTTATAGTTGAACAAAAGATTTATTTTATAAAATTCCAAGTGAAGCAAATGTTATTTGCTTTACATTTTGTGATAATGCTACAAATGATAGATCAATGCTAATATTAGCAATATCCCCAATGTTGATGTCCATGATGATTTGAACAAACTTGCAATGAATACATCTAGGGACGAATAAAGAGATATCATATGGTCATATTCAAGTAATTAGGATATATTTGTGGAAATCGTTATATAGCGTAGCATGCTAGCAATTAGGATTGGTGGTTAGCATCAACAAAATGAACAAACCCTTTAACTGAAGACTTTTGTTTCTAACTAGATATTATTTCTATTGGTTCACAAATGCAGGTTATACTTTGTTGATCTTGACTATTATTCCTTTTTGATGAGCAATTGCTCATAATGCTACCTTTTCTTGGTCAACTCTTGCAATAACATATGTTGGTAAATGGAAAATATAAGTTGTTATAATGAATGTCATTCCCTCTTGCTATTTCATAATTGTTAGTTGTAAATGGTAGATATATAGTTGTTATAATGAATGTCATTCAACTCTTAACAAATGCTAACTACTAATCACTAATCATAGTCGCGCCGAATTACTAACCACTGGCTTTAACCGTGCAGATAAACATGCCCTTCGTCATTTACAATAGCTAGAATATCAACCATATATTGATGGCACCTGTGCATCTAAAATATGGACGATGGTTGTAATTTTTCAAATTTGACTTGGAGCCTCTTGAAAATCAAGATTAAATAGTTATACCAGTAAATAGTTATACCAGGGAATATTATCATGGCTTTGGGGACTTCACTTATGATTCGTAATATGCTTGACCCCATTTGTTCACCGTGATATGAACTTATCATGTGCACATGTGAAATCAAATATTGTAAGTGCTTCATCTACACACGTATGCCTAGATAACTTTAGACCATAGTTATTTACTAGTAAATTACAAAGACCACAAGACACATGAGGGTCTATTGTGAACATAAAATGACATTCATTTAGGATAGTGAAATTTTCTTGGCCCTTAAAGGTCTAAGGTTGTGCAATTATGTTCCATTGACAACAATAGCTATAATAACATGAGTTAGCATATACTTATTATGCCAAATTTTTTACTAGGAGAAAATGTGGCATTTAAGACCGTTCTTATGATTGTTGGTGGATGTCATAGTAGAAGGACCAACATAGACAATGAACATTTAAACTCATTGTAGAAAGCCAACGTATTATGATGAGGCATGACACATGTCATAGTAATCATTAGAACTTGTCGTAGTAGCTATAAATTTTACAATAGCATAGACCCCTAAAAATGGCATCTGTATTTTAAAAAAAAAATTCCATTGACGAGAACAAAATCATAACTATGCAGTTGGGTGCCCAACAAAGTCAATAACAAAATAAGAGCCTAATTAAGGGAATGAGAGTCCAATTAATAGAATAAAACTAGGCGGGAGCGTGAGTGAATAGGCGTAAAGGCCTTAGAAATTGGCCGGTTCACCAACAGGGAACCCAACTGGGTTCCTGCTTCTTTTCCCTCATTCTGAGTCCAAGTTAGCTTTAATTAATATTACTCCTAATTAGTTGTTGATTAGTATGTGATGCCCAGTTAATTAGTGAATCTATTAAGGTTAAGCCTAATAAAACAAGGAGTTGGTCTCCTTTTGCTAAGTCGGTCTATTTATCCGGTATATAAGGGAGATTTGCACCCAAGGTTAGAGGCATCAAAAAATATTGGTAAATTGGGATCAGTTAGACATGAGAGGTTGCCATTGTGAGGCTTGAAAAATTGTGAGGAATTTCTACAAAATTTGGAGGTCAAATCTCGAATCTCCTACTGAAGGCATTGAGGATTAATCACTTTCTTGGGTTCCCTAGGTAAATCAGGTTGATTGCCCTAAGGGAAAAATTCTATCTTTCTCCTACCTTTCCACTTGATCCCTTTTTCTTATTGGTTCGATTTCATTATTGCCAAAGATGTAATCTTTATGTAGTCTATACTCGTTGTAACTTATTTACTTTACTTTTGTTTGTATTGGACTAAAAATTGTATCTTTTTGCGTCGTTTGATATGATTCACAATAATATTCTACATAAGTGTGTGATAGTGTGATTAAAGTTTTTTTCCCCATATTGAATATGATGGAAATCCAAGTAAGAATACAAGACAAGAATTGAGGAAATAAGGCACTCAAATTGTTTACTCTCAAACTGAGTAGAAACTAGTTGAGCTGAACAAACTAAGACAACATAGAACCAAATCAAAGTTGCATAAGACTCATCACCAAATTAGACTCAAGGCCGTTGGCTACAAACTAGATAAGAATCACCGCCAATGAGAACACTAAGACTCACTAGAATACCTCTCAATCTGGATAAGGAATGGGTTAAGTTAGAGAGTTTAAGAGTATTACAATGACAAAATTAGGCATTTAAAGTAAGCCTCACTCCCCATCTCAATGGCTAAACTAGAAAACATAATATGTTAAAAACAGCAAATGAAAGTTCAAATAAATTTCCCTTTAAACAGTAGGTGTATGCTGAATCTTTAGCACCTATGTAGCTTACTAATCTCTATTAGTAAGGTGTCAAACTCAGTAAGGATCTAAACCATGCTAAAGATGGTGATTTGTAGTAGGTTGTAGCCTCCAATCTTAAGAACTCCCAGGACAAAGCAAGTAGGCAGCAACCTGAAATCTAGTGGATCAAACAGATTTCTAGTGATCTTGAGCTGGACAAGAGCTGATGCTAATTGATTTAATTTTGCAACTTTAAGGCCTCTTGGGACAATCTTGTTGACACCTTGTCACCTGCTTAAACAAGCCAAAATATTGCTCCAAAGTGGAGTCAAAGTTGACTCAGTAAAACACTGCTAAATTGGACGAAAACTAGGTATATGTGTTGTTGGGTGTATTGAAACTGGGTATGGGTGCTGGCTGGGTTGAGCTGCCTTGTTAGCACCAAAAAGTGGGGCAATGTTTATCATATACTAGCTATACTATGAGATAGAAAATAAGCTAAGGTACACCAATTGTAAGTGAGATCCTCAATGAAGTGAGTAGCATATCACAAGCTTTACAAATAGGCCTGTGTGTGCAGCTAGACATGGAGCTTGAGTGGTAATCTACTGGACCCATGATTAGAGGTTCTCGACTGAAGTGATTGGTTGAGCTAGGTTGGTTGTAGGGTGATCTCCATCATCCTCCCTTTCTCGAAGAGAATTTGACATCACATTCTCAAGGGGTTTATCTTCCAAATAAGGGTTGAGATCTACCAAATTAAAAGTGGCTAAAACCCTATAATCTCCAGGAAGCTCAACCTTGTATACATTATCATTGATCCTCTCTAAAACCTTGAATGAACCATATGCCCTTGGGCTCAACTCGGACTTCTTTCTTAGGGAAAACCTCTCTTGCATCAAGTGGACCCAAACAAGGCCCCCTTATTGAAACATATCCTATCTTCTACGCTCATTGGCATTGCTTTGATAACTGGCATTGCATATTTCTTACCTTGTCATGCAGTTCTTGGATCTCCTTGACACTTGTCTCAACATCTAGATTGTTTGGGGTTAAAGGACCAAGACCATACACTGCCTTAAAAGGTGATAAGCCAATGATCTTATGTAGTGCCCTATTTTATGAAAACTCCACATGGGATAGTAGGAGATCCTAGGCCTGCTTTTGAGTCCAAATCAACACTCTTAGGAGGGCACCTAGTGTCCTGTTAGTGACCTTAGTTTGGCCATTTGTTTATGGATGACAAGTAGTCCTGAATTTGAGCTTTGTCCACAACTTCTTCCAAAAGGTGATCCAAAAATGACTTAAAACTTTGCATCCATATATGAAATTATGGACCTAGGAACACCATGGAGCCTCATTACCTCCCTGAAATCGAGTTTAGTAACTTAAACATCATCATTGGTCTTGGAACAAGCTATAAAATAAGGCATCTTAGAGAATCCATCTACAACCACAAAGACTGAGTCTCTAACCCTTTGTCTTCTTGGTAACTCCAGCACAAAATCCACGTTGATGTCATTCCAAGGGGCTAGGGGTACAGGAAGATGTGTGCAGAGTCCTTAGGGCAAGGATTGACTCTTGGCTACATGGCATGCAGCATATCTCTTAAGGATATATTAGACATCCCTTGACATGCTTGGCCAGTTATAATGCTCCTTGAGCATGCTAATAATCTTGCTTTCAGTATAATGACATGCGAAAGCTTCCCCATGAACCTGTCTGATCAATAGTTCTCTTGTGCCACACTTAAAGATACACAACCTATTCTCTTTGAATAGGTACCCATTCTGGATAAGATACTCTCCCCTAGGCTTTTGCTTGCATTGCTCATACAGCTTTTAAAAGTCTTCATCTTACTCATACATGCCCTTGAGGTGCTCACATCCCAACATGCAAGTTTCTAGCAAAAATAGGAGTTGGTGCCTCCTAGATAAGGCATCATCCCCTTTATTAAGCTTCTATGATTTGTGTTTAATGGTGAAGTGGAAGGACTGCAAGTACTCTACCTACTTAGCATGCCTAGCATTGAGCTTATGATGACCCTAGATGTACTTCAAAGCCTCATGATTTGAGTGAAGTATGAACTCACCGGCTACAAGGCAATAACTCCAGTGCTCTAAACATCTGCTGATTTTATAGAACTCCTTATCATAAGGTTAGCACTTCCTCTTGGCATCACACAACTTTTCATTAAAGAAGGCTAGTGATTTTCCTTCTTGGGTCAAAGCCCCTCCAATCCCTACTCCAAATGCGTCACTCTGAACCTCAAATACCTTCTCAAAACATGGAAGGGCTTGGATAGAAGCTTAGGTTAGCAAACATTTGATGTCTTTAAAGGCCTTCTGAGCCTTAGAATTCCATTGAAATGAGTTCCCTTTGATGACTTTAGTTAGTGGGGACATGATGGTGCTAAAATTTTTAATAAGCTTTTGGTAAAAAGAGCTAGTCTATGAAAACTTCTCACATCATGGATGCTCTTAGGAACTATCAAGCTCCTGATTGCCTCCACTATTCTTTCATCCACCTGGATGCCTTTAGATGTTACTATGTAACCTAAAAAAGTGACGTCCTTTGTAAATAAAGAACACTTTTTAATGTTTCCATACAAGTTCTCCTTCTTAAGTACTTGGATCACTTGTTGGAGATGCTTGGTATACTCTTATTCTATCTTACCGTGAATTAGGATATCATCAAAACAGACAACTACAAATCTCCAAATAAAAGTTCTGAACACTTGGTTTATGAGCCTCATAAAGGTGCTAGGTGCATTTAAAAGACCAAGGGGCATGACCAACCACTCATACAACCCCCCTTGTTCTTGAAGGTTGTCTTCCATTCACCACCCTCCCTGATCCTAATATGGTAATATTTACTTCTCAGGCCCAGGTTTAGAGAAGACCTTGGACCTATAAAGCTCATCTAGCATGTCTTATAGCCTTATAATGGGGTGCCTGTACTTGATGGTTATCTTGTTGGTAGCCCTACTATCCAGACACATCCTCATACTTCCATCCTTCTTAGGCACAAGTAAGGCTGGCACAACACATGGGCTTAGGCTCTCCATCACCATTCCTTTAGCTATCAGTTCCTCCACTTCTCTTTGCACCTCTTGAGTGTTCTTGGGGTTCATAATGTGGGTTAGATTGTTGGGAAGGACAGCTCCAGGGATAAAGTGATAAGCCTCAATTTTTATTAAGTTTCCCACTCCCTTTTTGGTTCATTTTCCCTATTATTCCTGTGATTTAGTGGGATGTGAACAAGTTTGACCTTCTTTAGGGTCTCAACCTTATTTTAACCTCATTTCTTCTTATTTTTAGGTGTTCCTAAGATATCCAAGGAAAGGGGGTAGCTAATACTGAGGAAGAGGCAAAGTGGGAATGAAGTTGGTCACATCAAGACCCAAGAGGAGCAAAGGAACAAGGGAATGGAGTGAAGAACCAAGGCAAAAAGGGGACGACCTGTGGCCATCAACCCTATGACAGACTGTCGTTAGCTTGCAGTTGCCCACCCTAATTCCTGGAGGTGATAATGGCTGCCCGTCATGGAGGCATCATGCCGTTGCCAGACCTAAAGTTTTCTGGGTGAGCGGCAAAAAGGTCTTTGTGAGGCCGATCCCCAGTATAGTCTCCAGTTTTTCTTGCCTATAAATACCAGTTAGCTTAATTATGGGATTATGCCTAATTTTCCTTATAAAAAGCATCGTAAAAACATTATAAGGTTAGTTTTGGGTTAATGAAGGATTAGGGTTATTGGTTTGATTTTGATTTTGATTGAAGATTTTGAAGATTTACATTCATCATTACCTTAATCTAAGTTTGTTTCTCTCTGTCTCTCTTTTTCTCTTTGTTTGGTTATTGTTTTAACTTGTATGATTATGCTTATTTGTGGAAAAATTTACACATTGACCAATTGAGGTGTAGTGTATTAATTTCTGGGACCGATGAATTTGGTTAATAATTTTCAGAACCATCACCGTTTGGGGTAAATAATTTGTTGACCCGTTTCCAGTGTCAAACATGAAAATCCGGTCAAAGTAATGAAAAGGCACGTGTATTTTCAAAAATGCCCCTCCTTGGGAAATGTATCTCATACAATTACTTTAAAGAAAAAAAGGTCTAGAGTATTCTCATAGACTCTCTATCTTCTCTTAGCCTTCATCAATTCTCATCTCTCTCTAGTCTCTACAGTTCCACAAGTGACCTCTATTATCTTGTGGGGGTCCTTTGTCTCTCTCTAGTTAGACAAGGAAAATCTGTCTCTCTTTTTGTCGATGCAACATTGTGAAGATAAGGCCCACATCAATTGGCTAGCAAGTGCGAAAGAACAGAAGGGGCAGGTGTTGAAAAGGGAGCTCTTTGGTCCCCACGAAAGCTGCAAATCTAGAAGGAAGAGCATAGAAAAGAAAAAAAGTTCGTTGAAAAGGAAGGTACACAAGTATAAAAATTTTCATATTTATACACAAGTGGGGAATATTAAGGGTTTGGCGTCTAATTGTGGTTAAAATATAATATTTATTTTTGATTAGTGCAAATTATAAAATAATTTATTGTTGATGATGATTTTCAGCAGTTGGTGAAAAGCAATTAACAAAAGCATATCTAATAATTTAGAACAATTGGTGAAATTAGGGTTTGGGATAATTAGGGTTACGAAATCATGCATGTGTAAAATTGGGGGTAATTTGTTGTGCTTGAGTAAATTAGGGTTTAAACCAGGGCAATTTTGCTTTGTTTGACTTTGAATCGAATGTATGAATCCATGTTGAATCCATGTTAAGTAAATTAGCATACTTAATTTTCTGGATTGCTAAAGTAATTTGTAAATATGAATCCATGTTGAAGTGGGTTTCTCATATCCTATACAGAGTTCATGATTCTCTGTTTTTCTTATTTGTTTGGTATGTGACTTGTAGGTTGAAGAGGATAGGGTATTTACAATTTATTTTGAAGGTTGTATGTTTGTGATTTCAACTATGGATTTAGATAGATATCAGATGATTGACCTTCACCGAGATGCTTATGTAGAGGGTAAGAAGTGTGGAGTGGATGTACTTGAGTACTTTGGGTTTGTATTTTATCCTCCTAGTTCAAAGAAGAAGTTGCCCTTAGAATCTGATGAGGATTGGATAAACTTGGTTAGTATTTGGGAGTTTGATAGTAGTAAGATTCCAATATACATGCTAGCTTTGAGTACCTCTACTATGTACACCTTCATTGTTCAACAATTACAATCTAGCCAAGCAGGCCCAATTGAGAAACCTATTGAACCTCTCGCTGCTGCTTCTATTGATGAGGGTGAGAATGATTTTGGGACAGTCAAATTGGAGGAGTATGAAGAGATAGTGTGTAGGAGGCAAGCTAAGAAATTGGCTGACAGTCTTATTATAACCCCAAATAGCCAGCCCAGTGGCTCACCTAACAGAAGTAGAAGGCCTGCATCTAGAATTCAAGGCCCAAAATCACCAATGTAAAAATCAAACTCAGCCCATCAACATAAAGAACCATGTACTGAACCTACTGCCCCTACCCCTATTGCTTCTCAGCCTCAACCTACTGCTCCTCATTCTAGTCCACCCCCTACCCCTGTTGCTTCTTAGCATTAACCTGCTGCTCCTCATTCTAGTCCACTCCCTCATCCTTTATCTTCTCAGCCTCTCTCTTCTATACATCATAACCCTGAATCTGCTCAGCATGAATCACAATTACCCAAGCTGACTGTAGATTTTTCTGCATACCTTTCCTCTCAACCTGGATCAACATCTCAAGTTGAACTTCCATCTTTAGATGCAACAAATGTTGGTTTAGGAGGACTAGAAGCATATGATCTTAGAGATCTCAGTCAACCTACAAGGGTGTCAGACTATGATTATAATGGGGAGTTTTGGGAAGGCAGTTTAGGAGGGATTGGTGATAGTAATTCTGATGATAGTCTTGATGTTGATTTCGATGCTGAAGATGTGAAGGAGGCTTCTGAAGTAGAAGAATGTAATGAGTCCTTGTTACATTCATATGAAAATGGCAGCAATGATGGGAATGATACTGATGACTTATTAAATGTTGATTTAGAGAATGAAATACCTAGGCACATTGGTGCTGATGCTGATGATAAATATGGAAACCCAACTGAAAATGTGTGGAACAAAATGTATCTAAATGGAAATACGTGGGCAAGAAACTCAAATGGTAAAGTGTCCATAGCTGAGGGAGATATGTTTGTGGATAAAGATCAGTGGACCAAGGTGATTAGAGAGTTTGCAATATAGGAGTCATTTACATTGCAAAGGATTAAGAATGATAGGTTTAGACACATAGCTATGTGCTAGGTTCAAACTTGTACATGAGGAGTGCACTGCTCCAGATTGCCAGATGGTGTGGCATGAAAAATCAAATCATTGAAGGGCTCCCATTCTTGCCCTAGATTACAAGAGAACAAGATGGCTTCACATCCATGGGTTGTAGAACAACTTCTGATTGATTTTAAGGCAAATCCTACTATGCAAACTGGTAATATACAGAAGCTGATTATGGAAAGGTACGGAATTGCTCTTCCTAGGGACACTTGTGATAGAGCAAAGAAGCTTCTAAAGTCATGGGTGGACGGTAAGCATGAGGAGTCTTATGCAAGACTAATGGAATATATTGAGGAAATCAAAGAGGCTAACCTAGGGACCATAGCTTCTTGCATCTCTCAAGGGTTTGATGATGCCCCTCTTTTCCAGAGGATGTTCATTTCATTACGGGCTATGATCACTGAGTTTAGGAGGGGCTGTAGACCTTTCATTAGAGTAGATGGGTGTTTTCTTAAGTGTTAGCGTCCATACAAAGGAGTGTTACTGACAGCAATGGCCCTAGATGCAAACAATGGTTTCTTCCCCTTAGCATATAGCATTGTTGAGATAGAGAATAGGGACAACTAGGCTTACTTTTTTAGGGCTTTGAGAATCTACTTGGATGGGATAGATTTATCCAAGTACACATTTATTTCAGATAGGCACAAGGTATGTTGGTATAATTCTTTTTATGTTGTTATTTATGCTAACTACATTTATTTCATCTCTCAAGGCCTTGATGATGCCCCTCTAAATTAATATTCTTTTGTACAGGGTTTGATTAAGGCTTTTGGAGAGATTTTTCCAGAGTGCAACAGAAGAATTTGTGATGTACACTACTGCAGGAACATCAGTGGTGAACATCAAGGTTTTACCCAGACTTTAGTTTGTTATTTATTTACATTGAAGCATGCACTTTCTTAAATAGTGCTAAAATTTTAGTACTGAAATAATGCTGACTGTTGCTGCAGGTGCAAAGTTGCACTTATTGTTCTGGACTGCATGTAATGCTTACAATAAGCATGTCCACAACCAAGCAATGGAAGCCATAAAGAAAGAGTCGGTGGCTGCATATGACTGGTTATAGGGTGAGCCAGTTGAACACTAAGCTAGGTACACCTACCCTATTCACCTTAAATGCCCTGATAATACTACTAACTTTGTAGAATCTTTCGATGGAAAGATAGAGCTTTTCAGATATAAACCTATTTTCACTCTTTTAGAGGAGATTAGGAGGAAGTTTGTGAAAACAATAGCCAACAGATTTAAGGTGGCCAAGTCTTGGCCTGGTCATGTGGTTCCCAGAGTCAAAATGATTATAACCAAAACTAAATTGGAAAGTAGGGGTTGTATGGTCACCCCTACTGGAAGAGGTGTGTTTGAAGTTCTAGATGGTAGTAAGAGGTTCACAGTGAACCTAGCTCATCATCACTGTGATTGCATGATATGGGACATAAGTAGTGTACCTTGCAAGCATGGGATACGATGCATTTTGAGGGAAAGGCAAGACATTGATTCATATGTTCATGAATCATACACCATCAAGTCATACTTGCAAACTTATGATGTCATCATGCACCCTATCAAAGATCCCATCTTTTGGAAAGAAAGGGAATGTCCTAAGCTAGGTCCCCCACCAGTTCAATTCAAGAGAGGTAGACCACCTAGTGAAAGAAGAAGGGACATAACTGAGAAAAGAAAGGTGTATACCAGAAGCAACACCCTTAGATGCAGCAAGTGCAAGTAGTTTGACCATAACTTTAGGAGTCAAAGAGAAGGCAATGTGCTTGAGATAAGGAGAGGAAAGGATAAGCCCAGAAAACCAAAAGTTGGTGACAAAAGAAGAGTTAGTAGGCCAGGTAAGGTTGATGAGAACACTTCAAAGAAGGCAAAGACAACACAAGGTGCTTCATCTCAGCCAACCATTGCAACACCTACATCTCAACCAAAAAAAGCAAGAACTTCTTCATCTCAGCCAGCAAGACCACAAGCTTCTTCAACAACACAAACAAGATCTCAAACTATTTCATCTAGGAAAACCAGATCCCAGACCAAGCAGACTTGAGGTACCCATTTTTCAAACTTATTGTCATCATATAGTATTATGCATTATGTATTTCATACTCACAAAACTCTCCTCCTCTCTGTTTTTGGAATATTTTGCTGCCCAGTGATAGAAGAATGTTGGAATATTGGTGCCCGGCTATTGTGGAGACTATCATGTGCCAATCTGATATAGATTTTGTGCTGCTGAAATTTCATCTATCCTTTGATTGTTCACTGTGTTTCTAGTTACATGTACTCTATTTTTGTGTTTTGGTTGCTAGTTTTGTTATACACAGCAAACTTGTATGGGCATTATTCTGGTGCATTTTGATTGTTGCATAAACATATCATTGCATAAATAGATTATTGCTAGAGATTATTGCATAAAGAGATTCTTGCTAGTATTTCATTAATGCGTAGTACAGTACGCAGATAATATGTTTTCCATTACTAAAACACATAGGAGCTCACTTCATTGCAATCACTACAAGGATTACTACCATAACTATAATTCCAACTAAAATTCTCCAATTAATGTGCTTCACTAGCATTCTAATCTCCCCTAGTTCATTCACCATGGCATGCTTGCTTGATTCCTCTTCATCTAACACTCTTCGTCTATCTTCCATAGGTTTTGCCCACTTCATAAATTTTCCACTGTCATTGCATTTGTAAAATAGCCTTCCCGGGTTGTCACGAGACTTTGATAACTTTATGTCCGCAACTCTTCCACAATTTTGGATACGTAACCTCCACATCGTAATGAATGTAACCACCTCTGAAACTAGTTGAACTATGCATATCTTTTAAACCAAATTTCACAAATAAAAAAACTATAACAAAGTCAACCAACATGGTCTAAAGGACCTAAACCTAATTAAATGTAGAATTAATTATTTAAAAGTACTAGTAAATTAAAATATATTAACTATTTACAAATAAATAAATTTTACATACCTTCACTATTTCCTTTGAGGCCCTTCAATGGTGGACTAGGGAAGAGAGAGACAGAGAGAGAGAGAGAGAGAGGGAAGAGAGAGGGGGGGGGTGAGGTGGGACGAGTTAAAATAAGGGGTGGGGTGGGATGAGAGGACAAGAAATCCTTAAATAACATTTTTTTTACCGCTGGGACAACTCAAATAGCAACACAATTAAAAATCCTTTATCAACCTGCACGGAGGGGTATTTTTGGAAATATTCGTTACTTTTCATTACTTTGACCGGATTTTGATGTTTCACACCGGAAATGGGTCAATAAATTATTTACCCCAAACAGTGATGGTTCTGAAAATTATTTACCAAATTCATCAGTCCCAAAAATTAATACACCAAACCTCAATGGGTTAATGTGTAAATTTTTCCTTATTTGTGATTGTTTGATTGGAAAAATGATGATTTGTGAGTAGTCTCCCTAACTTGAGTTCGGGATTGGGAGCTAGTTTGGCTTAATAAGCTATGTGTGGTTTCCTCTTGATTTAATTCCTAGCTTCTTATGGGTCTTTCCCTCTACCCACCAAGTGCTTGATGAAATACCTAAAAGGACATTCCATCCAATACTTGGGGCGAATAACTACACTGAAATGTGAGTTATCGCCTTATGTGGATAGAAGGAAGCAGAATAAGCCTTGGGTATGAAAATAACCCAAGACCTTGTTAGGTGCAAGTTGGCTATCCTAAACCTTAATCTTATAAGCCCCCATGAAATTAGGTGGGCTTTTAGATTAAGGTTGCCCTTAGCGCCTAAAAGGAGCCTTGGGCATTTTTAATTGAGCTAATCACCCCCTTTAAGCCGCTTCAGAAGCTAACCCAAGTATAGAATCCACATCCAATAGAAATAAAGAGGCCATCTAGTGATTAATTCCTTGACTCAAGTCATTTTCTCCCATTCCATTTAAAAGCATTAATTTTGATAACCTATTCAATGTACTTTGTCAATCATAACTTGCATCCCTCTAGATTCAACCTCTTGATTAGTTAGGTAGTCTAAAATCTTGTTCTTTGTGGACAATACCCCAAGTACTTAGCGATAAACCGTGCAGTTGCGGTTACAAACTTAAAACTTAAATTCTTCCCATCATCAAGTTAATGTGGTACTGGATATGGACCTAGCAAATGGGTCATTCAGTTTGGGTATGAGTCGGGTCAAGTTTGGGTCGCATCATGTTCGGGTTAAGTGACATTTCGGGTTGTTTCAGTTTGGGTTGGGTAAGGTTCAGTTCGGGTCGATTTCAGGTCAACCAATTTTTGGTCAAATATGCTCATAATTCCAAAACAGGCAACTTTGTAGAAAATTTCGCGTCGGGTATGTTTTGGTTCGCATCAATTTGGGTTTCAGATCCACTTTCGGGAGAGCATATTTCGGATGTCGGGTCGGGTATGGGTTCGGGTCGTTCAGTTTGGGTTTCGGGTTTCGGGTCTCGGGTCAGTTTTTCCATGTCTAACTGGATAGTCCTTTTTAGGGGTGGGCTAGGAGGAATATCCTTAGGGAAGACATGCTTATACTGGTCAATGATAACTTTGGCTTATGGTGGTATGGGTTGGGCCTCTTCTTGGCCAGGACACGTTTGTAGAATTCATTCTTTGATAGGCCTAAACTCAAGCTTTGAAGCCTTAAGGGCAAGCTCCACTAGAGTGAGGAGCATTTCAATTTGATTAGGGGTTTAGAGGGCTTGTGTTTGGATAGTTGGTGTGGGACTAGTAGGGAAACAGTTAGTTTCTTGCCATCCTTGGTGAACAATAGGTGTTCAAGTACCCATCATGGGTGACTCTCTTGTCAAACAACCAGGGTCTTCCCCAAAGGATATGACATACATCCATAGGGATTGTGTCACACTCAACCTCATCAAAATAGCTCTTGCTAATAGAGAAAGTAACTAAACACCTTGAGTAGCTTGTAAACCCTTACCTTAGTTGAGCCACTAAATGTAATAGGGATAAGGGTGCACAAAAGTTTGCAAGCCCAGCTTCTCAATCTTGCTATTAGATGCTATATTTGAGCAACTCCCACTTTCTATAATTAGTGAAAAGACTTTGCCTTGGCTGTTGCACTTACTATGAAAGATATTATTCCTTTGTTTATCCTTGGCACTCTTCTAGACATTAAGGGCTCTTCTCATCACCAACAAATCTCCCTCATCTGGTTCAATAACCACTTCCTCCTCTTGATCTTCCTTCAAGTAAGCCTCCCTCTCTTCCCCTATCTCCCCTTCTTGGACAACTTGGTATTCTGCCAAAGTTGTCACTCGTCTATTAGGGCATTCAGAAGCAATAACCCCTAATCCTTGACATTTGTAGAACCTTTTATTAGCAGTATAGCCTGGTGGTATTTTGTGAGTTGGGGTCTTAGGTGACACTTGGGAAGAGGCTCCAGTGGGTTTGGGAGTCAATAGAACACTCCCCTTGTTGAAAGGTGGGTTTCTGGAAAAGGGTTTGGGTAGGTCCTTTATAGGCTTGGTTTTATTTTATTGCTCAACTCTATGAGCTAACACACAAACTACCTCAAAGATAGTGAGCTGCTGAAGTTCAACAATGTGAGAGTACTTAGGATCTAAACCACTAAGGTCCCTCACTATGGTTTAGTCTTCTGGTTCCTGTAAATCACATTTGATCAAGAGTTTTTCAAACTCTCGTGTACTCTTCAATTGACATAGTGCCTTGAGTCAAGCCGTACAATTGGGCGTAGTTACTAAGGATGGGCAGGAGGTATGAACCTAACCTTAAGCTTGGACTTCATTTTTCCCTAGGTTCTAATCTTGCTCTTCCTCTTCTTAGCTCTCTTAGCGCACAAGTTGGTCCACCATAGAGAAGCACACTTCCTCAGTATTTCTTAAAGCCGCTAGCTTAACCTTCTTATCCTCAGGTATGTCTTTGTAATCAAAGACGCTCTCAACTGTGTGTAACCAGTTAAGGAACTCATTAGGGTCAACCCTTTCTTCAAACTTACGAACTTCTACTTTGATGTTATGCTGGACTATTGATGATGATGTCTTCTGATTCATCTAGCCCTTGGTTCAGAATCATCCTCATTGGAGCTGCCATAAGACTCTCTCTTCTTGTTCTTGAGGGATTTCCTAAGTTGTTTCGTTAGGTACTTATTCTACTTTTTTAGATGCTCATAGTTCTTCATTATGGTCTTACACTTTTCATGTAGAGTCATACTGCTACTCATCTTACCTAGATAGCTAAACTGGTACTCTATAGTTTATGTATTTGGCTAAGGGTTGTGTTTGTGGCTAAGGTTCAAGCCTAGGAGAGTATCCTAAGCTCTAATACCAAATATGATGGAAATCCAGGCAGGAATATAAGATAAGGATAAAGGAAATAAGGAACTCAAATTGTTTAATCTCAAACTGAGCAGAAACTGGCTGAATTGAACAAATTAAGACAACATGGAACTAAGACAAAGTTGGATAAGACTCACCACCAATTGGACTCAGGGCCCTTGGCTGCAAATTGCATAAGACTCACCACTAATGAGCACACCAAGACTCACTAGAACACCACCTAATTTGGCAAAACAATAGGATAAGCTAAAGAGAGTTTTAGAGTAATGAGCCTTGCTCAATTTCATTAATTCAATAACTGAGTGTTACAAAATGAAAATTAGGCTTTTAAACTAAACCTCATTCCTTCAGTCAACAACTAAACTATACTACATCAGATTCTGAAACAACAAACAAAAGTTCAAATAAATTAGCCCTTAAGCAGCATGTGTATGCTTGATCTCTGACACCTATTTAGCTTGCTAATATCTATTACTGAGGTGTCAAGCTTAGGAAGGACCTAAACCATGCTAACGATGGTCATATGCAGCATAATGCGACCTCCAGTCTTGTGAACTCCTGGGATAGAGCAAGTGGCCAGCAGCCTGAAATCCAGTGGATTAAAGGGATTTGCAGTGATGTTGAGCTGGATAAGAGCTGATGCTAATTGATCTGATGCTGTAACATTAGGGCCTCTAGGGATAATATTTTTAACACCTTGTGACCACCTTAAACAAGCGAAAAGAGTATTACAGAGTGGAGTCAAAGTTGACTCCCCAAAACACTGCAAAATTGGACTGACGTTAGATGTAGGTGCGACTAGTCTGATTGAACTGGGTTGATTGAGGTGCCTTGTTGGCCCCAAAAGGTGGGGAAACTTTTATCATCTAATAGCTATAGTGTGAGCTAGAAAATTATCTAAGTTACACCCATATAAGTCAAATCCTCAATAAAGTACGTAGCAGATCACAAGGTTTGCAAATAAGCCTCTGTGTGTAGCTAGACATGAAGCTTAAGTGGTAATCTCCTGGACCAATGATTGGAGGTTCTGGATAGAAAATAGTAGAGGATGTTAGTGATGATGGGTGGGGATGTGATGTACCCCATTACATCACCTTACCTGTAAGACCCGCCTTTGTTATTTTTATGTTAAGTTGCCTGTATTATCTTTTGATGTTATAAAATCGTATTTTTAGTAACTATATGAGTTAAATGATTATCAATTTGCTTTTGGGAGCTGTAATTTTATTAAAAAAAGGACTATTATTGCTATTATTGATTTTAAAGTCAATTCGTGCCGTTTATGTCTGTAAATTATATTGATAGTTTAATCTAGTTGTTAAACGATTACTTTCATTAAAAAGGATGATTACTTGATTTATCTTATTATTGACGTTACTTATTTATAAAATGTTTGAATCGATGCTAAACCGAGTTTTTAAAATCGTTTTCCATTTTACTTAATGGATTTCCAACGTTTAAACTGAAATGTTAGTCGTAGTTCGTTTCAACTTAAGTTTAGCCTAACCACTAACGAGTACGGGACCGGGAATCAGTTGAATGATGTTATTGAGCCAAAAAAAAGGGAAAAAGAAACTACAACAAAAGGGGGGGGAGGCTCTCGGGCCTGAGACCCTAAAATAGTACCCCGACCCCCCTCTCTCTCTCTAACTCGCGACTCTCTCTCTCCTCTGCTTCTCCTCTCCTCCTTCCTCACGCAAAACCCGCCACTGCCACCACTTGCGTCGCCAGTGAGCCAAGGAGGAACCATGGCGGTCCCCTGGGCGGCCGACGACCACCACCACGCCCTCTCCTCTTCTCTCCTCGCTGTGAACATAGCCGGTCAACCTCGAATCACCGGCCGCATACCGGAATCCGGTCGAACACCCAGTAGATTTGGAGCATGCTAGAAATCGCGAGTTAGGGTTTTGGGTGAGGTCGAGTTAGGCGCGAATTGGGCTCTGTTCGTGCGTGGTGAGCAAGGCCCGAGGGGTTAGTGTTGTTCGAGCACCTAGAGTCGATCCCAGCAGCTTTGATCGAATCCCTAGCTTGGAATCGAGGTGGGTGTTCTTCGCCTCCTAAATTAGTATTAATTTCGAAAATGTTTTCAGCAGATTGATGTTGCATGTCAAGTTAGGGCTAGTTAGATTCATTAGAAATGTCAAGAAATGGGTTGTGCATGCTTAGATTTGAGCTATTTAGTTAGTTTAAGCTTAAATTTGTAAATCGATGCAAGTTATGTGCGTGTAAAAGGGAACCATGCGTGAATTGGACTTGAATGAAAACCATGTATGAAAAGAGATTAATTTGAAGTTATAAAGGTGTAGTTAGCTTGAATTTGATTAGAGTAAGTTAAGGTTTAAAAAGAATTAAAAACGAAGTTGTTTTGATATGTTTAGCCTTGATTCGAGTAATTAGCGATTCATGAAAAAGGATTAATTTGGAGGTTATAAAGGCGTAGTTAGGTTGGATACGACTAAAGTAAGTTAAGGTTTAAAAAGAATTAAAAACGAAGTTGTTTTGATATGTTTAGCCTTGATTCGAGTAATTAGCGATTCATGAAAAAGGATTCATTTTGAAGTTATAAGAACATGGTTAGCTTGAATGTGACTAAAGTTAACTAATGTATAAAAAGGGTTAAAAACGAAGTTAGTTTAGTATGCTTAGCTTCGATTCAAGTTAAACTAACTAATGTTTGTAATTGAAATAAACTTGAAGTTATTGAGATGTGCTTAGTTTCATGCGAAGTACATTCATGCTTAGGAAAGTTTCCTTTAAAATACATCGTGTATGTCAGATTTGAATCATGTTTGGTTTACTTAGTAAAGTGTTGTCAATTGACGACTAAATATGGTTATATGTGGCTAAAAGGTGCTGTTTGCTCAGGAAAGAGCTTAAACCTCACCCTCTTTTAAATAAGTCTATATGATAACTTATTATGACAAATAAATTGATGAAACGAGCTAGTAGTTGGATGGTTTGCGGATAACATTATGAGCATTTGAGGTCTTGTGTGTATGGTGAAAGTGACGAGGGAGACTGGGTTGTGAATTAACCGCAATCGTGTGGATTGCGAGGCCATGTGTGGCTTATTGTGTTGAATTGATATGATTGATATGAAGTGCTTAAATGTGATATATGTAATATATGTGCTTAAATGCTTAGATTGCATTATGTGCATAAGAGTGAGTTTTTAAAGAAAGATTTCATGTTTTGAAATGATAGTAGCCATAACTATTATTGCATGGTGGCCTATTTTAAGTAAATGAAAGCAGTTTTGGGAGTGAACTCGCTTGAACGGGGGAATCCCTAAAGAGTTTTACAAAAGCGTGAGTTGTATGATAAAAGATTTCGCTGTGAGAGGCAACAAACTTAGTAGTCGTTAAGACTAGTTTAAATGGCTAAGATAAGTGCATAGGGACATCAGATAGGGAGTGAACCTGCTTGAACGGGGGATCTCTATATAGCCTAGGGAGTAGTCCCTAGAGACCCTGACGAGGGTTAAGGTCCAAAAAGTTAGTTGCCATCCCGGGAGTAAGAGCTTAGGGGATTGAGTGTAGATCTCTCCCAACCAGCACTTTATGATCTTATGCCCAGAAGTAGTTTCTTATTAAAAAAGAAAAGCAGTTGGTACTTTGCCTTTTGAAATGTTTCAGAAAGAAAGTTTGAAGGGTCATTATGCGACCAAGATGAAAGAAAAGAGTTTTAAGAGCCTCAAGAGGCTAACAGAAGAGTTTTAAGAGCCTCAATGGCTAAATGAAGTGTTTTCAGTAAAAAGAAAGAAAGTTTCCTATGTGTGCTATATGCATGCCCTAAGTATACTTTATGAATGAGTTATGTTTGCAAAGAAAGAAACGAAAGTGTCCGCACTTGAAACTTCAAAGCATGTGATCGTAAAGAATATGTGACTTCAAAGTGAGTGTACAAGCATTATAGTTAGAAGCATGTGTTCAAGCAAGCAAGTGGCCATGTTGTTTTCATGATATATCATGAGGTGACTTCTTAAAGTACATATTGAGCATATAGGTGATAGTGCATCCCAAGTTTGTTTAGAGTCAGATGATATGTAAGCAGGTCCCTAACATGCCACCTTTGTTGAAACTAAGAACCTATCATGAAACCGAGAATCTATCATGTTTAAGTGTATACAATCTGTGACATGTAGCTTATTATTATAGTTGTTCATTAAGTGGATATTATGAGTTATGTTTATGAGAAAGAACATTATGTGCTTAGCTTCATTGCTTGCCTAAGTGCTTAACTGCCTGTAGTCAAGAAGTTGGTCATTTAAGGACCTAGAAATATGTTAAGTGGGTAAAGTGAAGCTTATGGTTAGTGATATTTCTATAAGAACTTCGTGCATGCCTATTATGATATTAAAGTATGATTACGTGATATGTGATTAGTAAAGATATTATTGCCTGCAACGGTTTTGGTTTTAAGGGGGTTGGGGGACACTCACTGAGCGTGTGGTTGCTCATCCCACTACTCTTTCCCCTTTTCCCCCAGGTTTTCTTTATGACAGGAAGAAGTTGAATCAGCGGGAATCGATTGTTGCTTGCAAGGTGTCATTAGTGCCTATTTTTGTCTTTAAGGAGTTATGTAATGCCCTTTTTAGTTTGTAAACGTTTGTAAACAGTATTCTAAGTTCATGTAATACATATTGGTTATGAGTCGCTCTGTATGGCCATATGAGCCAACCATCTGGCCAGTTAGATGTCTTTTGGTTGAAGTTGGTTATGTTTTGGGATGTAAACCCCATACTCCGGTTGTGTGAACCGTTGAGTTGTATCTTTTACTGTTTCAGTATTAATGAACTATTATGTTTGGTGTACTCCGAGCGGGTGGCTCGTCGAGTTATGAACTCCGGCGTGTGGCCGTTGAGTTATGTTTTAAATGTTTACGCTTCCGTTGATTTACAGGGACTTATTGTAAGGCGTTTAGCCTGAGAACGTTCAGTTTTCAGGGGAAGTTCTGTCCGCTTCGTCCCAAAATTTAAGTAAGAAGTTAGGAAAACGTAACGCTTTCGGCCCTAGGGGCTGGGGTGTTACATTACCATTACCCCTGAATCTAGATCCTTGGTTCACGACTAAGGAGTCAAGTTAGTCCCTACATTAGGGATTACTTGGGGCCCTTTCGAAAACCTTTTTGAAGCAAAATTGATTTGGCCCTTCAATGTCCTTTCGTTTATCCCCATTAGTATGATTTGCTTTAAAAAGTGGTTATGGCTTGTAAGTTTTTATAAAACTTACTGGCAACTCTATTTATTACATAATTGTTTTGCCTTCCTATTCTTTTCTTTGGTTTTCACTTTTTATCTTAATTTGGCAGAATATTTCTCATCCCAGATAGCGAAGGCCAAACCCCTGCTCTAGCCCTAGGACTCGGCCAGGTTCCTAGATTAATCAGGCGACCCTATTCCTGGAATAGGTAGCAGTCACTACCATTGGTCAGAATCAGACAAGTGGGCCTGATTTTGGCCCAGAAACTTAGCTGTTCCTGGATTAAGATCCAGATCCTATTCCTGATCCATTCCTACAAATCTACTAGTTTTTAAAAATAAAAATAAAATAAAATTTAACAATCACCCTTTTTTCTAAAAAATAGAAAAAAATGCCTAGTAAAAATGAAAGTCGAATCATTCATAGGGATTCGTATCCCCAGGAGGTGGGTCCTTACAATGGCAACTCCAATGGGGAGATTTTCTTTAAGTGGGTGAAATTCAAAATTCAATATAGTAAATCACTTTAATTACACTTGCATTGGGCATCCTGCATTGAAAGGTACTTTTGTGACTAGGATAACGACACCTCTAGGAAGTAACCCTGCTATTACCCCTTGGGAGATCAACTGGTTAACTCGGTGGGTCCAGTACACTCTATGGAGCATGCATTGATCCACCCACTTGCGTCAAACTTTTCAGTCCACACGACTTAAGGAAGCAACCAAAACATTCAAGTCTTTCCATGCACCCCATGGATGACATACGAAGCATTTGGGTTATGAGATGACTGTTCTAAACCTCACCAAAATCTTTGTAACTTAGAACCTTGGCTTGGGATGGAACGCATGCACATGCTTGGATACGTTGTTGTATGATTTAACATTTTTGAGGCTTAACGTATATACATTGATGCTTTAGGTCTTAGGAGAGCCCAGGTTATGGACCATGTGCGCTTCAAGGCCAGTTGATCTCTTAGAGCCTCAGAGCTGTCTAGGTTATAACCCTTGTTTAGGGAATAAGAATCCTAAAAGGAGACTCAGCTATGCTTGAATGAGCATGACTGGGTATTCCAAAAAACAAAGGAGAGTCTGCATTCTAATAGGAGTCTAGGACTATTTTAGACAAATCTGGCTATGATTGTTGCCAAGATGGAAGCAAGAAAAGGGAGTAAGATTCAATCTCCTAGGCCTGTTGGGAACCCAACCAGTATCATAAAGGGAGTTCGTCTAATAATCAGGTTTGGACATATGATAAAAAAGAGGGGTTAGGAGTACGGAAGCCATCCTCGAGGGCCCAATAAGGAATTAGAACGACTTCCCAGGGTTCTAATTACATTAGGACTAGTATGAGTTTACGGAAAAAGGGTAAAAGCTAGGAGATTAGTCTTAGGGTCCAACAAGGAACCCTACCAGCACTCCATAGTCTAGTCAGCCTTAGTGTATGCACATTTAAGTCAGAATATAGTTAGCATTCTGGCCTCTTGGTCTTAGTTTTTTTAGTGCATGAGTCAAAATATTTTGATTGTTTAATTTCCTTAGCAAAGGTACTTAGATGAGCTAGTCGTTAACACTTTTCATTATTTACTAGGATAGGGAAAACTAAGAAAGTATACAAGCGGAGTCCTGCAACTAGGAGAGTTCTTTCTAGGGAGCAGTAAGAGAAAACTCCACTGATTAGGTTATAGTCAAGGTCTAGGTGAATGGAAAATCAAACACCAATTCTAGTGGCAGGGAACAACGACAGCACTGAACTCATCAAGATGATTGAAAGGATGCAAGCCAAAATGGAAGAAACCAATAAAAAGGTAGAGGCAATGACTCCTGTGCTACAAAGCCTCTCCAAGGAGTCCCAAGTAGAAAATAGTGAGCAACCTCCTTGCCTAGAAGATGTAAATGATGAGGGAATGGGAGAAATGGAGAATAGGAGGGAATGAGAACTATATAAGAGCACTCCACAATTTAGTGCACATATAGATCGCATAAAACAGATGCCTAAGGAATTGTCCATGCTTAACAATTATTTTAACGAGTATGCGAGATTCACTTAAATCCTGAAAGGGAAGTTGCCCCCAAGTTCACTATGCTTGACATCAACTTTCATGGAACTGAAAGTCCACATCACCAAGTGAGGAACTTTTTTAGTGTGATGACTCTGAAGGGGATTGAGTAGGACATCTTCTACCTCATATTTCCTTGGACCTTTGATAAGAATGTTAAGAAATGTTATAACACCATAGACCCACAATAGGTTGTAAACTGGGAGAGTTATATAGGAAATTCTTACATCAATATTCATACAATACTGACCTCCCAATCACACTCAAAGATCTAGAATTGCTTAAGTAATAATAAAAAGATGGATTCACTAACTACTGGGCTTAATGGAAGGGAAAGGCTACTCACAAGGTAGACCGACCTTCTGAAGCCAACTAGATGAGCCTATTCATTAGAAACCTCCTGTCTATATAGAAGCAACACTTACATTTCCGTTATTTGAGAATTTCACTACATTAAGAAATGCTGGCATGTTGGTACAAGAAGAGTTGTCCAAAGTGGCACCTGCTAAGCCTGGTTACAACTGGAAAAGCAACTACCAAAACTAGGATAAAAAGGCTAGTAGCTCTGAGGAGGTACACGCGGTAAATCGTTTCACTGAGTATACCACTATAGGAACCACCTACACCTAATCTTTTGAGTGACTCTTAGCTAAAGGGAAAATAGACCTCCCTAAGGTCAAGGCAAAAAGCAAACTCTTTGACAGTCCAAGAACTTTGATCTGGCTAAGTAACATAAGCACCATCAGTCGCGAGGATACGATAGTGAAAATTGCTAGAATTTTAAAGAAAGGGTAGAAAAGGATGATCTGATTGGGATAGATCCCACTACCTGAAGCAACACAGAAGCCTAAGAATTACTAGAACCTACTAGAGCACCATGAAAGTGTCTTTGTTACCAATAACCCAGAAGGGGAATAGGGCCTATCTATGTTCATACAAAGCATTCATGGCCTAAAACCAATGGTGAGCTTATGTACACAACATTTACAAGTCCTCCTCGGCCTATGGGAAAGTGATGAAGAAGACATATATGAAACCCAAGGAGGTTATTTGCTCACTGAAGCAAGTGGTGATGATTTCTAGGGTGAGAACAAAGAAGAGGACTTATGAAGGGAGAAGGACCAAGTGACAGTCCAACATCTTACAAAAGTCGAGAGACACCAAGCTAAGGAGGGCCCACAATAGGCCCTAGTAAAAGAAAGGTGACATAGCCCAAGAAGAAGACCCGACACTGAACAACTAATGAAACTTAAGGTAGATGTGATTATCTAGCAATTCATAGTAGCTTCTCAAAAGCATAGGCAGCTCTTAATAGACGAGTTGAATAAAATTGACATGTTCCCCAAAGCTACACTAGAGGAAATGATAGACTAGATTATGTTTGGTCAAGGCACCATAACCTTTAGCAGGAAAGATCTCCCACCAGGAGGTTCGGTGCACAACTACAGCCTCTACCTTGTTGTTATATGCCTTTAAAAGTATGTACCTTTTTCTGTGGTCAATAATGGATCAACAATAAATGTCTATCCTTAGAGAACAGCTAAGAGGCTAGAAATCAAGGAGGATTAGCTCTCAACACCATCCACTGATCTAAGAGCGTACAATAACTTAAAGAGGCTGGTATTGGGTACTATTCTCCTCCCTGTTAATGTGGACATTGTTAAAAGAAATGTGGAATTCCAAGTCTTGGATGTACCTGCTACATTCAATCTGATCCTAGGAAGGCCATGGCTTTAAGACCTCTAGGCAGTTCCTTCCACTTTGCATTACAAGCTAAAGATGTTAATGAAAGGGTAGGTGGTGACCATTAAAAGGGATAATCTGTGCGCTGTAATCACTAACATGGGGTTAGTACTAGAAATAGAGCACAATCACAATGATGATGAACTCCACAACTTTGAAACAATAGCAATCTTAGAAAAAGACAAAGCTCTTTTTGACTTCTATCTTTATTTGAATATAAATGTGAATGCTATCCTTTAAAAGTGGAACTACATCTTAGGAATGGCTATAGGATGAAGAACACAAGGGTGGACTACCTTCCCCTTGATCTTAATGGAGGATTACAAATTTGGGTTAGGGTATCAGCCCACTCTAGAAGAAGTGGCTAGGGCTAGGCGAGAAGCTCAGGCCTGGAAGGTTGCTGCCAGGAAAGGTTGCCCAAAGCACTACACTGTAAAGCCTTGTCCTCACACTCTCAATGGACAATTCTTACACAAAGGAGACAACTTCGCTTTCTATGGCTCTCTTGAACCTTGCTACATAAAAGAGAAAGGGATTCTAGTGCCAAGGGTAGAAGTATTTAATCAATGATTGCTAGCTGTTTGAGAAGGAGATGCTCACTACCATGAGAGAAGACGAGTCTGCTCAAGACCGGTTTAACCTAGCCGAAAGCAACATCTTTAGGATTCTATTCGGGCAAAGCTGTAGGAAGAAAGTACTTTTGTTTTATCCCTCGCCATGTATAATAGTGGGAATGATCATGCCAACTTCATCACCAAGACCAATACTGAATGTTGTAAGCAAGTGACTTGGACAGCTGAAAAGGAAGGAAAAGTGTTCACCACAGCTATAGGGTTAGTTTAGGAAGGTCTATGATAGAGTCTAAGAGTCAGTCACTAGTTTTTATTCCTTTAAACTCTACCTTAGATGTACCTGTTTATGATTTCAAAAACATGAATTATTTTGATTATGATTCGTCTCATTCTAGTCCTTTTGAATGCTTTGGGAATTATAATGAAAATGATATAACTTCTAAAGAATTAATTAAAGCAATGGAACGTAATGAAAAATGAACTTCCATTGATGATACAATACTAATAAACTTGGGGACTCCTGACGCGCCCTGAGAGATCAAAATAAGGAAATCGCTAACCCCTAAGGAGCAAGATATTTTTATTTCACTCCTGCGGGAATTCTTAGAGGTCTTTGCATTGAAATGGGCATTGAAAATAGAGGAGGTCAAAAACAACTAGATGTAGGATTCATCAAGGGTTGCATAGTACATCAAATGGGTAGAGCAAACATCATACCAGTCCTAAAAAGAGAGAGGAGACTAAGAATATGTGTAGATTTTAGGGATCTTAATAAGGCAAGTCCAAAAGATGGCTTCCCACCGCCAAATACAGACATCTTGGAAGATAAAAATTTGTAGATAATATAGGAAATGCCGACACCTAGTGTACAGAAAGAGATACTAGGATTCCTGGGTCATTTGTAATACATCAATCACTTCACATTGAAGCTGACAAGGGTGTGTGAATCTATTTTTAAGCGATCGAAGAAAAGCATAAACCTCAAATGGCATCAAGTGTGTTAGGAAGCATTTGACAAGACAAAAAAAATACATATCTAATCCAAATGTGTTGGTACTTCCCCAACCTAGCATTCCACTTATCGTATATCTCACAACAACAGCAACCACTACAAGGGTCGTGTAAGTCCAGAAAATAGAAGGGAAGGAAAAAGTCATCTATTACACAATTAAAAAGTTTCTCGAACACGAAAGTGACTATGCAGCCCAGAAAAAGAATCGCCTTGCCTTACAATGTACAGAGAAGCTCAAACATTACATGTTAACCCAAATAGCACATGTGATAGCAGAAATGGACCCCATAAGATATTTGCCCTTAGAACGAATGATGACCGGCAACGTATTTAAATGGGCAACAATGCTATATCTATATACATATATATATACATATATATCTATATATATATATATATAT
>JACYFF010031954.1:47620390-47630628 GCA_017589665.1 Selenicereus undatus
GTAAAGCTTTTGTTTTTGTTTCATGCGATCTCCAAGCTGTTTTCTCAAGTATTCGTTATGAGCTCTGAGTCCTTGATGAGCAATTGACATCTCTTGCATTTGCTTGGTCACGACTTCTAGCTTTCCTACCACGGTCATGTTGGAACTCATTTTGGGAGTGTGAATGGAATGGTTTGTGTTTATGTTTTGGATTCAGAGATGTGCTGTTAAAGGCGTGTGGTAGGCTCCAGGCAAGGATGAACCTGCTCTGATACCAAAATTGATGGAAGTGTGCAAAGGATAGCAAGGTAGAATGAAGAACACAAGTTAGAACTTAAGGAAGCTTCACAGTTTGGAGTGGAACCCGAAACTAGCTTAAGGAATTCAAGTGCTTTCAAGTGTGTTTGGATAGTACTAAACTAGTTGATTAGATAAGATACACCACTAATCACTAGCTTAGGGCCCTTAATCTTTAATTAGGATAAGATATAGCACCTAAGCAAGGATTAAGACTCTCTTTGATCACCACTTAGCTCGACCAAGAACTAAGATAAGCAAGGAAAGTGTTTAAGGAACTCAAGACACAAAGTCTCTTTCTTTTCCTTCAAAATCAAAGTATGTATTTCAATAATGAACCACACGGCCTTAAATAGCCTCCAACATACATGAAAACAATCTTTCCTTGGTAGCTAGGAAAGCTACTAATTTAGCTTAACTTAAACAATCAGACGGTTTGAACTAAGCTAAACTAATTCGAATGCTTAAGCTTTAAAATACATGATTTAGCTTTCTAACACCTTTCCTAAGCTTGAAGTAACTTAGGACACTCATTTCCCTAGCAAGAAGGGAAAGTAATGCACGGCTGCCACATCAAAAGATGGATGAATGCACGGCTGCCATGTGTAGCTTGAGTGGCCGGTTCTTTGCTTGCAAAATGGAGGCTTTTCCTTGCTCCCACGTGTCTTGCTCATGTGCGGCTGGGTGGCAACTTACCAAGCAGCTCAAAATAACCAGGTGGACAAGCACTCACTTTTAGCAAACCCACTTAGGAAGGAAAACCATGTTGCTAAGTAACCGGGTATCTAGGTGGCCGTTTCTGACCGGTTTTGTCCTTCTGTGTTGACACCTCAAATGCAGAGTAATCTGGAATTTCCTCACATGGATGGAAACCTTAATATGTATAGAATACCCTCCATTTGGAATCAAAGCATTTGGACATCATTTGCCCCTTGAAAAAGGCTGAATGCCCAAACCGTGCAGAATGTGGTCTAAAACAGCATAGGACTGAAAATGAGCATTGTTCACTAACCAATTGAACTCTAAATCAGGTAATTCAAATTGGAAATGAAATATAAGATCTTCAGGACCCAAAATATGTAAAAATACAAGACTTGAGCCTTAATATAGCTCAAGTTTTAACAAAATCAAAACCATCCTTATTCTGGTCGTGCTGGGCAGTTTTGACACCTTGGGTTTAAATGCTGATTTGAACAAACAAATGAAGTCCAAATTAGATGAAACTTGATTTTTTTGGAAAGCTAACATCTTGAACTTCAAATATATCTAAAAATATCAGACTTAAACCTTGAGGATGCTTGATGAATTTTGCACACAGAAACGGGTTAGTGTTGGAATGAACCATTTGCCCTGCAGTTTCAAAGCTTTAACAAAACTTGGATGAATTACCCATCATTTAACCAGCTTAATAAGATTACCTAATTGATTTGATTTCTTTACAATCAAAGGGCATGGTGGGATTTCCATCATTCTCCACTTGTTAAAAATGATTTGTCCTCAAATAAAGTTAGGTAATCACCTTCCTCTTTTTACTTCAATTCTTGTTGAAATAAGATCAACAATGCAAACAAGTCTCTTTTGAAGCTAGAAACCCTTTTCTTCTTTCTCCCCTTGCTGATTTGAATAGTGAACATAGGGACTTTGGGGACATGCTTCGAACCACTTCTTCCAAGACTAGGAGGTTTTGGTAAGGGTTCTGAAATGGATTGACAGAATCTTAAGTTGAGTGTTTGGGCTTGGGGGTGAGTAGGTGATGGGTTTGGTGAAGGGTTAGGGTCTTGCTCTGTTTGAATGACTAAAATACAAACATGAATATTCGTATGTTGCTTATGCTCTTCTTTATGAAAATTTGGAGACATCTTCTCCAAGAGTAGCATTTCGCCTTCATCAGCAGTGATTTCAATTTCTTCAAGGTCTTCTTTTTGAGTTTCTTCCTCCTTTTCTTCCTTTCCAATTGCCTCCCACTCAGCGAGAGTAATGATTCTTTGATTCACACAATCGGCGGCTATGTGTCCCAATCCTTGGCACTTAAAACATCGGGGAGTGCCTTGTTTGGGTTTGAATTGTGGGGGTAGGCTTTGTTGTGGTGTTTTGTTCTTTTGTGGAGTAGGAAGTGGGGGGGGGGTTTAGGGACATGGTTGGGGCTCCCCTTGTTGAATGGTTGTTCTTGAAGAAGGAATGTGGGAACTTCTTCGCGTGTATGAAATCGTGACCTTCTTTGTTGCTCCACTTTGTGAGCTAGGACACTAATCTCATCAAAAGTGGTGAATGCTTGGAATTCCACAACGTTGGCAATTCTAGGATGAAGCCCACCTAAGTAACGAACCGTGGTTTGTTCTTTTGGCTCATGAATGTCACATTTGATTAAGAGTTTTTCAAACTCACGAGTATATTGGACGTATGTAGAAGGAAAAAACCGTGCCTTCATCTTGGATTTCATCTTGTCCCAAGTATTGATTTTACTCTTCCTTTCTATAGTTCCCTTAGCATTGAGGTTAGTCCACCACAAGGAGGCATATTTCCTCAATATGAGAGCAACCAGTTGCACTTTTCGTTCATCAGGAATTTCCTCGTAATCAAAAATCCGTTCAACATTTTCTAACCATTCAAGGAATTCATCTGGGTCTAGCTTACCCTCAAACTCAGGAATTTCAACTTTGAAATGACTTGAGCTGAAAGTAGGTCGTGCTTCTCTTCTTTTCCTCTCAAAAGGTACTTCTTCATCAGAGAAAGATGACGCATTGCTAGCTTCTTCTTCATATCTGTACTTCGTTCCACTTCGTTCACCAACTTCATAAAGCTTTTGGTTTCGTTTCATGTGATCTCCAAGTTGTTTTCTTAAGTATTCGTTCTGAGCTCGGAGTTCTTGATGAGCAATTGACATCTGTTGCATTTGCCTCGTCACGGCATCTAGCTTTTCTTCCACGGTCTTGTTGGAACTCTTTTGGGGAGTGTGAATGGAACAGTTTGTGTTTGAGTTTTGGATTCAGAGATGAGCTGGGAAAGGCATGTGTGTAAGACCCGCCTTCATTATTTTTATGTTAAGTCGCATGTATTACCTTTTTACGCTATAAAATCGTATTTTTAGTAACTGTATGAGTTAATTGATTTTCGATGTGCTTTTGAGAACTATAATTTTATAAAAATGGATTTTTATCGCTATTATTGATTTTAAAGTTAATTCGTGCTATTTGCACCTTTAAAGTATATCGATAGTTTCATTTAGTCATTTCCCGAGTACGATTAGGTTTTCAACCTTAGAATTAGTTTAGGGTTTATTAATTGAACCTAGACGTATTTGGGAACGAAAGATCGATGAGCGATTGTTTAGAATAAGAGGTTCGAGATTGGATTGACGATTTTAGTTGACTGAGCTTTTAAACCCAAAAAAAAAGAGAAAAGAAAAGGGATAATAAGGGGGCCAAGCCCCTTCTCTTTCTCAGCAAAAACACGCAGGAGGAGGGGGGGTTCTCCACCCAGCCCCACGTGAACCACCACTCCAGGAGAGAGAGAGAGGCTGAGCGTTGGAGGGATAAAGAAGGAGCACCGGCCGGCGACGCCGTCGGCCACAGCCACTGACCGGCGAAGAGAGAGAGAGAGGGATCGAGCGAGTGTCAGGGCAAGGTGCTCGGTCCAAAGGCTAGGGTTTCGAAGCCCTCAACCCCACGCCACCACCGTCACCGTCGACGAGCGAGCCAGACGCCAGCGACCACCTCTACGCGGTGGTTGACTGAAAATCGGCCACGGTTTGGCCGAATTCAACGCGGGTAGAGCCGATACTCGAACGAAATTCACAGGCATGGTGAGTTTCGAGCCTTCTATCCTTCTTTAAGTTGAATCCCCACCTTGAATCCTCCTTAATCGTGCCTAAATTCCTCAGAAATCACGAGCTAGGGTTTTGGGTTTGGGCTAGGTCGAGTCACACGCGAAGAGCAAACGAGTATCCGGGGGTTGGTGTTCGGTTTTTGGCCTCAGTTCAAGCTAATTGCGTGTCTCTAGCATGGAATCGAGGTGGGTGTTCCTTGCCTCCTAAATTAGTATTAATTTCGAAAATGTTTTCAGCAGATTGATGTTGCATGTTAAGTTAGAGTTTGTTAGATTCGTTAGGAATGTCAAGAAATGGGCTGTGCATGATTAGATTCGAACTATTCAGTGAATTTATGCCTGAGATTGTAAATCGATGCAAGTTATGTGCGTATAAAGGGAACCATGCGTGAATTGGACTTGAATGAAAACCATGCATGAAAAGAGATTAATTTGAAGTTATAATGACATAGTTAGCTTGAATTTGATTAGAATAAGCTAAAGTATAAAAAGAATTAAAAACGAAGTTGGATTAATATGTTTAGCTTCGATTCAAGTGTTTAGCGATTCATGAAAAAGGATTAATTTTGAGGTTATAAGAACGTGGTTAGCTTGGATACGACTAAAGTAAGTTAAGGTATAAAAAGAACAAAAAACGAAGTTGGTTTAATATGTTTAGCTTTGATTCAAGTAATCAGTGATGCATGAAAAGGGATTAATTTGAAGTTATAAGAACATGGTTAGCTTGAATGTGACTAAAGTTAGCTAATGTATAAAAAGGGTTAAAAATGAAGTTAGTTTAGTATGCATAGCTTCGATTCGAGTTAAACTAACTAATGCTTGTAATCGAATTAAACTTGAAGTTATTGAGATATGTTTAGTTTCATTCAAAGTACGTTAATGCTTAGGAAAGTTTCCTTTAAAATGCATCGTATATGTCAAATTTGAATCATGTTTGGTTTACTTAGTAAAGTGTTGTCAATTGACGACTAAATATGGTTGTATGTGGCTGAAAGGTGCTGTTTGCTTAGGTAAGAGCTTAAACCTCACCCTCTTTTAAATAAGTCTATATGATAACATATTGTGATTAATAAATGAATGAAACGAGCTAGTAGTTGGATGGTTTGAGGACAACATTACGAGCGTTTGAGGTCTTGTTGTACGGTGAAAGTGAGGAGGGAGACTGGGTTGTGAATTAACCGCAATCGTGTGGATTGCGAGGCCATGTGTGGCTCATTGTGTTAAATTAATTATGAAGTGCTTAAATGTGATATATGTGATGTATGTGCTTAAATGCTTAAATTGCATTATGTGCATAAGAGTGAGTTTTTCAAAGAAAGATTTCATGTTTTGAAATGATAGCGGCCATAACTATTAATGCATGATGGCCTATTTTAATTAAATGAAAACAGTTTTGGGAGTGAACTCGCTTGAACGGGGGAATCCCTAAAGAGTTTTATAAAGGTGTGAGTTATACGTTGAATGATTTTACGATTTGAAACGCAAAGTTATAGCCGTTATGGCCGATACGCTTTAAGTGGCTAAGATAATGTGTTGCGGACAATATGATATGATATGAACGATGTTAACCTAGGGGATAAGTCCGGATAAACCCTAAAGGCCCTGACGAGGGCTGATGTAATGGTCCGATATGTTATATGTAGCCATCCCGGGAGTAAGAGCTTAAGCGTGAGCGTTAGGTCTCACTATGGGGTCGAGAATAGTTCTCATCCGATCAACACCCTGTAATGATCTTATGCCAAAAGTATTTTCCTACCAAGATAAGAAAAGCAATTGGCCTATGCCATTTTATATGTTTTAAGGAAAAAGAATGTTTTACGGGCCCGAAGAGGCCAGTTGAATGAAATGTGAAAAGTTTATAAGGGTCAATATGCGACCGATATGAAAGAATATGAGCCTCAAGAGGCTAAGAGAAGGGTTTTTATGAGCCTCAAGAGGCTAAATGAAATGTTTTTCAAAGAAAGGAAAGAAAGTTTTCTTTGTATATTCTATGCTTTTCTTATGAATGTTATGTGAATGAAATGCTAAGTAAGATACGATTACGAAAAAGAAGGCCTTATAAGCATGTTTTATGCATAACCTATGAATGAGACTTGGAATCTGTGTGTGTCTTAAGCATATCATATGAATACGAAATGAAATCTCTTTTAAAAAGGGCAAGAGCCTCAGGAGGTTAAGGAAATGTTTTCAATGAAAGAAAGAAGGTACTGAATGAATGCTTTATGAAGTGATTCCTAAGCATGTTGAAAGTGAAGTGATTCTTAAGCATGTTAAAAGTGGTTTCCAATATTATGTAGTCTCATCCTTTTCCATATCAAACCTGTCTAATTAAAAGTGCATATTAAGTATATAAGTGATACTGTATTCAGTGTTCATGTTTTAGAAACACATGATGAGTAAGCAAGTTCCTAGCATGCCAACCTTAGTCGAAGCTTAGAATCTATCATGCTTAAATGTGTAGCCAAGAGCCTACGAGTTGGGATATGTGGTTTAATACCATGTTAGTATTACTTAACTGCTTGTTAGTCGAGGAACTTAATCATTCAGGAGCCTAGAGATGTGTTCGAAGGGTTAAAATGAAATTATGCTTAGTAATGTATTCATAGGAATTCTATGAATGCCTAATATGATATTAAAGTATGAATACGTGATATGTGACTAGTAAAGATATTATTTGCCTGCAACGGTTTTGGTTTTAAGGGGGTTGGGGGACACTCACTGAGCGTGTGGTTGCTCATCCCACTACTATTTCCCCTTTTCCCAGATTTTCTTTATGACAGGAAGAAGTGGAGTCAGCTGGAATTGATTATCGCTCGCAAGATGTCATTTGTGCCAACTTATGTGTTTAATGAAGTCATGTAAAGTATTTTTAGATTGTAAACGCTTGTAAACAGTATTCGAGGTTCATGTAACGCATATTGGTTATGAGTCGCTCTGTATGGCTATATGAGCCAACCATCCAGTCAGTTAGATGTCTTTTGATTGAAGTTGGTTATGTTTGGGATGTAAACCCCATACTCCGGTTGTGTGAACCGTTGAGTTGTATCTTTTACTGTTACCTTATTAATGAGCTATTCTGTTTGGTGTACTTTTAGCGGGTGGCTCGTCGAGTTATGAACTCCGGCGTGTGGCCGTTGAGTTATGTTTTAAATGTTTACGCTTCCGTTGATTTACTGGGACTTATTGTAAGGCGTTTAGCCTGGAAACATTCAGTGTCCAGGGGAAATTCTGTCCGTTTCGTCCCAGAATTTAAGTAAGAAATTAGGAAAACGTAACGCTTTCGGCAAGGACGAACCTACTCTGATACCAAAATTGATGGAAGTGTGCAAAGGATAGCAAGGTAGAATGAAGAACACAAGTTAGAACTTAAGGAAGCTTCACGGTTTTGAGTGGAACCCGAAACTAGCTTAAGGAATTCAAGTGTTTTCAAGTGTGTTTGGATAGTACTAAAGTTGATTAGATAAGATACACCACTAATCACAAGCTTGGGGCCCTTAATCTTGGATTAGGATAAGATACACCACCTAAGCAAGGATTAAGACTCTCTTTGATCACCACTTAGCCCGGCCACGAACGAAGATAAGCAAGGAAAGTGTTTAGGGAACTTAAGACACAAAGTCTCTTTCTTTTCATTCAAAATCAGAGTATGTATTTTAATAATGAACCGCACAGCCTTAAATAGCCTTGAACGTACTTGAAAACAAGCTTTCCTTGGTATCGAGGAAAGCTACTAATTTAGCTTAACTTAAACAATCAGACGGTTTGAACTAAGCTAAACGAATTCGAATGCTTAAGCTTTCCTAATGTTGAAGTAACTTAGGACACTCATTTTCCTAGTAAGAAGGGAAAGTAATGCACGACTGCCACATCAAAAGATGGATGAATGCACGACTGCCATGTGTAGCTTGAGTGGTCGGTTCTTTGCTTGCAAAATGGAGGCTTTTCCTTGCTCCCACGTGTCTTGCTCATGTGTGCCTGGGTGGAAGCAAACCAAGAAACTCAAAATAACCATGTGGACAAGCACTCACTTTTAGCAAACCCACTTAGGAAGGAAAACCAATTTGCTAAGTAACCGGGTATCAAGGTGGCCGTTTCTGGCCGGTTTTGTCCTTTTGTGTTGACACCTCAAATGCTGAGTAATCTGGACTTTCCTTGCATGGATGGAAACCTTACAATGTCTAGAGAACCCTCCATTTGGAATAAAAGCATTTGGACATCATTTGCTCCTTCAAAAAGGTTGAATTCCCAAACTATGCAGAATCTGGTCCAAAACAGCGTAAGACTAAAAATGAGCATTGTTCACCGACCAATTGAAATCTAAATATGGTAATTCCAATTGGAAATGAACGCTAAGATCCTGAGGACCCAAAATATGTAAAAATACAAGACTTGAGCCTTAACATAGCTCAAGTTTTAAGATAATCAAAACCGTGCTTATTCTGGTCCTGCTGGGCAGTTTTGACACCTTGGGTTTAATTGCTGATTTGAACGAGCAAATGACGTCCAAATTGGGTGAAACTTGATTTTTTGGAAATCCAACATGTTTAACTTCCAATATATGAAAAAAATATCAGACTTAAACCTCAAGGATGCTTGATGAATTTTGCACACAGAAATAGGTTAGTGCTGGATTGAACCCTTTGCCCTGCAGTTTCAAAGATTTAACAAAACTTGGATGAATTTCCCATCCTTTAACCAGCTTAATAAGATTACGTAATTGATTTGCTTTCATTTAAATCAAAGGGCATGGTGGGATTTCCATCATTCTCCACTTGTTAAAAATGATTTGTCCTCAAATGAAGTTAGGCAATCACCTTCCTCTTTTTACTTCAATTCTAGTTAAAATAAGATCAAACATGCAAACAAGTCTCTTTTGAACCTATAGACTCTTTTCTTCTATCTCCCCTTGCTGATTTGAATGGTGAACATAGGGGACTTGTGGACATGCTTCGAACCACTTCTTCCAAGACTCTTGATTCAAAACTAGGAGCTTTTGGTAAGGGTTCTGAAATGGATTGACAGAATCTTAAGTCGAGTGTTTGGGCTTGGGGGTGAGTGGGTGATGGGTGATGGGTTTGGTGAAGGGTTAGGGTATTGCTCTGTTTGAATGACTAACATAGAAACATGAATATTCGTATGTTGCTCATGCTCTTCTTTATGAAAATTTGGAGACATCTTCTCCAAGAGTAGCATTTCGCCTTCATCAGCAGTGATTTCAACTTCTTCAAGCTCTTCTTTTTGAGTTTCTTCCTCCTTTTCTTCCTTTCCAATTGCCTCCCATTGAGCCAGAGTAATGATTCTTCGATTGACACAATCGGCGGCTATGTGTCTAGATCCTTGGCACTTAAAACAGCGGGGAGTGCCTTGTTTGGGTTTGAATTGTGGGGTTAGGGTTTGTTGTGGTGTTTGGTTCTTTTGTGGAGTAGGAAGTAGGGGGGGCGTGGGTTTAGGGACATGGTTTGGGCTCCCCTTGTTGAATGGTTGTTCTTGAGGAAGGAATGTGGGAACTTCTTCACGTGTATGAAATCGTGACCTTCTTTGTTGCTCCACTTTGTGAGCTAGGACACCAATCTCATCAAAAGTGGTGAATGCTTGTAACTCCATAACATTGGCAATTCTAGGATCAAGCCCACCTAAGTAACGAACCATGGTTTGTTCTTCTGGCTCATGAATGTCACATTTGACTATGAGTTTTTCAAACTCATGAGTATATTCTTCCAAATTCATTTTGCCTTGAGTGAGATGGAGAAAGAGCATGTAGTTATCTTGGACGTATGTAGATGGAAAAAGCCGTGCCTTCATCTTGGAGTTCATCTTATCCCAAGTGTTGATTTTACTCTTCCTTTCTATAGTTCTCTTAGCATTGAGGTTAGTCCACCACAAGAAGGCATATTTCCTCAATCTGAGAGCAACCAGTTGCACTTTTCGTTCATCAGGAATTTCCTTGTATTCAAAAATCCGTTCAACAGTTTGTAACCATTCAAGGAAGTCATCCGGGTCTAGCTTACCCTCAAACTCTGGAATTTCAACTTTGAAATCACTTGAGTTGAAAGTACGTTGTGGTTGTGTTCTTTTCCTCACAAAATGTACTTCTTCATCAGAGAAAGATGACGCATTGCTAGCTTCTTCTTCATCTC
>JACYFF010031954.1:47680440-47700531 GCA_017589665.1 Selenicereus undatus
TTTCTAATACCTTTCCTAAGCTTGAAGTAACTTAGGAAGCTCATTTTCCTAGCAGAAAGGGAAAGTACTGCACGACTACGACATCAAAAGATGGAAGAATTACCCATACTTTAACCAGCTTAATAAGATTACCTAATTGATTTGCTTTCATTTAAATCAAAGGGCGTGGTGGGATTTCCATCATTCTCCCCTTGTTAAAAATGATTTGTCATCAAATCAAGTTAGGCAATCACCTTCCTCTTTTTACTTCAATTCTGGTTGAAATAAGATCAACCTTGTAAACAAGTCTCATTTGAACATAGACACTCTTTTCTTCTCTCCCCTTGCTGATTTGAATGGTGAACATAGGGGACTTTGTGGACATGCTTCGAACCACTTCTTCCAAGACTCTTAATTCAAAACTAGCAGCTTTTGGTTAGGGTTCTGAAATGGATTGACAGAATCTCAAGTTGAGTGTTTGGGCTTGGGGGTGAGTGGGTGATGGGTTTGGTGAAGGGTTACGGTCTTGCTCTGTTTGAATGACTAACATACAAACATGAATATTCGTATGTTGTTCATGCTCTTCTTTATGAAAATTTGGAGACATCTTCTCCAAGACTAGCATTTCGCCTTCATCAGCGGTGATTTAATTTTCTTCAAGGTCTTCATTTTGAGTTTCTTCCTCCTTTTCTTCCTTTCCAATTGCCTCCCACTTAGCCAGAGCAATGATTCTTCGATTGAGACAATCGGCGGCTATGTGTACAAATCCTTGGCACTTAAAACATCGGGAAGTGCCTTGTTTGGGTTTGAATTGTGGGGGTAGTGTTGAGTGATTTTTGAGGTGGAAAATTAAAACTAAACTAAAGTGAGTGAATAAAAGGGGAAAATGATACCTCAAGCACTTACGGTTGTCAATCGTAGTACTTTAAGGGTCGGTCCACAGGGAAAACGTGCAATTATGGTTATTTGAAACGAAATGCTTAAACTAACCTAAGTGAAATTATTTAAGGCAATCTAAATTGATTAAACCAAACTCATCTAATCCTAATTCATTAAACATTAAAACAAGCTAATTTACTAAGTCGACGAAACCTAAACTAATACTTATATTAATTGACCATTTAAACCAAATTAAACAACTAAACTTGAAATTAATCATGATTCAAAAACTAACAACCTAATTCCTTTATTATTCTAGAATTAAACTAAGGCACATTATGACAATTAATTAAGCAGTAGGGGAGGGGATTGAATTGAAGCAGAAGAGCAGAACATCAGCAAGGAAGAGCAGAACAACAGCAAGAAAACAGGAACGAAAGCAGGGGAGAATCAAACCAAAGCAGTAGGGGAAGGGGAGAAAGGAGTTTAACCATAACGAAAAAGAAGCAATGAAGGGGAAATCAAACCAGCAGAATCCGAAAGCAGAGAAATCAGCAGAAGACCACTCACCCACGATGAACTCCAAGAACACAACTCGTTGAATCAAAAAGCACGGAAGGGGAAGAACAACTAAATAATCATTCCAACTTAACAATTCAGACTTTAACTATGTGAATCCCTTACACAACCCAACCAAAATTCGAACCCTAAACTCGAAAACCTAATCTGAAAACCACAAATAGAACGGAACGAAAATCAGGGGAAAAGAGAATTTGGAATCGAATGCAATTAACCCAAAGTTTGAATTACAACCCCGAACATCGAAATCAAAGCTAAATTACTTGGAATTAAACGCTGAAAACAACAAAAATTCGAAACCTTAGATTGAAAACTGAAATGCGAAAATGAAAACTAACCTAAACCTAACCCTAAAACTCGATTAAAGTCTAAACTAACCCTAAAATCTACCTAAAATTTACTTGACCTTCGAATGGCGTCGCCTCGACCTCTTCATACCCGAAGCCCCTTTGACTCTTGACCCTTCGATCTGGTGGTATGGTGGACGGTAGATGATGAAGCCAACGCATGGGGTGTCGTGGCTTGGTGTTTGTGGTAGTGGATGGCGTGGTTTTGGTTTTTGAAGAAAACCGTGGGTAGAGAGTGTTATGGGTTTCAGGAATTCGGTGGGCTGGGGGTGTACGTGGGGTTGTTGTGCTGGAGGAGAGAGAACAGGCAGAGAGAGAGAGGAGATGAGGTGGGTCGAAGGTGTTCTGGGTATGGAGTCGCAGGGTTAGGTTTCTAGGGTTTCTGGGAACGGGGTCGGAGAGAGAGAAGATGAAAAAGAGAGAAAACCCAAGGGGAGGGGGGTGTTTTAAGTGGTCTGTTCAACTGAACCGGTTTGCTGAACCGGGCCGGTCTGGTTCAACCGGACCGGTCTGGTTTCTTTTTCTATTTTTCCTCATATTTGAATCCGGTTTCTTGGAATTTGGCCTAGTTCTTCAACCTCTGCCATTTAAGCCCCTTTTCCGCCATTTAAGCCCTTTTTCCGCATTTATTCAAAATCTGGAAAATAAAATAAAATCAATTAAAAACCTTAAAAATATTATTAAAACGAGCATAAAACCGGTGAAAAAGTACCTTAAAATATCACATTTTTAGCTCAAACAAATACTCTCACACCAAGATTTTGCTCGTCCTCGAGTAAAATAAACTAAGCTAACTAAAAGAAAATGAAAATAAAAGAAAAGAAAATCCTAACTCACTGTCGTGGGAGTCACGGTTGCATTTAGCGTATGCAACAAGCCCTTTAAACCCCTTGGACTCCCAAGTGGACGATTGAGGTCTCGTGAGGGTTTCAAAGTGAAAATACCCACAAAATTATTCCAAAATAAAAGAAAATCTTTTTGGGTTTTCTCAAAAGTGATATGTACAAAACACGGGAAACATATGCACAATTCCTAATCAGCTAAATCACCCATGTACTCAGTTATTAACCTGTATGTACATAAAATGTACTTCAAAGCCATCTACCTCTAAATGACATCAAAACACTAATTTTTCACCCTATTGCACATCAAGATTTTGAATCCATCCCGGTGCTTGGGTGCAAGTGTATCATCATCTCCAGGACTCAGATTTACCAGAACAGACTCAATCCCACTTAGTTGACATAACTAAATTATTCTTATACTGACTTTGGAAGCAAGCTTTCCAAGTAGCAATATTGCGTCAAAGGGTAACACCCAGTAGCACGTGCCTCAAAGGGTCCCAGTGGCGCATGCCTCAAAGGGATACTTGTCATTCCAAATTTTATTCTTTTTCTTTATTTATCATACAATTTTTTTTTTCAATTTTTTTTTCCAAAGTAATCATGTCATAAGCTAGTGGGAGAATCATTCATGGAAACCTAAGACCTAAAGACAATGATGAAAGGATAAACGAGGACTGGATCACACAACCCATAATGAACAACTAAAGTTAGAATCAGGGCTTAGAATATCACATTCGAAGTTAAAGACTTATCACGCACATCCTATTTATATACAAACTAATAAATAAAGCATAGGGGATTCAAACTAATAAATAATAGTACAAATGTTCCCAAAAACAACAAAAAAAATTTCAAAAATTTTGAAAAAAAGGCACCTCACTCTCACACCAAAACTTCACAATGTCCTCATTGGGAGAATTAAGGCGCTAAAAAGCAAACACATAAACTATACAACCGTAAAACCTAAAATATATACAACTAAAACACCACCAAAAACATAAAACCAAAAACAAAATAAAACCAAAATGAAAAAGAAAAAGCAAGACTAAAATCAAAGAAACACACAAAAAGTGAAAAACAAACCACAACCCTAAAAACTAAAGAAAAGAAGACAAAAATCAAAATCAAAACAAAAATCAAAACAAAACCAAACACACACATATATTTACAAAAGCAAAACTAAACAAAAATCAAAAACCTACTAAATTGCAAACTAAACAAAAAGAAATCTAAAACAAAATAAAGGAAAAGAAAAAAACAAAAAATGAAACAAAAATGAAAATAAGATGAAAATAATAAAAACGAAAATAAAAATGAAAGTAAAATGAAACAAACAAAAATGAAATAAACAAAAATAATGAAAATAAAATGAAATAAACAAAAAGGAAATAAAAAGGAAAAACTAAAACATGCTAAGCTAAAGAAACAAAGTATTTACAACTAACACATATTCACAAAATCCTAATATATACAACTAAATACAAAAAGAAATAAAAGAAATAAAAGGAAAGAAAAGAAGAGTGGAACGATCATACCAGGTTGGATACATGTTGTACCCAAACTATAACGCTTATGGAGCATCAGCCCCTCCATCACAACTTACGAGCATCTACTCATATCAAACCCAACCAATGCTCGTAGTAACCTATCAAACGAATGGGCACAATATTCACAAAAATTAATGTAGTGAGAAACATGAAGAAAGGCCCAAATAAAGGGCATAACAGCAATGCAATTCAATGCTCTTTTGAGCTTATCAAAGCTCACAGCCCAATCAGAAGAGAGATGTGTATATGTAAAATCAGATGCACTAATCAATGGTTCAATGAAGATATGACTATATGAATGCATAAACCATCTAAGGTAGTCTGATTTATCAAATTGAAATCGCACATCACCTTTAAAAGGGAGAGGGAGAGGACTAAAACAAGGCCAATCAAAGAAAATATGAAAATTAGAGCTTAAATGATGGCCTAAAGTCAGGTCCTGCATTACAAAGTCATCCTTGAGTCTATCTGTGTTTTTATCATCACGAGTCTGGTCTAAACAAGGAATATCAAACACAAAAGTCTCAGACTCGACAAAAGTAGACTCGGGAGGGTCCAAAGATGAAGGAAAAGAGGTAGAACTGCAATATTCAAGAAGGAGGTCAGTTTGGACAGGATCGACAAAAAATGATTCATATTCAGCACGAAAATCCTCCTTCCGACTCATTTTAACATCAAACCCACAAAAAGATTCATATTCGATTTGCAAAATATTATCATCTGATTCAATTAGAAGGTTAGGCATGATGGGATCAAAAGAGAAGGATTCATATTCAAAATGAGAATCCACATCAAAACCTTCAGTAACATCAAGCTTACATGAAAAAGATTCATATCCTGCAAAAAGAATATCATCAAAGTCAAACATAGCGGGTGCAGTCACAATCACCTCATCATGCAACTCCTGTGAAACATCTTTCGATTCATCCAAATCATGAAACTCAACTGCAGGTATGATGCATATGTCTAACTCACTATCAACATCAGATTGTTTACCCACTTCTAATTCATGAAAGTCATTCAAAGTGGTGGGTAAGTCAACAGAAACTAGGACATCGTCAGTGACGCCCTTAGGTGAGTTAGGGCAAGGTGCAAGATCTGTCGATAGAGATTGAGGGAGGCCACTTTCTTGTTCTAAACTAGGCAAACACATGTTTTAATCAAAGTAGGGAGATCCTAAACAAGAGTCAGATTCATTACAATTCTCCCTACTTTGATTAAAACATTGAGAATGTTCAGTAATTCTCGCTTTCATAATCTCTACCGTTTTGGCAGTCAATTCATTAATTCTCTTTTCAAGACTTGAATATTGAGCATCAAAATAGTCAGGATGTGGACAAGAACAAGCATCATGAGTAGAAGATTTACAATAATCGCACCACACAGGAGGCATAGAAGCATAAGAGGAGTCATGTGAATCTATAAAATGACCTCGGGAGTAAGGATTAGTATAAAAAGCAGACTCAGCATGAGTAGGGTACTTTAAGTTCATTTTAGCTTGTTCAAACTCATAAGTATCCCAAGCTAAATATTCAAAGAAATCCCAAACTTTTTCTTGAGTTTTAGACAACAATCCTAGCAAACCCCCTTGACACATAGATTCAACATGACCACGAAATTCAGAATTTAGATCCAAAATGATGACCTCACAAATTTCCCATTTTTCAAAATTTGGATTCAGTTGAGCACGATAATCATTAAGCCTCGAGAAATAGCTCCAAAAAGATTCGTGCTCAAATTGTGGGAAATTAAAAACAGGCATTTAAAATTTTTAAAGTTTTTAAAAAATTTTCAATTTTTTTGGTTTTTCACTTTTTTTTTGGGTTTTTGAAATTTATAATTTTTTTGTGGTTTTTGGATTTTTCTAATGTTTTTAAATTTTTAGGCATTTTTCATTTTTTTGGGAATTTTTTTTGAAGGTTTTTTAAATGCTTTTGAATTTTTTTTGGTTTTTTTTCAAAAAAAACGAAAACGATACCAAAATGAGAAATTGAAAATCGACTTCAAACTTAAAGTTACGAAATGACTAACAAGAACTCATTAAGTAAATAACAATTAAACAAAATAACAACGAAACTAAACAAATACGAAAGCAACTAAAAACATGACCATATCTCACCGTCTTCCCCGGCAACGGCGCCAAAGTTGTTGAGTGATTTTTGAGGTGGAAAATTATAACTAAACTAAAGTGAGTGAATAAAAGGGGAAAATGATACCTCAAGCACTTACGGTTGTCAATCGTGGTACTTTAAGGGTTGGTCCACAGGAAAAACGTGTAATTATGGTCATTTAAAACAAAATGCTTAAACTAACCTAAGTGAAATTATTTAAGGCAATCTAAACTGATTCAACCAAACTCATCTAATCCTAATTCATTAAACATTAAAACAAACTAATTTACTAAGTCGAGTAAACCTAAACTAATACTTATATTAATTGACCAATTAAACCAAATTAAACAACTAAACTTGAAATTAATCATGATTCAAAAACTGACAACCTAATTCCTTTATTATTCTAGAATTAAACTAAGGCAGATTATAACAATTAATTAAGCAGTAAGGGAGGGGATTGAATTGAAGCAGAAGAACAGAACATCAGCAGGGAAGAGCATAACAACTGCAAGAAAACAGGAACGAAAGTAGGGGAGAATCAAACCAAAGCAGCAGGGGAAGGGGAGAAAGGAGTTTAACCAGAACGAAAAAGAAGCAATGAAGGGGAAATCAAACCAGCAGAATCCGAAAGTAGAGAAATCAGCAGAAGACCACTCACCCACGATGAACTCCAAGAACACAACTCGTTGAATCAAAAAGCACGGAAGGGGAAGAACAACTAAATAATCATTCCAACTTAACAATTCAGACTTTAACTATGTGAATCCCTTACACAACCCAACCAAAATTCGAACCCTAAACTCGAAAACCTAATCTGAAAACCTCAAATAGAACGGAACGAAAATCAGGGGAAAAGAGAATTTGGAATCGAATGCAATTACCCCAAAGTTTGAATTACAACCCCGAACATCGAAATCAAAGCTAAATTACTTGGAATTAAACGCTGAAAACAACAAAAATTCGAAACCTTAGATTGAAAACTGAAATGCGAAAATGAAAACTAACCTAAACCTAACCCTAAAACTCGATTAAAATCTAAACTAACCCTAAAATCTACCTAAAATTTACTTGACCTTCGAATGGCGTCGCCTCAACCTCTTCATACTCGAAGCCCCTTTGACTCTTGACCCTTCGATCTAGCGGTATGGTGGACGGTAGATGATGAAGCCAACGCATGGGGTGTCGTGGCTTGGTGTTTGTGGTGGTGGATGAGTTGGTGGGATGGGGTGGTTTTGGTTTTTGAAGAAAACCGTGGGTAGAGTGTGTTATGGGTTTCGGGAATTCGGTGGGCTGGGGGTGTACGTGGGGTTGTTGTGCTAGAGGAGAGAGAACGGGTAGAGAGAGAGAGGAGATGAGGTGGGTCGAAGGTGTTCTGGGTATGGAGTCGCAGGGTTAGGTTTCGAGGGTTTCTGGGAATGAGGTCGGGGAGAGAGAAGATGAAAAAGAGAGAAAACCCAAGGGGAGGGGGGTGTTTTAAGTGGCCGGTTCAACTGAACCGGTTTGCTTAACCGGGCTGGTCCGGTTCAACTGGACCGGTCTGGTTTCTTTTACTATTTTTCCTCATATCTGAACCGGTTTTCTTGGAATTTGGCATGGTTTTTCAACCTCCGACATTTCCTCTATTTTTTTCGCTTTTTCCGCATTTATTCAAAATCTGCAAAATAAAATAAAATCAATTAAAAACCATAAAAATATTATTAAAACGAGCATAAAACCGGTGAAAAAGTACCTTAAAAATATCACATTTTTAGCTCAAACAGGTAGGCTTTGTTGTGGTGTTTGGTTCTTTTGTGGAGTAGGAAGTGGGGGGGTCGTGGGTTTAGGGACATGGTTTGGGCTCCCTTTGTTGAATGGTTGTTCTTGAGGAAGGAATGTGGGAACTTCTTCACGTGTATGAAATCGTGACCTTCTTTGTTCCTCCACTTTGTGAGCTATGACACAAATCTCATCAAAAGTCGTGAATGCTTGCAATTCCACAACATTGGCAATTCTAGGATCAAGCCCACCTAAGTAACGAACCATGGTTTGTTCTTCTGGCTCATGAATGTCACATTTGATTATGAGTTTTTTCAAACTCACGAGTATATTCTTCCACATTCATTTTGCCTTGAGTAAGATGGTGAAAGAGCATGTAGTTATCTTGGACGTATGTAGATGGCAAAAACCGTGCCTTCATCTTGGGTTTCATCTTGTCCCAAGTATTGATTTTACTCTTCCTTTCTCTAGTTCTCCTGGCATTGAGGTTAGTCCACCATAAGGAGGCATATTTCCTCAATCTAAGAGCAACCAGTTACACTTTTCGTTCATCAGGAATTTCCTTGTATTCAAAAATCCGTTCAACAGTTTGTAACCATTCAAGGAATTCATCTGGGTCTAACTTACCCTCAAACTCAGGAATTTCAACTTTGAAATCACTTGAGTTGAATGTAGGTCGTGCTTCTCTTCTTTTCCTCTCAAAAGGCACTTCTTCTTTAGAGAAAGATGACGCATTGCCAGCTTCTTCTTCATCTCCATACTTCGTTCACCAACTTCATAAAGCTTTTGTTTTTGTTTCATGTGATCTCCAAGCTGTTTTGTCAACTATTCATTCTGAGCTCTGAGTTCTTGATGAGCAATTGACATCTCTTGCATTTGCTTGGTCACAGCTTCTTGCTTTTCTTGCACGGTCATGTTAGAACTCATTTTGGGAGTGTGAATAGAACGGTTTGTGTTTGAGTTTTGGATTCAGAGATGAGCTGGGAAAGGCGTGTGGTAGGCTCCAGGCAAGGATGAACCTACTCTGTTACCAAAATTGATGGAAGTGTGCAAAGCATAGTAAGGTAGAATGAAGAACACAAGTTAGAACTTAAGGAAGCTTCACGGTTTGGAGTGGAACCCGAAACTAGCTTAAGGAATTCAAGTGTTTCCAACTGTGCTTGGATAATACTAAACTAGTTGATTAGATAAGATACACCAATAATCACTAGCTTAGGGCCCTTAATCTTGGATTAGGATAAGATACACCACCTAAGCAAGGATTAAGACTCTCTTTGATCACCACATAGCTCAGCCAAGAAGTAAGATAAGCAAGGAAAGTGTTTAAGGAACTCAAGACACAAAGTCTCTTTCTTTTCATTCAAAATCAAAGTATGTATTTCAATATTGAACCACACGGCCTTAAATAGCCTTAAACATACATGAAAACAAGCTTTCCTTGCTAGCTACGAAAGCTACTAATTTAGCTTTACTTAAACAATCACACGGTTTGAACTAAGCTAAACTAATTTGAATGCTTAAGCTTTAAAATACATGATTTAGCTTTCTAACACCTTTCCTAAGCTTGAAGTAACTTAGCACACTCATTTTCCTAGCAAGAAGGGAAAGTACTGCATGGTTGCCACATCAAAAGATGGATGAATGCACGCCTGCCATGTGTAGCTTGAGTGGTCGGTTCTTTGCTTGCAAAGTGGAGGCTTTTCCTTGCTCCCACGTGTCTTGCTCATGTGTGCCAGGGTGGAAGCTTACCAAGCAGCTCAGAATAACCAGTTGGACAGGCACTCACTTTTAGCAAACCCACTTAGGAAGGAAAACCAAGTTGCTAAGTAACTAGGCATCTAGGTGGCCGTTTCTGCCTGGTTTTGTCCTTCTACGTTGACACCTCAAATGCTGAGTAATCTGGAATTTCCTTGCATGGATGGAAACCTTAAGATGTCTGGAATATCGTCCATTTGGAATCAAATCATTTGGACATCATATGCCCCTTGAAAAAGGCTGAATGCCCAAACCATGCAGAATCTGGTCCAAAACAGCATAGGACTGAAAATGAGCTTTGTTCACTGACCAATTGAACTCTAAATCTGGTAATTCCAATCGGACATGAAATTTGAGATCTTGAGGATCCGAAATATGTAAAAAATACAAGATTTAAGCCTTTATATAGCTCAAGTTTTAAGATAATCGAAACCGTGCTTATTCTGGTCCTACTGGACAGTTTTGACAGCTTGGGTTTAATTGCAGATTTGAATGACCAAATGAAGTCCAAATTAGACGAAACTTGATTTTTTCGAAATCTAACATCTTGAACTTCCAATATATCAAAAAATATCAGGCTTAAACTTTGAGGATGCTTGATGAATTTTGCACACTAAAAAGGGTTAGTGCTGGAATGAACCCTTTGCCCTGCCGTTTCAAAGCTTTAACAAAACTTGCATGAATTACCCATGCTTTAACCAGCTTAATAAGATTACCTAATTGATTTTCTTTCATTTAAATCAAAGGGTGTGGTGGGATTTCCGTCATTCTCCCCTTGTTAAAAATGATTTGTCCTCAAATCAAGTTAGGCAATCACCGTCCTCTTTTTACTTCAATTCTGGTTAAAATAAGATCAACCATGCAAACAAGTCTCTTTTGATCGTAGAGACTCTTTTCTTCTTTCTCCCCTTGCTGATTTGGATGGCGAACATAGGGGACTTTGTGGACATGCTTCGAACCACTTCTTCCAAGACTCGTAATTCAAATCTAAGAGCTGTTGGTAAGGGTTCTAAAATGGATTGACAGAATCTCAAGTTAAGTGTTTGGGCTTGGGGGTGAGTGGGTGATGGGTTTGGTGAAGGGTTAGGGTCTTGCTCTATTTAAATAACTAACTTAAAAACATGAATATTCGTATGTTGTTCATGCTCTTGTTTATGAAAATTTGGAGACATCTTCTCTAAGAGTAGCATTTCGCCTTCATCAGCAGTGGTTTAAATTTCTTCAAGGTCTTCTTTTCGAGTTTCTTCCTCCTTTTCTTCCTTTCCAATTACCTCCCACTCAGCCATAGTAATGATTCTTCGATTCAGACAATTGGCGGCTATGTGTCCAAATCCTTGGCACTTAAAACATCAGGGAGTGCCTTGTTTGGGTTTGAATTGTGGGGGTAGGCTTTGTTGTGGTGTTTGGTTCTTTTGTGGAGTAGGAAGTGCGGGGGTCATGGGTTTAGGGACATGGTTTGGGCTCCCCTTGTTGAATTGTTGTTCTTGAGGAAGGAATGCGGGAACTTCTTCACGTGTATGAAATCGTGACCTTCTTTGTTGCTCCACGTTGTGAGCTAGGGCACAAATCTCATCAAAAGTGGTGAATGCTTGCAATTCCACAACAGTGGCAATTCTAGGATCAAGCCCACCTAAGTAACGAACCATGGTTTGTTCTTTTGGCTCATGAATGTCACATTGGATTATGAGTTTTTCAAACTCACGAGTATATTCTTCCACATTCATTTTTCCTTGAGTAAGATGGTGAAAGAGCATGTAGTTATCTTGGGCGTATGTAGATGGCAAAAACCGTGCCTTCAACTTGGATTTCATCTTGTCCTAAGTATTGATTTTACTCTTCCTTTCTCTAGTTCTCTTGGCATTGAGGTTAGTCCACCATAAGGAGGCATATTTCCTCAATCTGAGAGCAACCAGTTGCACTTTTCGTTCATCAGGAATTTCCTTCTATTCAAAAATCCATTCAACAGTTTCTAACCATTCAAGGAATTCCTCTGGGTCTAGCTTACCCTCAAACTCAGGAATTTCAACTTTGAAATCACGTGAGTTGAAAGTAGGTCGTGCTTCTCTTCTTTTCCTCCCAAAAGGTACTTCTTCTTCAGAGAAAGATGACGCATTGCTAGCTTCTTATTCATCTCCATACTTCGTTCACCAACTTCATAAAGCTTTTGTTTTTGTTTCATGTGATCTCCAAGCTGTTTTCTCAAGTATTCGTTCTGAGCTCTGAGTTCCTGATGAGCAATTGACATCTCTTGCATTTGCTTGGTCACGGCTTCTTACTTTTCTTCCACGGTCATGTTGGAACTCATTTTGGGAGTGTGAATGGAACGGTTTGTGTTTGAGTTTTGGATTCAGAGACGAGCTACAAAACACGTGTGGTAGGCTCCAGGCAAGGATGAACCTACTCTGATACCAAAATTAATGGAAGTGTGCAAAGGATAGCAAGGTAGAATGAAGAACACAAGTTAGAACTTAAGGAAGCTTCACGGTTTGGAGTGGAACCAGAAACTAGCTTAAGGAATTCAAGTGTTTTCAAGTGTGTTTGGATAGTACTAAACTAGTTGATTAGATAAGATACACCACTAATCACTAGCTTAGGGCCCTTAATCTTGGATTAGGATAAGATACACCACCTAAGCAAGGATTAAGACTCTCTTTGATCACCACTTAGCTCAGCCAAGAAGTAAGATAAGCAAGGAAAGTGTTTAAAGAACTCAAGACACAAAGTCTCTTTCTTTTCATTCAAAATCAAAGTATGTATTTCAATAATGAACCACACGGCCTTAAATATCCTTGAACATACATGAAAACAAGCTTTCCTTGCTAGCTAGGAAAGCTACTAATTTAGCTTAACTTGAACAATCACACGGTTTGAACTAAGCTAAACTAATTCGAATGCTTAAGCTTTAAAATACATGATTTAGCTTTCTAACACCTTTCCTAAGCTTGAAGTAACTTAGGACACTCATTTTCCTACCAAGAAGGGAAAGTAATGCACGGCTGCCACATCAAAAGATGGATGAATGCACGCCTGCCATGTGTAGCTTGAGTGGCCGGTTCGTTGCTTGCAAAATGGAGGCTTTTCCTTGCTCCCACGTGTCTTGCTCATGTGTGCCAGGGTGGTAGCCTACCAAGTAGCTCAAAATAACCAGGTGGACAAGCACTCACTTTTAGCAAACCCACTCAGGAAGGAAAACCAACTTGCTAAGTAATCGGTTATCTAGGTGGCCGTTTGTGGCCGGTGTTGTCCTTCTGCGTTGACACCTCAAATGCTGAGTAATCTGGACTTTCCTTGCATGGATTGAAACCTTAGGATGTCTAGAATACCCTGCATTTGGAGTCAAAGCATTTGGACATCATTTGCCCCTTGAAAAAGGCTGAATGCCCAAACCGTGCAGAATTTGGTCCAAAACAGCATAGGACTGAAAATGAGCTTTGTTCACTGACCAATTAAACTCTAAATCTGGTAATTCCAATTGGACATGAAAGCTGAGATCTTAAGGATCCGAAATATGTAAAAAATGCAACATTTAAGGCTTAATATAGCTCAAGTTTTAAGATAATTAAAACTGTGCTTATTCTGGTCCTGTTGGGCAGTTTTGACAGCTTGGGTTTAATTGCTGATTTGAACGACCAAATGAAGTCCAAATTGGATGAAACTTGATATTTTGGAAAGCTAACATCTTGAGCTTCAAATCTATAAAAAAATATTAGACTTAAACCTTGAGGATGCTTGATGAATTTTGCACACTAAAACGGGTTAGTGCTGGAATGGACCCGTTGCCCTGCGGTTTCAAAGCTTTAACAAAACTTGGATGAATTACCCATCCTTTAACCAGCTTAATAAGATTACCTAATTGATTTGCTTTCATTTAAATCAAAGGGCGTGGTGGGATTTCCATCATTCTCCCCTTGTTAAAAATGATTTGACCTCAAATCAAGTTAGGCAATCACCTTCCTCGTTTTACTTCAATTTTGGTTGAAATAAGATCAACCATGCAAACAAGTCTCTTTTGAACGTAGAGACTCTTTTCTTCTTTGTCCCCTTGCTGATTTGAATGGCGAACATAGGGGACTTTGTGGACATGCTTTGAACCACTTCTTCCAAGACTCTTAATTAAAAACTAGGAGCTTTTGGTAAGGGTTCTGAAATGGATTGACAGAATCTCAAGTTGAGTGTTTACGCTAGGGGGTAAGTGGGTGATGGGTTTGGTGAAGGGTTAGGGTCTTGCTCTGTTTGAATGACTAACATACAAATATGAATATTAGTATGTTGTTCATGCTCTTCTTTATGAAAATTTGGAGACATCTCCTCCAAGAGTAGCATTTCGCCTTCATCTGCGGTGATTTTAATTTCTTCAAGGTCTTCTTTTTGAGTTTCTTCCTCCTTTTCTTCCTTTCCAATTGCCTCATACTCAGCCAGAGTAATGATTCTTCGATTGACACAATCGGCGGCTATGTGTCCAAATCCTTGGCACTTAAAACATCGGGGACTGCCTTGTTTGGGTTTGAATTGTGGGGGTAGGCTTTGTTGTGGTGTTTGGTTCTTTTGTGGAGTAGGAAGTGCGGGGGCCGTGGGGTTAGGGACATGGTTTGGTCTCCCCTTGTTGAGTGGTTGTTCTTGCGGAAGGAATGTGGGAACTTCTTCACGTGCATGAAATCGTGACCTTCTTTGTTGCTCCACATTGTGAGCTTGGACACAAATCTCATCAAAAGTGGTAAATGCTTGCAATTCCACAACATTGGCAATTCTAGGATCAAGCCCACCTAAGTAACGAACCATGGTTTGTTCTTCTGGCTCATGAATGTGACATTTGATTATGAGTTTGTCAAACTCACGAGTATATTCTTCCACATTCATTTTGCCTTGAGTAAGATGGTGAAAGAGCATGTAGTTATCTTGGACGTATGTAGATGGCAAAAACCGTGCCTTCATATCGGATTTCATCTTGTCCCAAGTATTGATTTTACTCTTCCTTTCTCTAGTTCTCTTAGCATTGAGGTTAGTCCACCATAAGGAGGCATATTTCCTCAATCTAAGAGCAACCAATTGCACTTTTTGTTCATCAGGAATTTCCTTGTATTCAAAAATCCGGTCAACAGTTTGTAACCATTCAAGGAATTCATATGGGTCTAGCTTACCCTCAAACTCAAGAATTTCAACTTTGAAATCACTTCAGTTGAAAGTAGGTCGTGCTTCTCTTCTTTTCCTCTCAAAAGGTACTTCTTCATCAACGAAAGATGACGCATTGCTAGCTTCTTCTTCATCTCTATACTTCATTCCACTTCATTCACCAACTTCATAAAGCTTTTGTTTTTGTTTTATGTGATCTCCAAGCTGTTTTCTCAAGTATTGGTTCTGAGCTCTGAGGTCTTGATGAGCGATTGACATCTATGCATTTGCCTGGTCACGACTTCTTGCTTTTCTTCCACAGTCATGTTGGAACTCATTTTAGGAGTGTGAATGGAACGGTTTGTGTTTGAGTTTAGGATTCAGAGATGAGTTGGGAAAGGCATGTGGTAGGCTCCAGGCAAAGGATGAACCTGCTCTGATACCAAAATTGATGGAAGTGTGCAAAGGATAGCAAGGTAGAATGAAGAACACAAGTTAGAACTTAAGGAAGCTTCACAGTTTGGAGTGGAACCCGAAACTAGCTTAAGGAATTCACGTGTTTTCAAGTGTGTCTGGATAGTACTGAACTAGTTGATTGGATAAGATACACCACTAATCTCTAGCTTGGGGCCCTTAATCTTGGATTAGGATAAGATAATCCACCTAAGCAAAGATTAAGACTCTCTTTAATCACCACTTAGCTCGGCCAAGAACAAAGATGAGCAAGGAAAGTGTTTAAGGAACTCGAGACACAAAGTCTCTTTCTTTTCATTCAAAATCAAAGTATGTATTTCAATAATGAACCACACGCCTTAAAGAGCCTTGAACATACATGAAATCAAGCTTTCCTTTCCAGCTAGGAAAGCTACTAATTTAGCTTAACTTAAACAATCACACGGTTTGAACAAAGCTAAACTTGGTCGAATGCTTAAGCTTTAAAATACATGATTTAGCTTTGTAACACCTTCCGTAAGCTTGAAGTAACTTAGGACACTCATTTTCCTACCAAGAAGGGAAAGTACTACACGACTGCCACATCAAAAGATGGATGAATGTACGGCTGCCATGTGTAGCTTGAGTGGCCGGTTCTTCGCTTGCAAAATGGAGGCTTTTGCTTGCTCCCACATGTCTTGCTCATGTGTGCCTGGGTGGCAGCTTACCAAGCAGCTCAAAATAACCAGGTGGACAAGCACTTACTTTTAGAAAACCCACTTAGGAAGGAAAACCAACTTGCTAAGTAAACGGGTATGTAGGTGGCCGTTTCTGCCCGGTTTAAACCTCAAATGCTGAGTAATCTAGACTTTCCTTGCATGGATGAAAACCTTAAGATGTCTAGAATACCCTCCATTTGGAATCAAAGAATTTGGACATCATTTGCCCCTTGAAAAAGGCTGAATGCCCAAACCGTGTAGAATCTGGTCCAAAACAGCATAGGACTGAAAATGAGTTTTGTTCACTGACCAATTGAACTCTAAATCTGGTAATTCCAATTGGACATGAAAGCTGAGATCTTGAGGATCCTAAATATGTAAAAAATACAAGATTTAAGCCTTAATATAGCTCAAGTTTTAAGATAATCGAAACCGTCCTTATTCTGGTCCTACTGGGCAGTTTTGACAGCTTGGGTTTAATTGCTGATTTGAATGACCAAATGAAGTCCAAATTGGATGAAACTTGATTTTTTGGAACGCTAACATCTTGAGCTTAAAATCTATCAACAAATATCAGACTTAAGCCTTGAGGATGCTTGATGAATTTTGCACACTAAAACGGGTTAGTGCTGGAATGAACGCTTTGCCTTGCAGTTTCAAAGCTTTCACAAAACCTGGATGAATTACCCATGCTTTAACCAGCTTAATAAGATTACCTAATTGATTTGCTTCCATTTAAATCAAATGGCGTGGTGGGATTTCCATCATTCTCCCCTTGTTAAAAATGATTTGTCCTCAAATCAAGTTAGGCAATCACCTTCCTCTTTTAATTCAACTAGTCTGGACTCGTGCTTTGCACGGAGTATGTTCAAACAAACATTTTGTACATATGTTATCGAAATAATAAATGAATAGTTATGGTAGACATGATTAATATTATAATTTAGAAGAGATAATGAAAAAACTCAATGAAAAAGTTAAGTATACAAACACTTCGTGCATAATTAATGAGATTAATATTTGAAAACCATATAATTGTGAAAAAAGTCTATATAAGTATGATGGAGATAATAGATAGTGAATTCATTACAAAGCATGCTCAATAGAGTGATGATAAGTCAATTTATGACGTCGATGACAAAAGTCAACATCCTCTTCTTCTTGGTGAGTAAAAATTTATGAAGTCGTTAATTCTCTAGTGAAGTTAGGTAGAAACTATTTTAAAGTCGGTTTAGTTTTAGTTTCGCATGTAACACAAATAAAATTTGTCTTGCAACGAAAATAATTTGAACATTATATTTTTGCTATTATATAACTTTTTTGGCTATTTAAAGTGATTCATGAGGGGGTGCTAATATAATTATGTATTCATAGTTTATACACTTGGTTTTTAGGTCAATGTAATAGTTTTATGGGTTTTAATATAAACTTCTAATGCCCTTATATTGTCCTGCAAGAGATGGGCTGAGTTCAGATTTGTGAGTTGAGATATTTCTTAGTTTGAAGTATTATGACGATTTGGGGCATTTTATTAACGGTAAAAGATTAATTATAATTTTAGGGGTTTTATGAAGAGAATTTGATTATTGGATTTGTATGGTTTAAAAGAAAACAAAAATTATTTCATTTTTTCTTATGCGTTAAATAGATTAGGTTTTGGTCAATTTGTTTGAAACGTTAAAACATTAATTATACTTTAAAGATTTATATGAATTAAATATAATTATAAGATATGTATGCTTTGAAAGAAAAAGAAAAATATTTCATTTATTTTCTTATGTTAAATAGATTATATTAAATGTGAAAGAAATTCAGCTTCACGGGCCTAATATGATGATCGTGTTTTATTTTTAATTTTTTTTATTTCACGTTCAACCCTTGCAGTATGCTATATTATGCTTACAATATGTAATTTTTTAGCACAATCCTTACATATATATGATCATAATTAACATTGACTATGTTATCAAATTCAAAGATAAAGATAACAACGACGATAATGACAATGACGACAACAACAACAGTGATAATGAAAATAATTATGGAAATCATATTTATATTTCTATTATCTCTAGTAATACATGGTCTATGTATATTTGTATCAAAAAAAGACAAAATAATAATAATAATCATGGAAATCAAAAATGTTTATTATTTCTATATAAATGTGCATATTATATTATGTGTTAATAATAAGGTGTCACATAAGGTTTGACGGCTTGTTCAGTAATTATAATTAAATTTCCTTAAGTTAAAACTTCTAAAATCTGAACTTATTCTATAATAACGAAATAATAAAAAAAAAATTATATCCATTATAATCTCTTAATCTCTCTTTCATAATTAGATGATCACAATTAATATCAACTATCCTATCAAATTCAAGGAGGAAGATAACATTGTCGATATCGACAATGACGACAACAACAACAATAGTAATAATGAAAATAATCATGAAAATCGTATTTATTATTCTATTATCTCTAATAGTACAAGCTAAAATTTATATTTGTGTTGAAAAATACAAAAATATTAATAATAATGATGGAAATCAAAAACGTTTTGGTCTGTAGGAGCCACAAAGGGTAATACAATATAATGGGGGAGGGGCGAATAGAACTCAAGACCTAATATGTCCAGTAAAGAGTACAATACAATCAGGGAGGGGGGAATCGAACCTGAGACCTAATGTACCTCGTAAAAAGGGAGAGATTGGCGGTTATCAAGATAAATCCAGGGGCTGAAATTGCCTAAGATTTTGATCAACGATTGTAAAGCTTGGATTAATGAAAAGTTTGGATTGAGGGAGGGAAGCATTTTGAGGCATCCACCCATTCTAGCATTTGTAAGATAAAGATTCTTGTTGAAATAAGATCAACCATGCAAACAAGTCTCTTTTGAACGTAGAGACTCTTTTCTTCTTTCTCCCCTTGCTGATTTGAATGGTGAACATAGGGGACTTTGTGGACATGCTTCGAACCACTTCTTCCAAGACTCTTAATTCAAAACTAGGAGCTTTTGGTAAGGGTTCTGAAATGGATTGACAGAATCTCAAGTTGAGAGTTTGGGCTTAGGGGTGACTGGATGATGGGTTTGGTGAAGGGTTTGGTGAAGGGTTAGGGTATTGCTCTGTTTGAATGACTAACATACAAACATGAATATTCGTATGTTGTTCATGCTCTTCTTTATGAAAATTTGGAGACGTCTTCTCCAAGAGTAGCATTTCGCCTTCATCTGCGGTGATTTCAATTTCTTCAAGGTCTTCTTTTTGAGTTTCTTCCTCCTTTTCTTCCTTTCCAATTGCCTCCCACTCAGCCAGAGTAATGATTCTTCGATTGACACAATCGGTGGCTATGTGTCCAAATCCTTGGCACTTAAAACATTGGGGAGTGCCTTGTTTGGGTTTGAATTGTGGGGGTAGGCTTTGTTGTGGTGTTTGGTTCTTTTGTGGAGTAGGAAGTGGGGGGTCGTGGGGTTAGGGACATAGTTTGGGCTCCCCTTGTTGAATGGTTGTTCTGGAGGAAGGAATGTGGGAACTTCTTCACGTGTATGAAATAGTGACCTTCTTTGTTGCTCCACGTTGTGAGCTAGGACACAAATCTCATCAAAAGTGGTGAATGCTTGCAATTCCATAACATTGGCAATTCTAGGATCAAGCCCACCTAAGTAACGAACCATGGTTTGTTCTTCTGACTCATGAATGTCACATTTGATTATGAGTTTTTCAAACTCGCGAGTATATTCTTCCACATTCATTTTGCCTTGAGTAAGATGGTGAAAGAGCATGTAGTTATCTTGGACGTATGTAGATGGCAAAAACCGTGCCTTCATCTCGGATTTCATCTTGTCCCAAGTATTGATTTTACTCTTCCTTTCTCTAGTGCTCTTAGCATTGAGGTTAGTCCACCATAAGGAGGCATATTTCCTCAATCTGAGAGCAACCAGTTGCACTTTTCGTTCATCAGGAATTTCCTTGTATTCAAAAATCCGTTCAACAGTTTGTAACCATTCAAGGAATTCATCTGGGTCTA
>JACYFF010031954.1:47704370-47714604 GCA_017589665.1 Selenicereus undatus
TATATATATATATATATGCATATATATATATATAAATATATATATATTTGTATATATATATATATATATATATATATATATATATGTGTGTGTGTGTGTGTGTGTGTGTGTGTGTGTGTGTATATATGTCTGTATGTATTTGTATATGTATGTGTACATATATATGCCTATGTACTTGTGTGTGTGTTTAAAAACTGACCATATCCCAGGCTAATAGGCTTACATTACGTCTCTACGAAATTGAGACATGAAGAATACCGGAGCAAGCTCGATGGCTATGTTCTAGTGAAGACAATTCTACGGACCACACGCTCGGATTACACCAAGTATAAAATCTAGTAAAAGGGATATGTGAAGGATATAGCTAAATGGATCATGCGTCCAGGGCGCTGGGGTTTACATCCCATAATAGCTTACATCAACTAAGCGAAATGTCCGGCTATTCAGACAGCTGGCTGACACGACCATTCAGAGCAACTTGTAGATAATATGCATTACGTGGAACGACTTCTTCCTATCATTTCCAGAGCGTCGAGGTTTACATCCCATAATAGTTAACATCAACTAAGCGAAATCACAATACGTTACTAAACTCATAAATCCACGTACAAATCATATAATTCCATTTCTAGCGAAACAAAGAGGACTCCCTCCCGGCTTACGTGAAACGACTTCTACCTGTCATTTCGAGAACCTAGGGAAAAGGAAAATAGAGAGGAAATGAGCTACCACACGCTCAGTAAATGATTCTCATTCTCGAGAAAACAAAACAGTTTCACAGAATATATTATGTAGCATTCAAACACAATTTGATATACAGTATCATATAATAATCGTGTAAGGTCTCCTGTATTCGATGACATTTCAGACTCGATGGTATCCCTATCCTCTAGCTATTTCATGCACAAGCGCACTCAACTTGCCTAAACTATGTCTCTCATCAGTTTGTAGTGACAGTCACTTGCTAAGCATCACATAGCAAGCATACCATGTTCAATAGCAAACTGACTCATGCACAAAATTAGGCATGGAGAACAGTAGAGCGTTCAATTCACACGTAACCATATATCATCCCAGAGTTCAATTAAAACCACTAAGTGGAATGCTTTAGCAAGAAATTGATATTAATGTATAAAAGAGAAGGACCATTGCTTAAATGAAAGAAAGTCTTTATAAAACAATCGTTATTCACTGGAAATAATTTGGAGCTCAATAAAAGCTTTTTCTAAGAGTATATGCACTTTTCTAAACAATTTACGATATCATAATCCTCAAACGAGGAGTTATAACTCATATTGAACAAGAAAGCATTTTCTGGGCATTGGATTCACATGTTCCTACTCTATTCAAATGCGCGTTTATCCTTGTTTGGATCTTCTAGGGTTCCCACTTATGGGTCTACTCCTTAGGAATTAGGGCTCCTGCACACCGAGTCTGATTCCTAAACTTGTATTCTACCCATGTTAGGGTGCTCTAGGGTTCCCACTTATGGATCTGCTCACTAGGAATTAGGGTTTCTGCTTCCCGGGTATGCTCCCTAAATTTATATCTTACCAGTGTCAGGGTGTTCTAGGGTTCCCACTTCTGGGTCGACTCCCTATGAATTCACTAGCACTATCCTCTTAGCCCAAAACATTTCAGATGCATCTCAGTTTATTTTAGACACGCTTTGCATCAAAATTCTCTGTGTCACAATGACTCCATTTCCATTTTTAAGAAGGCTAAAGCCCCTTAATAAAATCAAGTTGACTTACGAAGGAATATAGCCACTCATTTTGGCAAAGTATGCTTGAAAGTGAGTTAACGACCAATACCCATTCACTTTTAAGAGGAGGGGATATTAAAACGCATTTTGGGGAGCGGCTAATTTACAACTCACGTATGTTTAATTTCACTTAAAAGCACTCAATAGTTTAGTTTTGCAATTCATCCATATGCTTTCTAGTTTGCTAAATTCATTCAGAGTTTTGAGGGAAATGGAGCCTTTAAACCATGCTCGGAACCTTTACTACACTTTATTTATTCATAGGGTAACAATTTAACATTTGGGTGACAACTTAACCAATTGAACAATTCAACTGATTGGTTCAACAAATCCATTCGAAGTTCTTAGTTTAGGATGCGGAAATGATCATGGATCTCGACATGGCAAAGCAAAATACACATGGACTGAAAGCAACGATAACATCAACATAACTTAGGAATTAGCACTGTCGCCAGTAATTGACATTACATAATCTAATGAAATTAGAGATATGATTACAACAACGCACGGTGGGTTTGTGATTATTTCCATTTCACAGTTTATTACCAATTGAACACAAAGTTTTTAACAAACTGGCAGCATGCAATACTAGAATTGGGTCACTCGTAAGTGATAAACACAGTATCAAGACTCAACAATACACCTTGTAGTTTGCTAGTTTATCATTCACGCAACCCTGGATTGCCTCCTCACATCACCACCCATAAACAATCCGCAAAATCCACTTAATTTCAACCCAAACCATTTCGGTTAATTCGAACTCTACTACCCATAATTCTCAATTCATCGAAGTCTCATTTCTAAAATTTAATCATGGCATGAATGAAAGAGAAAGCTTTTCAAATTACTACCAACTTAGGAATCAAGAACTACCGACCTTGTTCTAAGCTTAAGGACCCGACTAATAGGTAGTGCGGCTGATTTTTAGGTGACTTGATTCTCACTTGCCTCACTATTGTCCGCCAAAGCCCAAATGCCACTGCCCAAACCCTCACATATGGATGTTTGGCCCTTGGTGGTTGCTGGACGCGAGTCTAAGCACTAATGGTATTGGTGGTGGCAGCACTACTCGTGGTTGTGGTGGCTTGGGTTTGGCTCACACCTCCCTCTCTCACACTCAGCTCAATTCCTCTCCCTCTTTCTCTACTGTTGTGGTCGCTAGTTCACCAGTGTGTCGCCGCCGCCGCTGTACCAACCTCGTCTCTCTCTGTGTGTTGTTGGTCACGGAAGGAGGTCGCTAGAAAGGTAGAAGTATAACCCCCGTGCTTCCTTCTATCTTTCGTGAACAACAAGGGCTCCAGCCCCTTGTTATTATTTTTCCTATTTTTGTTATGCTAATCCAAAGTTACTAGTTACCTGGACCCAAAAATCAAGGCCTGCCAATTTCGCTAGTCTCACGCGACTTAGCACTCGACTATTTAGTAATTTTATGCATTCACATACCCTTCAAAGTCACGAAAATTTGAAATTAAATTTTATAAAATTATTGATTTTAATAGACATACAAATATTAGCCTAATTTCAGCTAATAAAATAAAACATAACTCACAAAATTACAAATCTAGGTCGTTACCCTAGCACTAAAAATTCTCGACTATTACATTCTCCCCCCTTAAAAGAATTCCATCCTTGAAATTCCAAGTTTTAGGCACAACAAAACACAAGGTTCAGATACGCATAACGCAAATTACACAAAGTCAACAAGAGAATCCAAAATTTTACTTCAAAATGAAATATAACTTTCAAATCAAGAAAAGAAATTTACGTTATCCAATCTCCTCCTTGCCAATCCTCTTGAAACGTCTATTCACTCTATTAAGGCACCGAGGGAAAATTACAGGGAAGAGAGGCAATGAGTTGGCATGAATAACCATGTCAAACTTATTTTAGAAAGCAACACCGACCTTCAATTATCTAAACACTATCTGCATAGTGACCAATAACTTTGTGTGAACACATCGCTATAAATCGACAGTTAAACGTATGAAAACTAAGCTATAACAAATCAAGGTCACATATGAGCAGTCAATTGGCTCAAGTTCATTTTGAAGCATGGCAACAATCCACTCTATAAGCAAGTCGGTTAATCTAGAAACTCCTATAGCACATTAGAGTAATAAGGGCATCACATAGCATCACCTTAGTATAATGACATCGCATACAATCAACAACTCAACGTTCTCAAACCCAAGAATCATAAGCAACATGGAGTAGTCTAACATGCATATAGTAAGCAACTTGTAAGAGGATAATATATGGAACTGCCAATTGCCATGTAAGGGCAGAACTTGGTAAAGCTATACAACAAGAATGTGGGTCGATACGCAGTAAGATTCCAGTATAGGTCCGTGCATTAATTGTTTAAGGGAGGTAGATAAATGGTTTCTTGGTTGTGGTAGGTTTGGCACAAAGTTCGTAATCTATAGTTGCCTTTATACAACTCAACTATCACTCCGTGAGGGTTTAACTGTCGGGGTAAGGTGGTTTCGCATGAGCATTGCCATCAGGAGACTTTACAGTTTCATAGGGGAGAGAAACTCTGAGTATTGATTTAAAGTTTCTCGATAAATACCTCAACAATTGCACTTAGCTAAGCCGAAAATTTCCTGTCAAAATGCATAGTTACAAAGACAAGCAGACAAGGAAATCACAAGAGCTTTGTTGGTGGAAAGAGCTAACTTAGGGTCCCTGTTTAGAGGTTGTCACTTCTAGGTCATAGAATAATATAAATACATGGGTATGTTCATAGATTTATCTTTAGGCCCCTTTGCACCTTTTTTAGAATACCACAAATTATAAAGCAGTACAACTAAGCCATGCCAGCGTGTGTATTTCGGTTAATGTACATTAACAACTATGCTTCACACCTTGGTGAAAGGATACGACATAAACTCCAATATGACCTTGAGCACAACCAATACATTATCAGATTCCTTGAGGTATTCATGAGCAAGCACATACACATGTAGACGTAACCCGAGAAATGACAGTGGTAATATGCCAAATGGTGTCATGCCTAGCTACAAGACGGCTAGAACTTAGGGAAGGCCAAATATAATAACCAAGGTATAGTAAGACAACATTGGCAACACACATAATGGCTAGCAAAGCACCAGCTGAGGTTCCCTATGGAATTTACCATGCATTGCATAAACTCATCGTACAAAACATAATACAGGGTAGCTCAGCCATGTCTGCCAGTGCACTCGGTCGAATCATGTCAACGATCATTTTGCACGCACCCATCCATAACCCTCAAAGTCATGCATTATGATTACAATAGCATGCCATATGGTCAACCATGGATTGCACAAAGGCAAATAAATGGGAAGGTAAACGCCTAATGCCACCACATCATGCTTTAAGTGCATATGTATATAGTCGTTTAAACTGTATCATGAGATAATAGAACTCATGGAGTGAAAGCAACAACTCAAAGATCATACAAGGAATGGTTCACATAGGTTAAATGATTTAACTAATCCAACCATTTGCTTAACCAAAATTCAAGATAAGCAACTCCAATTAAGTGTGTTTACTATATTATTCGTTCATAAAACACAAAACTGATCATGAATAATGAACTTCAATAACTCTACAAGCTTTTATGGGCTTTAGATTGTATATAATGCCATGGTTATGCTTTAAAACATTCAGACTCCCAGTAGTGTCGTACGAAAGGGCATCTACGTGAGTATACATGAGTGCAACCCTCATTTGCAAGCTATGGTTGAAGGTAAGCCTTAAGGTTTGTCTAAACTTATTAGAAGCTAGCTATCAATCAACTAACAATGGTTTAGGGTAAGGACATTGGAATTAGTGGCCTTACTGATACGTGATGCGGTCCTACGTTGTTCATCTATCTCATAAGATGATCGTAGGCATCTTAGGAGCCCATGGTACGAAAGGGATGGTTCAACCTCCTACAGAGATTTATGGTTTCCACACTTAGTGTTAATGCTTAACGAGATGTTGGAAAGGTATGAATCATTGCCCCTAGGAGGTAACGAGCTGACACGTGGTACGATAATTCCAAAGTCTATTGGCTTCTTCCTTTTATTTCCTCTCTAGGTGTGTTGGGGGTTTGATATAGCTAGGATACTATCAATCGTATAACAAGAATAACATTTCACAATACCATAAGTATAACACCTAGCTGACTCGTCAATAACAGCAGTTGCATGTTGGGATGCAAGGAAGACTCTCTATGTAAATAAGAAGTCCAAATTATGACCATATATAAGCATCAATGGCAAGTATACGGAAGGCTCATAATAACACTTATTCAACAATCACCAAGACCCCATCATAACTACCCATATTGACATGCATGCATATGAAGATCTCACTTAGCTCCTTTAACAATTGAGAATTTACATAAATGGGGTATCGTCTAAGAGAACTTTCAGTCATGAAAAGCAATGTTTTAATCACTTACTAACAACTCATCATTAACATATCAAGCACGTATGCATCTTGGCATGTAGGCATCCGAGGAGCAAATCGTACCTTATGGACAAAGAATGAGCTTAGAGTTAAGACTTTTCCAATTGTTTGAGTTCAAACCAAGCCTACTTTAAACTTTCAATTTAAATCACCAAGGTGCATATACAAAACAATTATTGATTGAGCTAACACTTAGCTTGTTCAAGACAATTCAAGTCATTCACTCCATACTCCAGCAAATGGCTCACTTATTCAATCAATCAGCTTACTCAAGTCACACATAGTTAATCAATTGCACCAATAATCAATCCAAAACCACATTAATGCACAAAAACATTACATATGCCACATCATCACAAATATGTTTCTAGGTAGCTATATGAAATGCAAGACTCAGGTCATGGCCTATGGTCGCAAGGCCTTGTTCTGATACCATCTGTGACACCCCTACCCCCCTAAGGCTAGAAGTGCTAGTGACTGCTTAAATCCTGGAATGAAACGGACATAGTTCTCTTTAAAAACTGACCATATCCCAAGCTTAAAGCCTTACATTATGTCCCTGCAATAATAGAAATATAAAGAATACCCAAACAAGCCTGACAGCTACACACCAGAGACCACAACTCTATGGGTCACACGCATTAAGTACACCAAGTATAAAATTCAATAAAAGGAATAAAAAAAAGATTCATCTTAACACATCATACATCCGAAGCACTAGGGTTTACATCAACTAATAGCTAAGGTCAACTAAGCCAAACGACCTCCTATTCAGACAGCTAGCCCACACGGCCATTTAGAGCGACTTCTAGGTAATATGCATTATGTGAATTACAACAATTAACTTACATATACTCCAGAACTTAAAATACATCACAATACGTTCCTAAACTCATAAATCAACGTACAAAACACGTAATTCCATTTCTAGCACAACAAGGGAGACTCTATCTCAGCTTACGTGAAACAACTTCAACCTATCATTTTAAGAACCTGGGGAAAAGAGAAATAGAGAGGGGATGAGGTACCAAACCCTCAGTGAATTATTCTTAACCCCAAGAAAACAAAACAGCTACGCACAATAAATTAGGTAGCAGTCACACACAATTTGATATATAGTATCATATAATAATCATATAAGGTCTCCCGTATTCGTTATTACCTCGATAACCTTCCAAACTCGAGGGTATTCCTACCTTCCTCCTATTTCATGCACAAGCGTACTCAACTTGCCTAAAGTATGTCTCTTGTAGCTTAATAGTGACAATAACTTGCTAAACATCACATAGTAGGCATACCATCCTGAATAGCAAATTGACTCTCGTGCAAAATCGAGCATGGAGAACAATAGAGCGTTCAATTCACACATAAGCATATATACTCCCAGAGTTCAATTCACTAAGTGCAATGCTTTAGCAAGAAATTGATACTAACATATAAAAGACAAGGACGATGGGTTAAATCAAAGAAAGTCTTTATAAAACAGTTGTTCTTCACTGTCAAATAATTTGGAACTCAATAAAAGCTCTTTTCAAGAGTATGTGCACTTTTCCAAACAATTTATGTTAGCATAATCCTCAAATGAGGAATTATCACTCATATTGAATAAGAAAGCATTTTATGGGCATCGGATTCACATGTTACTACTCTACTCAAGTGCGTGCTTATCCTCATCGGGATCTTCTAGCGTTCCTACTTCTAGGTTTATTCCCTAGGAGTAAGGGTTCCCGCACATCGGGTCTGATCCCTAAACTTGTATTCTACCCCCATTAGGGTTCGGTAGGGTTCCCACTTCTGCGTCTGCCCCGTAGGAATTATGGTTCCCGCTTACTGGGTCTACTCCCTAAATTCATATCTTACCCTCGTCATGGTCCTCTAAGGTTCTCAATTCTGAGTCTGCTCCCTATGGATTCACTATCACTATCCTCTTAGCCCAAAACATTTCAGATGCATCTCACTTTAAACACGTTTTGCATCAAAATTCTCGTTGTCTCACAACAATTCCATTTCCATTTTCAAGAAGGCTAAAGTGCATTAATAAACTCAAGTCGAATTATGAATGGGTAAAACTACCCAGTTTGGCAAAGTATGCTTGAAAATGAGTTAACGACCAAGTGCCCATTCACTTTTAAGAGGTGGGGATATTAAAACTCATTTTGAGGAGTTACTAATTTACAGCTCATCCATAGTTAGTTTCAATTAAAAGCACTCAGCAGTTTGGTTTTGCAATTTAGCCGTAAGCCTTCTAGTTTGCTAAATTCGTTCAAAGGTTTTAGGGAAATGGAACCTTTAAACCATGCTCGGGACCTTTACATGACACTTTATCTATTCAAAGGTTAACGACTTAACATTTGGACGACAACTTAACCAATTGAATGACTCAGCTGAATGGTTTAGAAAATCAATTCAAAGTTCTTAGTTCAGGATTTAGAAATTATCATGAATCTCGACATGGCAAAGCAAAACGGACATGGATTGAGAGCAATGACAAAATCAACATGACTTAGGCATTAGCACTATCGCCAGGAGTTATCATTACATAATCTAATGAAATCAGAGATATGATTACAACAAAGCACGATGGGTTGGTGATTTTTTCCGTTTCACAGTGTATTACCAATTCAACTTAAATTTTTTAACAGACCAGCAGCATGAAACAATAGAAATGGGTCATTCACAAGTGATAAGCGCAATATCAAGACTCAACAATAGACATTGTAGTTTGCTAATTTATCAATCACGAAACCCTAGACTCCTTGCTTAGATCACCGCCCACAAACAATCCTCAACCTCCACTCAATTTCAACCCAAACCATTTTGGTTAATACCCAACAATCATCAACTACCCACAATTCTCAATTCATCTAGGTCTCATTTATAAAATCAAATCAATGCATGAATGAAAGAGAAAACTTTGCAAATTACAACTACTTTAGGAACCAAGAACCACCCACCTTGTTCAAAGTGTAAGGATGGGTTTTGCGGCTAGTTTTCAGGTGACTTAAGTTTCAATTATCACTTCCCTTGTTGCTATTTGCCAAATCAAGCTCAAACGCCACGGCCCCGACCCTCACATGTGGATGTTTGGCCCTTGGTGGTTGCCGGACTCGAACCCAGACACCTGTGGTAGTGGTGGGGGCGGTGCTGCTTACGGTTGTGGTGGCTTGGGTGTGGCTCACACCTCCCTCTCTCACACTCTCCTTGATTCTTGTCCTTCTCTCTCTGCCGTTGTGGTCGCTGGTGGGGCAGCCAATAGGGCGTGGTTGGCAACTACTTCGTCGGTGCACCGCCGTCGCTATACCACCCACATCTTTCTCTCCCTCTCTCTCTGTATGTCGCTTGGTAGCAGATGGGGGTCATAAGAAAGCGAGAAGCAGAACCCCCCTCCTTCCTTCTCTTTTTCGTGAACAACAGGGGCTCTAACCCCATACTAATATTTTATCACTTTATTTTTCATCTGCTAATCCAAAGTTACGAATTGCCTAGACCCAAAAATCAAGCCTAATCAACTTTGCTAATCCCGAGCGATTTAACACCCAGACTGTTTACTAATTTTACGTATTCACAAAACTTTCTAAGCCACAAACATTAAAAATTAAGTTTTATAAAATTATTCATTTCAATAGAAATACAAATATTAGCAAAATTTTAGCTAATAAAAAAAAGATAACTTGTCAAATTATAAATCCACAACGCTACAAAGACATTAACGATTCTAGGCCATTATGATGTGTGCGTGTGAGTTTGTGCGTATATGTACGTACGCATGTATGTATGTATGTATGTATGCGTGTATGTATGCATATGCATGTATGTATTTATGAATGCGTGTATGCATATATACGTACACATATATATATATAGATATATATATATATATACATACATACATACATACATACATACATACATACATATACATACATACATACATACATACATACATGCATACATATATACATACAAACATACATACATACATATATAAATATATATATATATATATATATATATATATATATA
>JACYFF010031954.1:47863627-47928136 GCA_017589665.1 Selenicereus undatus
CCAAGGCCACCTTGTCTGCTGGGGTTGTTCTTTGCATTGCTAGAGTTTAGGAACATGCCTTACAATCAACTGTCAAGATGGCGTTCTTGACTTAATAAAGAATCACCACGTGAAACCTGTTTTAAGGACTTGTTCTCACATGTAGCAAACCGGTTAATACAATAAGGATTACAAATACCAGTTAGGCCTGTTTGGAGATCGTGTTTGGAGCAACATTACTTGGACAAATTTTTACACTTGGATTTGTTATCATCAAAAATTAAATAAAATAACTCAACAATTACTCATCAAATTGAAGTGGCCAAATAGGAGAAACATTGAACCACATCCGCCCTTTCACAGCCGGTTTCTTAACCTAGAGCGTTTATCCTCTTAGGTGGGTTTTTTTCACCAACCTTCATGCTTACTTGGCTGTCTAGTGTTGCTTAGTCACTATATGAATCATTCATGGAGAGAATTCCACGTGGGTCAAGGAGAATGAGCCATTTTACAAGCTAACATTCGGACACCATGTCATGAGGTGGCAGGCATGTACAAGTCTTGCTCTTTTGTTGTGGTAGCCATGGGAGAAATCCTTCCAAGGGAGGAAAATATAACTAATCAGCCAAGGATCATCAAAGAAGGAGTTGAGTTAATCATTTTGTTAGTTATTAAGCTTTTTGTTCATGTTTAGCATAGTTTAGAAGCAAACTATGTAATCAAGCTTAGTAAGTGTTTTTAATAGCTTTCCTAACCATTAAGTAATCTCCTCAAGATTACCTATTGAGGGAGGAAAGGCTTGGACGTTCTTTATAAGTAGCCTAGGCATCCTTTTTGTACTAAGTGATGAATATTTGAAATCTGAAGTAGAGTTTGAAACTCTTCAGTGGTGTTACCTTGAATTCTCTACTTGCTTATCTCTAATTAGGCCAATTAGAGTGGTGATCAAGTGAGTCTTGGTCTTATTTAGGTGGTGAAATCTGTATCCTAACCAAAGATCAAGGGCCCTAAAACAATTGTTAGTGGTGAAATCTGTATCTAAGAATCATTTTAGTTCTATTGATCTCGCAATTTTGAATTTTCTGTTTCCTTTTCAAAAGCATGCCCTTCCCTTACACACACCACTGTCATCATTCTTTTCTCCTTAAACTTGAGCTTTCCTTTCATTCCTTTCCTTCCCAGCATGATACATCATATTTGGTATTAGAGCCAAGTCTCATCTTTGGCCTGAAATTAACCCCCACATGTTTCCCCCTTCTTGTCACGCCATAAAAATCCCAAAAACACAAAATCAGCCACGGTTTTTTGCCTATTCATCAACGTGAGTAGCGTGACTCTTGAAGAGAAGCTTGAAGCCTTCATGAAGAATTACCAAGTAGTGACTTCAACTAATGAAGGGTTGAAGAAATAGAACGAAGAATTGAAAAGTCAGAATGAATACTTGCGAAAACAGTTGGGAAGTAACATGAAACAAAAACAGAAGGCGCTTGAAAGTCCGTCTGTATCTGTTCATGGTGATGAAGAAGCAAGTAACTTGGTTAGTTCATCAAGTGAAGAAGAACCTCTAAAAAGGATCAGAAGAACACCCTGTAACTCTAACTATTTCAAGGTCGAAATTCCTAAGTTCGAGGGAAAGTTAGATCCTGAAGCATTTCTGGATTGGTTAAACACTGTTGAACATATCTTTGATTACAAAGATATTCCAGAAGATAAGAAAGTGAAGCCGGTTGCAGTTAGATTGCGGAAGTATGCGTCCCTCTGGTGGACGAATCTTTGTGCCAAGCGAACCAAGAACAGAAAAGGAAAGATTCGAACCTGGGAAAAGATGAAATCAAAATTGAAGTCTCGGTTCCTTCCTACAATTTATATTCAAGGCAATTATTCCCAGTTGCATGATTTGACTCAGGGGAATTTAACTGGTGAAGAATATACAAGAGAATTCGAAAAGCTCCTGATCAAGTGTGACATACAGGATCCTGAAGAGCAACCAATTGTTAGAGACTTGAGTGGTCTTAATCCTAGGTATTCTAACGTTGTCAAACAGTAGCAGCACACCATGTATGATCAAGTATGCGTGCTAGTGCATAAGCTCGAATAACAATCGAAACAAGCCATTCAAACGTGAATTCTCGAAGCCTCCAATTCGAACTCAACCTTTAAACAAGGGGAGTCTGAATGTCCCTCCTAGACAAACACCACAAATGCCATCTTCCCTTGCGCCACAAAGAACCAAACTCCTCAAAGAACTCAGCCTGCACCATGGCCACCATACCCTCATACATGGCCCCAGCTCGTTCAAGAACGTTCCAATGAGTAATCGACGTTATTTCAAGTGTTAGGGACTTGGGTATATCACTTCTGATTGTCCAAATCGAAGGATAATTACTCTTGTTGAATGGGATGCAATAAGAGAGGAAGATAATGAGGAAGAACAGAAAGAGAACGAAGAAGAAGAACTGGGAGAATAACAAGAAGAAGTTAAGGAAGCGGCAGATGAAGGTGAAATGTTAGTACTTCGAAGAATACTAAGTAATCAACAAAGGGTTAAAGATGAACATCGGGAAAACATCTTCCATTCCCGTTGTATTGTTAAAGGAAAAGTATTCTCGTTGATAATTGACGGAGGCAACTGTGCTAATGTCATTTCATTAAGCATGATTGAGAAATTGGGTCTCCAGGCCATGACACATTCTCACCCATACAACATGCAATGGCAAAATCAAAGCAAAGGCCTTCAAGTCGATTCCCGGTGTTTGATTCCGTTCTCAATTGGAAAGAATTATTAAGATGAACTTTGGTGCAACGTGATCCCAATGGATGCATGTCATATTTTACTAGGTCGTCCATGGATGTACGATCAAAAAGTAATGTATAATGGGTATTCCTGAATACCTATTCCTTCTCTAAAAGATGGAAAAAGATCACTTTGGTGCCATTAGCCTCTTCCGAACTTTCCATGCACAAACTACAAAAACAACTAGAAAAATCAAAATTGCTATTTACGTGTAGTGAACCCCTTCTGAAAGCCTCTTACCATGAGTTTCGAGCTTTCATAGAGTGGATTCTAGCCTCCTAGGAAGAATCTGAATCCCCCTTACCAAATCATCTAATAGCTAAGTCGTTACTCGAATGATTTAGTCATGTGTTCCTTGAAGAGTTACCTTCTGGATTACCCCAGAAACGGGATATCCAGCATCATATTGACCTAATACCTAGATCAATTCTTCCAAATAAACCAGCTTAGCGAATGAACCCTAAAGATACTTTTGAGATTCGGAGGCAAGTGGAAGAGTTGATGGCTAAAGGATTAGTTCAGGAATCCCTTAGCCCATGCACTGTACCTGCATCCTCATGCCCAAGAAGGATGGGAGTACGCGTATGTGTGTCGATAGTCGAGCTATAAACAAAACCACTATCAAGTACCAATATCCAATACTGAGACTTGAAGATATACTTGACAAGTTACATGGCTCGAGGGTATATTCCAAGATTGATCTTCGAAGCAATTACTATCAAATTAGAATAAGAGAAGGTGACGAATGGAAGACCGCTTTCAAGACGAAAGGGTGGATTGTTCAAGTGGTTGGTTATGCCATTCGGTTTATTAAATGCACTGAGCACCTTTATAAGGTTGATGAATCAAGTATTCAAATCTTATATCAGCAAGTTCGTTGTCGTTTATTTTGGTGACATATTAATCTTCAGCAAAGACAAGAAAGAGCACCAAAATCATTAGACGGAGATCATGATGGCGCTAGAACATGAAAAGCTATACGGGAATCTCAAAAAGTGTTTCTTTTTCACTACTAAGGTCAATTTTTTGGGATATATCATGACTACTGAAGGTATTGAGGTGGATAAAGTTGAGGTCGAGGCAATTCGGAGTTGGCCCACACCGAATAGTATTCACAACGTCCGTGGTTTTCGGACTCACTTCCTTTTACCGAGATTTCATTTGGAACTTCAGTGCCATTATGGTGCCAATGACTGAAGTGCTTAATGGCACATCTTTTAGATGGACCCCTAAGGCACAAACACCTTTGAGGATATGAAAGACAAGCTAACGCAAGCACCAGTGTTAGCTCTTCCTTGTTTCGATAAAGTGTTCAAGGTCGAGTGCGATGCATCTAGCATCGGTATCAGTGTAGTTCTTACTCAAGAAGGCAAACCATTAGACTTCTTTAGTGAAGTTGTACGATTAAAGATGAAAATACTCGACTTACGATAAAGAGTTTTATGCCATTGTTCTTTGTTTAGGGCATTGGACTCACTATCTTATGGCCAATGAGTTTATATTACATTTTGATCACGAGACTTTGAAGTATATACAAGGCCAGCACAAATTAAACTCCAAGAATGCCAAATGGATCGAGTTTCTCCAATCATTTCATTTCACTATTCGGCATAAGTTAGGGAAGCTCAATAAAGGCGCTGATGCCTTATCAAGAAGATATCTATTATTGTTCCAGTTAGATGCTTGCATCCTGGGTTTCAAGCATCTAAAACGATTATATTCAAAAGATGAAGACTTTGGGGAGTTCTATGGTGCATGTCAAAAGCACCCCAAAAAGGATTATTTAATCTAGGAAGGTTTTCTGTTTAAAGGTGCACGCCTGTGTGTACCTAAGTGTAGCACCCGGGAGCTCATGATTCGGGAAGTTCATAGTGGCTCTTTAGCTGGTCATTATGGTGAGAACAAAAATCTTACAATTTTGAAAGAGCATTATTTTTGGCCCGGGAAGAGTAAAGATGTACAAGACCTTCTGAAATGGTGTGCAATGTGTCATGTGGCTAAAAGTCACTTACTCTCGCAAGGTTTATACACGCCGTTACCAGTTCCGACCCAGCCATGGGTTGATGATGTATCTCACCTTGCACTTGCCAAGAGAGTAAATGTGAGGAAGATTAGAAAGTGAGAATGTGAAGAAGAAGAAGAGGATAACATAAGTGCCTTCAAGAGATAATCCAATGAAGCCACTCTTATTGAACACGAGGGAAATTTCCTTAGATCAATTAGGATACAGAATCACCACCTAATTGAGATAAAGAGACCTAGACACCACTTAATTTGCCACACTTAAGATATAGAACTAGGATTTGGAGAGACAAAGCTCAAGTTTTGTATTCAATTTGGCAAAAGACCCTTGCAAATGGAAGAGAGGAGGTACTTATAGCCCCTCCTTCCCTTACATTCGGCCAAGGAGCTGTTTTACAAGCTGATTTGTGACTAAATGACTTGGCCTAGGCTAGCTTACAAGTACAAGTTGATAAAACAAGAGATTTAGCCTAACCTTGTGAAGCGGATGCCATGTCCATACAAGTCCAAGAGAGGTCTCAAGTCCTCCTTAATGCTCACGAGCTCCATCAACGGGAACTTGGCCCGTGTGCGGTTTTGGAACTCCAATTCCAACCTCATCCTGAACCATTGGGATGCGTGCCACACCTATTTTGGGAAGGTCAAGAGGCCTTCTAAAGGGTTTTGTGCATCAAAATGAATTCAAACCCTCAAAAATAATAAAGGAAGCCCAAAATAGCAAGTTGCCTTCTAACGGCAAGGTTACCCGGTTTTTAACCCGGTTTTGTGGGCTTAATTAACCAAGCTTAGAATGGGTTTAATTTGCTGCAAATCCACTTTCTAGGAACCTTCATATGTCATCTAAAAGGGCATAAAGAGAGTTCTAGGTGAAGGCATTAGGGCATAGGTCAAGAGGAGGCGTTTTCCACAAGCAGCAGAATATGCCCCAGCTTGATATGTCTGCACGGTTTGCATGATATCTCCCAAACGAGCGATCCAAATTGCCTGCAAGAGGAGGCTCTGGAAATCTTACTTATAGATATTTCCAACAAGTACTTTTTAAGCTCATTTGGCCAACAAACCTAGGAGATATAGCCTTTCAAAGTTGACCTATGTAAACTGAAAAGTGCTGACATAAAGTAAAAAACACTTTTCACTTTTGTTTGTTGCTTTTTGGTTCCCTACTTTGCTTTATGGTCGACCAAGGCCTTTGTTTTTCTGCATTTGAAGCCTTGTGAAGCTCTCCTATATAAGGGGAAGCCTTGGTGTGTAGAAGAGGTTGTTGAATATTGATGTAAGAAGCTTATGCTTTCATTTTCTCTCAAAAATCTTAAGTTCTCTTTATCCTTTTTGCAAAGGTGGTGAGTCTTGGGTGGAATCCTTTATATAGTTGTTGGTGGCATTGCCTTTATGCAATTCTTGGTGGATCCTTAGGCTTGATTGGTGGCTTAGCTTTTATATCAAGTTATATCCTTCATCAAAGTGGAAATTTGCAACTAAACTCAAGCAATCTACATTCCGGCCCATAACCACACGCTCCAGTTGGTATCAGAGCTAATCCAGGTTGGTGTTCTTGAGTTTATATCACATTTCCTAGCTTTGGTTTCATCCTTGCTAGGTTTTCATTCACGCTTGTTATGAAAACTATAGTGCATCTACACCCTTCCTAGTTTGAGCTCCACAAAAACACCCTGAACCAAAACACTTTGCCAAACTCACAAACCCCTTTAACCACACTTTGTTTTCCAAAAAATACCTCCTTTAACCCTCAAAGAACCCCCACCAAAACCCCCCTCAAAATCCACTTTCTCCCAAACCGTGCAAAGTGACCGAAGAGTGGCACGGTCACCCCGTGCCACCAAGCATGACCGTGCCACCCCCTCCTACTCCAGAACATTGGCACGGCCACCCCGTGCCACCCTGCACGACCGTGCCACCCCTTCCCCAGCTAGTTCTTGCACCGTGCCCCCCCTAGCACGCCCGTGCCACCTCCTTTCCGAGCCTTAACCTCTCCTCTTCTCCTTTCCAACTTTCCCACCATGTCTAATGAGGAAAACCCATCCTCCAACTCTCCCCAACCGGAAAGAGTACCAAGAGGAATGAGCTTAGAACAAGCTCATATGATGAGAAGAGATAATGTCATCCAAAGCCTACAACAAAGTGTGAGACAAATTAGTAGGCAAATTGAGCAAATGTCCAACCACTTTGTGGCCCTCCAAGGAGGACAAAGAGCTCAAGAGTCAAGTGATAATGAGCAAGGCTTCTCTAGTGACTCCAGCATGAGAAGCAATCCAAGAAGGGGAGGTAGGAGACCTCCTATGGACTACTTTAGAGACATCAAGGTAGAACCTCCGGACTTCAATGGCAACTTGAATCCCGATGAGTTCCTTGAATGGGTTCAAGCCATGGACCGGATCTTTGAAGCCAAGGGCTATGATGATGAAAAGAGCTTCAAGGTTGCTAGCCTTAAACTCACAAGGTATGCCTCCTTGTGGTTTGAAAACATCAAGAAGCAAAGGGCTAGAGAAGGCAAGAGAAAGATCAACTCATGGGAGAAACTTAAGTCTCTCATGAACAAGAGGTTCCTTCCCAAAAGCTACAAGCAAGACATCTACAACCGACTCTATTCACTCAAGCAAAACAATATGAGTGCGGGTGAGTACATGAGGGAATTTGAGCAACTCCTTTTGAGAGGAGGCATCCATAAACCCCAAGAGCAAACCGTGGCTAGGTTTCTCAATGGGTTAGACCCCCTTATTGCAAGAAAGGTGGAACTTCAAACCTATTTCACCTTGGATGATGTCTTCAAGCTAGCTCTCAAAGTTGAGAAGAAAAAGAAGGAAAAGAAGATCTTCACCAAGCCAAGGGAGCAAGTAAGTTCATTCCCTCCATTCAAGACTTTCTTTCCTCCTAAACCCGAAGGTACTTCATGGGTTGACAAGGGTAAGGCCGTGGCTCTTCCTTCTCCAAAAGAATTGCCTAAGAAACTTGAAGGTAAGAAGTGCTTTAAATGTCAAGGTTATGGTCATTTCCAATATGATTGCCCCAACCGAAGGCTATGACCATGCAAGAAGTTGAAGAAGTTGATGCCATAATGATGAGAGTGCAAGATGAAGCTAATGGGGTAAATTCAGATCCCATGGGAGGTGAAACTCATCTTGATGCCGATGAAGGTGATCTACTTGTCTTAAGGAGGGTTTTACATACCCAAGACACTCCTTTTGACAAGGCTCAAAGAGAAATGCTCTTTCTCTCCCGGTGTACCATCCAAGACAGGGTGTGCAACTTGATCATTGATGGAGGGAGTTGCACCAATGTGTCCTGCACTATTCTTATTGAGAAGCTTGGCATTCCTACTATTCCTCACCCCAAGCCTTATTCTTTGAAGTGGATCAATGATGCCGGCAACATTAAGGTATCCAAGCAAGCCCTTATCTCCTTTTCAATTGGGAAGAAGTATAAGGATGATGTCCTTTGTGATGTGGTACCTATGAGTGCTTGTCATGTTCTTTTGGGACGACCTTGGCAATTTGATAGGCATGTCATGCATGATGGGTTCAAGAACACTTACTCTTTGGTCATTGATAAGGAAAAGATAGTGTTAAACCCATTACCCCCAAACCAAGTCCACAAATCTAAACCCGGGGTGGGAAGTGAGAAAAAGAGAGACTTTCTCATGATGAGTGAAACACGGGTTGAGAGAGCTTTAAGCAAAGACAAGCAACTCCTAGCCTTGTTAATGCTTGAAAGCAATAAGAGTGAGGAAGTGACTCCCTTACACCCAAAATTTGGCCCCCTCCTATCACCATACCAAGTTGTTTTCCCACAAGACCAACACCCTATTGATTACTTTAGTGGGAAGTACAATGGCTCAGGGAAGAACAAGCTCATGCCAAGGAGTGATGGCCCTTTCAAGGTCCTTGGAATGGTCAATGATATTGCTTACAACCTTGAATTGCTTGGAGGCATGAATACATCCTCTACATTCAATGTGGGTGATCTCACACCCTATCTTGAGGATGAAGAACAAGGTGATGATTTGAGGGCAAATCACATTCAATAAGGGGAGGATGAAGCAGATGCCATGTCCATACAAGTCCAAGAGAGCTCTCAAGTCCTCCTTAATGCTCACGAGCTCCATCAACGGGAACTTGGCCCGTGTGCGGTTTTGGAACTCCAATTCCAACCTCATCCCGAACCATTGGGATGCGTGCCACACCTATTTTGGGAAGGTCAAGAGGCCTTCTAAAGGGTTTTGTGCATCAAAATGAAGTCAAACCCTCAAAAATAATAAAGGAATCCCAAAACAGCAAGTTGCCTTCTAACGACAAGGTTACCCGGTTTTTAACCCGGTTTTGTGGGCTTAATTAACCAAGCTTAGAATGGGTTTAATTTGCTGCAAATCCACTTTCTAGGAACCTTAATATGTCAGCTAAAAGGGCATAAAGAGAGTTCTAGGTGAAGGCATTAGGGGATAGGTCAAGAGGAGGCTTTTTCCACAAGCAGCAGAATCTGCCCCAGCCTGATATGTCTGCACGTTTTGCATGATGTCTCCCAAACGAGTGATCCAAATTGCCTGCACGAGGGGGCTATGGAAAGCTTACTGCTAGATATTTCCAACCAGTACTTTTGCAGCTCATTTGACCAACAAACCTAGGAGATATAGCCTTTCAAAGTTGACCTATGTAAACTGAAAAGTGCTGACATAAAGTAAAAAGCACTTTTCACTTTTGTTTGTTGCTTTTTGGTTCCCTACTTTGCTTTATGGTCGACCAAGGCCTTTGTTTTGCTGCATTTGAAGCCTTGTGAATCTCTCCTATATAAGGGGAAGCCTTAGTGTGTAGAAGAGGTTGTTGAATATTGATGTAAGAAGCTTATGCTTTCATTTTCTCTCAAAAATCTTAAGTTCTCTTTATCCTTTTTGCAAAGGTGGTGAGTCTTGAGTGGAATCCTTTCTAGAGTTGTTGGTGGCGTTGCCTTTATGCAATTCTTGGTGGATCCTTAGGCTTGATTGGTGGCTTAGCCTTTATATCAAGTTATCAAGTCATATCCTTCATCAAAGTGGAAATTTGCAACTAAACTCCAGCAATCTACATTCCGGCCCATAACCACAGGCTCCACCTTCACACCTCATTAGCTTAATAATCTCCAAATTGAGGTGTCAAACTTACAAACAACCTAAGTACAGCAGCTTAGGGCCTTGAACCTACAAGTAGTACAAGTGGGACACCAAAAACCAAGGTGGCAGCCGGCCACACCTAAAAACCGGGTAAAGGAATTTCTTCCTTACTTTGGCTAGATAAAAGCAACACAAGCTGGTCCCTTAGCTCAACTTTAGGGCCATGATTTGATAAATATTTAGATGCCTTTTCATCCCCTAAAGTTTGACAAAAGTTTGAGCAAGGTAGGTCAACCAAACAGACCCTTCTTTCGGACTGTGTTGGATTGCGCTCTATAGTGCACTGTCTTCAGTTTTTGGCTTGGTTGGCTAACTAAATGAACTCCAAATGCTTTGTGAAAGGTCTTGTTGGAAAGCTAAGACTTCAAGCTTTAAGGGGGTGGTGCGTGCAGGAAATTTCCCCTTCTATAATTTGCTCCAGCAGAGATACAAAACCAAGCTAATTCCGGGATGAACTTTGTAGCCCATCATCTTCCTTGTTCAAGTGGTTTCTGACCATGGCATGAACTTCCTTAACTTTATTGGAGTCCCTAACATGGGTTGGATCATTGGGAAGAGTTATGAAAGGTTTGGTTGGATGGTCCCCATCAGTTGACGTGATATGGACTTCATTCTAGGCTTGCCTAGAACACAGCGGGGCAAAGATTCAATTTTAATGGTGGTAGATCGATTTTCGAAGATGGCGCACTTTATAGCCTGCAACAAAACCAACAATGCTACCCATATTGCAGAGCTATATTTCAAGGAAGCGACTAGACTACATGGCATTCCTCGATCTATTGTCTCATATTGAGATACTAAGTTTTGAATTCATTTTTGCGTCACCCTGTAGAAGAAACTGGGGACAAAACTCAAGTATAGTATGATGTGTCATCCCTAGATTGACGGACAAACTAATGAACCCTGGGAACACTCCTAAGGACTTTGATTTCACCTTAGTCCAAGAAAGAATGGGACCTCCTATTACCACAACCAGAATTTGCCTATAATCGAGCCCCTAACAAAGCAACAGGTTTGTCACCACTTAAGGTAGTTTATGGGATTGGCCCCATAACTCCCTTTGATTTGACGCCACGCCCATTAGATCAGAAGCCGAGTGAACAATGGGTCAAGGAGATTTAGAAACTGCACAAGCAAGTTAGAGGTAAAATTTACCAATCTAACTTGACTTATTCTGCTCACGCTAACAGGAAAAGGAAGAAGAAAGTGTTCCAGCTAGGTGATTTAGTATGGATCCATCTTCGCAAAGAGCGTTTTCTAGCAAAACGCAAAAACAAGCTAATGCCAAGAGCGGATGGTCCACTCGAGATCCTTGAACGCGTCAACGATAATGCATAAAGGTGGATTTCCCTGGGGACTATGGAGTTTCAGCTACGTTCAACATAGCCAATTTGAGCCCATATGAAGAAGACAACTACCTGTAGGATTTGAAGTCAAATCTTGTGAAACAAGGGGAGGATGATGGAAATCAACTTGACACATCCCCAATAAGTCCTCCTAGTTAAGGTAATTCAAGTAACCAAGTCTAAGTCCAAGGAACAAGCCACGTTTTGCAATCTCCAAATGAGATAGTACCTGGGTTAGCCCCTTCCCATGTACCCGATTTTGTTTTTGTTATTTTCTAAACTAAATGACATCCAAATTGTGTAATTCTTGTTTTTAGTTAGTTTAGGAAGTCAAGCAGCCAAGCTTGACAAGTAAGGTCCAAGAAAAATGAGCTAAGTTGTCCTGCCCAGTACAACAAGTCAAGCAGCCCGTTTGGTGCCCAAGAATGAATGGTTGGATTAATTAGGCTAATTGAGCCTCCTAATGATGTGCAAATCCAAAGTTCTCAAATGGAGGGGGGGGGGGGGAGGTTTGTTGACATCTTGAGGTTTCCCCCCATGGAATGAAACCTAAGATTACTTATCAAAATTAAGTGGCCTAATAGGAGCAAAAACCGAGCCACATGTGCCTTTTCACAGCCAGTTTCTTAGCCTAGAGGGTTTACCCTCTTAGGTGGGTTTTCTTCACCAACCTTTGTGCTTGCTTGGTTGTCTAGTATTGCTTAGTCACTATATGACTCATTCATGGAGAGAATTCCACGTGGGTTAAGGAGAATAAGCCATTTTGCAAGCTAACATTCGGACACCATGGCATGAGGTGGTGGACATGTACAAGTCTTGCTCTTTGTGGTGGCAACCATGGGAGAAATCCTTCCAAGGGAGGAAAACATGACTAATCAGCCAAGGATCATCAAAGAAAGAGTTTAGTTAATCATTTTGTTAGTTATTAAGCTTTTTTTTTCATGTTTGGCATAGTTTAGAAGCAAACTATATAATCTAGCTTAGTAAGTGTGCTTAATAGCTTTCCTAACCATTAAGTAATCTCCTGAAGAGTACCTAGCGAGGGAGGAAAGGCTTGGACGTGCCTTATAAGTAGCCTAGACGTCCCTTTTGTACTAAGTGATGAATATTTGAAATCTGAAGTTAAGTTTGAAACTTCTCAGTATTGTTATCTTGAATTCTCTACTTACTTATCTCTAGTTAAGCCAATTGGAGTGGTGATCAAGTGAGTCTTGGTCTTAGTTAGGTGGTGAAATCTGTATCCTAACCAAAGATCAAGAGCCCTGAAACAATTCTTAGTGGTGAATTTGTATTTAAGAATTGTTTCAGTTCTATCGATCTCTCAATTTTCAAGAATTTTCTGTTTCCTTTTCCAAAGCATGCACTTCCGTTACATACACCACCGTCATCCTTCTTCTCTCCTTAAACTTGAGCTTTCCTTTCATTCCTTTCCTTCCCAATGTGATACATCACCTCTTTTGGCATATCATGTTTCGGATTTGGGTCAATTTGGCTGGTTTTGTAGTAAGTGGTTGCTATTAGCCATAATTGTTAGTGGCGAGCTCCAATTTCCTTAGTTTTTAATGCCTTAAATAGTTTGCTATGAGATTGATTGTTGATACTATTTATATTTTCAATAAGTTTTCAATCCAATTGTATGAAAGTTAGGGTTTGTTGCTTTTGATGTGGATTTGTCTCCTTACTTAGGTTGAAGTTTTTTTTCCCTCTGCCGCTCCTAAGTGTGAGCTTTAGTTAAATTTCTCTAGCCTTAACTAGGCAAGTCTTTAGATTTGGTGGATGAAGTTTGTTTGCTTTAATTGGGGGATGAATCAATAATGCAATATGGTTCTATCATGCTGATATTCCATTCAAGTATAATCTATCACATGAAATCAATTTCTTCTACCCCTAAGGCATTATACTATTGCTTAGCTAGCTGCTGTTTAGAAAAGACACAAAGACAATATAGAAAACACAATGGCCTGAGGGATACTACAATTGCCAGTTTAGAGCTAATCAATGGTATACATACCGTTAACTTTTTGGAGATCGGAATTATATTGATATTTTAGATGTATTCTTTCTAAGTGATTTTCATTGTATACGTCGTATGGCTTCGCATTAATGAATCTTCATTTCTATAAAGAAAGGGGTTTTTGGATATTTATAATGCTTGCTTTGTGGGAATCATAGACCAATAATTTAAACCTAAGAAATAATGCGCAACACTCTTGTACTTTGAGAGTATATATTTTTGATGCCAAATGCCAATAACTTTGCTTTTTAAAGTATAGGGTGTTCAACACTATTTCTTAAATATGGATGATTGGTGTACAATGCCCTTAAGGTACAAATATTGACATCCAAAAATCCCAAAAAGCAATCAAAACAAGTTTATTTTTTTCTTTTTTCCTGCACCACATCCTTAAAATAAAAAATCAATTAAGAGCTTTAATTTAATCGAAGGATATTTACTTTGTTTTCAGGGTTTAAATGTACTTCGCAACCTTGAACAAAATTTGGGGCATAGATTTTTTTTTTTTTGTTTTTTGGTTCAAATGAGCCACAAAAGCAAATACAATAGGGCCATAGTGTTTATAGAGCTTCTTCGGAATAGTTTGGAAACATGTTTTCAGCTTTTAAAATTGGAAACCTGAATTTTTTTTAAAAAACAAAACAGAAGAAACATGCAGATCTCGACACTTGATCGATCCGTCAACAATCGAGTAGAAAAGCTGCATAAATTATAAGGGAAAAAACAAATAAGCATTCGTTTACCAAGAACGCTCAAGTTAGTTCCTTAACATAAACGTTGACCTTGGCCGTGAATGCTACTTAGAACAAAAGAGTTGCGGGGGGGGGGGGGGGGGGGGGGGGGGGGGAAGAAAATTTGAGAGAGACATAAGTGGACTCTGATTATCCATTATTGCTATAAGTTTCGCAGAGATCACATCATATATTCCCATTCACAACCCTGTCTAGTTCTTCTAACAAAGATCATCCACATCAAAATCATCAAACGCCACAGCGTTCATGGCAGTATACTCATCAGCAACCCTTCTGCGCGATGAACCTTGCCCACTGCTAGACAACGTCATGTCTACATGCTCCACGAACCCTTTTCCATTGTTCTGCGCTTCGTTCACCGTAACACTCTGCCTAATAATGCTGTTATTATTAGTATACCCGGAGGGCATCACTCGCGGACTAACATCACCTTCATCTCCAGCATTAGTCTTTGCAAAGTTGATGTGAAGGGGGCCTTTGCGTGACCGGACCACCTCCCTGGGTTCCGCAGGGCGACCCGTTAGTTGTTGTACCAGAGCCCGAAAGTTGGCCACATCCGCATTAAATATAGTGGTCGGAGCCCTCTTCGATGACCTTGTCTTCCTCTTCGTTGGTCTTGGACCGTCAGAATTACTCCGCAAGTTTGAGCTGTTGTCCAGGGGAGTAGTACTAGGGGTGGTGATGAGAGAGGGCTGGCCATAGGGGTTTTGATGGTGATAGTATTGAGGCCATTGATCACTTGAAGAGTATGACATTGTTTGCATTTTTTTTGGATCGGCAGCCTTATTTCTGGGGTCACTTGGAATAAACGGTAGCCAAAGGTTTCAGTTTATATAATATAAACCAATAGAAGTGGTCACACATACTTTTGATTTCAGTGGTCAAAGTAAAATGTGTTTCTTGACTTGATTTGGAGGGAGGGACTAAAATGCTTCTTCCTGGAAGTTGCCTGAGTTTATCGCATCACTGTCAAGCTGAGGTCACTCTTTAAGACTTTTACGGTCTATTCTTAGGGTCTTTGAATTGGTCAGAGAAATTCTAAAGAAAAGCAAGTACGGCTTCTGCATATAAACTTCCTCTCGCCGTGTTCAATTTGAAGGATATGCATAACGCATCAAGCAATTTGCGTTATATAGTGTGAAATCGGCTCATGGTGAGGTAGTATATTAGCCTATCTTGCATGGAAAGTTGAGTGTTTACAAAAGATCACAACACTATCACAATCATATCAAAAATAATATTTGACACCTAATAATATTCTATAACTGATAGTTTCCTAATAGACTTCGCCTAAATAGTAAAGGAAGCCATGTTTCACCAAATTTTATGGGAAGGTGTGCAAGTAAAAATCATATCCAAAAATTAAAGAAATATATCAAAACAAGAACTTTAGCTTTATCATTATAGTAGCCTTATGATAGCGTCATATATTTGGATTTTGGAAAGGAAAATTTACCTATAGGTGTTGGAATAAAAGTTGATTTCGGTTTTCGTGCTTGTCTTTTAGTTTGGTATCCTTTTGGCCTAAAATAACCTTGTCACTACTTTTGAGATGACAATATGTTATTTGGCGGGAAAGTCTGAAATGCCTTCCATAAGTGGAGAGAAAAGAGAGGGAAATGGGGAATGTTAGGACTGTAGCTGTGTGATAAGGAGTTTGGAAAACATAAATTAAACTTTCTCTTTGTATTCTCTCTAATTTGGACCCTCGGTGGAATGTGAAGCATGAAAGCTGATGAAGACGTAAGAAGGAGCTGTAATATCTAAGAGTTGGAAGCTTGAGTGATTGACATAGGAGCAAGGGATGCAACCTATTGACGATAAGGGCAAGTGGTGAATGACTGAAGGTACGTAATTTACATGTATGTAAATTGAATGTTGAATATGGATATGAGATTATGTTTATCTTGTGGGAATGTGTGGTTGGGACCCTTACAAGTTGTTGGAAACTTATACAAAATAAATTGACATTAAAAATCTTAAGTGTTGAGGTGTCGTTCAAAGTAGAAAAAGGTAGCAATTAAAGTGGGTTGATTAATATGATGTTTTAGAAATTGAGGTAACGGTAATGATTTTTATGTTTGTCTGAAATTAGTAAAGTTTGAAATGGCATGTAATTAGGTGTTGGAATTGTCGTGAATGCGAGCGAACTATTATGCTGGGAAGCAAGGATTTTTTGTAGGTTGAGGTAAATATTTTGGTTGTTTGTCATTACTCTTTTAAAATGGAGGTTAGGTGGGAATGAAAGCTTCCATGTATATGGTAACCCATTAATGCATGTAAGTTGTGTCAGGATATGACTGAGATATTGGTGGGATAAATATTATATTTGAAGAACATGTTGTGATGTCGATGTCGTTGTTATTTGGTAACCCATTTTTTCCTGTAAGAAATCTCAAGGTTGACTTAAGATAATCATGGGATTAATATGTTAAAGTTGGAAAATGTATTGTGATGAGTAATGTGTTTGGTATATTATAAAGTTTGGAATTGTTTTATTTGTTGAAGTGCTGCAGTTGTTAAGACCTTCATGGAGTGTGTGGATTAGTGATTGAGAATGGAGGTAACATGTGGTGCTGAACAACCAATTCATGTAGAAGAGGTTCTTGTTTACCTATGTTGGGGAGGGTACTTGGAGGCTAGAGGTAGTTGAGTACTGACGTGTCATGGCAGGAGCAGTGATTGTGTATGGCTTAGGAAAGAAATGGCTATTGGTAATGTTTTGAAGTTAGCGGAGGAGGCGCTGGGGAAGGATTTAAGGGAGCGTAGGTCTTGGTATAATACAAAGCATTATCAGAGCATGATATTACCGTCACAAAGGGATGCTAATGTTAGAAAATTGATACAGGGAAATGATGACTTTGCATATACGTATGTTGCAGACAAGGAGGGTCCGATTCATAAGGGGATGCAAGTCAGTCAATCAGGAGTTGGTGATGATTTGTAGGCATCTTGTTGTGTGGGTGGAAAGGGCAGAAGTTGTGTCCGTGTAGCTAACTATGTTGTTCGTAACGGAGGTACAACATTGTCTATGGGCATTGTTGCAAGGAAATATCCTGTACTAGTAATGTTATTGTTGTTGGTTCATGCTATAAGGACTAACAAGGTGCTAATAGGAGGGAGTATTCTTATTGTTTTTGTACTGAATTTGCAGGGATGTTAATGCCAGTGGTCGATAGGAGACAGGGGAAGGGCAGTTTGTGGCAATTGTATAGGAAGTAGGTGATGCACCAGATGATGATTTCAATGCTTCAGCATCGAACTCTGATTCTAACGTAGAGGGTGAGGTAGGTGTACGAATTTGATCTAGAGTCAATTCAGATGCCTACAAGAGAAGAATGGTGGTGTGGAAAAAAGAAATAGCAAGGAGGGGACAAAATTTTTTATCAGCGGATGCGTTTAGGTGCAACATATGGAAGTATGCAATTGCTCATCAATTTGAATACAAATTGGAAAGGAACTGCAAGCATCGCATTATAGTAAAGTGCAAAGCCAAAGGCTGTGATTTTTACATATGTGTAAGAGGGCATTTGAAAGTTGATGGGATGATACTGAAGGACTTTAAAGGGAAACACAAGCGCAATACAGGGGATCGATGTTAGATGGGGAAGTGGGGGAAAAGAAGCCTAAGAGCAAAGTTGCTTGTCCACTTGATTGATGGAAGATACATTTATTTGTTGATTATTCGGTAACAGAGATAATGAAGAACTTAGAACTTGAGCTGGGAATATCATTGTCATATATGCAGCCTTGGAGGGTAAGGGAGTATGTTAGGTTGTTAGTTATAGGGAAACTGGTTGACCAGTACAAGTTGTTGTCGTGGATATGCTAAACGATAGTGGGGGCAAATCCAGATTCAACGGCATTTGCGGAGTTGGATGGATGGCGGTTCGTGCGCATGTTTGTTGCATTTGGAGCATATCTGAATGACTTTATATTGGGATGCGGAAACATGTTTGTGGATAGTACTCATTTAAGTGGCCCATACGAGGGAACCATGCTTACTGTAGTTGCATTGGATGTAGAGAACCAAATCTTCAATGTTGCATATGCGATTGTGGGAGGTGAGACCAATAAAGACGGGCTGTGGTTTTTGACTGTATTGTAGGAATCTGTTGACTCCAAGAGTCACATATTGATTTTGATGATAACAAACAATATAATTAGTGTTATATATGAAATTGTGAAGTGAGTTAATTTTATATATAATATCTAAGGTCGGTCCAAGATTAATTATGCATGCTAGGCAAGAGACGATATGGAAAATATTATTCAAATAAAAAGGATTTTATTTGATTAAATGATCCTATCCTTGATTCTAGCCATGACAAAATATTGTCCTTATTTGATTCGAATATTCTAGCAATATTACTTGATTGGAATATTCTTTTTGAATTCCAAACTTGATCTCACAAAGATTGTATTGCATGATTTTGTTTTATTACAAATATATTTTGTTGCCAAGAGATTTACATGTCCAAAAGGCAAGAGAAGAGATTGTGAGCATATACTTTCTTATTAGAGAAGATCACAAGATAAAATCAGAATATCTTTGATGCGACACTTCCTTATTGGATGATGGGAGTCACAACTTGCATGGCTATAAATACTTATCATAAGAGCAAGAGAAATAAGATCCAAGCAATCATACAAGCAAGTTGCAATCATACTACACTGAACTATACATTTGCAAATTCCTTTGAGTCTTGAATTGTAATCAAAAGTCTTGAGAGATCTTGAGGAATTCTTATTAAGGAGTGAACGAAGGAGTTGGTGTGAGGTCACAACTCCTCCCAAACTTAAATCAGTGGTTGATTTAAGTAGTTGAGATCTTTAAAGTGTGGTGCTCTAAAAGAAAGTGTGAAGGTTCATCTTAATAAGAAAAGTAGAGTGTTGAATCCTAGAGTTGGATAACTCTAGGCGGGGACCTAAGCCTGTTGTGGCCCAACCTTGTTAAAATATCCTTGAGTTTTGTCTCTCTTTTCTTTCAGTTCTTACTTTGAATTTTGGTTTTAATTTTCTAAGATCACCCTATTCACCCCCCCTCTAGGGTAATCTAAACCTTCAGAATCATTGGGGGGGTCTCAAGCACGCAATAATGTTAGACCGAAAACAGGGATTGCTTGTTGCTATGCCTATGTTATTTGGCATGAGAACCATGCATGTTGCATAAGGCATTTGATACAGAACTTTCTGATAGAAGCTGCCAAGTTAGGCATCGGACACAAGCATCGAAGAATCTTCTAAAGGAAATGTTCAACTGGCTGGCTTATGCACTGACAAAGGCACAGTATGACGGTGTGGTGGATGAACTTAGGAGATATAAATGCTACTTGGCTAAATGGGTGGAGATAAATAAACTAGAGCATTTGGTGCAATCAAAGTTTGGGAAGGAACGATGAGAGAAGTTGAACAATAACCTGCTGGAAAAATTAGATGTAGAAGTTGAGGTCTTTGTCAATCCCGCAGCTTGTGATAGGACATATACAAAAGCTCTGTTAAAAGTGGGACAAACAAAAGGTAGAAATACAACCGTGGGAAAATGACGCCGGTACTATTATTGAGATGAAGCTCAAAAGGTCATATAAAGATGCAGAGTCCGAGATTGACGTGCAGTCGTGCAATTGGGCCAGAGGTGAGTTTGCAGTGAAATTGAGCAGTAGCTGACGTTTAGTTGTTAACGTCACTAATGACACTTGTAGTTGGGGGTGGTGGTAGATTCATGGATATCCGTGCAAGCACACTATGACAATGATTAAGAAGGAAAAAAAAAAGTGGGTCTATGACTATGTCAGCGGATGTTATAAGGCTCCCATGCATGCTTGTTACGTGAACAGTATCCACCCCACAGAGACGCATGATTTGGCTTTTGTGGATGATCGAACAAGCCGCGGTGTAGGAGGGGAGGCTCTAGATGATGACTTCAATCAATGCATATTACCTCCTACAAAACCACATAAGGGAGGCAGACCCCAGTCGAATAAGAAGGAGTGACAACCTCAAGGGAAAAACTTGAAGTGGTATTGCAAATATGGTGAGGTCAGGCATTTTAAGAACACTTGCAGGAATCTATGGTTGATTTTGATGCTGATTGTGAAGGGGATGTTATTGTTGTGGAGGATTTACTAGGTGGAAATTACTGATAATGTACATAACAAAAGGTAAGTGCTATGACTAACGTCCACTAACATATGAGAAGGTATTTTATAGGTGTTTGACAGTTGACAGTATACATGTATTGCATAGGGTGTGTGGGAGTAGGTTGGTTTTGGGTTTTTTTTTCCCTTGATGTGCAGTCATGTTGTTCATCTATTACGTACACATATGATCACAAGATAGGTGTGTGCTATTTTGTTTCCTTCACTGCTGCAAGTGTTTGAGATAAAGTACAGGTAATATGCCCAGTGGACCTATGTAATAGGATGTCTGATAACTGGGTTGTAATCTTATATAACCCGACTTATCAAGCAGGCAGTGTGTAGGAAATCAAGTTCGAAGTAATTGTCCCCATTAGAATGTGGTGGAAGTGGAATATAGTACATGTCTTACTCGGTCAATTAATGTACATCTATATTTTTAAGTATTGTTAAGCAACGATTTGTGGTTTCTGATCAGTAAATGTTGTGAGGGGGATGTTAATTTGATATTCACGTTAAATCTGATAGTAACGTAAAATATTTTGGAGCTCTGTTGATTGTATTTATGTGAAGATAGTAGAATGATTGTTAATTAATATAGGAAAAATTATGAACACAATTATAGGAAGTGATGTAAGATAATAAACAAAAATATGTGAAAACAATCGTACGATAATGTCATTCATGAAGTGCCTAAAATAACACTGTAGGTGACAAGTTGTTTTTGTACCATTTCACCCCAAGTGGACAATATTTGTTATGACATTAAAATAAAAAAATGAAATCATCATTGTTGATATTAACTGGAAGACTACTTCAACAATTGTGTTAAATGTGGACCTTTGGTGTCGGTATGGAAAGCAGTAGGTCAAGTTGTGAGTAGTTTCTATTTTGTTGCCATGAATGGTACAAGTACAACTTTAGGTGGATGTAATCTAACGGATATATCATGAGGATGTGTTGTTGTTGGTTCACTTGCATTTATTGACAACAAGGGTAGTGGAACTACATTCAGGGAATAATAGTAAGGGCCCTCATAATTGTACAGACCCTCCTTTATTTAAGGAGGATATTGGAGCTTCCCTTTCTTAAATTGTTCACCTTTATGAGACTTAGAGTTAGGTGAACAAAGAGGTGGTCCTTAGTGTGGGTTTGTTTGGGAGTAAGTAGTCACCACCTCGGGCCACTGCATAGTACATGAATCGTCAAAGTTCTGACGATGACTGGGATGAACCTTGTACTTATTGCACAATGACGAGGTACTATAACTGTGGACTTAAGGAAGTTGACTTGGAGAGCAACAGCAACTATCGTAGGTGCTAGGCTCACTGTCCAAAGAGGGTAAGTAATTATGGGTGTACAACTTTTTGCATCCATTGCACACTGTCGTGACAATCAAATAACTTAAAATGGAGCTAACAATGTAAACAGTTGTACACACCACTTTGTGTGCTTATTTTGTACAAGAAGATTGCATGCAACTTCTTTGAGTTTATTGATCATGAGTACATAGCATGCTCAATGGATGTGATTGACCAAATTGCTAAGGAGCAGATGGAGGTGTGGGACTGGATTCTTGGAGATTGTAATGAACATCACTGGCCTCACCATAAAGAAATGAAGGCTGTGGATGGCCTTAAGTTGGAAATTGCTAAGCTTAATAACATGTTATATGTTGCTATTGTTGTCATCATCGTGCTTGTTGCAATTACTGTTGCGACATGGATTGCTTAGTTTAATCTTTAGTTGAAGGACTTGGAATATGTAAGTTGTAATTAGGTAGCTTAAAATAACTTATTCTTCCCATTTCTATGGTGTCCCTAGTAGGGTTTCAGTTTCCTAATGTTGTTGGGCTGTAGGTGAGCTCATATTCTAAATAGAAGGGCTTTAGGACATGATCTTAAATGTTCAAGTTGTACTCCTTTTGGCTTTTGCATGTATACTATGATATAGATGTGAAAAAATTATCTTTTGGACCATTGAGATTAGGGCAAATTATTTCCCAGACCCACATTTTTTGATAAATATTTTCTAATCCCTCCAACTTTGGGTAAATATTTTTTGGGACCAAAGTCAATCAAACTTAACTTCAAATTGCACCAATGACCCTAAATTTCTTATATTTGCACTTTTAACCTAAATCCTTAAAAACTTACTTTCGAAAAATAAAAATTTGTGTATGTGGTTTTTTGCTCATAAGTACTACTCGACGTCCTCTTTCAAATGGTATAAGAGCCACGTGACAAAAAATAATTAAAATAATTAAGCTAATTAATGATTAATTAAGCTAATTAACTGTGATTAATACTAGAATCATCACCTGCTTGCCCTGGACCAAATTATTCACATATTGTTCACTCACCAGAAGACATTTCTCCACTAGCACCTCAATGAAACTGTATTACTAATATAGTTTTAGAATTAAAAGCCAAATTAGCTAAAATCAAGACCGAAGTCAAGGAGCTTAAGAAGCAATTATCGGTAATTCAGCTTTCTCTTGTTAACGAAGTAAGGCATAGTGGAAAGTTTACTTTCAGTATTAGTATTCCATTTCGGCATAAATATCCTTTTGAAAACCCAAAAATCAAAAATCCTTTTCCTTTGCACGGTATAAAAATAAAAAAAAAGTAGGAAAAAAAATCAAGTGCAAAACCGGTTGAAAAAACAGAAAAAGAAGAAGAAGATGGAGTATAAGCAGTATCCTCTTGAACAACTACAGAATATGTTCGAAAAAGAATAGAATCCAGAAGAATTAAACAAGATCATGGGCGCAAGTAGTGATAAATATGATGTTTTATTTGATGATAATGAACTGAATAATAATATCATATTAGAAGAAGAAATATATTAGCAGATGAATCTCATTAAACTAGAAGATGTTAATGTGTTACCTTTAGAAGAAATTAAAAGAAAATTAGATAAAAAAATATGGTAAAATAACTGTTAAAAATGCGATTAATGAAATTGGATAAGAACTCGATTTATATGAAACAGAGACCAATCTAGTTAACAATGTCATTCCTAAACCTGAAGAATTTAGTGAACCTTCTAGTAGAAATACTCATTTCTTAAGAGCTACATATGTTCCAGCATGATGTACAACCAATTTTTCCTTTGGGTTTGTCCCAAGGAAAACCACAACTTTTGAAGAAATTCACCTTACTCCAATTAGTCAAACAGGATGTATCTTAAATATTGATGGAGCTCGTAATAGAGAAGATATATTTGAGCACTGGGAAAAAGGAATGAATAGTGTTTTAAACTTGAATACTACATGGACTATTGCCAATTTTTTAAATTACATCAAACGTAGCTTTTCTGGCACTGTAGTTGACTGGTATGATTCATTAACTGAAGAAGGTAAAAATACCTTAAGAATGATGGAGACACCAACTGCAATGCTTAAAAGTTTATGTAAAGAAATTGAAACCGAGTTCATCGGAGCTAAACTTGATTATGAAGAAAAAGCCACAGAATGACAAAGACAGATTAATAATATATAATTATGGGATATGAGATATCTGAAAAATTATATTGTACAATTTAGTCAATATTATTATGAAATTGGGCAGAATGAAACCAATCTTGGTATGTTTTATGACAAATTGCCATATCCTATAAATTTCATAATCAATGAAAAATACATCGCATATTTGGAAAGCGCAGATGTCATTGATACCCTTGGCTATAGAATCTCTTATTTAAGAAAATGGGTCAATGATCAATGTCTTGATCTCCAAAAGCAAAACAAAATTAAGAAGCAATTCCTAGCTTGCTGGGATTCGCCGCATCAATGGGAAAAAGAACCTGAGAGAAGACGAAAAAGAAAATTTTATAAGAAAAAGAGATTTAATAAGCAAAGGGGAGAGAAATGTAAAGGAAAATATTATAACAAACTAAGTCCAAAAAAACGAAGGTTTTTTAGGAAAGCAGCTTACTGTCTAGTAGGAAAAAATAACTGCAAATGCTGGGCATGCGGAGAAGTAGGACATTATGCAAAAGTAGGAAAAATAACAAGCTTATTGAAACCTCAGGAAGCTTAGATTATGTTGAGCTTAATGAAGATGAGGCATTAGACCTAGCCCTAAGTAACAACAAAGGAATTGTTCAAATTATATTAGACAATGAATATGAAGAAAGTGATTATGAAGAAATAAGTCATATGATGGAAAGTAGCTTAGTTAGCCTTGGTGATCTTCAAGGAGAAGAGTTTCTTGTAGACAATGATCACGAGGAAGTCAAAGGATATTGGGTTCTTCCCATAATCCAAAAAGACATGATCTATAAAAAATCGATCTTTCAATTAAAAAGCAAATATATATGTGAAATGATGGAAGGAGATCTCGAGATTAAGAATTGTGAGTATGACGTTGGGGAAGTTAATCTCACTAATTGGGAAAATATCCTTTAGCATAATAAAGATAGAAAATATATGTATATCCATGTTAGAAGTGTCCAAGTTCAAATCACTCCATTACAATACTATGACAAGGATATTGATCTTTATGCTTTACTCTGTGACATTAGGCATACCAAATTTAATAATCAAATCATCACTGGGATAAAGACTAATTTATGTAATGGATCAGTAGGATTCAATTGTCGACTGCAATGTTATATGAGTTTAAAAGATGAATTTGCTAAAAACTTCTTATCTCTTAAGATAAAAACAGTTGGGATAGACATGAAAAGAGGAGGATATCCTTTAAGGATATTTTAGAAAATTATCTATAAATTAGATAATACAATAGACCAAAAGACTAAGGTAACTATGATAGAAGTAGAAAAATTTGAAAGCCCTACCCCTATGCAAAAGATCCAAAGGATTAAGTCTAATCCTCAGGAGATAAAAATTGATCGCTCATGGATATGTAGCTTTGCCATCCCTATAAAGATCAATAAGAAAAATATAATAAAAATTTACGAGGAGGGTAAAATGACCATAAAACCTGAATTATTAAGAAGCGTGAGTACAAGATTAGATTGGGAAAAAGGATCCTCATCAGCTAAAGAAGAGCCTAAAGAAGATGATACCATTAGCCTTGCTAGTGAAATGAGTAGAAGGAGTTTTGAAACTGCAAGACCCAGTTTAGATCGAATTATGAGCATAACAAGAGAGGTCATTGGGTACAGAACTGGAACTATTAGTGAACCAATCTATGAAGATGAATTAGTCAAAAACATGACTATGGAAATATGCTATGATATCCCAATAGCACTATGTTTAGAGGGATATAATAAATATGAACTATGTGCTTCTATAGATAGTGGTTGTTCTGTATGCTTTGGAAAAAGATCACTGTTTCCTGAGTTTACATGGAAAAGAGATAAAAATCCTTTACAAGTGAGGGTAGCTGATAATAGTATTATGAGTCACAATGAAGCCATAGAAGGGTTAACCATAGAATCAGGAGGAGTTCAATGCATTATACCAGTTCTATGGGCCACTGATAAACCTTCTCATGATATGATTATTGGAAATAATTTTCAAAGATTATATTCTCCATGCACGTAGACCATAAACCAGATAATATTCATAGTTAATGGCCACTCAGTTCCTATTGAAAAATTAAGTAAGGCTTATACTCATCAGAAAATTGAGTTTACACGCAGCTAGCGTGGTGAGAAGGTAATGCCAGCACAACGTGAAGTAGCATTAATAATTTCATTATTGGAGTTATCTATTAAAGACCAAATCGTTGAACAACAAGAGAAATTATGCGAAGAACTCTACTCTGATAATCCTTTAAAATTTTTGGATAAAGATAAAACAATTGCTACGATCACTTTATTAAATCCCAACACTATTATCCGAGTCAAACAAATGGTGTATACACACCAGGATATCCGAGAATTTGATAAACAAATTAAAGAACTCCTGGAAAAAGGATTAGTCCAAAATAGCAAAAGTCCTCACACTAGTCTTGCTTTCATGGTAAGAAATCATGCTGAAGGAAAAAGAGGAAAGACTAGACTGGTAATCAACTACAAAATGCTTTAACGATAATACTATCTTTGATTGCTACTATATTCCTAACAAAAGAATCCTTTTTAGCAGAATTCAAGGGGCCTCTTGGTTCTCGAAAATGGATTGCAAAAGCGGATGTTGGCAGATGAAAATGGATGAGGAAAGTATTCCATTAACTGCATTTAGTGCCCCACAAGGACATTATGAATGGATAGTAATGTCGTTTGGTCTTAAAAATGCACCTCAAATATTTTAAAGAAGAATGGATAACATCTTTAAGGATCTTAATCACTGTTGTTTAGTTTATATTGATGATATCGTTGTCTTTTTTGAAACTTTAGAACATCACAAGAATGATCTCTTAGCTGTCCACCTAGAGATGCATTGATCATGGTATTATACTTGGTAAGAACAAGTGCATTTATGCTGAACAAGAAATTGAGGTTTTAGGCCTAGAAATAAAAGTTGGACCAAATCATCCTATAGAAACATATTCTCAAAAAAAATAAAAAATTTTCCTGAAAAGAGTGAAGATAGAAAGCAGTTAGAAAGGTTTATTGGATGCCTTACCTATGCTTCAGATTTCATTCAAGATTTAGCTAAACTAAGAAAGCCATTGCAGCAGAAACTCAAGAAAGAAGTAAGTTGGACATGGACCATTAATAATACAAAGATTGTTCAAAACTTGAAAAAGATGTGTAAAAATCTTCCGGTTCTTAATTTGCCTAATGAAGGAGATGATTTAGTTCTTGAGGCAGATGCCAGCAATGAGCATTGGAGCGCAATACTCAAAATCAATGAAGAAGAAAAACTCAGTAAATATTACAGTGGAAGTTTTAATAAGGCAGAATGCAACTACCCTACAATGGAACAAGAAATCCTTGCAGTCATCAGGGGAATTGAAAAATTCTTAATCTTATCAGCCCCAAAACCTTTTCTTATTTGAATAGATTGGAAAGGAATACTTGGTTTTGTGAAAAAGAATTTATCAAACATGCAACCGCAAGCACGACTCCTACATTGGCAACTATGGTTTAACCAATTTTTCTTCTCTATTGAACATATACAGTGATCGAAGAACTCTCTGGTAGATAGTCTAACTCGAGAACTTGCCAATGGTTATCATCAAAGCCGACCTCCTGCCAGTTAAGGAGGAAATCGTTAATGAAATGTCATTCCGACTAGAACGGTTTACGCCTTCTAATAAATACTACATGGACTACTACCAACCTAATAGCCCTAAGATTTTCCCTTCTAGAGTTATAAATTAGTTACCTTCAGTGTCCTTATGATATGCAAGAAAAAATAAGTTTTCATGTTCAAGAAAAATGGTTTAATGAATGGTATGCAGCCTGCATCGACTTTTATCATTATTATTCCTATGATATTTGGGAGTCTTGAAGTATGATGATCTATTTTCCCGATCGATCTGGAGTTGGTGGTATTGTTTCCCAGCAAATTCATTATCTTCAAATGATCCAGTCTTTAAAGCCTGGAAATACGGAGTGGTACTTTACTTCATAGAAATCCTAAATCCAAATTTCCCATTTTTATCAACCTTAACTAAATTTCAGCAATGCATGTTCAAAAGGATCCATTGGATTCTTACATCTCCTGAGGGTCTAACAAAAATTTCAGTTTGCAGATGCCTAACTTTAGAGGTTTATAGCGCTGTAATTGAATATGAAAATGGAAAAGCCAAACTGGGCCATTATCTTGTCGAAATCGTTGATTGCAACAATCTCAATCATCTACAATAAAATTGGATTCATGGAAATCCGGTACATCTAGTTACTGATCCTTGTTTATCAAGGGCCATTGGATTTTTCAACATTTATCATCAATGTTGGGCATTAATCGAACAATGAAAAACATTAATGCATTGTGGAAACACTATTTTTGCCTATGATAATGAATTTAAAGACTACTTGAAGGTAGACGGAGCAGTGTTAGAAGATATATTTGATTATCTCTTTGATGTTGGAGCCGAAAAATTCTTATCAAAAAAATGGAAAGAATATCTCCTTGAAATATTTAAAGAATGGGACCCAGAGCATCTTAAACAAATTGGCGAAGATTTTGATGATTATCCAGATAATGAAACTCTAGAAGAAATAGTTGGAGATGAAGGCATGCAGAATCTCAATAATGATGACTAGTCTTGTCATCATTAAAAGCTCTGAAAAGCGGCTGCCCATTATTGTGCTATCTTGAAAAGTGTCTGGATTGAAAAATAAAGTAGTGTACTATAGACCTCAGTGTGTACTGCAGCCATGTGAAAAATCTTTATGTATTGTAGCCATTAGGGCATCCTATGTACCCCTATCCCCTTTATAAATAGAAAGGTCAAGTGCTAAAAAGGGACACGGTCATTTGAGCATTCTTGTGAAAAAGATAAGTTGGGATCCTCCATTTCTCTCTTAACAAGCATCTCTAATGATCTAAGCTTAAGTTACTCTTCAAAGCCTTCCATTGTAATATCTCCACCTTTAAGATTTCAATAAAAGAAGTTTCCCAGTAGGGAAAGTTATTCAATTGAACCTTATGTCTTAAATATTATAATTTATTAATTAAAGATCCACTATCCTTGAAAAGCTTAAAAACTTGATTAGTGACTAAGGTCCGAGGTAGGAAACGAAACGCATCTGTGCTATGCTTGATCTAAGGAAGGTGGGGTTGAGATTAGCAATCTCTGTAAACCGGAAGCTAGAGGAACACCGTAGTCCAGTGCCGACTAAGTTCAGGAAACGAACAAATCTCTGTAATTAAGTTTTAATGATTTTGCTAAGCATGGTGAGCCGCTAATCATAGAAAATATAATATTTAAGATATAAGTAGTAGATTATGATAGCTAGTACCAGTGAAGTCATTATAAGACGAAGAAATGCTAAAAATAGTCATATTTAGATATAGGGACTGATTCGCAATTTTAGAAAGTTGAAGGTCAGAAATAGAAATATTTGTCCCCCAAAAATTAATTACTTAAACCTGTATAGTCCGAGAAATATTTATCTAAAAAAGTGGTTTTCAAAAATCATTATACCAAACCTCAGTGTTCCAAAAAGTAAATTATTCATATAGATGTACCTGACTTGGTGCAAACCTTCATCCAAATTGTTCTAGTGCATCTATATTTGCGAACATTGTTGTTAAATGAAAAAACCCAGAATATCCATGCATGATATAAAGGTTACATTAAAAACCATTGATGATTTTTAAGTAATGTTCTAACCATTATTGTTCATCCTGGGATGCAATAAGTAAATATGTGGGTTTTTAAAATACATTCTCGTTGTGGGCCATTATAAGTGTGCAAGATTATCGTATCTTTTGAAGTACCAATAACAGTTTCTAGTTGTATTTAATAAATTGATTTTGTAAGTTAACCTGAAAATGTTTGCTATCAAACTTGGGATGGTGTTGTTCTTTTGTGTGGTATTGTGAAAAGTGATGAGAATGATGTAGGAACAAATTGCCTTATCTAATTTTGTGTTGTGGTGATCGTTATGCATGCATGACAGAATTCATGCGTAATGACTAAGAAGATTATGATACATCACTTATCATGGGAAAAATAATATTGCATAACATAAGTTATGTTATGTTGAAAAAGAGGAATTAACATGAAATTGCAAGTAGTAAACATTAGGTCCTTATATTGCACCCCAATATAGTAAGGTGGGAAATGGTAAAGAGGATATAATTTCGCACGAGTGATTGATGTAGTTGATGGTTGCTCAGAGAAGACCTTGCCTAAAGTTAAGAGACCAATGTTAGAATGATAGCGATAGGGTTGCATGAGGGAGAGTGTACAATATTATTTATGTGCAGAATTGCATTGATAATGAAGGAGACGTGCTTAGGTTCAGTGTTGAAACCATACAAGAACACATTTGTTGTGTCCCACAACATGAGCACTCTTCCCATAAATTCCAACGACTCCGTGTAACAGTAATTCAATCCATGTGCTTGACAAGAACATGTATCGGTTAGGATGACAACATCAGATTCAGTCATTGTCCTCAAAGTGCACAAATTTGGTCAGAACAATGCTTTTGGTATGCCTATTCAATTCCTCATACTGTTAGGAATTAGAGCAAACTAATAGCGGAAGCGTTAGGATGAACAATGATATTCAAAAGTGAACAAATAACAATAACAAGAACAATAAAGAACACAAAGATTTATGTGGAAACTCAAAGTGGGAAAAATCACGGATAGTCGCAAGCACCAACAATCCACTATATGAGGAAGTGAGTATAAAACAATCACAATCACAATGGGTGATTTGATCAGGGAATAGGATTATAATAATCTCTTTCACAAATCTCTCTCTTTCTCTCTAGGGATTTCAGTTGGTATTCAGTGTATGTGGGATAATTTGGAAGGTAGGAGGCAAGCCCCTTATAAAGGGGCAGAATGAAGGAAACTGCTGCAAACCCTAGCCATCAGCCGCGAACCCTAGTCGCCTGCTGCGGCACTACGTGGCACGGTCGTGCCATGGTGCACGGGGTGTCTATGCCACTTCATTGGCCTGCGTGGCACAGGGCCCTTGTGCCACATTGATTTTGGGCCACCCACTTTAACAATCTCCACCTTGGACCAAAATTCCATACCATCACTCGAACACTACCAAACCACCCCGAAGGGTAATGTCTCATAGGGCAGAGCCTTAAAGGACAATTAAACGCTGTGAACACCAACTAAGTCCAAGCAATGCTCGAACTTAGCTATAAGGAGAGGCTTGGTCAGCATGTTTGTAGGATTATTAGAAGTATGCACTTTCTTTACAGTAATCTCCCCTGCAGCAACTGTATCTCTGACATAGTGCTACTTGACACTTATGTGCTTGGTCTTGGAATGATAGGCGTCATTCTTGGTCAGGTGGATAGCGGTATGACTATTCAAAAACACCACAGTAGTATTCTATGGCACTCCTAGCTTAGTAATAAGGCCCCTCAACCAGGTACCTTCCTTGACACCTTCAGTGGCAGCAACATATTCAACCTCCATAGTAGAGAGGGCTGCAATAGACTGAAGTGATGCTTTGTATGAGATAGCACCTGCACACATAGTGAAAATATACCCTGAAATGGACCTTCTCCTGTCAAGATCACCAGCATAATCAGAATCAACAAAATCTGCAACATCCCATGTAGCAGCTTTATTCTTGTCAAACACGAATCCTCTATCAATAGAACCCTTCACATATATAAGGATCCACTTCACGGCCTCCCAATGATCCCTACCAGGATTATGCATATAACGACTTACCACACTCACAACATGTGACAAGTCAGGCCTTGTGCACACCATAGCATACATCAAACTACTAACTGCACTAGAGTAAGGGACATGAGACATCTTCTTAATGTCCTCCTCTGACTATGGACAAGGCCCGACAGATAATTTGAAATGAGTAACAAAAGGTGCGGAAACTTCCTTGCAGTCACCTATACTAAATCTATCAAGTGCTTTCTCAAGGTATCGACTTTGAGACAAGTACAACTTACCAGCCTTTCGATCCCTCTAAATCTCTATGCCTAGTATCTTCTTTGCTGCACCTAGGTCCTTCATCTCAAACTCCCTACTGAGTTGCGATTTTAACTTGCCGATCAAGGACTTATCCTTGGAAGCTATCAACATATCATCAACATATAGCAGCAAGAAAACAAAGGAACCATCAGAAAATTGCCTGAAATACACATAATTGTCATACCGACTACGTGTGCATCCTTGCCCAATCATAAAGCTATCAAACCTTTTATAACATTGCCTAGGAGCCTGTTTGAGTCCAAATAAGGACTTCTTCGAATGGCATACATATTGTTCCTTCTCAGGAACAACAAAACCCTCAGGTTGCTTCATGTAAATCTCGTCATCCTACTCCCTATGAAGGAATGCAGTCTTTACATCTAGTTGCTCCAATTAGAGCAACAAAAGCAAGTAGTACTCTAATGGAAGTGTGACAAACAACAGGAGAGAATACCTCATTATGGTCAATACCTTTCTTTTGGTTGCATCCACGAACAACCAGGCGTCCTTTCCACCTTGCATCTTCAACCCGGGTATGCCTTCCTTCTTTTATAGATCCACTTGGAAGTTAAGGCTCTCCTACCTTTAGGTAGCTTACAAAGTTCCCAAGTTCGATTCTTATGCAGGCTCTCCATCTCTTCTAGCATAGCTAGGACCCAATTAGGCGAACTCGGGTAGGAGATTGCTTCAGAATTAGTTGAAGGTTCCACACCTTTAGGAATCTCCTCTGCAACTAAAAGTGCATGTGCTATCAGTCCCTCATCATCATTGTAGCGAGCAGGCCTCTTGATCTCCCTGTGAGCATGATCACGAGCTATAGAATAATCAACCTCCACCTAAGACTGATCCGAACTGATAGTATTAGGGTCAGTAACCTAAACCTCCCTGTTGGGCTGATCAGCAGCTGCACCTTGAGCTACAACAGTCTCCACCTCTATCTCCATACTCCCACTGGCATCCTCCTGATCAACTGCACCAGTAGAAGAAACAACAGGATTCTTTCCAGAAGATGACATAATAGTCTCAATGAAAGTTACATCCCTGCTCTGAATAACTTTCTTAGATTTAGGACACCACATGCAGTATCCTTTAGACTCAGATCCATAAGCAAGAAACATGCATTTGACAGCCCTAGCGGCTAACTTCCCATTATTCACATGGGCATAAACAGGACATCTAAATATTCTTAAAACAGAATAATCAATAGGATTACTTGACCATACTTCTTCTCGAATCTGAAAGTCGATGGAGGTGTGTGGTGAACGATTCACCAAATAACAGGCTGCAGAAATAGCCTCAGCCTAGAAAGCTTTGCGATCCCAAAGCCCTGCATTAGAAAGCATATAGCGAGCTTTCTCCAGTAGAGTCCTATTGATCCATTCTGCAACTCCATTCTGTTGTGGTTTTCCAACCAAAGTTTTGTGCCGAGCTATGCCATTCACCACGCAGAACTCATTGAACTCTGACTCAAGAAACTCAAGACCATTATTAGTCTTAAGCTTCTTGATCTTTCTCCTAGTCTGGTTCTCAACCAGAGCCTTGAACTTCTTGAACATGGAGAATGTCTCATTTTTCTGTCTCAATAAGTAAACCCAAACTTTGCGTAAGAAATCATCAACAAAAGTCAACATGTAGCGCTTACCTCTAAGAGAAGGAACCTTCGAAGGACCCCACAGATAAGAATGAATGTAATCAAGGATCCCCTGCGTACGGTGCTTCGCTGTAGAGAAACTTACCCTCTTCTGTTTCCCAAACACACAGTGGTTACATAAGTCAAGCTTACCCGTACCAGCGCTACCCGGATAACCTTTCTTGCTCAAAATGGTCATCCCTTTCTCACTCATATGGCCCAATCTCATGTGCCATAACCTCATAGCATCTACATGTGCTGGAGTTGTACAAATTGGAGCTGCTCCTGTAACTGTAATTCCCTGCAGGATATAGAGGCTTCCCTACCGCAGTCCTTTCATCAACACTATGGCAGCCTTTATCACCTTTAGGACACCATTCTCCATAGTAATCCTACAACCATTAGTCTCAAGGGTACCCAAGGAGATCAAACAACGAGTCATATCAGGAATGTGACGAACCTTAGACAAGGTTCTAACTACACCATCATGGGTTTTAATCTGCATACTACCTATTCTTGCAACCTTGTACTCAGCATTGTTGCCCATAAGCACAACCCTAGTATCAACAGGCTCATAAGTGGGAAACCATTCCCTATGAGGACACATATGATACGTACAACCAGAATATAAAACCCAATCATCACCGAGCCCATTCCCAGAGGTGGTGGCCAAAGACATAGTAGCAAGGAACACATCACCATCAGACTTTGACTCTACAACATAATCAACTGTGATGTATAATGAGTAGAAGAGAATCCAACCTCACAAACATGCTAGAGAAAGTGTTTGGTTTTTGATAGAAGAAGAAAAACAAAAGGCAGAAGAATGCAAGCTTGGATAGTCAAGTGACCTTGCAAGGGATAATCCTAGGAGCCACCCTTGGAGAACACTTGGGCAATCCTCTTTAGATCAACTAGTGACTGAATTTAATCACTATCTAGTTGAAATAAAAAGAACCTAGAGACTCACTCGAGTTGCCAAACTCAAGATACAACACTAGGAATTTCAAGGGGGAGAGTTTTCTAACTCACAAAATTTCATATATCTCGAAAGTTGATTGAATGAAAATGATTCTAAACTATGGCCTTTATATAGTAGAGGCCTTACACAATGAAAAGACATAGAAAACAAATGAAAAGATGTGAATTAAAACAAGTAAACTTTCAGTGTACTACATTCGGATGAACAAGCCGAAGAGGGGTGTCTTTTGGTGTTGTTGGTGTGAAGTGAGTGTGGCAGCAAAAAGGATTCATGCACCCCATAATTCCACATGTCTAGGCCTTACTAGAAGAGGGAGGACATGCTTTATGAGGAGGCATAAGCAGCAAGAGCCGAAATCACAAGCTTTCACACACCTTCACACGTTTTGCATTAAATGCATTCACATCAGCAACAACATGAACTTCAAACAGGCATAACTCTTTGGTTTTGGATCCCAATTCGATGATTCTTAATTCATTGGAAATTTTAAGATGTCTAGTTTCCAGGGAATGTGGTTTCATTGCATTTGGACCAGCCGTTCAAAAGTTATGGGCCAAAGACTGTCCAAACCTGGCCTGCATTTTGATATCCGAATTTGTGGGTTGAACTTGACCAACCAAATGAACTCCAAATTAAGCGTGGTTGGTCTTTTTTGAAAGCTCTCTTGTTAGGATTGAAGAATGTAAGGACCATCAGAATTTAGGTCCATTACATTTTGATACAAGAGTGTCACAAATACCGGATGTGAAGAGGATGAATTAGGTGTGAACTCACAAGGCAAGTTCACGACTTGTCGGCATAAAAGGGCGAACTCCTTGACTTCTTTGAGCTGAATAGGGACAGTACAAGAGTAATCAAGATGATCTCCAACAGATTGCTCTTTTAAAGGATGGTCCCCGTCATTCTCCCTGGCTTGATTTGAGTTTCACCTCAAACTCGGTATCTCCTCTTCTTCATCATAGTAAGGGCTTAAATCAGCTATATTGAAGGTAACGGATACCCCATACTCACCAGGAAGGTCCACCTTGTAAGCGTTTGGACCAATTCTCTCAAGGATCTCAAAAGGTCCATCCGACCTTGGCATTAACTTTGACTTGCGTTTGCTGGGGAACCTCTCTTTTCGCAAGTGAATCCATACTAAGTCCCCGGGCTGAAAATGAGCTTCTCTTCTCTTCTTGTTGGCATAAGATTTGGCTTGCTCATTTGACTTTTCAATTCTTTCTCGTACCTTAGCATGGAGATCTTGAATCTCTTTTGCTCTCTTATCGGCTTCCTAACTGAATTTTGTGGGATTGAAGATGGGTCCAAGATCAAGGGGAGTCTGTGGGTTGTATCCATACACAACTTGAAAAGGGGAGAGACCCGTGGCTTTACTTGGAGTTCGATTGAAGGCAAACTCCGCATGGCAAAGTAGCTCATCCCATCCTCTGATGTTCTTCTTCACCAAGACTCGAGGAAGAGTGCCCAAGGTTCAGTTTGTGACCTCGGTTTAGCCATCTGTTTGAGGGTGGCAAGATGTGCTAAACTTGAGTAGGGTACTAAGCTTTCTCCATAGTGTTAGCCAAAAGTGACTAAGGAACTTAGTGTCACGGTCGGACACCATACTTCTAGGAATGCCATGGAGCCTTACTATCTCCTTGAAGTAGGGATTAGCCACATGTGAAGCATCAAAGGTAGTGTGACATGCCAAGAAATGAGCCATCTTCGAAAATCTATCCACTACCACCATGGTGGAGTCTTTATGCCTTTGAGTCCGTGGTAGTCCCGTGATGAAATCCAAGCTGACATCTTCCCAAGGCCCTTGAGGAACCGGCAAGGGAGTGTAGAGGCCTTGAGGCCGAATGTGGTCTTTGGCAAGTTGGCAAGTAGAGCATCTTTTAATGAAATGCTCCACATCCCTTGACATCCTCGGCCAAAAGTAATGTTCCTTGAGTATGGAACATGTGTTCTCAATTCCAAAATGGTCGGCTAGAGCCCCTCCATGAAGCTCTTGAATCCAAAGCTCCCTAAACCCGCATTTAGGAATACACAATCGGTTCCCTTTGAAGAGGAAACCATTTTCAAGGTGAAAGGACCCGTGGGCATGGTTAGAACAATCTTCAAGGATGGCCTTGAAGTCTTCATCTTGTGCATACAAGTCTTTGATACACTCAAACCCAAGCACCTTGGATTGAAGAGTAGAGAGTAACAAATACCTTCTTAAAAGTGCATCAGCCCCTTTGTTCAATTGGCCAGCCTTGTGGTGGATCACAAAGTGGAAGGATTGCATGAACTCTACCCACTTAGCATGCTGGGGGTTGAGTTTATGTTGAGCTTGGATATACTTCAATGCTTGGTGATCCGTGTGGAGGATGAACTCACCTCCCACCAAATAGTGCCGCCAATGCTCTAATGCCCTCACACTGGCATAAAATTCCTTGTCATATGTTGAATACTTCCTCTTGGCATCATTTAGCTTCTCACTAAAATAAGCAATGGGCCTCTTTTCTTGTGTTAGCACGACCCCTATTCCAACTCCGAAAGCGTCACACTCAACTTCAAAGATTTTAGAAAAGCTAGGAAGTGCTAGAATGGGAGCACTAGTTAGCCTTTCTTTGATTTCTTCAAAAGCAAGTTGAGCTTGTGTGCTCCATTCGAAATGTTTGGCCTTTAGGACCTCGGTCATGGGAGCCATGATTGAGCTAAAGTTGCTCACAAATCTTCTAGAAAAGGATGCCAAACCATGGAAGCCTCGGACTTGTTGGATGGACATAGGAGTAGGCCATTCTCGAATGGCCTTGATCTTCTCTTCATCAACTTGGATACCCTTGGCCGAAACCATGTATCCCAAAATCTTCACTTGGGAAGAGAAGAAATGGCACTTCTCTAGATTACCAAATAGTTGTTCTTGAGCCAAGACATTCAAGACCTCATGAAAACGCTCATAATGCTCTTCCTCTCCACGGCTATACACCAAAATGTCGTCAAAATACACGACAACATACTTTCCAATGAATGGCTTGAGAACTTGGTTCATAAGCCTCATGAATGTGCTAGCTGCATTGGTCAAACCAAAGGGCATGACAAGCCACTCAAAGAGCCCACGCTTGGTTTTGAAAGCCGTTTTCCACTCATCTCCCTTATGGATGCGGATTTGATAATACCCACTTCTAAGGTCAATTTTGGAGAAGATAGTGGCCCCATGGAGCTCATCAAGAAGGTCCTCCAATCTCGGAATGGGATAGCGGTACTTGATGGTGATTTTATTGATAGCCCGGCATCCACACACATCCTCATGGACCCATCCTTCTTAGGCACAAGCAAAGCAGGAATGGCACAAGCACTAAGGCTCTCTCGGATTAGGCCCTTGGATAAGAGGTCATCCACTTGCCTTTGAATCTCTTGTGTCTTTTGAGGGTTCATGCGATAGGTCGGCTTGTTTGGAGTGTCGCTCCGGGAAAGAGGTCAATCTTATGTTGGATTGATCTTTGAGGAGATAGGCCGTGGGGAATTTTGGGTGGAAAGACATGGGGAAAGGCTTTTATGAGGGGAGCAAGCAAGGAATGGGAAGAATCCCTTACTTCGGCCGGTTCTTGGCCTAAAAGAATCCACTCCTTGAAAGCATCAAACTCATGGAGTTGTGAGCAGAGTAAGGTAGTAAGGAAGACATCCAATTTGGGATTGTCGTGGGGGTTCTTTTGTGAGCTAGGATTAAGGGGAGTAAGGGTGATTTTTTTGAGGTCTTTGGTGAAAGTGTAGGTATTCAATCGACCATTATGCATAACACTTCGATCAAAGAGCCATGGTCGGCCCAAAAGGACATGGCAAGCATCCATGGGCACAATATCACACCATATATCATCCTTGTAATTTTTTCCAATAGATAAAGAAAGTAGACCACGAGTAGTGATTGGTAAGCCCTTACCTTGGTTGAGCCATTGAATTGTGTAGGGACTTGGATATGGTGAAACCGAGAGCTTAAGCTTGTCCACCATAGTTTTGGAGGCCACGTTTGCACAACTTCCTCCATCAATAATGAGGGAACACACTTTCTTTCCCACGGTGCACGTAGTGTGGAAAATATTCTCCCTTTGTTCCAAGTCTTCTTGGGAAGCAATTCCGCTCAAGGCTCTTCTAATCACGAGCAACTCTCCTTCATCCAGCCCTTCCCCTACTTCTTCTAGGGTTTCGGTCATGTACACTCCTTTTTCCTCCTCCTCCCTTTCCTCCTCACCTTCTAGCTCCTCTAGGGAAGCTTGATATTCGGTCAAAGTGACCATCTTCTTGTTTGGACATTCGGAAGCATAATGTCCAAGGCCTTGACATCGAAAACACCAAACCTGTTTTAGGGGTTTTGGTGGAGGCGTTGATGGCGTTTGTGGGGTTGTGTTTTGAGGGGTTTTTGGGTTTGAGATGGTGAAGGGCTTTTGAGGAGTGTATGAGGGCTTTTGGTAGCCGTATGGCCGTCGGGTAGACTTAGGAATGGGGTTCTTGCCTTTGACTTTCTTTTGCATTTCAACCTTGTGGGCTAAAATACTTAACTCATCAAGGGAGGTATAGGGATGCAATTCCACAATACTGGCAATTTGTTCATCAAGGCCACTCGAATAACGAATCAAAGTTTGGGAATCATTCTCTCTCAAATCACATTTCAAGAGTAATTATTCAAAGTCCCTAGTGTACTCCTCTACACTCTTGGAACCTTGTTTGAGATGGTGAAGTTTAAGGAAGTTATTTTGAAGGTAATGTAGGGGTAAGAACTTGTCCTTAAGTTTGGCTTTCATTTGTTCCCAGGTTTTGATCTTACTTTTCCCCTTTCTCACCCTCTTGGTCACAACATTAGACCACCAGATTGATGCATACTTCCTAAGTTTCAAAGCAATAAGCTTTACCTTTTTGCCTTCCGGGATGTCTTTGTAGTCAAAGACTCTATCCACCGTTTGCAACCAATCTAGGAAGATGTCCGGGTCAAGTTGGCCTTCAAACTCGGGAAGGTCGACTTTGAAGTCACCAAAGCTCCTTTCCCTTTGTCCTTGAGGTCGTCTAGGCCTCCTTTCAAACTCCTCTTCATTATAGTTGCTAACCGGATTGCTTCCCTTGGAGTCATCCGAGTGGTGTTGGTTGCTTGAGCTTCTTGAACTCCGTAGATTCCTTCTTTTCTCTTCCATGAGTTGGCCAAGTTGCTTTTGCAAAAATTTAAGTTGTGCCTCAAGTTCGGCCTTCTCTCTAAGGGCTTGTTGAGCCACTTATTCGGCGGTGAGGCTAGAAGACATGGTGATGGTTTTAAGATAAAAAAATGGTTGGAGTTGATACGGGTAGGATGTGGCACGGTTGTGCGTGGTGGCATGGTATGGCCGTGCTACTCTTCTGATTTGGCACGACTGAAATTTTTATGAGGCTTTTGTGTTTCGGATGAGAAGGGAAGCTTGGCCAAGAATGTAGCCTAAGCTCTGATACCAATTTATGTATAATGAGTAGAAGAGAATCCAACCTCACAAACATGCTAGAGAAAGTGTTTGGTTTTTGATAGAAGAAGAAAAACAAAAGGTAGAAGAATGCAAGCTTGGATAGTCAAGTGACCTTACAAGGGATAATCCTAGGAGCCACCCTTGGAGAACAATTGGGCAATCCTCTTTAGATCAACTAGTGACTGAATTTAATCACTATCTAGTTGAAATAAAAAGAACCTAGAGACCCACTTGAGTTGCCAAACTCAAGATACAACACTAGGAATTTCAAGGGAGAGAGTTTTCTAACTCACAAAATTTCATATATCTCGAAAGTTGATTGAATGAAAATGATACTAAACTATGGCCTTTATATAGTAGAGGCCTTACACAATGAAAAGACATAGAAAACAAATGAAAAGATGTGAATTAAAACAAGTAAACTTTCAACATACTACATTCGGATAAACAAGCCGAAGAGGGGTGTCTTTTGGTGTTGTTGGTGTGAAGTGAGTGTGGCAGCAAAAAGGATTCATGTACCCCATAATTCCACACGTCTAGGCCTTACTAGAAGAGGGAGGACATGCTTTATGCGGAGGCATAATCAGCAAGAGCCGAAATCACAAGCTTTCACACACCTTCACGCGTTTTGCATTAAATGCATTCACATCAGCAACAACCCGAACTTCAAACATGCATAACTCTCTGGTTTTGGAACCAAATTCGATGATTCTTAATTCATTGGAAATTTTAGGATGTCTAGTTTCCAGCGAATGTGGTTTCATTGTATTTGGACTAGCTGTTCAAAAGTTATGGGCCAAATAGTGGAGACTGTCCAAAACTGGCCTGCATTTTGATATCCGAATTTGTGGGCTAAACTTGACCAACCAAATGAACTCCATGTCCAGTCTGATTCCAACTTCATTGAACACTAAGTTGCAACTCGTCCCCAGTAGCCTACACACTAGTGACTTCAACCACCAGAATCCTTCGATCTCCCAAGACTGCTCATTTAATGTCCTCCCTAGCACTTCCAATGACACACACACTCTCTCTCTCCCATTCGTGCCATTGGCCTTCTCAAAATCTCTTGTAATGCCTTCAACCTCCCCACAATGACTCCCACCAAACTCAAACCTGGAGATAAATTTCGAACTTTTGGGGTTTTGTCTTTTTCTTTCCACTTTTGAACAAGCATACATCTACTTTGAAAATTAAAAACCATCCCCATAGCTAGCATAAACATTTCACCTTCATGTTTATGTCCCTAACCTGCTATATCATAGTGATAGAGTTGTTCAACCAAAATAACACAAAACTAAAAGAAAACTACCAAAACAAAACTCAAATTTTATCCAATACTTATAAGTAAATTTCCTATAAAATCTATGAGAAACAAAGAAATGAAAGAAGAATAGAGAATTAGCGACTCTCATATATTTGAACAGGGTGAAGGTGAGTTTGAAAATACTATATTAAAAAAAGGTAGAGTTAGGTTTAGCGGCTAGATATGTGTATGAAAATAATGTTTTTTAAAATGGGTTTGTCGCCTTTCATATTGTCGCAGTTCTTATCACATTTCCATCATCTAATATGCTATCGTGGAAAACTCTTCCTCGGTATGGAAGCCTGGAAGGCATTTGATATGATTATGCTAGGTTTAGCGGCTAGATATCTATCTGAAAAAAAAACAAAGGTTAACAAATGGGTTAACACATTGGATTATAGACGTACACTTACTTTGGCTAGATATGTATTCTATTGTGATCATTTGGGTGGCCGCCAAATGCTTGTAGGGATAATGTTAGGAAACACATTCATAAACAATTGTTGATCAATTGCTTTGATTGATGGCCGGACTGAAGCAAGCTTATTGCCAGCCTTTTACACTACACTTTGACTGTAGAAAAATGATACCTCACCATCCACATTATGTTTTAACTTTTTGTCTTATGACAAGACGTTTTACTAGATTATTTTTAGAACTAGTAAAAATTCGTCCAGTCGAATATTTCTTCCAATCCAATTATCTGGATTTGTGTGACTCAAAAGGAAGGTTCGATCATAAATCTTATATTCTAATTTAATATTTGGATAGTTGGTCATGTTTGAATTGATATTCCCGTAGTGGTTTGGGTCTAATAGTCCAGGTGTAGGCTATCCAGATTTTATGACAAATTCAGAAGTGCATAAATTCAGACATTCGGACGATCAGGTTTGGACATGGGATAATCGAGCTTATGCATAATTTTGGTCTAATTCGGGCATCACATGTCGGGCATTGGATGATTGGGTATAATTCAAACATCAAGTTTGGGTATGAGTTTGTTCATATGCATAATTCGGATCAAATTTCCTAAATTTCAATTCCAAATTTGGATACTTGGACAATAAAGTTTGGGCATCGAGTACTTGGGTTCAAGTTCACATGTAATCAGGAAGTCTGAATTCAGAATTTAGATGTGGTCCAAAACTGTTTGTTTGAATGTCCGTTTATCTGCATCCAACTTAATTAGAACAAAATTTTTTGCCACCATTAATAATCTCCATGACTATTTATTAGGGTTTGGTGAAATAATTAACTATTGAGTTAGTTGATAAACACAAAATATTGGATATGACAAGTATTTTTGTTGTTTTCATTATTATTATTATTCTGATTATTGTTATTGTCATTATTATTATTATTATTATTATTATTATTATTATTATTATTGTTGTTGTTGTTGTTGTTGTTGTTGTTATTATTATTATTGTTGTTGTTGTTGTTGTTAATATTGATCTGGAAAGTGTAAGGATTCGAGGAGGGCCCCATAGTAGCGCCCATAGATCATGCCAAGTCAAGCACTCTCAGTAGCCCCCGGGTCTGGAGATCCCTACCCCAGAAACCCAGTGTGGGAAACCACTCAGCAGCCCGTTAGGGGAATGCCCTGAGCGAAATTACTATTTTTCCCTTGGCTATAGAGACTATAAATACCCCCTACCTATGTCGGGAGAGGGGATCGCTTCTTGGCACGTTCTCTCACATGTCAGAAATTCTCTTTTCTCCCACATGTCAACTTGGGGTTGCCCTTTTTGCAGGTTCAACGTTCGAGGAAAGAATCATCAGGCATCCCTCACATGCTCTCACGTAAGCCCGCTCTCATCTCACGTCATCGTCATAAAAAACAGAAAGTCCTAAAAAAGATTTGACGCTGTCTGTGGGGAGAGAGTGCTGAACAATGGTGGTGAGGATGCAACATGGGCATGTTCTAGGAGAGACAAGGCTCCTATCACAAAAGCCCTGATACCCCTCGAAATACAAGATGCCTCGAAATGTTCTCAGGCGAACCCTCGCTTGGTGGGACAGCGCCTACCCGAGCGGGAAGCCTATGTCACAGTGATCACGCTTAAGAGCCTTATATCCACCATGACTGACACAATCCTAAAGCAAGTGACCGAGCAGGTGAAGAAAGCCATGATGGTCGCGAACTCCGCAAGGCCTCTACCTACCTTTGATTATGTGCCCACTGCAGGATGTGAGCCATGCCACATGCACGTTCTTGTTAGGTCGCATCGTCACAGTCATGAAGTAAGAGAGATGGCTTGCCTGGAAAAGGATGGACGATCTCGAGAGGGAAACCACAACCGGTCCATTGGAGTGGACGCCTTGCAAGACTGCAGGACGACCCCTAGAAGACCTACGAAATCAACCATAACCTCCACGCTATATGCTACTCATTACCAACGTACTGCCTGGCTTAGGGAGCAGGAGCATACCTCGAAGCCTCGAGGGGAAGCTTCGGGATGGCGACGCACTCCTGAGCGTCACTTAGCCAGGGAGCGTATTCGCAGTCCTCCCTCAGGAGGTTCGTGCGGCCAGGACTCCCGTCACCACTAGAGATGGCAGTGGAGCGGGGAATCCCTCCTCCTGTCGAGGCCTCGCCGTGCATTGGGGAAAAATCCCCATCCCCAATGACGATAGGGACGGGGATAGGGATGGAAATAAATCCCCGAGCGTAGAAAGGGATGGGAATGGGGTGAAAATTTAGCTCATCCCCGTCCCTGCTTCCTCGCTTGTTGGGGAAAAATCTCCATTCCTGTTCTCGTATATTAATTTAAAATTAAATAGTGAGCCTTTTATTTATGAACATAATACTAATGTTATATCGGAAAATTAAATTAAAAAAATCGTTGATTGTATGAACTTGCTTTGTGTAATTTGTTCATTGCTAGACTTATGTTGTACGGACTTGTTAAACTTTAATTTAGGTCAGATTCTAAACTTTAATAAAGTTTGTTAGAATTATGTTGCCTGGAGCCTGCAAGAGCTTGTTGTACAATTAATTGGGTTAGGATTTAGGAATGGCAAATGGCAAATTGGGTTTTCATCCAAGACGTGTAATATAGCTATCACAAAGGAGGAGAAAAAATGATGGGTAAAAATCCCTGTTGCGGCCCCGTTGATGTTGATGGGGATGCTCGGATGTTTTTTCTCCACAACGGGGAATGGGGCGGGTACAGGGAATATGCCCCCCGTCTCCAACTCGCCCTATTGCCATCCCTCGTCACCACAATCGATCCTTGCACAGCCCCCGGAGGGCCGACCTCCCCCGAAGAAGCTTATCAACAGTGGAGGTAGGACATCACCTAGAGACTCCCATCAAGGTATCTGGAATGGCCACCCAAATGGGGAATGGGGCGAAAATTGGGCTTTCATCCAAGACGTGTAATATAGTTATCACAATGGAGGAGAAAAAAATAACGGGTAAAAATCCCCGTTGGGCCCCCGTAGATGGGGATGGGGGGATATTTTTTCCCCACAATGAGGAATGGGGCGGGTACGGGGGATGGGGACAGGGAATATGCCCCTCGTCTCCAACTTGCCCCGTTGCCATCCTTAGTGACCACAGTTGATCCTTGCACAGCTCCCTAAGGGCCAGCCTCCCCCGACGAAGCCTATTAATAGTGCAGATAGGACGTCACCTGGAGACTCCCATCGAGGTATCTAGAACGACCACTCGAACGGGGCCTATCCCTTTCTCCACTCCTTTCAGTGCGAAAATAATCGATGCCCCTTGCTACGAGAAGGTTAAGATGTCTACTATAGACCTATATGATGGGACCACGGACCCGAAAGAACACCTTGGGGTGTATTGAGACGTCCGAAAGCGCACGGGTGTCGTAGTATAGATTAAAAGATCGTCCTCAGGGATCAAAGTAATCTATCGAGTCAAAAGCCTATTAGGATTTGCTAAGCGACAAATCCTTTCAAATGGTCGTTTTAAATAAACTATTCAACTATTTTGAAAATTGAATAACGGAAAAAAATCTAGGAATTTGATTCACCAAGTAAAGAGTCGGACCACAGATTTATGCGTGCACTTTTCATAGGAAGAACGATTCAAGGAATAGCAATAAAATTGAATTTAATCCATTCTTTCGAAACAGAATAAATTGCGGCAGACAAATTCAACTAACACTCTCTCAAGTGCATTTCATTTTAGTCTAGGTTAAAGCTCTGTGAATGCTAAGTCTCCTCTTAACAAGCACTTTTCTCTCGATTTTTGCTAAATTAAGTTATATTAAGATGATTGAGTAGAGAGCTTCACCTTTCGGTACCTCACCCTACTACCTAATATAAGTAAGCAAAATTGGCCAAGTTCCACTCACAACATTCCAATTTCAAGATAGACATGAATCATTCCAAACATGGAATAAGCACAAGAATTCAAGGATAAAGAATCCAACAACAATTCTATGGCTAACAAATCCCTAGATTAGACAAAACTACTCACTCATGTTTCTAAATTCAACTAAGATAAGAGTTTAGAAGAAAATTCAAAAGAAGGAAGGAAAGCTTTATAACAATGGCAGCCTTTGAATTGTACAACAATCTTCAAGCTTCCAAGAGCAAGTTCCTCCCTTCTAATCTCAACGAAAACTACACTAAAACTAAACTAAACTAAACTAAAAAGATGTGAAAGTGGGACTATGGTTGCTAAACAAGATCTCCCTTTTCTGGTCTAAAACATGCCCTTTTAAGCAGCCACTAAAGTAACCTCAGTCGCATAATAGAGGAAAATGAAGAGGCTAGCAGTTAGTAGCTAACCATGGAACGACCGTGGTCTCCGCTGGAACTGGACTTTCTACTCTTCTCATACTCCATGAGCATGGCATCTCAGTGACTTCTGTGAGGGGCCAACATACAGTCAGATGAGGGTTAAATGCCGGGTCAAAATGGTCAAAAATCCTGCGAATGTCATCAAAGAACCATACCCTAGCATAAAACGAGAGTACAAACTTTAACATTAAGCACAAAATTCTCCTTAAAATACAACAAAATGGCCCTAAAATAATATATAACTTTAGCACTTATCATGTATAAGGCTCAGATGTATGTATAGGATGTCGATGATGCCGCGTACTGTCGTTACTTCCCGGCCACCTTAAATGGGGTAGCGTAGTGTTGGTTCAATGGCCTGACTCCCGGTATTGTTTCCTGCTTTCAAGGCTTAGCCAATAGATTCGTCAGCCAGTTTATCGCTAGTTGTAAGGAGAGGCAGACAAGCATCAACCTATTCAAAATCAAGCAGGGACCGCGGGAGCCCCTAGCAGAGTTTGTCAAGCATTTCCAACAGGAGGCGGTCTGGATGCTTGATTTGGAAGGTGAGTTGGCATACACCTCTTTCCTGAACGACCTAAAGAGTGGACGATTCAAGTTCCCTTGAGTTGAGCAGAAGGAAACCATCCTGGCTGAGGCTTCGAGGAAGGCCGTAGATTTTATCCGTACGACAGAAATCTATGCGGAAAGCATAAACGCTTACAAGAAAGCCAAGATTCCGGCTGATAGGAATGGGGGGCAAGGACACAGGAGGCCGAGGCTCAAAGTTATAGGCTCATGCTTCACCGCGGATGCTTGAAGCGTACTGATACAGGTGAAGGAACATCCAATGCTGAAGAGACTGTCACCTATGACAACAGTACCGAAACCACACAACGCGCGAAAGTATTATGAGTTTCATGAACAATATGAGCACACCTCTATTGAATGTAGGGAGTTGACAAAGGCCCTTCATGAGCGGGCCGACAAAGGGCAGATTGACCGTTTCTTAAAAGGAGGGCCTTGGTTCCTTCGCAAGGAACATGAGCCCGCACGTCTAGAAGCTCAAGAGGAGGAGTGCTCCACGGAGACAGTAGCTACCATCACTGGCGGATATGCATAAGGCATTACCCAGTTGGCCCGGAAGGCTCAACTACAGGGAGCGCAGTAGGTCCTAATTGCCGAACAAGGGAGTCGTGTCACGGTTCCCCACAATGGTATTCGACGGATGTGAAGGCTTGTACTTTACCTCACCCCACAATGACCCGCTAGTGGTTCAGCTGAAAGTGGCAAGCACCATCGTCCGCAGAATTCTAATTGATAGAAGGAGCTCCGTGGATATCATTACCTGGGATTGTTTGAAGAAGCTCAAACACCTTGGGGGAGATATCATTCCCCTAGTGCACCCTATTCCAAGCTTTAGAGGAGAAGAGGTGAAACCCTGCAGGGATGGTCTAACTCCCACTATGATTTGGGGACAAGGGCAAGGCAATGAGCTTAGAGGTTGACTTCCTAGTAGTCAACGTCGCCACAGCCTACAATGTAATTTTGGGGCGGCCAACTCTGCACAAGGTAAAAGCCGTCATCGCTTTATACTTACTTGAACTCCAATTCGAGGCAGACGATGGGAGCCTTGGTAAATTGCAAGGAGACTAACGGGCAGACTGAGAATGCTAACTTGTCAGCATCCGACCACTAGTGGAGCGTTCGGACCACCAGGGCCTCTACAGCATAAAAGAGATCCCCTTAGAAGAAGGGCATCCTTATCGAACGGTTCAGCTGGGGCGAGAGATGGAGGCTGCAACCCGACGCTCCTTGGTTAAACTCTTGCAGGAGTATCGGGACGTCTTTGCCTTCAGTCCCTTGGAAATGCTCGGTATTGACCCTGCGGTAATGGAGCATCGACTGAATGTTTTTCCAGCCTACAAGCCAATGATTAAGAAGAAATGGGACATTGCCTCCGAGAGGGCCACAATGACAATCGCAGATGTGCAGAAGTTGTTGGAGACATGCATCATTAGGGAGTGCCAATATCTAGAGTGGATTTCAAACATAGTACTCATTAGAAAACCTAACGGGACCTGGGGGATGTGCGTCTACCTTACAGACCTGAGCAAGGAATGCCTAAAGAACAATTATCCCCTTCCAAAGATAGATAAATCGGTGGATGCCACGGCAGGGCACACCTTATTGAGCTTCATGGACGCGTATTTTTAAGGTACCAGTAGATGCCCTTGTGCCCAGATGATGAAGAAAAGACTGCATTCGTGATCGATCAGGGGCTACATTGCTGCAAGCTAATGCCCTTTGGGCTAAAATACGTAGGGGCTACTTGCCAGCTTCTGGTAAACAAAGTTTTTGAACCTCTTATCTGGTAGACAATGGAAGTATATGTGGATGACATGATAGTCAAGAGCATGCTTGACGTCAAGCACAACCAAGATTTACGAAAGAGGTTCGAGATTCTTTGGACCTACGACATGAACCACAACCTGAAGAACTCCATGTTTAGAGTCCAGTCAAGAAAGTTCCTAGGATTCATGATCAGCAGTCAAGGGATAGAGGCCAACCTGGACAAAGTTAAAGTAGTGTTAGACATGAAACCCCCGCGAAACATCAAGGAAGTCCAGTAACTAACCGAGCGTATCGCAACATTATCTTAAGATCTGTTGATAAATGTCAGCCTTTCTTCCGCATCCTCTGGAGACGTGCCAATTTTGTGTGGGACAAGGAAGCAGATGATGCCTTCTAGGTGCTGAAGGCAAACCTGACTCACCTACCAAAAATAGCCAGCCCCGTCTCCGGAGAAATGCTCCTACTCCACCTGGCCATCTCGGAACAGGCTGTGAGCGCGGTCCTGGTGGTAGAGAGGGACAAGGAACAAATCCCGGTATATTATGTAAGCCACACCCTAGCTAGGGTTGAAGTAAACTATCGGCTAATCCAAAAGTTTGCTTGCACACTGGTGATGGCTAGCAGGAAACTACGACATTACTTATAAGCACATAAGGTAGTCGTCCTCACCGACCAGCCTCTGAAAAATGTTCTACAAAGGTTGAACACCTCCGGAAGATTCTTAAAATGGGCGTTAGAACTATCTAGCATGGCCTCCTCTTCAAGGCATGACGAGCAATCAAGGCCCAAGCCTTAGCGCATTTCTTGGCCAAAAACACCAGCACCCCTCCTAAGACGACATCGCCTTCCCCCTCTTGGAACCTTTATCTGGACGACTCGTCAACTAAAGACGGTAGTGGCGTCGACCTGATCATCAAAAGGCCCCAGGGGGAGAGGCACGAGCATGCCTTGAAATTTATGTTCAGGGCATCTAATAACGAGGCTGAATATGAGGCCCTAATAGTGGGGCTGGAAGTGTGTTACACGGTAGGGGCAAACTCGGTTGCCCTGATAGTGGGGCTGGAAGTGTGTTACACGGCAGGGGCAAACTCGGTTAAGGGGTTCTCGAACTCCCAACGCATCGCTAGTCAACCCAATGGGGAGTGTGAAGTGAAGGATGACACCATGACGACCTATGTCGAATGGGTATGGCAGGCCACTCGGCTATTGAAGCATTTCTCGATAATGCATATACCGTGGTCCGAAAATCAGCAAGCGAATGCTCTATCGAAACTGGCTAGCTCTTTAAAAGACGGGAAGCCGAAAAGAATCCAATGGGAACCCTTGATGGAACGGAGTATTGATCCTCACAAAATCCTGTGGTTGGATTTGAGTTCCACCTAGATGGACCCTAGTCGTGCACACTTGACGGATGACACACTACACCCAGACTCCAGAGAGGCTGACCGAGTGAAAAGATGGGCAAACTGGTTCATACTATACGACAAAATCTTATACAAATGGTCCTATGCCCGTCCACTTCTATGCTATGTGACCCCGGAAATGGGAAGAAGATCGTCGAAGAATTGCATGAAGGGATATGTAGTTCTCATATTGGCGGGCACGCCTTGGCGGTCATAGTAATACGGACTGGCTACTACTGGCCTTCTCTGCACGAGGATGCTATGAGTTTGGTTTGCATCTACGACAAATGTCAGAAGTTTGCGCCTATCCAGTGACAACCTACCAACCCCTAATGCCAATCGTCAGTCCCCTACCGTTTGCCACCTGGGGAATGGACATACTAGAACCATCCCCAAAGCCACGGGTCAACGATAGTGCCTCTTTCTAGCGCTGGATTACTTCACAAAATGAGTAAAGGCTGAGGCTATCGCTTCGATCACCACGTCCAAAGTGCGAAAGTTTATCCAGAAAAATATCATCACCCACTTTGGCATCGCTCGAGTAATGATCTTCGACAATGGCTGACAGTTCAACACCGCAAAGGTCACAAATTACCTCAGTACCTTGGGGTGTCAAGCTCGGTTCACAGGGTGGCCTATCCCCAAACAAATAGCCAAGCCGAGGCTGTAAACAAAGTTATCCTGCACAACTTGCGAAAGAAACTCGACGACACTAAGGGTAAATGGGTCAATGAACTACATAGCGTCTTGTGGTCCATCAGTATGATTGAAAAAATGATCATAGGGGAACACCACTCTTATTAGCGTACGGGTCAGAAGCTGTACTACTTGTCGAAGTAACACTTCACACCCATTGTCTTACCACTTCTAAGAAGAACTTGACAATGAAGCCCTCCGGGAGGCTCTCAATGTACTACCCTCTATTAGGGGTGATGCCCTCCTGAGAGAGACACTCTATGAACTCCAGGTCGCATGGCTCCATGATTACACTTTAAAACTCCATCCCATTCGGGTCGGAGACTTAGTCCTTTGCCGAACAGAAGTTGTGGCACACGCATGCGAGCACAATAAGCTCATGGTAAATTGGGAAGGACCTTACATGGTGACGGAGCAGGTGTGACTAGGCACATATCGTCTTATAACCCCCGAAGGCACTCCTACTACCAGAATATGGCATAACAGTAATCTGCGGAAGCATTATCACTAGTAGCTTTTTCTTGAAAGCTTCATACAATGTGCTAATGTGTTTTTCTAATAAATACATCGACCGCAAAGGTACCTATCTGCTCATCCAACTCTCTTACACATTTAGCTCCCAAATGGGGCTAAGGGTACTAAAGCTTGATCGATGGGCCGGTAGCTATACCTTTAGCCCCCCAGGGGCTGAGGTCCCAAAGCACGGCGTTGGGGCCGATTACTATACCTTAGCCCCCAAGGGCCTGAGGGTCCCAAAGTACGACCTAGGGGCCAATCGCTATACCTTTAGCCCCCAAGGGGATGAAGGTCCCAAAGCACGGCCGAGGGGTGATCACTATACCTTTAGCCCCCATAGAGCTAAGGGTTCTACTGTACAGCCTAGGGGGCCGATCGCTATACTTTTATCCCCCAAGGGGCTGAGGGTCCCAAATCACGGCCTAGGGGTCGGTCTCTACACCTTTAGCTCACAAGGGGCTGAAGGTCCTAAAGCATAGCCTAGGCTCTGGTCACTATACCTTTAGCCCCTAAGGGGCTAAGGTTCCCACAGCACGGCGTAGGGGTCCGTCGCTCTACCTTTAGCCCCCTAGGGGCTAAGGGTCCCAAAGCACGACTTAGGGGCCGATCACTACGCCTTTGGCGCTCCTATGGTCCCATAGCACAGCCTAGGGGTCGGTCGTTATACCTTTAGCCCCCAAGGGTTAAGGGTGCCAAAGTACGGCCTAGGGGCCGGTCGCTATGCCTTTACCTCCTAAGGGGCTAAAGGTCCCACAGCACATCCTAGGGGCCAGTCGTTGTAGCATTAGCCTTCTGAGGTGCCGAACATCTTAACAAGCCCTGTAGGATGACCCTGATAGAGAACCAACTTCCTTCACTTATTGTTTTCTTTAGACGGGAAGCTTATAGAGCACCAACGATTGCAAAAAAATTCACAAAGACAAGTGCATAGACAATAACAAGTGAAACAAGAACTGAAGAAGCAAATAGCAAACTTGGGGAATTCATTGAATATGGGAGCAAAAGTACAAACACCAATGTGGATCAAGAAGCTGAAAATGAAAAGTGAAGGAGAAAAGCATAAACAAGCAAAGTCCCTTCGACATCAAACATCACGGTCCTCATTGTCCCTGGCCTCATGCACATCATCACTATTAGGAGTCGCGGCCTCACCATCCAGGGGCGCGGTATCCTCAGCATCGCCCAGACCGTCTTCATCGGATACGGGCAGTACGAAGTCTACCAGCTCAGGATTTTTGCCCTCAGCACAAGCATGGCAGCGCTCTTCAATGTACTTAACGTACGCCTTGAAGTAGCCCTCTTGGTGAAAATCATCAGGGGCTAAGGTCTCCAAGAACTCCAGAAAGAGGTCTGTACGATCCTCGTGACCTCGTCGGTAGCCTTGCTGCTCAGCCTTGGTCACCTTTTCATTCCCAGCATCGGTTTTGGCCTCTATCGTTATAGAAGCCTCCTCCAATTGATGCCACAACTCTGCCTTCTCGGCCTCCCAAGCCTCCTTCTCTTTCTTCTGCTTCTCCTAGCGATGCTTGTACTAGGCCGCTCACTCCTCCAACTTTTGTTACTTCGTTTGGAGGTTCCCAATCTGCGCCTGTAGTAGGGCATTGGAACTTTGGAGGTCGCAAATTCGCTTTTCCAAGACGGAGACGGACGACATTGACCTCACATCCTTTAACGCTTGGGCATATGCCTGGGAAACGACATGACATGGTTAGCCAAAGGAAGAAAATCGACAAAAAGAAAATCGAGACACAACTTTACCTTAGAGCCATGGTCACCTGCTCCTCGGTGACCCATGGTGGCTTCGACGAGCCAGAAGGGGCTAAGTCCCATGACTTGGCAAGACGCTCCACTAGGGCTGACTTAGCTGGGAGGTCAACCCCCAAGAACTCCATGGCCTAAGCCGTCATATTCACGGAGGCCCCCTAACTGGTGGTTGGGCCAAGTCGTGGGAGCCAGCGGGCTGCCCAACCATCAGTTAGGGGGCCTATGTGAATATGACGGCTTAGGCCGTGGATTTCTCAGGGGTTGACCTCCCAGCTAAGTCAGTCCTAGTGGAGCGTCTTGCCAAGTCATGGGAATTAGCCCCTTCTGGCTCGTCGAAGCCACCATGAGTCACTGAGGAGCAGGTGGCCATGGCTGAGGTAAAGCTGCGTCTTCATTATCTTTTTTTCAATTTTTTTCCTTTGGCAGGCATATGCCCAAGCGTTGAAGGATGTGAGGTCAACGTCGTCTATCTCCAACTTGGAAAAGCGAATTCGCAACCTTCAGAGCTAGGGGGTTGATCGCCGATGAAATAAAGTACCCGCTTTATTTCTAATATTATGTATGGGAAGACGACTGTCCAAAGCCACTTATGTCTTTCATGTCCAAAATTGTGGACACGGGGAAAGAGCCCGAGCGTCGGCGGTCCAAGTCGAGTGATGGGGATCCCCTAAATGGATTTACTACATTGTCATACTTCGAGAACAACTTCCTTCTTGCTGCCTCCAGCCTCCTTATACTTAAGAATTACTTTGCGTCTTCCCTTTGTACTACTCTTGCCCCAGTTCTGACCTGACTTTCTTTTGTTTTGTGCAGAGCAAGCTTGGGTGATGCTCTTGCCTTTCGAGAGCGGGCAAGCTATCGAGGAGGAGATAGCGGCCGAGAACAAACAGCACCGTGAGGAGGAAAGGCGACGTCACGTTGAGGCTCAGGCGAAGAAGGTTTGTCCCAATTGGTCGTTCGATCGTTTGCTCCCTTTTCCTTTTCGTTTTTATGAGTTTAAGTAACGACCTATTGGGACAAACCTTCTTCGCTTGAGCCTCGACGCGGCGGCGCCTTTCCTCCTCACGGTGCTGTTTGTTCTCGACCGCTATCTCCTCCTCGGTAGCCTGCCCGCTCTCGAAGGGCGAGAGCATCACCCAAGCTTGCTCTGCACAAAATAAAAGAAAGTGAGGTCAGAACTGGGGTAAGAGTAGTACAAAGGGAAGACGCAAAGTAATTCTTAAGTATAAGGAGGTTGGAGGCATCAAGAAAGAAGTTGTTCTCGAAGTACGACAATGTAGTAAGCCCGTTTAGGGGCTCCCTATCACTCGACTTGGACCGCCGATGCTCGGGCTCTTTCCCTGTGTCCACTAGTTTGGACATGAAAGACAGAAGTGGCTTTGGGTGGTCGTCTTCCCATACGTAATATTAGAAATAAAGCGGGTTCTTTATTTCATCGGCGATCGACTCCCTAAATGGATTGCGGACTGGCTTTTTGTTATGAAAATCAGGAAGGTGCCCCTTAACCCATCGCACGGTGAACGAAAAGAAAGTTGTACTTCTAGTTCATTAACTTGGACTTCTTTTTAATAGCCATCATGAAGCCCTTCCTATTGTTAAAACTATACCAACTAGTATCCCCGGTCTCACTCGGGGCCTTCTGTATGGTACGAACCAACCCAAAGGCCTAGTCTGTACAAGATAGCCCACACAACTCACACATTGGAATAAAAGAACAAACATTGTGCCAGGACGTAGGCGCAACTTGCGCGACACCAACTCGTACTTATTGAAGATCTCCATGACGATCTTATGAAGTGGAAACCTTAGGCCGTAGGAGAAGGCCGCTCGGTAAATTGCTATGGATGTATATTTTCAAGGGTATCATTTTCATTCTTTCAACTCAACTTCATGGAAGGTAAGCTCAGTACAAATTCATGCATGGCAAGGCCCTTCTTTGGTTCCACTTTTCGAGTTTCATGACAAAAGACACTTTATGGAGTTTTATTTCAACTTCAAAGTGCCTTATCTAAAGGGGTTTTCCAAGTGGGGATCAAGAGTAGCATCCATTTTGAAGCTTAAAAATAGCTTAAGCTAGTTACATTTTCTATCCGATTTTGTACAGCATGCATTCTAAGATTTTCATGCACTTAGAATGCTGTAATTTAGCTTTTTAGAAAGCTAATAAAGTCTACTTTTGGGTCATGTAATTTATTTCAATCCAAGTGAAGTCATAGTTATCAAAATAAGGTATAGAAGCTAAAGTGCCAATTCTGGCAAAACATGCAGTTTATTTGCTCAATTTTGTGGTAATTATTTCCCTAGCTTGGATGCTTCATTTTGGGTGTATGAGCAGTCATATAAAAGATTAGGAAGTCTATTTTATGGTCACATAATTAAATTTCGTACAAGTAAAGATTTGGTAGGAGGAAAAGACTATTGTTCCCATGCTACCAGTTTAAGCAATGGAAAAGAGCACCTCAATTCAAGCAGCTGGTTCTCTCTCCTCACAACGGATTTTGATTTGATTCAAATTGGAGGATACAATAGACATCCCAAAGTTTCCTGGGAATTTTAAATCATCCATTTTGAGTAAGTAAATAGAAAGTTACAGCTTTTAGAAGTTCAAGGTTCTACAGGTCAGCCCAGCAGCACATTAGGTTCAACCTTTAATGGCTTGCAGCAAGAGGAAGGGAAAGCATGGGTTGCTTCAAATTAGCCCCAACACGAATCGCAAGGTGTCCTCTTTGTAAGGAATCAAGAATCACTCAAATTGGACATCATTTGGTCCCTCAAAGGCATAAAAAATCTCTAAAGGTCAAAACTGTCAGTACATCCTTGCGCAAACCCGATTTTGAAAGCTTGATTACTCAAACTTAAATTAGATTAAAGAAGCTGGAAATATACTTTTTGGAACCCTTAAAATGTCATATTTAAGGACATATAAAGAGTTCTTGGTTACAACATAAGGTAATAAGCCAATTGGAGCCATTTTACAGATGCTACAGAAACTATCCTAGCTTGCACATACTGTACCTTTTGGCCTATATCTCGCAAACGATAGCTCCAAATTGCTGTAAAATTGAGCCACATGAAAGAGGACTTCGTAAGCTTTCTATCAAGGTTTGTTTCATCCAATTTGAGTGAGAGACCTAGGAGATATAGCTGTTTGAAGTTGACAATTGTAAATTAAAAAGTTGCTGACAAAAAGCAGAAAGTACTTTCAGCATTTTACAATGCTTTTTGGTTCCCTTTTGCTTTATGGACGTGTATGGGCCCTTTTCCCCCTTTCTTGCAGCTTGTCAAAGGCTCTCATTATATCAGGCAGGCCTTAGGTTGTAAGAAAACACACTTGAATGAATGCAAAAGCTTAAGCTGTGAAAACTCTCTCTATTCTCTCTCAAAATCCTAGTGTTGTATGTTGAGTGTTGCTACCTCAAGTGGCTCTCTAGGTCTTCTTCATTCAACCAAGAAGGTGATTAATTCTTTGTTGAAGCAAGAAGATTGCCCAAGTGCATGAACTGACGTAGGTATTCAATCACCCTTGCTGATTCACTTGCATTTGAAATCCTAGTGTTATATCTTGAGTGCGGCAACCTCAAGTGGGTCTCTAGGTCTTCTTGATTCCACCAAGAAGGTGATTTAGTTATGTAACTTAGTTGGACTAAGAAGATTGCCCAAGTGCGTGCAAACCAAGGTGGATATTCAAATCAATCTTGCTAGTCCACTTGTCTAGTTCTTATCTCTACATGTGTGGATTCATTTGTGTCAGTTAAGTTCATATCCTTTATATCTTGATTTCTACCTCTTCATTATCTTCTCTTTTGATATTTTTTAAGCTCGGACAGATATAAAAATTCTGTCAAAGTTCTCTCCTTCAAGTGCAAAACAAATTGAGGCTCTTTCGCCCTCATTTGGATGTATTTGAGGTTCGGACGCGTGCATCATTTGGTATCAGAGCTTAGGCTACTCTCCTTGGCCTTGCCCCCAACCTTTCAAATACAAACCTTGTCGTAAAACACAAAACCCAGCCAACAAAGACTCGGAATGCCATGTCCCTTGGGAAGTTACTCAAGTTGAAACATGAACTTGATAGGCTTGAGTTACGCATCCAACAATGGGGTCTTAAACTTCAATATGTCATCCCTGATAAGGAAGGCGAACAAAGGGAACCCTTGATCTTTAAAGAATAATGTCATGAAAGCCATAAGTTGAATTGTGGCCCACCTCCAAAATTTTATGAGCTTGAAATTGAAGAACTCGAAGAGTCCATTTTGGAGCAATGTGGGGTTGTTAAAGGAATTGAGGAACTCTTGAGTGAAGAAGAATGCCCTCATTTACAACAAGAATTGAGGACAATTCTTTTCCAAGAAAGAGGGTTTGATGTATATTTTCAAGGGTATCATTTTCTTTCTTTCAACTCAACTTCATAGGAGGTAGGCTCCATACAAATTCATGCATGGCAAGGCCATTCTTTGGTTACACTTTTCGAATTGCATGACAAAAGACACTTTATGGAGTTTTATTTGAACTTAAAAGTGCCTTATCCAAAGGCGTTTTCCAAGTGGGGATCAAGTGTACCATCCATTTCAAAGCATAAAAATAGCTCAAGCTAGTTCTATTTTCTATTCAGTTTTGTGCAGTACGTATTCCAAGATTTTCATGCACTTAGAATTCTACAATTTAGCGTTTTGGAAACCTAATAAAGTCTACTTTTGGGTCTTGTAATTTATTTCAAGCCAAGTCAAGTCATAGTTGTCAACATAAGGCATAGAAGCCAAGTTGCTAGTGCTGGGAGAACGTCCACTTTATTTGCTCAGTTTTGTCGTAATTATTTGCTTAGCTTGGATGCTTCATTGTGGGTGTATGAGTAGTCATATGAAAGCCTAGCAAGTCTATTTTATGGTCATATAATTAAATTTAGCACAAGTCAAGAGTTGGTAGGAGGAAAAGACCATTGTTCTCGTGCTGCCAGTTTCAGCACCAGAAAAGAGCACCTCAATTCCAGCAACTGGTTCCCTCTCCTCACAATGGCTTTTTATTTATTCAAATTGAAGGATAAACCAGACATCCAAAAGTGTAATGGGAATTTTGAATAATCCATTCTGAGCAAGTAAATAGAAAGTTATGACTTTCAGAAGTTCAATGTTCTACAGGTCAGCCCAACAGCACATCAGGTTTAAATTTAATGGCTTGCAGCAAGAGGAAGGGAAAGTATGGGTTGCTTCAAATTGACCCCAACACAAATCTTAAGGTTTCCTATTTTTATGGAATCACGAATCACTCAAATTGGAGATCATTTGGTCCCTCAAAGGCATAAAAAAGCTCTAAAGGTCAAAACTGTCAGTACATCCCTGCACAAAGCCGATTTTGCAAGCTTGATTAGTCAAGCTTAAATTGGATTTAAGAAGCTAAAAATATACTTTTTAGAGCCCATAATATGTCATATTTAAGGACATATGAAGAGTTCTAGGTTACGTCACTAGTTAATAAGTCAATGGGAGCCATTTTCCAGATGTTGCAGAAACTGTCCCAGCATGCACATGCTGTACCTTTTGACCTATATCACCTAAACGAAAGCTCCAAATTTCTATCAAACTAAGCCACGTGAAATATGACATCCTAATCTTTCTATCAAGGTTTGTTTCATCCAATTTGAGTAAGAGACCTAGAAGATATAGCTTTTTTAAGTTGACAATTGTAAACTGAAAAGTTACAGACAAAAAGCATAAAGTACTTTTCAGCTTTTTACATTGCTTTTTGGCTCCCTCTTACTTTATGGTCGTGTATGGCCCCTTTTTCCCCTTTCTTTGAGATTGTTCATGGCTCTTATTATATAAGGCGAGCCTTAAGTTGTAAGAAAACACGCCTGAATGAATGTAAAAGCTTGAGCAGTGAAAACTCTCTCTATTCTCTCTCAAAATCCTAGTGTTGTATCTTGAGTGTGGCAACCTCAAGTGGGTCTCTAGGTATTCTTCATTCAACTAAGAAGGTGATTAATTCTTAGTTGAAGCAAGAAGATTGCCCAAGTGCGTCTACCGAGGTGGGTACTCAATCACCCTTGCTAATTCACTTGCATTTGAAATTCTAGTGTTATATCTTGCGTGCGGAAACCTCAAGTGGGTCTCTAGGTCTTCTTGATTCCACTAAGAAGGTGATTCAGTTCTGTAACTTAGTTGGACTAAGAAGATTGCCCAAGTACGTGCGAACCAAGGTGGGTATTCAAATCACCCTTGCTAGTCCACTTGTCTAGTTCTTATCTCTTCATGTGTGGATTCATTTGGTTGAGCTAAGTTCATATCCTTTATATCTTGATTTCTACCTCTTCATTCTCTTCTCTTTTGATATTTTGTAAGCTCGAAAAGATATAAAAATTTTGTCCAAGTTCTCTCCTTCAAGTGCAAAACAAATTGAGGCTCTTTTGCCCTTGTTTGCATGTGTTTGAGGTTCAGAGACGTACATCATTTGGTATCAGAGCGCAGCGTACTCTCCTTGGCCTTGATCCCAACCTGTCAAATGCAAACCTTATCCCAAAACACAAAACCCAGCCCACAAAGACCCGGAATGCCATGTCCCTTAGGAAGTTACTCAAGTTGAAACATGAACTTAATAGCCTTGAGTTATGTATCCAACAACGGTGTCTTAAGCTTCAATCTCTCATCCCTGATAAGGAAGGCGAACTAGGGGAACCCTTGATCTTTAAAGAATAATGTCATGAAAGCCATGAGGTAAATTGTGACCTGCCTCCAAAATTCGATGAGCTTGAAATTGAAGAACTCCAAGTGTCCGATTTGGAGCAACATGGGGTTGTTGAAGGAATCGAGGAACTCTTGAGTCAAGAAAAATGCCCTCATTTACAACAAGAATTGAGAACAATTCTTTTCGAAGAAAAAGGGTTTGATGTATATTTTCAAGGGTATCATTTTCATTCTTTCAACTCAACTTCATGGGAGGTAAGCTCCATACAAATTCATGCATGGCAAAGCCCTTCTTTGGTTCCACTTTTCGAATTTCGCGACAAAAGACACTTTATGGAGTTTTATTTGAACTTAAAAGTGTCGTATCCAAAGTGGTTTTCCAAGTGGGGATCAAGAGTACCATCCATTTAAAAGCTTAAAAATAGCTCAAGCTAGTTCTATTTTCTATCCGGTTTTGTACAGTATGTATTCGAAGCTTTTCATACACTTAGAATGCTGCAATTTAGCTTTTTAGAAAGCTGATAAAGTCTACTTTCAGGTCATGTAGTTTATTTCAAGCCAAGTCAAGTCATAGTTGTGAACATAAGCCGTCGAAGCCAAAGTTCCAGTGCTGGTAGAACGTCCACTTTATTTGCTCAGTTTTGTGGTTATTATTTCCTTAGCTTGGATGCTTCATTTTGGGTGTATGAGTAGTCATATGAAAACTCAGGAAGTGTATTTTATGGTCATATAATAAAATTCAGCGCAAGCCAAGAGCTGGTAGGAGGAAAAGACTATTTTTCCCATGTTGCCAGTTTCAGCGCCAGAAAAGAGCTCCTCAATTCAATCAGCTGGTTCTCTCTCCTCACAATGGCATTTGATTTGATTCAATTTGAAGGATAAAATAGACATCCCAAAGTGTAATGAAAATTTTGAATCATCCTTTTTGAGCAAGTAAATAGAAAGTTACGACTTTTAGAAGTTCAAGGTTTACAGGTCAGCCCAGCAGCACATTAGGTTCAAGTTTAATGGCTTGCAGGAAGAGGAAGGGAAATTATGGGTCGCTTAAAATTGATCCCAACACAAATATCAAGGTGTCCTATTTTTAGGGAATCAAGAATCACTCAAATTGGACATCATTTGGTCCCTCAAAGGCATAACAAATCTATGAAGGTCAAAATTGTCAGTGCATCCCTGTGCAAACTCAATTTTGCAAGCTTGATTACTCAAGGTTAAATTGGATTTAAGAAGCTGAAAATATACTTTTTGGAACCCTCAATATGTTATATTTAAGGAAATATAAAGAGTTCTAGGTTACGTCACTAGGTGATAAGTCAATGTGAGCCATTTTCCAGATGCTGTGGAAACTGTCCCAGCCTGCACATGCTGTACCTTTTGACCTATATCTCCTAAACGACAACTCCAAATTGCTTTTGAATTGAGCCACGTGAAATATGACATCCTAAGCTTTCTAGCAGGGTTTGTTTCATCAAATTTGAGTAAGAGACCTAGGAGATATAGCTGTTTGAACTTGACAATTGTAAACTGAAAAGTTTCAGACAAAAAGCATAAGGTACTTTTCAGCTTTTTTCATTGCTTTTTGGTTCCCTCTTACTTTATGGACGTGTGTGGCCCCTTTTCCCTCTTTCTTTGAGATTGTTAAAGGCTCTTATTATATAAGGTAGGCCTTAAGTTTTAAGAAAACACACTTGAATGAATGCAAAAGCTTGAGCTATGGAAACTCTCGATATTCTCTCTAAAAATCCTAGTTGGTCTTGAGTATGGCAACCTCAAGTTGGTCTGTAGGTCTTCTTCATTCAACTAAGAAGGTGATTAATTCTTAGTTGAAGCAAGAAGATTGCCCAAGTGCATGTACCGAGGTGGGTATTCAATCATCCTTGCTAATTCACCTGCATTTGAAATCGTAGTGTTATATCTTGAGTGCGACAACCTCAAGTGGGTCTCTAGGTCTTCTTGATTCCACTAACAAGGTGATTAAGTTCTGTAAGTTAGTTCGACAAAGGAGATTGCCCAAGTGCGTCCGAACCAAGGTGGGTATTCAAATCACCTTTGCTAGTCCACTTGTTTAGTTCTTATCTCTCCATGTGTGGATTCATTTGGGTGAGTTAAGTTCATATCCTTTATATCCTAATTTCTACATCGTCATTCTCTTCTCTTTTGATATTTTGTACACTCAAAAAGATACAAAAATTATGTCCAAGTTCCCTTTTTCAAGCACAAAACAAATCGAGGCTCTATCGCCCTCATTTGGATGTGTTTGAGGTTCGGACACATACATCATTTGGTATCAGAGCTTAGGCTACTCTCCTTGGTCCTGCTCCCAACCTTTCAAATACAAACCTTGTTCCAAAATACAAAACCCAACCCACAAAGACCCGGAATGCCATGTCCTTTAGAAAGTTACTCAAGTTGAAACATGAACTTTATGGCCTTGAGTTACACATCCAACAATGGGGTCTTAAACTTCAATCTCTCATCCCTGATAAGGAAGGCGAACTGGGGGAACCCTTGATCTTTAAAGAATAATGTCATGAAATCCATGAGGTGAATTGTGACCTACCACCAAAATTTGATGAGCTTGAAATTGAATAGCTCTAAGTGTCTGATTCGGAGCAACGTGGGGTTGTTGAAGGAATTGAGGAACTCTTGAGTCAAGAAGAATGCCCTCATTTACAATAAGAAGTAAGGACAATTCTTTTCGAAGAAAGAGGGTTTGATGTACATTTTGGAATTGTGACCTACCACCAAAATTTGATGAGCTTGAAATTGAAGAACTCCAAGTGTCTGATTTGGAGCAACGTGGGGTTGTTGAAGGAATTGAAGAACTCTTGAGTCAAGAAGAATGCCCTCATATACAATAAGAATTGAGGACAATTCTTTTCGAAGAAATAGGGTTTGATGTACATCTTCAAGGGTATCATTTTCATTCTTTCAACTCAACTTCATGGGAGGTAAGCTCCATACAAATTCATGCATGGCAAAGCCCTTCTTTGGTTCCAATTTTCGAATTTGGTGGCAAAAGACACTTTAGGGAATTTTATTTGAACTTAAAAGTGCCATATCCAAAGGGGTTTTCCAAGTTGGGATTAAGAGTATCATCCATTTCAAAGCCTACAAATATCTCAAGCTAGTTTTATTTTCTGTCCGGTTTTGTGCAGTATGTATTTGAAGATTTTCATACAGTTAGAATGCTGCAATTTAGCTTTGCAGAAAGCTAATAAAGTCCACTTTTGGGTCATCTAATTTGTTTCAAGCCAAGTCATGTCATAGTTGTCAACATAAGGCATAGAAGCCAAAGTGCCAGTGCTGGCAGAACGTACACTTTATTTGCTCAGTTTTGTGGTAATTATTTCCTTTGGTTGGATGCTTCATTTTGGGTGTACGAGTAGTCATATGAAAGCTTAGAAGTCTATTTTATGGTCATATAATTACATTTAGCACAATTCAAGAGCTAGTAGGAGGAAAAGACAATTGTTCCCATGCTTCCAGTTTCAGCGCCAGAAAAGAGCATCTCAATTCGAGCAGCTGGTTCTTGGTCCTCACAATGGCTTTTGATTTGATTCAATTTGAAGGATAAAATAGGCATCCTAAAGTGTAATGGGAATTTAGAATCATCCATTTTAAGCAAGTAAAAAGGGTGTTACGACTTTTAAAATTTCAAGGTTCTACAGGTCAGCCCAACAGCACATCAGGTACAACTTTAACGGCTTGCAGCAAGAGGAAGGGGAAGAATGGGCTGCTTCAAACTGACCCCAACACAAATATTAAGGTGTCCTCTTTTTAAGGAATCAAGAATCACTTAAATTCAACAACATTTAGTCTTTCAAAGGCATAAAAAATCTCTGAAGGTCAAAACTGTTAGTGCATCCCAGCACAAAACCAGTTTTGCAAGCTTGATTACTCAACCTTATAGTGGATTTAAGAAGCTGCTAATATACTTTTTGGAACCCACAATATGTCATATGTAAGGACATATAAAGAGTTCTAGCTAATGTCAGTAGGTGATAAATCAATGGGAGCCATTTTGCAGATGGTGCAGAAACTGTCCCACCCTGCACATGCTGTACCTTTTGGCCTATATCTCCCAAACCACAAGTCCAAATTGCACTCAACTTGAGCCATGTGAAAGCGGACTTCCTAAGATTTCTAGAAAGGTTTGTTTCATCTAATTTGAGTAAGAGACCTAGGCGATATAGCCGTTTGAAGTTTACAACTGTAAACTGAAAAGTTGCTGACAAAAAGCATAAAGTACTTTTAAGCTTTTTACAATGCTTTTCGGTTCCTTCTTGCTTTATGGACGTGTATGGACCCTTTTCCCCCTTTCTTTCAGCTTGTTAAGGGCTCTTATTATATAAGGCATGCCTTAGGTTGTAAGAAAACACACTTGAATGATTGCAAAAGCTAGAGCTGCGAAAACTCCCTCCATTGTCTCTCAAAATCATAGTGTTGTGTCTTAAGTGTGGCAACCTCAGGTGGGTCTCTAGGTCTTCTTCATTCAACTAAGAAGGTGATTAATCCTTAGTTAAAGTAGGAAGATTGCCCAAGTGCGTGAGCCGAGGTCGTTATTCAATCACCCTTGCTAATTCACTTGCTTTTGAAATCCTAGTTTTATATCTTGAGTGCGGCAACCTAAAATGGGTCTCTAGGTCTTCTTGATTCCACTAAGAAGGTGATTAAGTTCTGTGACTTAGTTGGGCTAAGAAGATTGCCTAAGTGTGTGCACACCAAGGTGGGTATTCAAATCACGCTTGCTAGTCCACTTGTCTAGTTCTTATCTCTCTATGTGTGGATTCATTTGGGTGAGTTAAGTTCATATGCTCTATATCTCGATTTCTACCTCTTCATTCTCTTCCCTTTTGATATTTTACAAGCTCAAAAAGACACAAAAATTATGTCCAAGGTCTCTCCTTCAAGTGCAAAACAAATTGAGGCTCTTTCGCCCTTGTTTGGATGTGTTTGAGGTTCGAACGCGTACATTATTTGGTATCCGAGCTTAGGCTACTCTCCTTGGCCCTGCTCCCCAACCTTTCAAATACAAACCTTGTCCCAAAACACAAAACCCAGCCCACAAAGACTCAGAATGCCATGTCCCTTAGGAAGTTACTCAAGTTGAAACCTGAACTTGATAGCCTTGAGTTACGCATCCAACAATGGGGTCTTAAACTTCAATCTCTCATCCCTGATAAGGAAGGCCCTCATTCATAGCCTTGAGTTACGCATCCAACAATGAAGGAATTGAGGAACTCTTGAGTCAATAAGAATGCCCTCATTTA
>JACYFF010031954.1:47928146-47981495 GCA_017589665.1 Selenicereus undatus
TTCCAAGTGGGGATCAAGAGTACCATCCATTTCAAAGCTTAAAAATAGCTCAACCTAGTTCTATTTTCTATCCCGTTTTGTGCAGTATGTATTCCAAGATTTTCATGCACTTAGAATGCTGCAATTTAGCTTTTTAGAAAGCTAATAAAGTCTGCTTTTGGGTCATGTAGTTAATTTCAAGCCAAGTCAAGTCATAGTTGTTAACAAAAGGTATAGAAGCCAAGGTGCCGGTGCTGGCAGAACGTCCACTTTATTAGCTTAATTTTGTGGTAATTATTTCTTCAGCTTGGATACTTCATTTTCGATGTATGAGTAGTCATATGAAAGATTAGGAAGTCTATTTTATGGTCATATAACTAAATTCAGCAAAAGACAAGAGATGGTGGTAGGAAAATACCATTGTTCCCATGCTGCCAGTTTCAGCACCAGAAACGAGCACCTTAATTTAAGCAGCTGGTTCTCTCTCCTGACAATGGCTTTTTGTTTCATTCAAATTGATGGATAAATTAGAAATCCCAGAGTGTAATGGGAATTTTGAATTATCCATTTTGAGCAAGTAAATAGAAAGTTATGACTTTTAGAATTTCAAGGTTCTACAGGCCAGCCCAGCCGCACATCAGGTTCAAATTTAATGGCTTGCAGCAAGAGGAAGGGAATGTATGGGTTGCTTCAAATTGACCCCAACAAAAATGTTAGGGTGTCATCTTTTTAAGGAATCAAGAATGACTCAAATTGGACATCATTTGGTCCCTCAAAGGCATAAAACATCTCTGAAGGTCAAAACTATCAGTGCATCCCTGCACAAACCCGGTTTTGCAAGCTTGATTGCTCAAGCTTAAATTGGATTTCAGAAGCTGCATATAAACTTTTTGGAACCCTCAATATGTGATATCTAAGGACGTATATAGAGTTCTAGGATACGTCTCTAGGTAATAAGCCAATGGAAGCCATTTTCCAGATGCTGCAGAAACTATCCCAGCTTGCACATTCTGCACCTTTTGGCCTATGTCTTCCAAAGGACAGCACCAAAATTCTGTCAAATTGAGCCACACGAATGCTGACTTGCAAAGCTTTCTAGTAAGGTTTGTTTCATCCAATTTGAGTAAGAGACCTAGGAGATATAACTGTTTGAAATTGACAATTGTAAACTACAAAGTCGCAGACAAAAAGCATAAAGTACATTTCAGCTTTTTAAATCGATTTTCGGTTCCCTCTTGCTTTACGGACGTGTATGGCCCCTTTTCCCACTTTGTTTAAGCTTGTTAAGGGCTCTCACTATATAAGGCAGGCCTTAGGTTGTAAGAAAACACACTTGAATTAGTGCAAAAGCTTGAGCTGTGAAAACTCTTCCTATTCTCTCTCAAAATCCTAGTGTTGTATCTTGAGTGTGGCAATCTCAAGTGGGTCTCTAGGTGTTCTTCATTCAACTAAGACGGTGATTAATTCTCAGTTGAAGCAGGAAGATTGCCCAAGTGCGTGAACCGAGATGGGTACTTAATCACCTTTGCTAATTCACTTGCATTTGAAATCCGAGTGTTATATCTTGAGTGCGGCAACCTCAAGTGGGCCTCTAGGTCTTCTTGATTGCACTAAGAAGGTGATTAAGTTCTGTAACTTAGTTGGTCTAAGAAGATTGCCCAAGTCTGTGCAAACCAAGCTGGGAATTCAAATCACCCTTGCTAGTCCACTTGTCTAGTTCATATCCCTCCATATGCGGATTCATTTGGGTGAGTTAAGTTCATATCTTTTATACCTTGATTTGTACGTCTTCATTCTCTTCTCTTTGATATTTTGTAAGCTAAAAAAGATACAAAAATTTTGTCCAAGTTCTCTCCTTCAAGTTTAAAACAAATTGAGGCTCTTTCGCCCTCGTTTGGATGTGTTTGAGGTTCGGATGTGTAAATCATTTGGTATCTGAGCTTAGGCTAGTACACAGGAGATGTTGTGTTGAGGGGGAAGCGATGTCAAAATTTTTATAAAGTTAGTATTTCCACTCTTCCCCAAAATAATATGACTTGTTTAAATGCATTAAATGATGATATAATGCTATGGCACAAGAGACTAGGTCATGCAAGCTTGTCCTTGTTAAATAAACTTGTTTCCAAGGATTTGGTTGTTGGACTACCTTCCATGAAGTATAATGATGACAAGGTATGTGAAGCTTGTGCAAAAGGAAAACAAGTCAGATCTTCTTTAAAATCTAAAAAGTGTGTAAGCACCACCCGACCTCTTGAGTTATTACATATTGATCTATATGGTCCCATGAGGATAGCTAGTAGAGGTGGGAAAAGGTATGTGCTTGTAATAGTGGATGATTACTCTCGATTTACTTGGACCCTGTTCTTGGCCTCCAAGGATGAAACTTTTGAGAATTTTATTACCCTTCTCAAAAAGATTGAAAAGAGAGTAGGACACTCACTGGTTAGCTTGAGGTCTGATCATGGTACTGAATTTGAAAATGCAAGCTTTACAAAATTTTGTAATGAACATGGTGTTGATCAAAACTTCTCAGCCCCAAGAACACCCCAGCAGAATGGGGTGGTTGAACGAGTAAATCGTACCTTAGAAGACATGACTAGAACAATGCTTATTGCTAGTGGTCTTGCTAAGAACTTTTGGGCAGAAGCCTTGAACACATTATGCTACATTATAAAGAGATGCATGATTAGACCCATTTTGAACAAAACTCCTTATGAACTTCTTAAAGGCAGGAAACCCAACATTATGCATCTAAGAACATTTGGTTGTAGATGTTTCGTGCATAACAACGGGAAGAATGCCTTAGGAAAGTTTGACCCTAGGAGTGATGAGGCAATATTTGTTGGTTATTCCTCTCACAGTAAGGCATACAAAGTCTTTAACAAACGAACCCTGTGTGTTGAGGAAAGTGTGCATGTGTCTTTTGATGAATCTAACTCCTTGAATGAGAGTAATGCACAGGATGAAGAGTTTGAATTAGGTCTTGTCCAAAAGGAGCTGTTAAATCAAGAAAAACAAGGTAAGAACACCTTGAAGGAAACAGGTACAGAAGCTGTTCCTCAAAGCGTTGGTCAAGGTGAGCTCCAAACAGGGGGAAACACCGTTGAACCCTGTTCAGAACCATGTTCTTCAGGAACCAGCTTGCAAACAGGTGCAGAAACAGGATCAGGAGGTGTTCTTGAGCCTGATCCTACACACACTTCAGTTAGAACAAAACATGTGGCTGTGGATCCAATTAATCCAAAATCATAGAAGCACCATAGTTCGCACCCTCTTGATCAGATCATGTCAGATATTAATACTGGAGTGCAAACTAGATCTAAACTTAAGAATTTTTGTGCTTTCTATGCTTTTGTTTCTAACATTGAGCCAAAAAGTGTGAATGAAGCTCTTGCAGATTCAGATTGGATTGCGGCTATGCAAGAAGAGCTTCATCAATTTGAAAGAAACAAAGTGTGGCACCTTGTACCTAAACCTACAGACAGAACAATCATTGGAACCAAGTGGGTGTTCCGAAATAAGTTGGATGAGTCAGGAACAGTCACTAGGAACAAGGCAAGGCTGGTGGTTCAAGGGTACAATCAAGAAGAAGGGATTGATTACGAAGAAACCTTTGCACCAGTTGATAGAATTGAGGCTATTCGAATCTTAATAGCCTTTGCAGCTCATATGGAGATCAAGCTATATCAAATGCATGTTAAAAGTGCATTCCTTAATGGATACCTTAAAGAAGAGGTGTATGCCAAACAACCCCCTGGTTTTGACAATCGTGATTTCCCAAATCATGTTTTTAAACTTGACAAAGCACTTTATGGTTTAAAACAAGCTCCAAGAGCTTGGTATGAACGGTTGTCAAGCTTTTTACTTGAAAATGATTTTAGAAGAGGCAAGGTAGACAATACCTTGTTTCTGAAATCTAAGGGGGAACATCCATTGATCGTCCAAATATATGTAGATGACATCATATTTGGTGCAACTCATCATGATTTATGCCATGAATTTTGAAATATGATGAGGAGTGAGTTTGAGATGAGCATGATGGGTGAGCTTAACTTTTTCTTAGGCTTACAAATCAAGCAAACTCAAACGGCACCATGATCCATCAATAAAAGTATATCAAGGAGCTACTTAAGCGTTTTGGGATGGAGTCGGCCAAACCCATAGACACTCCTATTTCTCCTTCAACCAAATTGGTTATGGATGATGGGAGTCCCTCAGTTGAGGAAAAACTCTATAGGGGCATGATTGGGTCACTCTTATACCTAACCGCTAGTAGACCGGATATCGTTTTTAGTGTTGGTTTATGTGCCCGTTTTCAGTCTAGTCCTAAAGGGACTCATCTTAAGGCTGTTAAACGGATACTAAGATATTTAAAACATACACCTGATTTATCTCTATGGTACTCTAGAGGTTGCAATCTTAATCTTGTTGGATATGCTGACGCTGATTATGCAGGTTTCCTAGTTGATAGAAAGAGTACCTCAGGTATGGCTCACTTTCTTGGACCTTGTTTGGTATCTTGGGCTACCAAGAAGCAACATTCAGTTGCCATGTCCACAGCTGAAGCAGAATATGTGGCAGCAGCCTCATGTTGTGCTCAGTTGTTGTGGATACGACAACAACTCAAGGATTTTTGTGTTGACACTGGATGTATTCCTATTTTTTGTGATAACACAAGTGCTATTAATATTGCCAAAAATCCATGTCACCACAAAAGGACAAAACATATTGACATTCGACATCATTTCCTAAGAGATAATGTGGAAAAAGGCTTAATTTCTATGAATTTTTGCTCAACGGAAAAACAGATTGCTGATATATTCACTAAGGCACTAGCTCGAGATCAGTTTGAGAGAAATAGACTGGAACTGGGGTTGGTGAAAACACCCTGAGAACACCTGTTCTCAGAGGTAGATCAAGCTGTCGAAAAACACCCTATAATACCTGTTCTTCTCTCTTGTTTCTAATGTTTGTGGTCTGTGCTTAGCGAATATATGTAGTATGTGTACTCTCATGACTATGTACTGCTGTCTTGGGAGATGGAGAAAGAGTAATCATGACAGACCTTGGGATTTGAAAAGCATGCTCAAGAACAGGCGGCTTGAAGAGGTATGCCTTAATTGCTTTTATTGATTGCTGCCTGCTAAAATTCTAGGTGTTCCCTAGGTAACCCTTCGTGACAGGTGAGGAGTTTAAAAACTGCCTTGCGTGCGTCTGTCCTCTTCATCTTGCTCTCTCTCTCTCCTCTGTTCTTGCTTTCAAACCCTAGCAAAAACCTCCCAAAACCCGAAAATCCTCCTTGCGATAATGGCTCTCAAACCTGTTTCTTCATCAATCTCTAAGAGTAGCAACTTGAGTTTACCCTCAATTCCGTCTCCTCCTCGCCCAATTATTCACAAAACCTTCGGGCATCTCACTCAGCTAAACCTCAAAAGTGTTGGGCTTGGGTTGAATGATATTCCCTACCCCTTTGGTTGGGAATTAATGGTGTATGTGGGAACAATCCCCTGTCCCATTCCTTCTGCAGCATGTGCTTGCTCTTCGGGTCTCCAAGACCAAGTCTTGGAAAACCCAGAAACCATTGTTGGAGATGACTCTGTTCCTCTCGACTCTCAAACTGGAGAGAAGAGGAAAAGGGTAAAGATGGTGGCTAGACGCACTCGAACGCCAAGAACACGACCACAACCAAGGTCTCGCCCCTCTCTAACTCCCTCTTCACCTCCTTCTCAACCTCCTCGCAAGTCTGCGAGAATTGTCTTCAAATCAACCCCCAGAACATCTAAACCCTCCGTTCCTATTGTCGAAGAGATCTCCTCTTCTACTGAAGGGTTCTCGAGTTCTTACTCTGAAGACACCACCTTCAAACATGGGACACCGGTGTTTTCTGAGTCCTCTGAAGATCAAGCCTCTCCAAAAACAACCACTAAACCTACTGTGAAGTCTTCTCCAGCAAAACCACCCCTCAAAAGAAAACCAAGAATAGCCCCGTACCAAAAGCGACTACATCTGTTCCTGCCTCCAAACGCCCAAAGCAGTCCACTCCCTCTCCTATGTCTGACAAACATGCGCAGTTGCTTAAGCACAATGTTGTCAGGGGGAAGGTAGTGTCTGTCAGTTTTTTTTAGGAACAGGGTCTGGGGATGTTTTTGACCAAGCGTCGAGCCCAAGGCTGGCTTGAGTTGTTTGCAAACACCCAGTTGGGGTGTTCTGTGCCTGAGTTGGCTGAATTTTACGCCAACTGCAGAGTCACCGAAGGGATGGTGACAAGTTCTGTGAATGGGCAAGGCATCAGGGTCGATGCGCCCACACTTGGGAAAATTCTGGGAGTACCCTCACAAGGTTTTGCTGTGCATGTGAGGGAAGACAAAACAGCCATGGAAGAAGTCAGGCTCCTGGAAGTGTCCAAACGCCTAAGTAACAAACAGGGTCTGAGAACACCCTGCTCTGTCAAAAAGGGTGATCTAATTCCTCCCCACCAACTCCTTTTCATGTTCGTCATTAAGAACGTGATTCCAAGGGGTCAAGGGAGAAACTCAGCCGACCTTTTTGATCAGTGCCTGGTCGACTTATTGGGCAGGGAGGAACCCATCAATCTTTCGGCAATCATGATTCGCCACATTGGGCGAATTGCGAACACCACCCGGGCTCATGATCTCGGATATGGGTTTCTGCTGACAAGGGTGTTTGAGCACTTTGGCATAGTGCTCACAAGGTGAGTGGCTGCCCAAGTAATAGATGCAATTGGGATTGACACTCTGCTAGGGTGTGGCTTTGAGTTTGGGGAAGGGTCCGGTTCCAAACAGGGTCGTCGACCACCTCGACCACCTGTTTCTGAGCAACCATCCACCAAGGTAGAGGTTGTTCTTGAGGACAATGCTCGCCTCAAGGATGAGCTCTCTGCTGTCAAGGCTGCTCTTGCTGAAGAACAAGCCCTCTCTGCTAAGCGTCATGCAGACTTGCTTGCTCTTCTATCCTCCCTTGCTCCTAGTATTCCTCCCCTGCAGACGAAACCACCCCCTGCTCCCTGATTGTATAGGCTGTTTCTGTTTCTGTTTCTGTTTCTGTTTTTTTTCTTCTTTCTCATTGTACTGCTTTGCTCTTTAATGAAATATCCATTTGCAGTTTCTCTTGCTTGTTATTCCTTCTCCTTTATATTTGTTATTATTGCTTTTTAATGATGCCAAAAGGGGGAAGAAAAAGAGGTGAAAAAGAGGTGATACCTATTGACATTGACAACATGTGAGAATCTGACCTGACCAACCTGTTCTTGACTTGCTCTTGACTTTCGTGAATCCCTATCAGCAGTCTTTTTCTGGTTGTTTTGTCAATATGGTCACTTGGTTTGTCATCATCAAAAAGGGGGAATTTGTTGAGTTATTATATTCAAGTTTTGATGATAACAAATCCAAGTGTAAAAATGTGTCCAAGTGGTGTTGCTCCAAACATGATCTGCAAACAGGCCTAACTGGTGTTTGTAATCTTTACTGTATTAACCGGTTTGCTACATGTGAGAACAAGCCTCTAAAACAGGTTTTTTGGGTGATTCTACATTAAGTCAAGAACGCCATCTCACAGTTGGTTGTAAGGCATGTTCACAGCAGCTCTTCTAGCAATGCAAAGAACAACTCCAACAAACAAGGTAGCCTTGATGTTCCCAGCAGCTTCTCTAGCGATGCAAAGAACAACCCCAGCAAACAAGGTAGCCTTGATGTTCACAGCAGCTCTACGGATCTTGGACAAGTTTCAAAACAAGAAGTCTTGGGTATATAGGCTTTATTTATCTAGACTCTTGTTAATATGCCAATATTGAAAAAGCTTTTTAAACATCTCTTGAATCGGTATTTGCGCTAAGTGCTTCAGAACACCAGACTGCGAACAACCCTGCAAACAGGGTGCCTAGGGTGTTTCTGACCTGAAGTGGCCATACCTGATTATCCTTGAAATTATTATTTCGGTTGGCCAAAATCTCCAGAATATTTTCAAATGTTATTCTTCTGGAAAATATATTTCTTGAATATATTATGGGAGATTTGGGAAAATAGATTTTGGGAGATTTGCCAAAATTGGAAGATTTTCTCTGCCCATATCTTCGGATGTGAGAAAATTTTTAAATTGCTAAAGATTTCTGGTTGCCTTGCTTAAAGCTTACCCACGGCTATAAGGAGATAAAGGTTATCTCTTAAGATAACAAATCCCTTAGATTTTGGGAAATGTTTTATCACTAGCCGTTGGGAGTTTTTTTTCTCTTGAAAAATCACCTTCCAAACTTAGGTGATTTCCTTTCCTCTCCCTGGTTTTTACCGTTGGTTTTTGAGCCTAAAAAGGGAGAAGCATTTGAGATGAAAACAGACGGGCATACATAGAGACACATACTGAGCAATAGAGAGAAGAAAGCAAAAAGAAATCTTGAAACACAACATTCCCAAAAGGCAAAATTTCAAAAGAGGTTTTTCTAGTGAAAAGAATTTCTGAGCTTCACTTGAGAAAAGAAAAACCAGTTCAAGTTGTGTTTAAAGCAAGCTTTCAATATATTGGCATACTAGGACTTCATTGTACCTTACATCTGCTTAGTCAGAAGCATCCTCTGTAAGGTGTTTGTAACCCTGATCTTAAATCAGAAAAGTGAGTGAGTGGTCCTAAGTCGTGTGGACTTTGGACGTGTCCAATCTGGTGAGATTTGGACGTGGTGTAATCTGCCCTGAGAAGGAGATTACGTGGTTGCAAGGTTGTAACAAGGTGTGTTACAATTGTAACGAGTTAAGCCCGGTTATAGTGAAGTGGTTAAAAGCCTACACGAGGTAGGTCGTGGTTTTTCACACCTCAGTTGGGCTAGAGGTGTTTTTCACGTAAAAATTGTGTGTGCTTTAATTCCGCATTTATCTTGGTGATTTTCGTATTTGCAATATCTGAAAACACCCCCTGCAAACAAGTCAACAGGGTGTTCGTCATCTGAGAACAACCTCAGTCAGGGTGTTTGTTACTTATAACGCGAAAATCAGACACCACAATTCACCCCCCCTCTTGTGGAAGTATACTCTAAGATCTAACAAGCCAAGTCAAGTCACAGTTGTCAACATAAGGCATAGAAGCCAAACTGCCAGTGCTGGCAGAACGACCACTTTATTTGCTCAGTTTTACGGTAATTATTTCCTTAGCTTGGATGCTTCATTTTCGGTGTCTGAGTTGTCATATGAAAGCTTAGGAAGTCTATATTATGGTCATATAGTTAAATTCAGCACAAGTCAAGAGCTGGTAGGGGGAAAAGACCATTGTTCCCATGCTACCAGTTTCAGCACCAGAAAAGAGCACCTTAATTCAAGCAGCTGGTTCTCTCTCCTAATAATGGCTTTTTATTTGATTCAAACTGAAGGATAAAATAGACATCTGAAAGTGTACTCGGAGTTTTGAATCATCCATTCTGAGCAAGTAAATAGAAAGTTTCAACTTTTAGAAGTTCAAGGTTCTACAGGGCAGCCCAGCAGCACATCAGGTTCAACTTTAAGGGCTTGCAGCAAAACGAAGGGAAAGTGTGGGTTGCTTCAAATTGACCTCAACACAAATATTAAGGTGTCCTCTTTTTAAGGAATCAAGAATCACTCGAAATGGAGATCATTTGGTCCATCAAAGGTATAAAAAATCTCTGAAGGTCAAAACTGTCAGTGTATCCCTCCACAAACCCGATTTTGCAAGCTTGATTACCTAAGCTTAAACTGGTTTCAAGAAGCTACAAATATACTTTTTGGAACCCTTAATATTTCATATTTATGGACATATAAAGAGTTCTAGGTTTTGTCACTACGTGATAAGTCAACGGGAGTCATTTTGCAGAAACAGTCCTAGCCTGCACATGGTGCACCTTTTGGCCTATATCTCCCACACGATAGCTCCAAATTGCTGTCAATTTAGCCACATGAAAACGAAACTCCTGAGCTTTCTAGCAAGGTTTGTTTCGTCCAATTTGAGTAAGAGACATAGGAGATAAAGCTATTTGAAGTTGACAATTGTAAACTGAAAAGTTGCGTACAAAAAGCATAAAGTACTTTTCAGCTTTTTACCTTGCTTTTCGGTTCCCTCTTGGCTTATGGACGTGTATAGCCCCTTTTCCCCCTTTGTTTCAGCTTGTTAAGGGCTCTCATTATATAAGGCAGGCCTTAGGTTGTACGAAAACACACTTGAACGAATGCAAAACCTTGAGCTGTGAAAACTCTCTCTATTCTCTCTCAAAATCCTAGTACTGTATCTTGAGTGTGGCAACCTCAAGTGGGTCTCTAGGTGTTCTTCATTCAACTAAGACGGTGATTAATTCTCAGTTGAAGCAGGAAGATTGCCCAAGTGCGTGAATCGAGATGGGTATTTAATCACCTTTGCTAATTCACTTGCATTTGAAATCCGAGTGTTATATCTTGAGTGCGACAACCTCAAGTGGGCCTCTAGGTCTTCTTGATTCCACTAAGAAGGTGATTAAGTTCTGTAACTTAGTTGGTCTAAGAAGATTGCCCAAGTCTGTGCAAACCAAGCTGGGAATTCAAATCACCCTTGCTAGTCCACTTGTCTAGTTCATATCCCTCCATATGCGGATTCATTTGGGTGAGTTAAGTTCATATCTTTTATACCTTGATTTATACGTCTTCATTCTCTTCTCTTTGATATTTTGTAAGCTAAAAAAGATACAAATTTTTTTTCCAAGTTCTCTCCTTCAAGTTTAAAACAAATTGAGGCTCTTTCGCCCTCGTTTGGATGTGTTTGAGGTTCGGACGTGTAAATCATTTGGAATCTGAGCTTAGGCTAGTATCCTTGGCCTTGTCGCCAACCTTTCAAATACAAACCTTGTCGCAAAACACAAAACCCAGCCCACAAAGACCCGGAATGCCATGTCCCTTAGGAGGTTCCTCAAGTTGAAACATGAACTTGATAGCCTTGAGTTACGCATCCAACAATGGGGTCTTAAACCTCAATCTCTCATCCCTGATAAGGATGGCGAACTAGGCGAACACTTGATCTTCAAAGAATAATGTCATGAAAGCCATGAGGTGAATTGTGACCTACCTCCAAAATTTGATGAGCTTGAAATTGAAGAACTCCAACTGCCCGACTTGGAGCAACGTGGGATTATTGAAGGAATTGAGGAACTTTTGAGTGAAGAAGAATGCCCCCATTTACAACAAGAATTGAGGACAATTCTTTTCTAAGAAGGAGGGTTTGATGTATATTTTCAAGGGTATCATTTTCATTCTTTGAACTCAACTTCATGGGAGGTAAGCTCCATACAAATTCATGCATGGCAAGGCCCTTCTTTGGATCCACTTTTTCAATTTCATGACAAAGAAAGTTTGTGGTGTTTTATTTGAACTTAAGAGTGCCTTATCCAAAGGGGTTTGCCAAGTGGGGATCAACAGTACCATCCATTTCAAAGCTTAAAAATAGCTCAACCTAGTTCTATTTTCTATCCCGTTTTGTGCAGTATGTATTCCAAGATTTTCATGCACTTAGAATGTTGCAATTTAGCTTTTTAGAAAGCTAATAAAGTCTACTGTTGGGTCATGTAGTTTATTTCAAGCAAATTCAAGTCATAGTTGTGAACATAAGGCATAGAAGCCAAAGTGCCAGTGTTGGCAGAACGTCCACTTTATTAGCTACGTTTTGTTGTAATTATTTCTTCAGCTTGGATGCTTGATTTTCGGTGTATGAGTAGTCATACGAAAGCTTAGGAAGTCTATTCTATGGTTATATAACTAAATTTAGCAGAAGTCAAAAGCTGGTGGGAGGAAAAAACCATTGTTCCCATGCGGCTTTTTATTTGATTCAAATTGAAGGATAAACTAGAAATCCCAAAGTGTAATGAGAATTTTGAATCATCCATTTTGAGCAAGTAAATTGAAAGTTATGACTTTTAGAATTTCAAGGTTCTACAGGCCAGCCCAGCAGCACATCTGGTTCAAATTTAATGGCTTGCAGTAAGAGGAAGGGAATGTATGGGTTGCTTCAAATTGACCCCAACACAAATATTAGGGTGTCCTCTTTTTAAGGAATCAATAATGACTCAAATTGGACATCATTTGGTCCCTCAAGGGCATTAAAAATCTCTTACGGTCAAAAGTATCAGTGCATCCCTGCACAAACCCGATTTTGCAAGCTTGATTACTCAAGCTTAAATTGGATTTAAGAAGCTGCATATAAACTTTTTGGAACGCTCAATATCTCATTTTTAAGGACGTATATAGATTTCTAGGATACGTCACTAGGTAATAAGTCAATCGGAGCCATTTTCTGGATGTTGTAGAAACTGTCCCAGCCTGCACATTCTGCACCTTTTGGCCTGTGTCTTCCAAAGGACAGCTCCAAATTGCTGTCAAATAGAGCCACGCGAATGCTGACTTCCTGAGATTTCTATCAAGGTTTGTTTCATCCAATTTGAGTAAGAGACCTAGGAGATACAACTGTTTGAAGTTGACAATTGTAAACTGAAAACTCGCTGACAAAAAGCATAAAGTACTTTTCTGCTTTTGAATCGCTTTTCGGTTCCCTCTTGCTTTATGGACGTGTATGGCCCCCTTTCCCACTTTCTTTCATCTTGTTAAGGGCTCTCATTATACAAGGCAGGCCTTAGGTTGTAGGAAAACACACTTGAATGAGTGCAAAAGCTTGAGATGTGAAAACTCTCTCTATTCTGTCTCAAAATCCTAGTGTTATATCTTGAGTGTGGCAACCTTAGGAGGGTCTGTAGGTCTTTTTCATTCAACTAAGAAGGTGATTAATTCTTAGTTGAAGCAAGAAGATTGGCCAAGTGTGTGAAACGAGGTGGGTATTCAATCACCCTTGCTAATTCACTTGCATTTGAAATCCTAGTGTTATATCTTGAGTGCGACAACCTCAAGTGGGCCTCTAGGTCTTCTTGATTCCACCAAGAAGGTGATTAAGTTCTGTAACTTAGTTGGACTAAGAAGATTACCCAAGTGTGTGCAAACCAAGGTGGGTATTCAAATCACCCTTGCTAGTCCACTTGTCTAGTTCTTATCCCTCCATGTGTGGATTCATTTGGGTGAGTTAAGTTCATATCCTTTATATCCTTCAAGTGCAAAACAAATTGAGGCTCTTTCGCCCTCATTTGGATGTGTTTCAGGTTCGGACGCGTAGATCATTTGGTATCCGAGCTTAGACTACTCTCCTTGGTTGTGCTCCCAACCTTTCAAATACAAACCTTGTCCTAAAACACAAAGCCCAGCCCACAAAGACCCAGAATGCCATGTCCCTTAGGAAGCTCCTCAAGTTGAAACATGAACTTGATAGCCTTGAGTTACGCATCCAACAATAGGGTCTTAAACCTCAATCTCTCATCCCTTATAAGGATGGCGAACTAGGCAAACACTTGATCTTCAAAGAATAATGTCATGAAAGCCATGAGGTGAATTGTGACCTACCTCCAAAATTTGATGAGCTTGAAATTGATGAACTCCAAGTGCCCGACTTGGAGCAATGTGGGGTTATTGAAGGAATTGAGGAACTCTTGAGTCAAGAAGAATACCCCCACTTACAACAAGAATTGAGGACAATTCTTTTCGAAGAAGGAGGGTTTGATGTATATTTTCAAGGGTATCATTTTCATTCTTTGAACTCAACTTCATGGGAGGTAAGCTCCATACAAATTCATGCATGGGGAGGCCATTCTTTGGTTCCACTTTTCCAATTTCATGACAAAGACAGTTTATGGACTTTTATTTGAACTTAAAAGTGCCTTATCCAAAGGGGTTTTCCAAGTGGGGATCAAGAGTACCAACCATTTCAAAGCTTAAAAATAGCTCAAGCTAGTTCTATTTTCTATCCGGTATTGTGCAGTATGTATTCCAAGATTTTCATGCATTTAAAATGTTACAGTTTCGCTTTTTAGACTGCTAATAAAGTCTACTTTTGGGTCATGCAGTTTACTTAAAGCCAAGTCAAGTCATAGTTGTCAGCATAAGGCATAGAAGCCAAAGTGCGAGTGCTGGCAGAACGTCCACTTTATTTGCTCAGTTTTCCGGTAATTATTTCCTTTGCTTGGGTGCTTCATTTTCGGTGTCTGAGTAGTCATATGAAATCTTAGCAAGTCTATTTTATCGTCATATGATTAAATTAAGCACAAGTCAACAACTGGTGGGAGGAAAAGACCATTGTTTCAATGCTACCAGTTTCAGCACCAGAAAAGAGCACCTTAATTCAAGCAGCTGGTTCTCTCTCCTAACAATGGCTTATTATTTAATTCCAATTGAAGGATAAAATATACATCCCAAAGTGTAATGGGAATTTTTAATCATCCATTTTGAGCAAGTAAATAGAAAGTTACAACTTTTAGAAGTTCAAGGTTCTACAGGTCAGCCCAGCAGCACATCAGGTTCAACTTTAATGGGTTGCAGCAAAAGGAAGCGAAAGTATGGGTTGCTTAAAATTGACCCCAACACAAATATTAAGGTGTCCTCTTTTTAAGGAATCGAGAATCACTGAAAATGGACATCATTTGGTCCGTCAAAGGCATAAAAAATCTCTGAAGGTTAAAACTATCAGTGCATCCCTGCACAAACCCGATTTTGTAAGCTTGATTACCTAGGCTTAAATTGGGTTTAAGAAGCTACAAATATACTTTTTGGAACCCTCAATATTTCATATTTAAGGACATATAAAGAGTTCTAGGTTTTGTCACTAGATGATAAGTCAATGGGAGCCATTCTACGGATGCTGCAGAAACTGTCCTGGCCTGCACATTTTGCACCTTTTGGTCTATATCTCCCACACAACAGCTCCAAATTGCTCTCAATTCAACCATGTGAAAGCGAACTTCCCGAACTTTCTAGCAACGTTTGTTTCGTCCAATTTTAGTAAGAGACCTAGGAGATATAGGTGTTTGAAGTTGACAATTGTAAACTGAAAAATTGTGGACAAAAAGCGTAAAGTACTTTTCAGCTTTTTACATTGCTTTTCGGTTCCCTCTTCGTTTATGGACGTGTATGGCCCCTTTTCCCCCTTTCTTTTAGCTTGTTAAGGGCTCTCATTATATAAGGCAGGCCTTAGGTTGTAAGAAAACACACTTGAGTGAATGCAAAAGGTTGAGCTGTGAAAACTCTCTCTATTCTCTCTCAAAATCCTAGCGTTGTATCTTGAGTGTGGCAACCTCAAGTGGGTCTCTAGGTATTCTTCATTCGACTAAGAAGGATATTAATTCTCAGTTGAAGCAAGAAGATTGCCCAAGTGCGTGAACCGAGATGGGTATTCAATCACCTTTGCTAATTCACTTGCGTTTGAAATCCGAGTGTTATATCTTGAGTGCGGCAACCTCAAGTGGGCCTCTAGGTCTTATTGATTCCACAAAGAAGGTGATTAAGTTATGTAACTTAGTTTGACTAAGAAGATTGCCCATGTGTTTGCAAACCAAGGTGGGTATTCATATCACCCTTGCTAGTCCACTTGTCTAGTTCTTATCCCTCTATGTGTGGATTCATTTGGGTGAGTTAAGTTCATATCCTTTATATCTTTATTTCTACCCCTTCATTCTCTTCTCTTTTGATATTTTGTAAGCACAAAAAGATGCAAAAATTATGTCCAAGTTCCCCTGTTCAAGTGCAAAACAAACTGAGGCTCTTTCCCCTCATTTGGATGTGTTTGAGGTTCGGACGCGTACATCATTTGGTATCCAAGCTTAGGCTAATCTCCTTGGCCTTGCTCCCAACCTTTCAAATACAAACCTTGTACGAAAACACAAAACCCAGCCCACAAAGACCCGGAATGCCATGTCCCTTAGGAAGTTCCTCCAGTTGAAACATAAACTTGATAGCCTTGAGTTATGCATCCAACAATGGGGTCTTAAACCTCAATGTCTCATCCCTGATAAGGATGGCGAACTAGGGGAACACTTGATCTTCAAAGAATAATGTCATGAAAGCCATGAGGTGAATTGTGACCTACCTCCAAAATTTGATGAGCATGAAATTGAAGAACTCCAAGTGCCCGACTTGGAGCAACGTGGAGTTGTTGGAGGAATTGAGGAACCCTTGAGTCAAGAAGAATGCCCCCACTTACAACAAGAATTGAGGACAATTCTTTTAGAATGAGGAGGGTTTGATGTATATTTTCAAGGGTATCATTTTCATTCTTTGAACTCAACTTCATGGGGGGTAAGCTCCATACAAATTCATACATGGCGAGGCCCTTCTACGGTTCCACTTATCGAATTTCATGACAAAGACAGTTTATGGAGTTTTATTTGAACTTAAAAGTGCCTTATCCAAAGGGTTTTCCAAGTGGGGATCAAGAGTACCATCCATTTCAAAGCTTAACAAAAGCTAAAGCTAGTTCTATTTTCTATCCGGTTTTGTGCAGTACGTATTCGAAGATTTGCACGCACTTAAAATGTTGCATTTTAGCTTTTTAGACAGCTAATAAAGTCTACTTTTGGGTCATGTAGTTTACTTAAAGCCAAGTCAAGTCATAGTTGTCAGCATAAGGCATAGAAGCCAAAGTGCCAGTGCTGGCAGAACGTCCACTTTATTTGCTCAGTTTTGCGGCAATTATTTCCTTAGCTTGGGTGGTTCATTTTTGGTGTCTGACTAGTCATATGAAAGCTTAGCAAGTCTTTTTTATCGTTACATAATTAAATTCAGCACAAGTCAAGAGCTGGGGGAGGAAAAGACCATTGTTCCCATGCTACCAGTTTCAGCACCAGAAAAGAGCACCTTAATTCAAGCAGCTGGTTCTCTCTCCTAACAACGGATTTTTAATTGATTCAAATTTAAGGATAAAATAGACATCCCAAAGTGTAATGGGAATTTTGAATCATCCATTTTGAGCAAGGAAATAGAAAGTTACAACTTTTAGAGGTTCAAGGTTCTACAGGTCAGCCCAGCAGCACATCAGCTTCAACTTTAATGGGTTGCAGCAAAAGGAAACGAAAGTATGGGTTGCTTAAAATTCACCCCAACACAAATATTATGGTGTCCTCTTTTTAAGGAATCGAGAATCACTCAAAATGGACATCATTTGGTCCGACAAAGGCATAAAAAAGCTTTGAAGGTCAAAACTGTCAGTGCATCCCTGCACAAACTAGATTTTGGAAGCCTGATTACCCAGGCTTAAATTGGGTTTAAGAAGCTACAAATATACTTTTTGGAACCCTCAATATTTCATATTTAAGGACATATAAAGAGTTCTAGGTTTTGCCACTAGGTGATAAGTCAATGGGAGCCATTTTACAGATGCTGCAGAAACTGTCCTGGCCTGCACATGCTGCACCTTTTGGCCTATATCTCCCACACAACAGCTCCAAATTGCTGTCAATTCAGCCACGTGAAAGTGAACTTCCTGAGCTTTCTAGCAAGGTTTGTTTCGTCGAGTTTTAGTAAGAGACCTAGGAGATATAGCTGTTTGAAGTTGATAATTGTAAACTGAAAAATTGCGGACAAAAAGTGTAAAGTACTTTTCAGCTTTTTACATTGCTTTTCGGTGCCCTCTTCATTTATGGACGTGTATGGCCCCTTTTCCCCCTTTCTTTCAGCTTGTTAAGGGCTCTCATTATATAAGGTAGGCCTTAGGTTGTAAGAAAACACACTTGAATGAATGCAAAAGGTTGAGCTGTGAAAATTCTCTCTAGTCTCTCTCAAAATCCTAGTGTTGTATCTTGAGTTTGGCAACCTCAAGTGGGTCTCTAGGTCTTCTTCATTCAACTAAGAAGGTGATTTATTCTCAGTTGAAGAAAGAAGATTGCCCAAGTGCTTGAACCGAGATGGGTATTCAATCACCTTTGCTAATTAACTTGCATTTGAAATCCTAGGGTTATATCTTGAGTGCGGCAACCTCAAGTGGGCCTTTAGGTCTTCTTGTTTCCACTAATAAGGTGATTAAGTTCTGTAACTTAGTTGGACTAAGAAGATTGCCCAAGTGTGTGTAAACCAAGTTGGGTATTCAAATCACCCTTGCTAGTACGATTGTCTGGTTCATATCCCTCCATGTGCGGATTCATTTGGGTGAGCTAAGTTAATATCTTTTATATCTTGATTTCTACGTCTTTATGCTCTTCTCTTTTTATATTTTGTAAGCTAAAAAAGATACAAAAATTTTGTCCAACTTCTCTCTTTCAAGTGCAAAACAAATAGAGGCTCTTTTGCCCTCGTTCGGATGTGTTTGAGGTTCGGATGTGTAAATCATTTGGTGTCCGAGCTTAGGCTACTCTCCTTGGCCTTGCTGCCAACCTTTCAAAAACAAACCTTGTCCCAAAACACAGAACCCACCCTACAAAGACCCAGAATACCATGTCCCTTACGAAGTTACTCAAGTTGAAACATGAACTTGATAGCCTTGAGTTACGCATCCAACAATGCGGTCTTAAACTTCAATCTCTCATCCATGATAAGGAAGGTGAACTAGGGGAACCCTTGATCTTTAAAGAATAATGTCATGAAAGCCATGAGGTGAATTGTGACCTACCTCCAAAACTAGATGAGCTTGAAATTGAAGAACTCCAAGTGTCCGATTTGGAGCAACGTGGGGTTGTTGAAGGAATTGAGGAACTCTTGAGTCAATAAGAATGCCCTCATTTACAACAAGAATTGACGACAATTCTTTTAGAAGAAAGAGGGTTTGATGTACATTTTCAAGGGTATCATTTTCATTCTTTCAAATCAACTTCAAGGGAGGTAAGCTCCATACAAATTCATGCATGGCAGGGCCCTTCTTTGGTTCCACTTTTCGAATTCCATGACAAAAGACACGTTATGGAGTTTTATTTGAACTTAAAAGTGCCTTATCCAAAGGGGTTTTCCAAGTGGGGATCAAGAGTACCATCCATTTCAAAGCTTAAAAATAGCTCATGCTAGTTCTATTTTCTATTCGGTTTTGTGCAGTATGTATTCCAAGACTTTCATGCACTTAGAATGCTGCAATCTAGCTTTTTAGAAAGCTAATAAAGTCTACTTTTGAGTCATGTAGTTTATTTCAAGCCAAGTCAAGTCATAGTTGTCAACATAAGGCATAGAAGCCAAAGTGCCAGTGTTGGCAGAACGTCCACTTTATTAGCTCAGTTTTGTGGTAATTATTTCTTCAGCTTGCATGCTTCATTTTCAGTGTATGAGTTGTCATGTGAAAGCTTAGGAAGTCTATTTTATGGTCATATAACTAAATTCAGTAGAAGTCAAGAGCTGGTGGGAGGAAAAAACCATTCTTCCCATGCTGCCAGTTTCAGCACCAGAAAAAAGCACCTCAATTCAAGCAGTTGGTTCTCTCTTCTCACAATGGCTTTTTATTTGAATCAAATTGAAGGATAAATTAGAAATCCCAAAGTTTAGTGGGAATTTTGAATCATCCATTTTGAGCAAGTAAATAGAAAGTTATGACTTTTAGAAGTTCAAGGTTCTACAGGTCACCCTAGTAACACATCAGGTTCAAATTTAATGGCTTTCAGGAAGAGGAAGGGAATGTATGGGTTGCTTAAAATTGACCCCAACACAAATCTTAGGGTGTCCTCTTTTTAAGGAATCAAGAATGACTCAAATTGGACATCATTTGGTCCGTCAAAGGCATAAAACATCTCTGAAGGTCAATACTATCAGTGCATCCCTACACAAACCCGATTTTGCAAGCTTGATTACTCAAGCTTAAATTGGATCTAAGAAGCTGCATATAAACTTTTTGGAACCCTCACTATGTCATTTTTAAGGACGTATACAGATTTCTAGGATACGTCACTAGGTAATAAGTCAATCGGAGCCATTTTCCAGATGCTGCAGAAACTGTCCCGACCTGCACATTCTGCACCTTTTGGCCTGTGTCTTCCAAAGGACAGCTCCAAATTGCTGTCAAATAGAGCCACGCGAATACTGACTTCCTAAGATTTCTAGCAAGGTTTGTTTCATCCAATTTGAGCAAGACACTTAGGAGATATAACTGTTTGAAGTTGACAATTGTAAACTGAAAAATCGCTCACAAAAAGCATAAAGTACTTTTCTGCTTTTAAATCGCTTTTCGGTTCCCTCTTGCTTTATAGATGTGTATGGCCCCTTTTCCCACTTTCTTTCATCTTGCTAAGGGCTCTCATTATACAAGGCATGCCTTAGGTTGTAAGAAAACACACTTGAATGAGTGCAAAAGCTTGAGCTGTGAAAACTCTCTCTATTCTGTCTCAAAATCCTAGTGTTATATCTTGAGTGTGGCAACCTCAGGTGGGTCTCTAGGTCTTCTTCATTCAACTAAGAAGGTGATTAATTCTTAGTTGAAGCAAGAAGATTGGCCAAGTGTGTGAAACGAGGTAGGTATTCAATCACCCTTGCTAATTCACTTGCATTTGAAATCCTAGTGTTATATCTTAATTGCGGCAACCACAAGTGGGCCTCTAGGTCTTCTTGATTCCACCAAGAAGGTGATTAAGTTCTGTAACTTAGTTGGACTAAGAAGATTGCCCAAGTGTGTGCAAACCAGGGTGGGTACTCAAATCACCCTGGCTAGTCCACTTGTCTAGTTCTTATCCCTCCATGTGTGGATTTATTTGGGTGGGTTAAGTTCATATCCTTTATATCTTGATTTCTACCTCTTCATTCTCTTCTCTTTTGATATTTCGTAAGCACAAAAAGATACAAAAATTATGTGCAAGTTCTCCCCTTCAAGTGCAAAACAAATTGAGGCTCTTTCGCCCTCATTTGGATGTGTTTGAGGTTCGGACGCGTGCATCATTTGATTTCCGAACTTAGGCTACTCTCCTTGGCCGTGCTCCCAACCTTTCAAATACAAACCTTGTCCCAAAACACAAAACCCAGCCCACAAAGACCCGGAATGCCATGTCCCTTAGGAAGTTCCTCAAGTTGAAACATGAACTTGATAGCCTTGAGTTACGCATCCAACAATGGGGTCTTAAACCTCAAGCTCTAATCTCTGATAGGGATGGCGAACTAGGCGAACACTTGATCTTCAAAGAATAATGGCATGAAAGCCATGAGGTGAATTTTGACCTTCCTCCAAAATTTGATGAGGTTGAAATTGAAGAACTCCAAGTGCCCGACTTGGATTAACGTGGGGTTATTGAAGGAATTGAGGAACTCTTGAGTCAAGAAGAATGCCCGTACTTACAACAAGAATCGAGGACAATTATTTTCGAAGAAGGATGGTTTGATGTATATTTTCAAGGGTATCATTTTCATTCTTTGAACTCAACTTCGTGGGAGGTAAGCTCCATACAAATTCATGCATGGGGAGGCCCTTCTTTGGTTCCACTTTTCAAATTTCATGACAAAGACAGTTTATGGAGTTTTATTTGAACTTAAAAGTGCCTTATTCAAAGGGGTTTTCCAAGTGGGGATCAAGAGTACCATCCATTTCAAAGCTTAAAAATAGCTCAAGCTAGTTCTATTTTCTATCCGGTTTTGTGCAGTATGTATTCCAAGATGTTCATGCACTTAAAATGTTGCAGTTTATCTTTTTAGACAGCTAATAACGGCTACTTTTGGGTCATGTGGTTTACTTAAATCCAAGTCTAGTCATAGTTGTCAACATAAGGCATAGAAGCCAAAGTGCCAGTGCTGGCAGAACCTTCACTTTGTTTGCTCAGTTTTGCGGTAATTATTTCCTTAGCTTGCATGCTTCATTTTTGGTGTCTGAGTAGTCATATGAAAGCTTAGCAAATCTATTTTATGGTCATACAATTAAATTCAGCACAAGTCAACAGCTGGTAGGAGGAAAAGACCATTGTTCCCATGCTACCAGTTTCAGCACTAGAAAAGAGCACCTTAATTCAAGCAGCTGGTTCTCCCTCCCAACAATGGCTTTTTATTTGATTCAAATTGAAGGATAAAATAGAAATCCCAAAGTGTAATTTGAATTTTGAATCATCCATTTTGAGCAAGTAAATAGAAAGTTACAACTTTTAGAAGTTCAAGGTTCTACAGGTCAGCCCAGCAGCACATCAGGTTCAACTTTAATGGGTTGCAGCAAAAGGAAGCGAAAGTATGAGTTGCTTAAAATTGACCCCAACACAAATATTAAGGTGTCCTATTTTTAAGGAATCAAGAATCACTCAAAATGGACATCATTTGGTCCGTCAAAGGCATAAAAAATCTCTGAATTTCAAAACTGTCAGTGCATCCCTGCACAAACTAGATTTTGCAAGCCTGATTACCCAGGCTCAAATTGGGGTTAAGAAGCTACAAATATACTTTTTGGAACCCTCAATATTTCATATTTAAGGACATATAAAGAGTTCTAGGTTTTGCCACTAGGTGATAAGTCAATGGGAGCCATTTTACAGATGTTGCAGAAACTGTCCTGGCCTGCACATGCTGTTCCTTTTGGCCTATATCTCCCACACAACAACTCCAAATTGTTGTCAATTCAGCCACGTGAAAGCGAACTTCCTGAGCTTTGTATCAAGGTTTGTTTCGTCCAATTTTAGTAAGAGACTTAGGAGATATAGCTGTTCGAAGTTGACAATTATAAACCGAAAAGTTGCGAACAAAAAGCATAAAGTACTTTTCAGCTTTTTACATTGCTTTTCGGTTCCCTCTTGGTTTATGGACGTGTATGGCCCCTTTTCCCCCTTTCTTTCAGCTTGTTAGGGCTCTCATGATATAAGGCAGGCCTTAGGTTGTAAGAAAACACACTTGAATGAATGCAAAAGCTTGAGCTGTGAAAAGTCTCTCTATTCTCTCTCAAAATCCTAGTGTTGTATCTTGAGTGTGGCAACCTCAGGTGGGTCTCTAGGTCTTCTTCATTCAAATGAGAAGGAGATTAATAGTCAGTTGAAGTAAGAAGATTCCCCAAGTGCGTGAGCCGAGATGGGTATTCAATTACCTTTGCTAATTCACTTGCATTTGAAATCCGAGTGTTATATCTTGAGTGCGGCAACCTCAGGTGGGCCTCTAAGTCTTCTTGATTCCACTAAGAAGGTGATTAAGTTCTGTAACTTAGTTGGACTAAGAAGATTGCCCAAGTGTGTGCAAACCAAGGTGGGTATTCAAATCACCCTTGCTAGTCCGCTTGTCTAGTTCATATCCCTCCATGTGCGAATTCATTTGGGTGGGTTAAGTTCATTTCCTTTATGTCTTGATTTGTACGTCTTCATTCTCTTCTCTTTTGATATTTTGTAAGCTAGAAAAGATACAAAAATTTTGTTCAGCCTTCAAGTGCAAAACAAATTGAGGCTCTTTCGCCCTCGTATGGATGTGTTTGAGGTTCGAACGTATAAATCATTCGGTATCCGAGCTTAGGCTACTCTCCTTGCCCTTGCTGCCAACCTTTCAAATGCAAACCTTATCCTAAAACGCAAAACCCAGCCCACAAAGACCCAGAATGCCATGTCCCTTCAGAAGTTACTCAAGTTGAAACATGAACTTGATAGCTTTGAGTTACGCATCCAACAATGGGGTCTTAAACTTCAATCTCTCATCCCTGATAAGGAAGGCGAACTAGGGGAACCCTTGATCTTTAAAGAATAATGTCATAAAAGCCATGAGGTGAATTATGACCTACCTCCAAAACATGATGAGCTTGAAGTTGAAGAACTCCAAGTGTCCGATTTGGAGCAACGTGGGGTTGATGAAGGAATTGAGGAACTCTTGAGTCAAGAAGAATGCCCTCATTTACAACAAGAATTGAGGACAATTCTTTTCAAAGAAAGAGGGTTTGATGTACATTTTCAAGGGTATCATTTTCATTCTTTCAAATCATCTTCATGGGAGGTAAGCTCCATACAAATTCACGCATGGCAAGGCCCTTCTTTGGTTCCACTTTTCGAATTCCATGACAAAAGACACGTTATGGAGTTTTATTTGAACTTAAAAGTGCCTTATCCAAAGGGGTTTTCCAAGTGGGGTGTTGATGGGTTTTGAGGGGGAATGGAAATTTAAATTAAAGAAAAAGGAAAATGATGCCTCAAATACTCACGATTGTCAGTCGTAGTACTTAAGGATCGGTCCAAAGGGAAAACGTGAAATTATGGTCATTTTAAAACTAAACGATTAAATTTAACTAATTAAAATAAATGGAATTATTCAAGGTAATTTAATAACCTAATTCAACAAAGCATCAAAACAACCTAATGACTAAACCTAACCTAGCCTTTATATTGATTAACCAATTAAACCAAATTAAACAACTAAACTTGAAATTAACCATGCTTTAAAACTAACAACCTAATTACTTTGATTATTTCAGAATCAAACTAAGGCAAATTATGAAAATCAACAGGGACGAAATTAAAGCCACGCACAATTGAAAATAAACGAAGAACAACAAGGCAGATCGAGCACAGGGAAAACACAGAACAACAACCAATAGTAGGGCAACAACGAACCAAAGCTTAAGACAGGGGAAGGGAATTTTCACAAAACCGAAGGGGGAGTGAACGCAATCTAACCAGTTTTCGGGCTTCCTTGCTTGAAGCTCAACCTTCCATCCTCAATGGCGAACCCGCCATTGTTAGACCCAGAAAGATCGAAACAGAACAGAACAGGGGAAGGGAAACGAAGCAATAATGAACGCAATAAACCCAGAATGAAACCGAAAGCTTAACTGCAACCAAGGAATCTCGAAATTGCAATGAATTCAACCATAAATCGAATCTAAAACCTAACCCTAATTTCTGAAATTCGAAAGCAAGAGAACAAAATTTAAACTCGAAATTTCTGATATTCGAATACGAAAATGAAATTAACAATGAAACTAAATCTAAACCCTAAAAACGGAATTTAAACCTAATCCTAATCCTAAAATCTAACCTACGCTACATGACCATGGCGTCTTCTCCCTATCTCTTATACCCGAAGCAAGGAACTCGACGCCCCCCTCTCGATCTCGACCCTCCGTCTGGTATTGGTGTGCGTGGACGGTTCAGATGAGGCCAGCGAAGGTGGGACGTGGCTTGGTGGTTGTCAGAGGTGGTGGGTGAGTTGGTGGTTTCGGTTTTGGGGAAAACCGTGGTTAGAGGGTGGATGGATTTGGGGAATTCGATGGGCTGGGGTGTCGTGCTAGAGGAGAGAAAGCGGGGTAGAGAGAGAAAGGAGATGAGGTGGGAATGGCGATGAGGGTTTCTGGGTAAGGGTCTCTAGGGTTTTCTGGGTCGAGAGTCGGGGAGAGAGAAAAGGGTAGGGGAAGACTGAAAGAGGAGAGAGAAAGACGAAGGGGTGGGGGTTTTAAGTGGAATCCGGTTCAAGTGAACCGGTTGGTCGAACTTGCCAGTCCGGTTCAACTGGACCGGTCTGGTTTTTTTTTCTATTTTTCTTCCTTCTTTCTTTGGCCAGTTTTTTTCTGGAATTTGGACCGATTCTTCAACCTTTGACCCTTCTTCTATTTTTCTTGCATTTTCCGCCATATTTAAGCCCTTTTTCTGCATTTATTCAAAATCTGCAAAATAAAATAAAATCAATTAAAAACCTTAAAAATGTTATTAAAACGAGCTTTAAATTGGTGTAAAAGTACCTTAAAAATATCACATTTTTAGCTCAAACAAATACTCCCACACCAAGATTTTGCTCGTCCTCGAGTAAAATAAACTAAGCTAACTAAAAGAAAATGAAAATAAAAGAAAAGAAAATCCTAACTCACTGTCGTAGGAATCACGATTGCATTTAGCGTATGCAACAAGCCTTTTAAACCCCTTGGACTCCCAAGTGGACGAGTGAGGTCTCGTGAGGGTTTCAAAGTGAAAATACCCACAAAATTATTCAAAAATAAAAGAAAATCTTTTTGGGTTTTCTCAAAACTGATATGTACAAAACTCGGGAAACATATGCACAACTCCTAATCAGCTAAATCACCCATGTGCTTAATTACTAACCTGTATATACACAAAATGTACTTCAAAGCCCTTTACCTCTAAATGACATCAAAACACTGATTTTCACCCCATTCAACATCCAGATTTTCAATCCATCCCGGTGTTTGTGTGCAAGTGAATCATCATCCCCAGGACTCAGATTTACCAGAACAGACTCAATCCCACTTAGTTGGCATAACTACATTGTTCTTATACTGACTTCGGAAGCAAGCTTTCCCAGTAGCAATATTGCCTCAAAGGGTAACACCTAGTAGCACGTGCCTCAAAGGGTAACGCTCAGTAGCGCATGCCTCAAAGGGATACTTGTCATTCCAAATTTTATTCTTTGTCTTTATTTATAATACAATTTTTCTTCATTTTTTTTCAAAGTAATCATGTCACAAACTAGTGGGAGAATCATTCATGGAAACATAAGACCTAAAGACAATGATGAAAGAATAACAAGGACTGGATTACACAACCCGTAATGAACAGTTGAAGTTAGAATCAGGGCTTAGAATATCACATTCAAAGTTAAAGACTTATCACGCACATCCTATTTATATACAAACTAATAACTAAAACATAGGGGACTCAAACTAATCAGAAAAATAGTACAAATGTCCCTGAAAAAGAACAAAAATCATCAAAAATTTTCAAAAAAAATGGCACCTCACTCCCACACCAAAACTTCACAATGTCCTCATTAGGAGAATCAAAACGCTAAAAAGCAAGTCCATAAACTAAACAACCGAAAAACCTAAAATATATACAACTAAAACACGACCCAAAAACATAAAACCAAAAACAAAATAAAACCAAAATGAGAAAGAAAAAGCAAGACTAAAATCAAAGAAACACACAAAAAGTGAAAAAACAAATCACAACCCTAAAAACTAAAGAAAAGAAGACAAAAATCAAAATCAGAACAAAAATCAAAACAAAACCAAACACACACATATATTTACAAAAGCAACACTAAACAAAAATCAAAGACCTACTAAATTGCAAACTAAACAAAAAGAAATCTAAAGCAAAATAAAGGAAAAGAAAAACAAAAATTAAACAAAAATGAAAAGAAGATGAAAATAAAAAAAGGAAAATAAAAAAAATGAAATAAACAAAAATGAAATAAACAAAAATAATGAAAATAAAATGAAATAAACAAAAAGGAAATGAAAAAAAGGAAACACTAAAACATACTAAGCTAAAGAAACAAAGTATTTACAACTACCACATATTCACAAAATCTTAATATATACAACTAAATACTAAAAAGAAATAAAAAAAAGAAAAAAAAAGAAAAGAAGAGTGGAACGATCATACCAGGTTGGATACAGGTTGTACCCAAACTATAAAGTGTATGGAGCATCGGCCACTCCATATTAAGCTGAAAAGGTGCTATTCAAATCAAAACTCGTTATAGCACGCAATAGCTTATCAAATACAGATGTCCAACTCTCAATAGTATAGCAATCATGAATCGCCGGGAGTTGGAACCAGATTGAGTACATCCATCTACTCAGGAAAGCACAGGTAAGGGCCCGTTTCAATTTATCAAACAGTTGGGCCCACTCAGGAATGAAGTGAATATACTCACAAACAGCCAATGGTGAGGTCATAGGCCTAGAAATTTGATCAGCATGAATGAACTGTCTAGGCAAAGCAAAGGGTGCAAATTTCACAAGTCCGGTAATATCAAAAGGCACAAGAGTCTGGTCTAAAGTAAAGTTCTTAGTAACAATGATCTCAGACTCAACAGATTCAGAATTGCCAGATTCTAAAAGGAAGTCAGTTTAGATGGAATCAAAATAAAATGTCTCATAATCAGCACACAAACCATCATTAGAACTTCCATGGGTCTTGAACTCACAAGAAAAAGATTCATACTCTACATGCAGAATATTATCATCAAAGTCAAACATAGTGAGTTCGGGTATCTCATCATGCAACTCCTGTGAGACATCTTTCGAATCATCCAAATCATGAAACTCTACTATAGGTATCATGCTAATTTCTAACTCACTGTCAGAATCAGATTGTTCATCAGTGACATTTTCAAGTGAGCTAGTGCAGGGTGCAAGATCTAACGATAGAGACTTAGGGAGGTCACTTTCTTGTTCTAAACTAGGCAAACACATCTTTTTATTCAAATCAGGCCTAGTAGAACAAGAAAGTTCAGAAACATCACAGAGATCAATATCAGGTTTAGGAAATCCTAAACTAGAATCAATCTCACTAGAAGTCTCCCTATTTTGATTAAAACATTGAGAATATTCAGCAATTCTCAATTTCATGGTCTCTATAAATTGATCAGTCATACCATCAATTTTGATCATTTGATCAGTCATATCATCAATTTTCTTTTCAAGTCTTGCACAGGCAGCACGATAAGGACACGTAGAAACATCATGAGAAGGAGATTCACAATAATCACACAGCACAGGAGGCATATAAGAATAAGATGGGTCATATGAGTTTAAAAAATGATTTGGGGGGGAAGGATTAGCATAAAAAGCATACTCATCAGAAGTTGGGTATCTAGAAAACTTATTACCTTGTTCAAACTCGTAAGTATCCCAACCTAATTTTTCAAAGAAATCCCAAACTTCATCTTGAGTTTTAGATAACAATCCTAGCAAACCCCCTCGGCACATGGACTCAACATGACCTTTAAATTCAGAATTTAGACCCAAAATAATGACCTCACAAATTTCCCATTTTCGAAAGGTTTGAGGCAATTGAGCACGATAATCATTAAATCGCGATAAATAGCTCCAAAAAGGTTCATGCTCATATTGTGGGAAACCGAAAACTGACATTTTGAAAATTTTTAAAGTTTTTTTGAAATTTTCAATTTTTTTGGATTTTCAATTTTTCAATTTTTTTTTGGGTTTTTGAAATTTCTAATTTTTTTGTTGTTTTTTTTTGGAATTTTCAAATGTTTTTGAGTTTTTAAGCATTTTTCATTTTTTTTGGATTTTTGAAGGTTTTTCAAAATGTTTTTGGATTTTTGGTTTTTTTTTTGGGTTTTTTTTTGTTGGTCTTTTTCAAATGTTTTTGGATTTTTTTGGTTTTTTCAAAAACGAAAACAATACCAAAATGAGAAATTGAAAATCGATTTGAAACTTAAAGTTACGAAATGACTAACAAGAACTCATTAAGTAAATAACAACTAAACAAAATAACAACGAAACTAAGCAAATACGAAAGCAACTAAAAACATGACCAAATCTCACCGTCATCCCCGGCAACGGCGCCAAAATTGTTGATGGGTTTTGAGGGGGAATGGAAAATTAAATTAAAGAAAAAGGAAAATGATGCCTCAAATACTCACGATTGTCAGTCGTAGTACTTAAGGGTCGGTCCATAGGGAAAACGTGAAATTATGGTCATTTTAAAACTAAACGATTAAATTTAACTAATTAAACTAAATGGAATTATTCAAGGTATTTAATAACCTAATTCAACAAAGCATCAAAACAACCTAATGACTAAACCTAACCTAACCTTTATACTGATTAACCAATTAAACCAAATTAAACAATTAAACTTGAAATTATCCATGGTTTAAAACTAACAACCTGATTACTTTGATTATTTCATAATCAAACTAAGGCAAATTATGAAAATCAACAGGGACGAAATTAAAGCCACGCACAATTGAAAATAAACGAAGAACAGCAAGGCAGATCGAGCACAGGGAAAACACAGAACAACATGCAATAGCAGGGCAACAACGAACCAAAGCTTAAGACAGGGGAAGGGAATTTTCACAGAACCGAAGGGGGAGTGAACGCAATCTGACCAGCTTTCGGGCTTCCTTGCTTGAAGCTCAGCCTTCCATCCTCAATGGCGAACCCGCCATTGTTAGACCCAGAAAGATCGAAACAGAACAGAACAGGGGAAGGGGAACGAAGTAATAATGAACGCAATAAACCCAGAATCAAACCGAAAGCTTAATTGCAACCAAGGAATCTCGAAATTGCAATGAATTCAACCATAAACCGAATCTAAAACCTAACCCTAATTTCTGAAATTCGAAAGCAAGAGAACAAAATTTAAACTCGAAATTTCTGAGATTCGAATACGAAAATGAAATTAACAATGAAACTAAATCTAAACCCTAAAAACGGAATTTAAGCCTAATCCTAATCCTAAAATCTAACCTACGCTACCTGACCATGGCGTCTTCTCCTCATCTCTTAGGAACTCGACGCCCCCCTCTCGATCTCGACCCTCCGTCTGGTATTGGTGTGCATGGACGGTTCAGATGAGGCCAGCGAAGGTGGGACGTGGCTTGGTGGTTGTCAGAGGTGGTGGGTGAGTTGGTGGTTTCGGTTTTGGGGAAAACCGTGGGTAGAGGGTGGATGGATTTGGGGAATTCGGTGGGCTGGGGTGTCGTGCTGGAGGAGAGAGAACGGGGTAGAGAGAGAAAGGAGATGAGGTGGGAATGGCGATGAGGGTTTCTGGGTCGAGGATCGGGGAGAGAGAAAAGGGCAGCGGAAGACTAAAAGAGGAGAGGGAAAGACGAAGGGGTGGGGGTTTTAAGTGGAATCCGGTTCAAGTGAACCGGTTGGTCGAACCGGCCGGTCCGGTTCAGCTGCACCGGTCTAGTTTTTTTTTCTATTTTTCTTCCTTCTTTCTTTGGCCGGTTTTTTTCTGGAATTTGGCCCGATTCTTCAACCTCCGACCCTTCTTCTATTTTTCTTGCATTTTCCACCATATTTAAGCCCTTTTTATGCATTTATTCAAAATCTGTAAAATAAAATAAAATCAATTAAAAACCTTAAAACTATTATTAAAATGAGCTTAAAATTGGTGTAAAAGTACCTTAAAAATATCACATTTTTAGCTCAAACACGGGGGTCAAGAGTACCATCCATTTCAAAGCTTAAAAATAGCTCAAGCTAGTTCTATTTTCTATCCGGTTTTGTGCAATATGTATTCCAAGATTTTCATGCACTTAAAATGTTACAGTTTAGCTTTTTAGACAGCTAATAAAGTCTAGTTTTGGGTCATGTAGTTTACTTCAAGCCAAGTCAAGTGATAGTTGTCAACATAAGGCATAGAAGCCGAAGTGCCAGTGCTGGCAGAAAGTCCACATTATTAGCTCAGTTTTCTGGTAATTATTTCTTCATCTTGGATGCTTCATTTACGGTGTATGAGTAGTCATATGAAAGCTTAGGAAGTCTATTTTATGGTCATATAACTAAATTCAGCAGAAGTCAAGAGTTGGTAGGAGGAAAAAACCATTGTTCCCATGCTGCCAGTTTCAACACTAGAAAAGAGCACCTTCATTCAAGCAGCTAATTCTCTCTCCTCACAATGGCTTTTTATTTGATTCACCTTGGAGGATAAATTAAAAATCCCAAAGTGTAATGGAATTTTGAATCATCCATTTTGAGCAAGTAAATAGAAAGTTATGACTTTTAGAAGTTCAAGGTTCTACAGGTCAGCCGAGTAGCACATCAAATTCAAATTTAATGGCTTGCAGTAAGAGGAAGGGAATGTATGGGTTGCTTCAAATTGGCCCCAACACAAATCTTAGGGTGTCCTCTTTTTAAGGAATCAAGAATGACTCAAATTGGACGTCATTTGGTCCCTCAAAGGCATAAAACATCTCTGAAGGTCAAAACTATCAATGCATCCGTACACAAACCCGGTATTGCAAGCTTGATTACTCAAGCTTAAATTGGATTTAAGAAGCTGCATATAAACTTTTTGGAACCCTTAATATGTCATATTTAAGGACGTATATAGAGTTATAGGATACGTCACTAGGTAGTAAGTCAATGAAAGCCATTTTCCAGATGCTGCAGAAACTGTACCAGCCTGCACATTCTGCCCCTTTTGGCCTATGTCTTCCAAAGGGCAGCTCCAAACTACTATAAAAATTGAGCCACACGAATGCTAACTTCCTAAGCTTTCTAGCAAGGTTTGTTTCGTCCAATTTGACTAAGAGACCTTGGAGATATAACTGTTTGAAGTTGACAATTGTAAACTGAAAACTCGCTGACAAAAAGTATGGCCCCTTTTCAGCTTTTTAAATCGCTTTTCGGTTCGCTCTCGCTTTATGGACGTGTATGTCCCCTTTTCCCACTTTCTTTCAGCTTGTTAAGGGCTCTCATTATACAAGGCATGCCTTAGGTTGTAAGAAAACACACTTGAATGAGTGCAAAAGCTGGAGCTGTGAAAACTCTCTCTATTCTATCTCAAAATTAAGCACTTAGAATGCTACAATTTAGCTCTTTAGAAAGCTAATAAAGTCTAATTTTGGGTCATGTAGTTTATTTCAAGCCAAGTCAAGTCATAGTTGTCAACATAAGGCATAGAAGCCAAAGTGCCAGTGGTGGCAAAACATCCGCTTTATTTGCTCAGTTTTGTGGTAATTATTTCCTTAGCTTGGATGCTTCATTTTCGGTGTCTGAGCCGTTATATGAAAGCTTAGCAAATCTATTTTATCGTCATATCATTAAATTAAGCACAAGTCCAGAGCTAGTTGGAGGTAAAGGCCATTGTTCCCGTGCTACCAGTTTCGGCACCAGAAAAGAGCACCTTAATTCAAGTAGCTAGTACTCTCTCCTCATAATGGATTTTTATTTGATTCAAATTGAAGGATAAACTAGAAATACCAAAGTGTAATGGGAATTTTGAATCGTCCATTTTGAGCAAGTACATAGAAAGGTATGACTTTTAGAAGTTCAAGGTTCTACAGGTCATCCCAGCATCACATCAGGTTCAACTTTAATGGCTTGCAACAAGAGGAAGGGAAAGTATGGGTTGCATAAAATTGACCCTAACGCAAATATTAAGGCATCCTCTTTTTATGTAATCAAGAATCACTCAAATTGGACATCGTTTGGCCCCTCAAAGGTCTAAAACATCTTTGAAGGTGAAAACTGTCAGTGCATCGCTGTACAAACCTGGTTTCACAAGCTTGATTACTCAAACTTAAATTGGATTTAAGAAGCTGTAAATATACTTTTTGGAACCCTCAATATGTGATATTTAAGTCCATGTAAAGAGTTCTAGGTTACGTCACTAGGTAATAAGTCAACAGGAGCCATTTTCCAGATTCTGTAGAAACTATCCTAGCCTCCACATGCTATACCTTTTGGCCTATATTTCCCAAATGATAGCTCCAAATTGCTGTCAAATTGAGCCACATGAAAGCTGACTTCCTAAGCTTTGTAGCAAGGTTTGTTTCACCCAATTTGAGTAAGAGACCTAGGAGATATAGCTGTTTGAAGTTGACAATTGTAGACTGAAAAGTTGCGGACAAAAAGCATAAAGTACTTTTCAGCTTTTTAATTGCTTTTCGGTTCCCTCTTCCTTTGTGGACGTGTATGGTCCCTTTTCCCCCTTTCTTTCATCTTGTTAAGGGCTCTCATTATATAAGGCATGCCTTAGGTTGTAAGACAAGACACTTGAATGATGCAAAAGCATGAGTTGTGAAAACTCTCTCTATTCTTTCTCCAAATCATAGTGTAGTATCTTGAGTGTGGCAACCTCAAGTCAGTCTCTAGGTCTTATTCATTAAACTAAGAAGGTGATTAATTCCCAGTTGAAGCAAGAAGATTTCCCAAGGGTGTGAACCGAGGTGGGTATTCAATCACCTTTGCTAACTCACTTGCATTTGAAATCCTAGTGTTATATCTTGAGTGCGGCAACCTCAAGTGGGCCTCCAGGTTTTCTTGATTCTACTAAAAAGGTGATTAAGTTCTGTAACTTAGTTGGACTAAGAAGATTGCCCAAGTGTGTGCAAACCAAGCTGGGTATTCAAATCACCCTTGCTAGCCCACTTGTCTAGTTCTTATCCCTCCATGTGTGGATTCATTTGGGTGAGTTAAGTTCATATCTTTTATATCTTGATTTGTACGTCTTCATTCTCTTCTCTTTTGATATTTTGTAAGCTAAAAAAGATACAAAAATTATGACCAACTTCTCTCCTTCAAGTGCAAAACAAATTGAGGCTCTTTCGCCATCCTTTGGATGTGTTTGAGGTTCGGACGTGTAAATCATTTGGTATCCGAGCTTAGGCTACTCTCCTTGGCCTTGCTCCGAACCTTTCAAATACAATCCATGTCCCAAAACACAAAACCCAGCCCACAAAGACCCGGAATGCCATGTCCCTTAGGAAGTTCCTTAAGTTGAAACATGAACTTGATAGCCTTGAGTTACGCATCCAACAATGGGGTCTTAAACTTCAATCTCTCATCCCTGATAAGGAGGGAAAACTAGGGGAACCCTTGATCTTCAAAGAATAATGTCATGAAAGCCATGAGGTGAATTGTGACCTACCTCCAAAATTTGATGAGCTTGAAATTGAAGAACTCCAAGTGCCCGACTTTGAGCAACGTGGGGTTGTTGAAGGAATTGAGGAACTCTTGAGTCAAGAAGAATGCCCTCATTTACAACAAGAATTGAGGACAATTCTTTTCGAAGAAATAGGGTTTGATGTATATTTTCAAGGATATCATTTTCATTCTTTCAACTCAACTTCATGGGAGGTTAGGCCTATACAAATTCATGCGTGGCGAGGCCCTTCTTTGGTTCGACTTTTCGAATTTCATGACAAAAGACACTTTATGGAGTTTTATTTGAACTTAAAAATGCCTTATCCAAAGGGGTTTTCCAAGTGGGGATCAAGAGTACCATCCATTTCAATGCTTAAAAATAGCTCAATCTAGTTGTATTTTCTATCCGGTTTTGTGCAATATGTATTCCAAGATTTTCATGCACTTAGAATGCTTCAATTTAGCTTTTTAGAAAGCTAATAAAGTCTACTTTTTGGTCAGACTGTTTATTTCAAGCCAAGTCGAGTCATAGTTGTCAACATAAGCCATAGAAGCCAAAGTACCGGTGTCGCATAATGTCCACTTTATTTGCTCAGTTTTGTGATAATTATTTCCCTAGCTTGGATGCTTGATTTTGGGTGAATGAGTATTCATATTAAGGCTTAGCAACTCTTTTTATGGTCATATAATTAAATTCAGCGCGAGTCAAGTGCTAGTAGGAGGAAAAGACCGTTGTTCCTATGCTGCCAGCTTCAGCACCAGAAAAGAGCACCTCAATTCAAGCAGCTGGTTCTCTCTCCTCACAATGGCTTTTGATTTGATTCAATTGAAGGATAAACTAGACATCCGAAAGAACAATAGGAATTTTGAATCATCCATTTTGAGCAAGTAAACAGAAAGTTACGACTTTTAGAAGTTGAAGGTTCTACAGCTTAGCCCACCTGCCCATCAGGTTCGACTTTAATGGCTTGTAGCAAGAGGAAGGGAAAGTATGGGTTGCTTCAAATTGACCCCAAAACAAATCTTAGGGTATCCACTTTTTAAGGAATCAAGAATGACACAAATTGGACATCATTTGGTCCCTCAAAGGATTAAAACATCTCTGAAGGTCAAAACTATCAGTGCATCCCTGCACAAACCCGGTTTTACAAGCTTGATTACTTAAGATTAATTTGGATTTAAGAAGCTCAAAATATACTTTTTGGAACCCTCAATATGTCATATTTGAGGACATATAAAGAGTTCTAGGTTACGTCACTATGTAACAAGTCAATGGGAGCCATTTTCCAGATGCTACGGAAACTATCCTAGCCTGCACATGCTGCACCTTTTGCCCTATATCTTCCAAACGACAGCTCCAAATTGCTGTCAAATTGAGCCACGTGAAAGCTGACTTCCTAAGCTTTCTAGCAAGGTTTGTTTCATCCAATTTGAGTGGGAGACCTAGGAGATATAGCTGTTTAAAGTAGACAATTGTAAACTGAAACGTTGCTGACAAAAATCATAAAGTACTTTTAAGCTTTTTAAATTGCTTTTCGGTTCCCTCTTGCTTTATGGACGTGTATGGCCCCTTTTCCCCCTTTCTTTCATCTTGTTAAGGGCTCTCATTATATAAGGCAGGCCTTAGGTTGTAAGAAAACACATTTGAATGAGTGCAAAACCTTGAGTTGTGAAAACTCTCTCTATTCTTTCTCAAAATCCTAGTGTTGTATCTTGAGCGTCGCAACCTCAAGTGGGTCTCTAGTTCTTCTTCATTCAAATAAGAAGGTTATTAATTCTTAGTTGAAGCAAGAAGATTGGCCAAGTGTGTGAACAAAAGTGGGTATTCAATCACCCTTCCTAATTCACTTGCATTTGAAATCCTAGTGTTATATCTTGAGTGCGGCAACCTCAAGTGGGCCTCTAGGTCTTCTTGGTTCCACTAAGAAGGTGATTAAGTTCTGTAACTTAGTTGGACTAAGAAGATTGCCCAAGTGTGTGCAAAATAAGGGTGGTATTCAAATCACCCTTGCTAGTCCACTTGTATAGTTCTTATCCCTCCATATGTTGATTCATTTCGGTCAGTTAAGTTCATATCCTTTATATCTTGATTTCTACCTCTTCATTCTCCTCTCTTTTGATATTTTGTAAGCTCGAAAAGATACAATAATTATGCCCATGTTCTCTCCTTCAAATGCAAAACAAATTGAGGCTCTTTCGCCCTCGTTTGTATGTGTTTAAGGTTCGGACGCGTAAATCATTTGGTATCCGAGCTTAGGCTACTCTCCTTGGACCTGCTCCGAACCTTTCAAATAGAAACCTTGTCCGAAAACACAAAACCCAGCCCTCAATGACCCGGGATGCCATGTCCCTTAGGAAGTTGCTCAAGTTGAAACATGAACTTGATAGCCTTGAGTTACGCATCCAACAATGGGGTCTTAAACTTCAATCTCTCATCCTTGATAAGGAGGGCAAACTAGGGGAACCCTAGATCTTTAAACAATAATGTCATGAAAGCCATGAGGTGAATTGTGACCCGCCACCAAAATTTGATGAGCTTGAAATTGAAGAACTCCAAGTGCCTGACCTGGAGCAACGTGGGGTTGTTGAAGGAATTGATGAACTCTTGAGTCAAGAAGAATGCCCTCATTTACAACAAGAATTGAGGACAATTCTTTTCGAAGAAATAGGGTTTCATGTATATTTTCAATGGTATCATTTTCATTCTTTCAACTCAACTTCATGGGAGGTAAGCTCTATACAAATTCATACATGGCGAGGCCCTTCTTTGGTTCGATTTTTCGAATTTCATGACAAAAGACACTTTATGGAGTTTTATTTGAACTTAAAAATGCCTTATCCAAACGAGTTTTCCAAGTGGGGATCAAGAGTACCATCCATTTCAATGCTTAAAAATAGCTCAATCTAGTTGTATTTTCTATCCGGTTTTGTGCAATATGTATTCCAAGATTTTCATGCACTTAGAATGCTTCAATTTAGCTTTTTAGAAAGCTAATAAAGTCTACTTTTTGGTCAGGTTGTTTATTTCAAGCCAAGTCGAGTCATAGTTGTCAACATAAACCATAGAAACCAAAGTACCGGTGTCGCAGAATGTCCACTTTATTTACTCAGTTTTGTGATAATTATTTCCATAGCTTGGATGCTTGATTTTGGGTGAATGAGCAGTCATATGAAAGCTTAGCAAGTCTATTTTATGGTAATATAATTAAATTCAGCGCGAATCAAGTGCTGGTAGGAGGAAAAGACCATTGTTCCCATGTTGCCAGCTTCAGCACTAGAAAAGAGCACCTCAATTCAAGCAACTGGTTCTCTCTCCTCACAGTGGCTTTTGATTTGATTCAATTGAAGGATAAACTAGACCTCCGAAAGAACAATGGGAATTTTGAATCATCCATTTTGAGCAAGTAAAAAGAAGGTTATGACTTTTAGAAGTTGAAGGTTCTACAGCTCAACCCAGCAGCACATCAGGTTCAAGTTTAATGGGTCGTAGCAAGAGGAAGGGAAAGTATGGGTTGCTTCAAATTGACCCCAAAACAAATCTTAGGGTGTCCACTTTTTAAGGAATCAAGAATGACTCAAATTGGACATCATTTGGTCCCTCAAAGGTATAAAACATCTCTGAAGGTCAAAACTATCAGTGCATCCCTGCACAAACCCAGTTTTGCAAGCTTGATTACTCAAGCATAATTTATATTTAAGAAGCTCAAAATATACTTTTTGGAACCCTCAATATGTCATTTTTGAGGACATATAAAGAGTTCTGGGTTACGTCACTAGGTAACAAGTCAATGGGAACCATTTTCCAGATGCTACTGAAACTATCCCAGCCTGCAGATGCTGCACCTTTTTCCCTATGTCATCCAAACTACAGCTCCAAATTGCTGTCAAATTGAGCCACGTGAAAGCTTACTTCCTAAGCTTTCTAGCATGGTTTGTTTCGTCCAATTTGAGTGGGATACCTAGGAGATATAGCTGTTTGAAGTAGACAATTGTAAACTGAAAAGTTGCTGACAAAAATAACAAAAGTACTTTTCAGCTTTTTAAATTTCTTTCCGGTTCCCTCTTGCTTTATGGACGTGTATGGCCCCTTTCCCCCCTTTGTTTCAGCTTGTTAAGGGCTCTCATTATATAAGGCAGGCCTTAGGTTGTAAGAAAACACACTTGAATGAGTGCAAAACCTTGAGCTATGAAAACTCTCTCTATTCTCTCTCAAAATCCTAGTGTTGTATCTTGAACGTCGCAACCTCAAGTGGGTCTGTAATTCTTCTTTGTTCAACTAAGAAGGTGATTAATTCTTAGTTGAAGCAAGAAGATTGGCCAAGTGTGTGAACTGAGGTGGGTATTCAATCACCCTTCCTAATTCACTTGCATTTGAAATCCTAGTGTTATATCTGAGTGCGGCAACCTCAAGTGGGCCTCTAGGTCTTCTTGGTTCCACTAAGAAGGTGATTAAGTTCTGTAACTTAGTTGGACTAAGAAGATTGCCCAAGTGTGTGCAAACCAAGGTGGGTATTCAAATCACCCTTGCTAGTCCACTTGTCTAGTTCTTATCCCTCCATATGTTGATTCATTTGGGTCAGTTAAGTTCATATCCTTTATATCTTGATTTCTACCTCTTCATTCTCCTCTCTTTTGATATTTTGTAAGCTCGAAAAGATACAGAAATTATGTCCAAGTTCTCTCCTTCAAGTGCAAAACAAATTGAGGCTCTTTCGCCCTCGTTTGTATGTGTTTGAGGTTCGGACGCGTAAATCGTTTGGTATCTGAGCTTAGGCTACACTCCTTGGCCCTGCTCGGAACCTTTCAAATAGAAACCTTGTCCGAAAACACAAAACCCAGCCCACAAAGACCCGGAATGCCATGTCCCTTAGGAAGTTACTCAAGTTGAAACGTGAACTTGATAGCCTTGAGTTACGCATCCAACAATGGGGTCTTAAACTTCAATCTGTAATCGCTGATAATGAAGGCGCACTAGGGGAACCCTCGATCTTTCAAGAATAATGTCATGAAAGCCATGGGGTGAATTATGATGTACCTCCAAAATTTGATGAGCTTGAAATTGAAGAACTCCAAGTGTCCGATTTGGAGAATCGTGAGGTTGTTGAAGGAATTGAGGAACTCCCAAGTCAAGAAGAATGCCCTCATTTACAACAAGAATTGAGGAAAATTCTTTTCGAGGAAAGAGGGTTTGATGTATATTTTCAAGGGTATCGCTTTCATAGCTCAACTTCATGGGAGGTAAGCTCCATACAAATTCATGCATGGCAAGGCCTTCTTCGGTTCCACTTTTCGAATTTCATGATAAAAGACAGTTTATGGAGTTTTACATGAACTTAAAATTGCCTTATCCAAAGGGGTTTTCCAAGTGGGGATCAAGATTACCATCCATTTCAAAGCTTAAAAATAGCTCAAGCTAGTTCTATTTTCTATCCGGTTTTGTGCAGTATGTATTCCAAGATTTTCATTCACTTAGAATGCTGCAATTTAGCTTTTTAGAAAGCTTATAAACTCTACTATTGGGTCATGTAGTTTCTTTCTAGCCAAATCAAGTCATAGTTGTCAACATAAGCCATAGAAGTTAATGTGCCAGTGTTGGCAGAACGTCCACTTTATTTGCTTAGTTTTGTGGTAATTAGCTTGGATGCTTCATTGTTCCCATGCTGCCAGTTTCAGCACCGGAAAAGAGCACCCCAATTCAAGGAGCTGGTTCTCTTTCCTCACAATGGATTTTTTTTTACTCAAACTGAAGGATAAACTAAACATCCGAAAGTGTAATGGGAATTTTGAATCATCTATTTTGAACAAGTAAATAGAAAGTTAAGACTTTTAGAAGTTCAAGGTTCTACAGGTCAACCCAGTAGCACATTAGGTTCAATTTTAATGGCTCGCAGCAAGAGGAATGGTAAGTATGGGTTGCATCAAATTGGCCCCAACGCAAATCTTAAGGTGTCCTCTTTTTAAGGGATCAAGAATCACTCAAATTGGACATCATTTGGTCCCTCAAAGGCATAAAACATCTCCGAAGGTCAAAACTGTCAATGTATGCCTCCACAAACCCGATTTTGCAAGCTTGATTGATTACTCAAGCTTAAATTGGATTTAAGAAGCTGAAAATATACTTTTTGGAACCCTCAATATGTTATATTTGAGAACATATAAATATTTCTAGGTTACGTCACTAGGTAAGAAGTCAATGGGAGCAATTTTGCAGATGCTGCAGAAACTATCCTAGCCAGCACAAGCTGCACCTTTTGCCCTATATCTCCCAGACGACATCTCCAAATTGCTGTCAAATTGAGCCACGTGAAATCTGGCTTCCTAAGCTTTCTAGCAAGGTTTGTTTCATGCAATTTGAGTAAGAGACCTAGGGAATATAGCTATTTGAAGTTGACAATTATAAATTGAAAAGTTGCGGACAAAAAGCACAAAGTACTTTTCAGCTTTTTAAATTTCTTTTCGGTTCCCACTTACTTTATGGACGTGTATAGCCCCTTTTTCCCGATTCTTTCAGCTTGTTAAGGGCTCTCATTATATAAGGCAAACCTTAGGTTGTAAGAAAACAAACTTGAATGAGTGCAAAACCTTGAGCTATGAAAACTCTCTGTATTCTCTCTCAAAATCCTAGTGTTATATCTTGAGCGTGGTAACCTCAAGTGGGTCTCTAGGTCTTCTTCATTCAACTAAGAAGGTGATTACTTCTTAGTTGAAGCAAGAAGATTGCCCAAGTGCGTGAACTAAGGTGGGTATTCAATCACCCTTGCTAATGCACTTTCATTTAAAATCCTAGTGTTATATCTCGAGTGTGGCAACCTCAAGTGGGTCTCTAGGTCTTCTTGATTACACTAAGAAGGTGATTAAGTTCTGTAACTTAGTTGGACTAAGAAGATTGCCCAAGTGTGTGCAAACAAAGGTGGGTATTCAATTCACCCTTGCTAGTCCACTTATCTAGTTCTTATCCCTCCATGTGTGGATTCATTTGGGTGAGTTAAGTTCATATCCTTTATGTCATGATCTCTACCTCTCCATTCTGTTCTCTTTTGATATTTTGTAAGCTCAAAAAGATTCAAAAATTATGTCCAAGTTCTCTTCTTCAAGTGCAAAACAAATTGAGGCTCCTTTGCCCTCGTTTGGATGTGTTTGAGGTTCGGAGGCGTACATCATTTGGTATCCAAGCTTAGGCTACTCTCCGTGGCCTTGCTCCCAACCTTTCAAATACAAACCTTGTCCCAACACACCAAATCCAGCCCACAAAGACCCGGAATGCCATGTCCCTTATGAAGTTTCTCAAGTTGAAACATGAACTTGATAGCCTTGGGTTCCGCATCCAACAATGGGGTCTTAAACTTCCATCTCTCATCCCTGATAAATAAGGAAAACTAGGGGAACCCTTGATCTTTAAAGAAAAATGGCACGAAAGCCATGAGGTGAATTGTGACCTACCTCAAAAATTTGATGAGCTTGAAATTGAAGAACTCCAAGTGTGTGATTTGGAGCAACATGGGGTTGTTGAAGGAATTAAGGAACTCTTGAGTCAAGAAGAATGCCCTCATTTAAAATAAGAATTGAGGACAATTCTTTCCAAAGAAAGATGGTTTGACGTATATTTTCAAGGGTATCATTTTCATTGTTTCAACTCAACTTCATGGGAGGTAAGCTCCATACAAATTCATGCATGGCAAGGCCTTTCTTTGGTTCCACATTTTGAATTTCATGACAAAAGACACTTTATGGAGTTTTATTTGAACTTAAAAGTGCCTTATCCAAAGGGGTTTTCCAAATGGGGATCAAGAGTATCATCCATTCCAGAGCTTAAAAATAGCTCAAGCTAGTTTTATTTTCTATCCGGTTTTGTGCAGTTTGTATTCTAGGATTTTCATGCACTTAGAATGCTGCAATTTAGCTTTTTAGAAAGCTAATAAAGTCTACTTTTGGGTCATCCAGTTTATTTCAAGCCAAGTCAAGTCATAGTTGTCAACATAAGGCATAGAAGCCAAACTTCCAGTGCTGGCAGAACGACCGCTTTATTTGCTAAGTTTTGTGGTAATTATTTCCTTAGCTTGGATGCTTCATTTTTGGTGAATGAGTAGTCATATGAAAGCTTACGGAGACTATTTTGTGGTCACATAAATAAATTCGGCACAAGCCAAGAGCTGGTAGGAGGAAAAGACCATTCTTCCCATGCTGCCAGTTTCAGCACCAGAAAAGAGCACCTCAACTCAAGCAGCTCGTTCTCTCTACTCGCAATGGCTTTTTATTTGATTCAAATTTAAGGATAAACTACACATACAAATGTGTAATGTGAATTTCGAATCATCCATTTTGAGCAAGTAAATAGATAGTTACGACTTTTAGAAGTTCAAGGTTCTACAGGTCAGCCCAACAGCACATCAAGTTCAAATTTAATGGCTTGCAGCAAGAGGAAGGGAAGGTATAGGTTGCTTCAAATTGACCCCAGCACAATTCGTAAGGTGTCATCTTTTTAAGGAATCAAGAATCACTTAAATTGGACGTCATTTGGTCCCTCAAAGGCATAAAAAATTTCTGAAGGTCAAAACTGTTAGTGCATCCCTGAACAAACCCGGTTTTGGAAGCTTGATTACTCAAGCTTAAATTGGATTTAAGAAGCTGCAAATATACTTTTTGGAACCCTCAATATGTCATATATAAGGACATATAAAGATTTCTAGGTTACGTCACTAGGTAATAAGTCAATGGGAGCCATTTTCCAGATGCTGCAGAAACGGTCCTAGCCTACACATGTTGTACCTTTTCGCCTATATCTCCCAAACGAAAGCTCCAAATTGCTGTTAAATTGAGCCACGCGCAAGCTGACGTCGTAAGCTTTCTAGCAAGCTTTGTTTCATCCAATTCGAGTAAGAGACATAGGAGATATAGCTCTTTGAAGTTGACAATTGTAAACTGAAAACTTGCTGACAAAAAGCATAAAGTATTTTTCAGATTTTTAAATTTCTTTTTGGTTCCCTCTTGCTTTATGGACGTGTATGTCCCCTTTTCCCCCCTTTATTTTATCTTGTTAAGGGCTCTCATTATATAATGCAGGCCTTAGGTTATCAGAAAACACACTTGAATGAATGCAAAAGCCTGAGCTGTGAAAACTCTCTCTATTCTCTCTCCGAATCCTAGTGTTGTATCTTGAGTGTGGAAACCGTAAGTGGGTCTCTAGGTCTTCTTCATTCAACTAAGAAGGTGATTAATTCTTAGTTCAAGCAAGAAGATTGCCCAAGTGCGTGAACCGAGGTGGGAATTCAATCACCCTTGCTAATTCACTTTCATTTGAAATCCTAGTATTATATGTCGAGTGCGGCAACCTTAAGTGGGTCTCTAGGTCTTCCTGATTCCACTAAGAAGGTGATTAAGTTCTGTAACTTAGTGGACTAAGAAGATTGCCCAAGTCTGTGCAAACCAAGGTGGGTATTGAAATCACCCTTGCTAGTCCGCTTGTCTAGTTCTTATCCCTACATGTGTGGATTCATTTGGGTTAGTTAAGTTTATATCCTTTATATCTTGATATCTACCACTTGATTCTCTTCTCTTTTGATATTTTGTCAGCTCAAAAATATACAAAAATTATGTCCAAGTTCTCTCCTTCAAGCGCAAAACAAATTGAGGCTCCTTTACCCTCATTTGGATGGGTTTGAGCTTCGGATGCGTACATCATTTGGTATCCGATCTTAGGATACTGTCCTTGGCTTGCTCCCAACCTTTCAAATACAAACCTTGTCCCAAAACACAAAACCCAACCCACAAAGACCCGAAATACTATGTCCCTTAGGAAGTTACTCAAGTTGAAACAAGAACTTTGTAGCCTTGAGTTACGCATCCAACAATGGGGTCTTTAACATCAATCTCTCATCCCTGATAGGGAAGCCGAACTAGGGGAACCCCTGATCTTTAAAGAATAATGCCATGAGCTGAATTGTGACCCACCTGTAAAATTTGATGAGCTTGAATTTGAAGAACTCCAAGTGTCCGATTTAGAACAACGTGGGGTTGTTGAAGGAATTGAGGAACTCTTAAGTCAAGACGAATGCCCTCATTTACAACAAGAATTGGGGACAATTCTTTTCAAAGAAATATTGTTTGATGTATATTTTCAAGGGTATCATTTTCATTCTTTGAACTCAACTTCATGGGAGGTAAGCTCCATACAAATTCGTGCATGGCGAGCCCCTTCTTTGGTTCCACTTTTCGAATTTCATGACAAAAGACACATTATGGAGTTTTATTTGAACTTAAAGTGCCTTATCCAAAGGGGTTTTCCAAGTGGGGATTAAGAGTACCTTCCATTTCAAATCTTAAAAATAGCTTAAGCTAGCTCTATTTTCAATCCAGTTTTGTGTAGTATGTATTCCAAGATTTTCGTACACTTAGAACATTGCAGTTTAGCTTTTTATACAGCTAATAAAGTCTACTTTTGGGTCATGTAGTTTACTTCAAGCCAAGTCAAGTCATAGTTGTCAACATAAGGCATAGAACCCAAAGTTCCAGTGCTGGCAGAACGTCCACTTTATTTGCTCAGTTTTGTGGTAATTATTTCCTTAGCTTGGATGCTTCACTTTGGGTGAGCGAGTAGTCATATGAAATCTTAGGAAGTATATTTTATGGTCATATAAATAAATTCGGCACAAGTCAAGTGCTAATATGAGGAAAAGACCATTGTTCCCATGCTTCCAGTTTCAGCACCTGAAAAGAGCACCTTAATTCAAGCAGCTGGTTCTCTCTCCTCACAATGGCTTTTTATTTGATTCAAATTGAAGAATAAACTAGACATACCAAAGTGTAATGGGAATTTCGAATCATCCATTTTGAACAAGTAAATAGAATGTTACGACTTTTTGAAGTTCAAGGTTCTACCGGTCAGCCCAGCAGCACATCAGGTTCAACTTTAATGGCTTGCAGCAAGAGGAAGGGAAAGTATGGGTTGCTTCAAATTGACCCCAACACAAATAGTAAGGTGTCCTCTTTTTAAGGAATCAAGAATCACTCAAATTGGACATCATTTGGTCCCTCAAAAGCATAAAAATTCTCTGAAGATCAAAACTATAAGTGCATCCTTGCACAAACCCTGTTTTGGAAGCCTGATTGCTCAAGCTTAAATCTGATTTAAGAAGCTGCAAATATACTTTTTGGAACCCTCAATATGTCATATTTGAGGACATATAAAGAGTTCTAGGTTATGTCACTAGGTAATAAGTCAACGGGAGCCATTTTCGAGATGCTACAGAAACTATCCCAGCGTACACATGACATACCTTTTGGCCTATATCTCCTAAAAGAAAGCTCCAAATTGCTGTCAAATAGTGCCACGTCAAAGTTGACTTCCTAAGATTTTTAGCAAGGTTTGTTTCATCCAATCTGAGTAAGAGACCTAGGAGATATAGCTATTTGAAGTTGGCAATTGTAAACTGAAAACTTGCTGACAAAAAGCATAGGAGTACTTTTCCGCTTTTTAAATTGCTTTTCGGTTCCCTCTTGCTTTATGGACGTGCATGGCTCCTTTCCCTCTTTCTTTCAACTTTTTGAGGGCTCTCACTATATACGGCATGCCTTAGGTTGTCGGAAAACACAATTGAATGAATGCAAAAACTTAAGCTGTGAAAACTCTCTCTATTCTCTCTCCAAATCCTAGTGTTGTATCTTAAGTGTGATAACATCAAGTAGGTCTCTAGGTCTTCTTCATTCAACTAAGAAGGTGATTAATTCTTAGTTGAACCAAGAAGATTGCCCAAGTGCGTGAACCAAGGTGGGTATTCAATCACGCTTGCTAATTCCCTTTCATTTGAAATCCTAGTGTTATATCTCGAGTGCGGCAACCTCAAGTGGGTCTCTAGGTCTTCTTGATTACACTAAGAAGGTGATTAAGTTATGTAACTTAGTTGGACTAAGAAGATTGCCCAAGTGTGTGCAAACAAAGGTGGGTATTCAAATCACCCTCTCTAGTCCACTTGTCTAGTTCTTATCCCTCCATGTGTGGATTCATTTGGGTGAGTTAAGTTCATATCCTTTATATCATGATCTCTACCTCTTCATTCTCTTCTCTTTTGATATTTTGTAAGCTCAAAAAGATACAAAAATTATGTCTAAGTTCTCTCCTTCAAGTGCAAAACAAATTGAGGCTCCTTCGCCCCTGTTTGGATGTGTTTAAGGTTCGGACGCGTACATCATTTGGTATCCGAGCTTAGGCTACTCTCCTTGGCCTTGCTCCCAACCTTTCAAGTACGAACCTTGTCCCAATACACAAAACCCAGCCCACAAAGACCCGGAATGCCTTGTCCCTTAGGAAGTTACTCAAGTTGAAACATGAACTTGGCAGCCTTGCGTTACGCATCCAACAATGGGGTCTTTAACATTGATTTCTCATCCCTGATAAGGAAGGCGAACTAGGGGAACCCTTGACCTTTAAAGAAAAATGGCACGAAAGCCATGAGGTGAATTCTGACCCACCTCCAAAATTTGATGAGCTTGAAATTGAAGAACTCCAAGTGTCTGATTCCGAGCAATGTGGGGTTGTTGAAGGAATTAAGGAACTCTTGAGTCAAGACGAATGCCCTCATTCACACCAAGAATTGAGGACAATTGTTTTCGAAGAAAGAGGGTTTGATGTATATTTTCAAGGGTATCATTTTCATTCTTTGAACTCAACTTCATAGGAGGTAAGCTCCATACAAATTCATGCATGGCGAGGCCCTTCTTTGGCTCCACTTTTCGAATTTCACGGCAAAGGACACTTTATGGAGTTTTATTTGAACTTAAAAGTTCCTTATCCAAAGGGGTTTTCCCAGTGGATCCAGAGTACCATCCATTTCAAAGATAAAAAATAGCTCCAGGTAGTTCTATTTTCTATCCGGTTTTGTATAGTATGTATTCCAAGATTTTCATGCACTTAAAATGTTACAGTTTAGCTTTTTAGACAGCTAATAAAGTCTACTTTTGGGTCATGTAGTTTACTTCAAGGCAAGTCAAGTCATAGTTGTCAACATTAGGCATAGAAGCCAAAGTGCCAGTGCTGGCAGAACGTCCACTTTATTTGCTTAGTTTTGCGGTAATTATTTCCTTACCAAGGACGCTTCATTTTGGGTGTATGTGTAGTCATATGAAAGCTTAGGAAGTCTAATTTATGGTCATATAAATAAATTCAGCAGAAGTTAAGAGCTGGTAGGAGGAAAAGACCATTGTTCCCATGCTGCCAATTTTAGCACCAGAAAAGAGTACCTCAATTCAAGCAGCTGGTTCTCTCTCCTCACAATGGGTTTTGATTTAATTCAAATTTAAGGATAAACTAGACAACCAAAAGTGTAACAGGAATTTTGAATCATCCGTTTTGAGCAAGTAAATGGAAAGCTACGACTTTTTGAAGTTCAAGGTTCTACATGCCAGCCCAGCAGCACATCAGGTTCAACTTTAATGGCTCGTAGTATGAGGAAGCGAAAGTATGGGTTGCTTCAAATTGACCCCAACACAAATCTTAAGGTGTCCTCTTTTTAAGGAATGAAGAATCACTCAAATTGGACTTATATTTGGTCCCTCGAAGGCATAAAAAATCTCTGAATGTCGAAACTGTCAGGGCATCCCTGCATAAACCTGATTTTGTAAGCTTGATTACTAAAGCTTAAATGGGATTTAAGAAGCTACAAATATACTTTTTTGAACCTTAAATATGTCATATTTAGGGACATATAAAGATTTCTAGGTTATGTCACTAGGTATTAAGTTAATAGGAGCCATTTTCCAGATGTTGTACAAACTGTCCCAACTTACACATGCTGTACCTTTTGACCTATATCTCCCAAACGACATCTCCAAATTGCTGTCACATTGAGCTACGTGAAAGCTGACTTCCAAAGCTTTCTAGCAAGGTTTGTTTCATCTAATTTGAGTAAGAGACCTAGGAGATATAGCTGTTTGAAGTTGACAATTGTATACTGAAAGGTTGTTGATAAAAAGCATAAAGTACTTTTTAGCTTTTTACACTCCTTTTCGGTTCCCTCTTGCTTTATGGACGTGTATGGCCCCTTTCCCCCCTTTCTTTCTGCTTGTTAAGGGCTCCCATTATATAAGGCAGGCCTTAGGTTGTAAGAAAACTCACTTGAATCTAGGTCTTCTTCATTCAGCTAAGAAGGTGATTAATTCTTAGTTGAATCAAGAAGATTGCCCAAGTGCGTGAATCGAAGTGGGTATTCAATCACCCTTGCTAATTCACGTGCATTTGAAATCCTAGTGTTATATCTTGAGTGCGACAACCTCAAGTGGGTCTCTAGGTCTTCTTGATTCCACTAAGAAGGTGAGTAAGTTTTGTAACTTAGTTGACTAAGAAGATTGCCCAAGTGTGTGCATACCAAGGTGGGTATTCAAATCACCCTTGCCGGTCAACTTCTCTAGTTCTTATCCCTCCATTTGTCGATTCATTTGGGTGAGTTAAGTTCATATCCTTTATGTCTTGATTTCTACCTCTTCATTCTCTTCCCTTTTGATATTTTGTAAGCTCAAAAAGATACAAAAATTCTATCCAAGTTCTCTCCTTCAAGTGCAAAACAAATTGAGGCTCTTTCGCCCTCGTTTGGATGTGTTTGAGGTTTGGACGCATACATCATTTGCTATCCGAGCTTAGGCTGCTCTCCTTGGCCTTACTCTCAACCTTTCACATAAAAGCCTTGTCCAAAAACACAAAACCCAGCCCCCAAAGACACGGAATGCCATGTCCCTTAGGAAGTTACGCAAGTTGAAACATGAACTTGATAGCCTTGAGTTACGCATCCAACAATGGCGTCTTAAACTTCAATCTCTCATCCCTGATAAAGAAGGCGAACTAGGGGAACCTTTGATCTTTAAAGAATAATGTCATGAAATCCATGAGGCGAATGGTGACCTACCTCTAAAATTTGATGAGTTTAAAATTGAAGAACTCCAAGTGTATTTTCGAAGAATAATTCTTTTCGAAGAAAGAGGTTTGAGGTATATTTTCAAGGGTATCATTTTCATTGTTTCAACTCAACTTCATCGGAGGTAAGCTCCATACAAATTCATGCATGGCAGGGCCCGTCTTTGGTTCCACTTCGCGAATTTCATGACAAAAGACACTTTATAGAGTGTTATTTGAACTTAAAAGTGCCTTATCCAAAGGGCTTTTCCAAGTGGGGATCAAGAGTACCATCCATTTCAAAGCTTAAAAATAGCTCAAGCTAGTTCTATTTTCTATCCGGTTTTGTGCGGTATGTGTTCCAAGATTTTCCTGCTCTTAAAATGCAGCAATTTAGCTTTTTAGAAAGCTAATAAAGTCTAATTTTGGGCCATGTAATTTATTTCAAGCCAAGTCAAGTCATAGTTGTCAATATAAGGCGTAGAAGCCAAACTACCAGTGCTGGCAGAACGTCCACTTTATTTGCTCAATTTTGTGGTAATTATTTCCTTAGCTTGGATGCTTCATTTTGGGTGTATGAGTGGTCATATGAAAGCTTAGGAACTCAATTTTATGGTCATATAATTAAATTCAGCACAAGTCAAGAGCTAGTTGGAGGAAAAGACCATTGTTCCGATGCTGCAAGTTTCAGCACCAGAAAAGAGCACCTCAATTGAAGCAGTTGGTTCTCCCTCCTCACAATGGCTTTTGATTTGACTCGAATTGAAGCATAAAATAGACATCCCAACGTTTAATGGGAATTTTGAATCATCCATTTTGAGCAAGTAAATAGAAATTTACAACTTTTTGAAGTTCAAGGTTCTACAGGTTAGCCTAGCAGCATATCAAGTTCAACTTTAATGGCTTACAGCAAGAGGAAGGGAAATTATGGGTTGCTTCAAATTGACCCCAACACCATTGCAAGGTGTCCTCTTTTTAAGGAATCAAGAATCACTCAAATTGGACATCATTTGGTGCCTTAAAGGCATCAAAAATCTCTAAAGCTCAAAACTCTCAGTACATCCCTGTACAAACCCGGTTTTACAAGCTTGATTACTCAAGCTTAATTTCAATTTAACAAAATGAAAATATACTTTTTGGAACCCTAAATATGTCGTATTTAAGTACATACAAGGAGTTCTAGGTTACGTCACTAAGTAATAAGTCAATGGCAGCCATTTTCCAGATGCTGCAGAAGCTATCCCAGCCTGCACATGCTGCACCCTTTGGCCTACATCTCCCAAACGGTAGCTCCAAATTGTTTTCAAATTGAGCCACCTGAAATCTGACTTCCTAACCTTTCTAGCAAGGTTTGTTTCGTCCAATTTGAGTAAGTGGCCTAGGAGATATAGCTGTTTGAAGTTGACAATTATAAACTGAAAAGTTACTAACAAAAAGCATAAAGTACTTTTCAGCTTTTTACATTGCTTTTTGGTTCCGTCTTGCTTTATGGACGTGTATGGCCCCTTTTCCCCCTTTCTTTCAGCTTGTTAAAGGCTCTCATTATATAAGACAGACCTTAGGTTGTAAGAAAACATACTTGAATGAATGCAAAGCTTGAGCTGTGAAGACTCTCACTATTCTCTTCCAAAATCCTAGCTTTGTATCTTGAGTGTGGAAACCACAAGTGGCTCTCCAAGTCTTCTTCATTCAACTAAGAAGGTGATTAATTCTTAGTTGAATTAAGAAGATTGCCTAAGTGCGTGAACCAAGCTGGTTATTCAATCACCCTTGCTAATTTCCTTGCATTTGAAATCCTAGTGTTATATCTTGAGTGCGGCAACCACAAGTGGGTCTCTAGGTCTTCCTGATTCCACAAAGAAGGTGATTAAGTTCTGCCACTTAGTTGGACTAAGAAGATTGCCCAAGTGTATGCAAACCAAGCTGGGTATTCAAATCACCCTTGCTAGTTCACTTTTCTAGTTCTTATCTCTACATGTGTGGATTCATTTGGGTGAGGTAAGTTCATATCCTTTTTATCTTGATTTCTACCTCTTCATTCTCTTCTCTTTTGATATTTTCTAAGCTCAAAAAGATACAAAAATTCTATCCAATTTCTCTCCCTGCAGTGCAAAACAAATTCAGGCTCTTTCGCCTTCATTTAGATGTGTTCGAGGTTCGAACGCGTACATCATTTAGTATCAGAGCTTAAGTTACTCTCCTTGGCAATGCTCCCAAAACCTTGTCCCAAAACACAAAACCCAGCCGACAAAGACCCGGAATGCCATGTCCCTTAGGAAGTTACTCAAGTTAAAACATGAACTTGATAGGCTTGAGTGACGCATCCAACAATGGGATCTTAAACTTCAATCACTCAACCCTGATAAGGAAGGCAAACTAGGGGAACCCTTGATCTTTAAAGAATAATGTCATGAAATCCATGAGGTGAATTGTGACCTACCTCAAAAATTTGATGAGCTTGAAATTGAAGAACTCCAAGTGTCCGATTTGGAGCAACGTGTGGTTGTTGAAGGATTGAGTAACTCGTGAGCCAACTAGAATGCCCTCATTTACAAAAGAAATTGAGGACAATTCTTTTCGAAGAAAGAGGGTTTGATGTATATTTTCAGGGTATCATTTTCATTCTTTCAGCTACACTTCATGGGAGGTAAGCTACATACAAATTCATGCATGACAAGACCCTTCTTTTGTTCCAGTCTTCGAATTTTATGACAAAAGACACTTTATGGAGTTTGATTTGAACTTAAGATTTCCTTACCCAAAGGGGTTTTACAAGTGGGGATCAAGAGTACCAGCCATTTCAAAGCTTAAAAATGGCTCAAGTTAGTTCTATTTTCTATCTGGTTTTATGAAGTATGTATTCCAAGATTTTCATGCACATAGAATGCTACAATTTAGCTTTTTGGAAAGCTAACAAAGTCTAATTTTGGGTCATGTAATTTATTTCAAGCCAAGTCAAGTCATAGTAATCAAAATAAGGCATAGAAGCCAAAGTGCCAGCGGTTGCAAAACGTCCACTTTATTTGCTCAGTTTTGTGGTAATTATTTCCTTAGCTTAGATGCTTCATTTCGGGTGTATGAATAGTCATATGAAAGCATAGGAAGCCTATTTTATGGTCATATAATTAAATTCAGCACAAGTCAAGAGCTGGTAGGAGGAAAAGACCGTTGGTTCCATGCTGCCAGTTTCAGCACTATAAAAGAGCAGCTAAATTCAAGCAGTTGGTTCTCTATCCTCACAATGGCTTTTGATTTGACTCGAATTAAAGCATAAAATAGACATCCCAAAGTTTAATGGGAATTTTGAATCATCCATTTTGAGCAAGTAAATAGAACGTTACAACTTGTAGAAGTTCAAGGTTCTACAGGTCAGCCTAGCAGCACATTAGGTTCAACTTTCATGGCTTGCAGCAAGAGGAGGGGAAAGTAGGGGTTGATTCAAATTAACCCCAACACAAATCACAAGGTGTCCTCTTTTTAAGGAATCAAGAATCACTCAAATTAGACATCATTTGGTCCCTTAAAGGCATAAAAAATCTCTGAATGTCAAAACTCTCAATACATCCCTGCACAAACCCGATTTTGCAAGCTTCATTACTCAAGCTTAAATTGAATTTAACAAGCTGCAGGTATACTTTTTGGAACCCTTAATATGTCATATTTAAGGACATACAATGAGTTCTAGGTTACGTCACCAGGTATAAAGTCAACGGCAACCATTTTCCAGATGTCGTAGAAACTATCCTAGCCAGCACATGCTGTACCTTTGGGCCTATATCTCCCAAACGGTAGCTCCAAATTGGTTTCAAATTGAGCTACCTGAAATCTGACTTCCTAACCTTTCTGGCAAGGTTTGTTTCGTCCAATTTGAGTAAGAGACCTAGGAGATATAGCTATTTGAAGTTGACAATTGTAAACTGAAAAGTTGCTGACAAAAAGCATAAAGTACTTTTCAGCTTTTTACATTGCTTTTCGGTTCCCTCTTGCTTTATGGACGTGTATGGCCCCTTTCCCCCCTTTCTTTTAGCTCGTTAAGGGCTCTCATTAATTAAGGCAAGCCTTAGGTTGTAAGAAAACAAACCTGAATGAACGCAAAAGCTTGAGCTGTGAAAACTCTCGCTATTCTCTCTCAAAATCCTAGGGTTGTATCTTGAGTGTGGCAACCACAAGTGGGTCTCTAGGTATTCTTCATTCAACTAAGAAGGTGATTAATTCTTAGTTGAAGCAAGAAGATTGCATAAGTGCATGAACCAAGGTGGGTATTCAATGACCCTTACTAATTCACTTGCATTTGAAATCCTAGTGTTATATCTTGAGTGCAGCAACCACAAGTGGGTCTCTAGGTCTTCTTGATTCCACTAAGAAGGTGATTAAGTTCTGTAACTTAGGTGGACTAAGAAGATTGCCCAAGTGTGAGCAAACCAAGGTGGGTATTC
>JACYFF010031954.1:47981505-48053037 GCA_017589665.1 Selenicereus undatus
AATAAGAAGGTGATTAAGTTTTGTAACTTAGTTGGACTAAGAAGATTTCCCAAGTGTGTGCAAACCTAGGTGGGTATTCAAATCACCCTTGCTAGTCCACTTATCTAGTTCTTATCTCTCCATGTGTTGATTCATTTGGGTGCGTTAAGTTCATATCCTTTACATACTGATTTCTATCTCTTCATTCTCCTTTCTTTTGATCTTTTGTAAGCTCAAAAAGAGACAAAAATTCTGTCCAAGTTCTCTCCTTTAACTGCAAAACAAATTGAGGCTCTTTCACCCTCATTCGGATGTGTTTGATGTTCGGATGCGTACATTAGCTATACATCCAAGGGGTTGCTTATTTACAGTGGCATCAGGATCAAGAGTGATAAACTTGTACTCGATTGGGAGAAGGTACTTCTCCTCAAATGCCGGTCTCTTAAGGGTGCGCACTACCCTTGGGTTAGGGAAATGGGTGCTCGGCCCGTGTTGAGGGTCCAAATGCAATGGAATCGCTTGGAAAATTGTCCCTTCAACCACAAGTTCTTGGACCGTCTCGTTCTAAGCACCAGCTTTCTTGGAGTTGAGGACCAACGAACGGGAGCTAGACGGAAGACTCTCACCCCTCTCGTAGAGGTGTTAGCATTATGATACGGTCGCAAGCACATGGTGGCGTTGTAGCAATCAAGGTCGATCCCATAGAGACTACGCTGACGTATTGAGGCTATGTTCCCTCAAGATATGCTAAGCGAATCAAAGTTTGATATTGAAACCAAATTAATCTAGTATCTAACCTAGTAGATAATCAATCAAAGATTTATACAAAACTAGCAATCTCCTAATTCATGTATCCATCAAGCACTTCTTCCTCTAATGGTTGTTTTCAAATCGATAATCGAATTATCACAACGCTCTTTCAAGGTGAAGTGAAATACCTAAATCAAATCAATAATCAATTTTCATAGATTTCTCAATTAGTTTAGGTTCATTAGGCACACGATTATCAAATCAATGGTTTTTCAATCCGTAATTCTTTTTCAAGACATCATGCAAACATGCAAGAAAGTGTTCATGTTTCTCATACGACAATAAACTTGTAGGATCTAATAAAACAGTCCATCAACTCCAAAAGCACCAAATGATATCAACATAAGATGAAGAAACTAACAAATGTTTACGTAAATCTAAAATCAAAACAACAAAGATAATCAAAATACAAAACATAAAAATCAGAAAAGAGAAGAGAAGAGAAGAAGGAAGAGATGCTCAGCCAAATAACGCACTTGAACCGCCGTGCAAACCTCCGATGAAATCCTTGCAAATCTTCACTTCAACTCACTCTTTCTCTCCCCCTAATCAAAACTCTACTCCTAGGTAGAATGATATGGAGAACGGAATGATAGGATGGGTCTTTATGCTACTTGAGGTATGGGTATTTATAGGAAAACCTAATCAACCTCGGCCACACGATGCGAGAAAAGGAACAGGCTAGCAGTTACACCTCCACCACGGTCCGTGGCATCTAACACGGGCAGACCGTGGTCAACTCTGGCTCCACATTCGTCTGTTCATTCTTCCTTCCACAGGCATAGTAACTAAAGGGTGTCCGTGGGGAGTCCAAATACACTCATTTAGGATCAAATATAGGGTAAAATGGTCTAAAAACCTACAAAACACATAAAAGAACCATACCAAAGCATAAAATGGGAAAAAGAGTACAAATTATAACATAAAGCACATAATTTCCATAAAAATGCAGCACAAATGACCCTGAAATGATATATACTTTAAGCATTTGTCAAACTCCCCCATGCTTAAACCGTTACTTGTCCTCAAGCAAACACTAGATAAAACCGACAAGGGAGATGCATCTAGGACTCAAAACATGAAACCTCTTTAAAGTGGGCAACCATAGCATATTGCAAGCAAGAATATCAATCAGTGATAACCCAAATAGTGCGCAAAACATTTCAAAATTAGGAGGAGAAGGTTTTCAAAGAAGTATAACACCACGAGCTTGATATCAAACTTGATCACCCCCAAAGAACCACAAAGCATATTATGCAAGCACATGGAATTGTAGCGCTAAATGGATTGGTAGAACCTCACTTTTGGGGAAATGTGAATCACTCCCACTCTTGTGTTTGAAACATAACATAGGTTCACTCAAGACTCATTCCAAAGATGCAATCTACCATATGCTTGACAAGACTCTCAAACTCTCCACCACTAACAATGCAACTTGCACAAGACAATCAAGAGGACTTTATATGGGTTATAACGTGGGTTAAAAAGGTTCATGGAAAGAAGTGGAAAAATGCATTTAGGACAATGTGGAGCTACTAGTCAAGTGACTAGGGAGTAACCAACAAACCACCAAGAAACTAATAAGTTCACTAAAACTCCAAACCCTAAACAATATAATGAACATATCCCAAGAATGAAATAGGAAATGAGTTGACAAAAAAGGAACTTAAGTTATATACGTATCCCATGCCAATCACAGAGTTTTTTTTCCTTTTTTTTTCATTTTCTCTTTTGTTTTTTGCTTTTTTTCGCGACATGACTGTAACTTCCCTTTTTTTCCTTCAACATAACATTTTCTATTTTTTTTCTTTTGGTTTTCTTTTGGGAAATGAAATGAAAATTGCAATTATTGAAAGGTATAGAATCACTAACTATCAACTCAAAATTGAACATATATACATACAGAACCCAAACAAGAGGGAACCAAAGCAAATGGTCAACATCATCAATCCCTCAACGAACGAACATTCCAAAGCCGCCTTAAACTCAATTATCCCCAAAACCACCCGCTACATTGATGAAATGATTTTCCATAGACTTGACTTAAAGGTATGAATATGTGTTTGGCCAAGGGCTAATATGAAGAGATCATAACAAAGAAAGATATAAGCTCAAAGGGGCTAGCAAAAGGGAAAAACATGTAACACAAGAGCAGGCCATTTGGCTATGTGGCTAAAATGATCGAAAAAAGAAATGCCTCCATCATCTCATCAACTATGCACATGCTAATGTGGTTTTGAACAAGAATCTAGGCAAGTTATAGAGATGCAACATGGAAGAGTCACACACATGAAAGGAACATGAGACTAAATATAATTACTAGCCCAAAGAATGCTCAAAATCTCACAGGACATCTAACAAAGTCTCATTAAGCTCATAAAACGACTCTCATGTACCAACATTAGTACTAATGACTCTACGAGATAAAATAGTTCTCGACCAAGACAAGGGTCAAAACAAGAAATATTTACAAAACCATCAGAAATTTTAGCACTAAAAGCGATTACACATCGAAAGCTACTCAAACTCATGAAAGCTATTTTGCCTAACAAAACCGTCATTAGAGGTTATCTCAAACCAATCACACCATCTCCACATGCAATCCTATATGCAAACCTAAAAATCACGTAAATGCAACACACTAATGCAAACAAAAAGAAACCCTAAAGTTACATGCTCTAACATGTATGCAGGCTAATAAACAAAATGAAAAACATGAAACATACCCTTCCCCAATGCTTAGATAAAACATTATTATTCAAAGGAAAGAGAGTAAGAGAAGAGGGAACAAAAGAAAACAATCTCACCAGGTTAGGTGTCGAGTGCACCTAAGCTATGCGGCCTTATAATAACCGAGACACATGGAGCATCAGCCACTACATCACATTGTCAAGACTCAACCCTTTAAATCAGATGCTATCAATGCACGCAGGAGCTTATCAAACTCCTGGGACCACATTTCAAAAACTAAAAGGTAAAAGGTAATAATGAAAACCACACCAAAGAGCTCTTAACTTTATCAATGGTCGTAGAAAAATCATAGGAAGGATTGAAGAATGTAGTCCACATGATTTTCCAAGGCAAGTCCTCTACGTACATGTAATATGGATCACGAGAGGCATTAAACCCACTAAAGCAACCTAGGGACACAAAATTATTAGCATTCCCACCAAGCATACCGTGGCCAGGCTCTAGCTCCACATTCTTTTGTTCTTTCCTCCTTCCATGGGCATAGCAACTGAAGGGTGTCTGTTGGGAGTCCAAATACACTTATTTAGGATCAAAGCTGGGGTAAAATGGTCCAAAAACCTACAAAACACATAAGAGAAACATACCAAAGCATAAAATGCGAAAAAGAGTATAAATTATAACATAAAGCACATAATTTTCGTAAAAATGCAGCAAAAATGACCCTTAAATAATGTACACTTTAAGCACTTATCACACTAGTAGTATAAACTTCAACACTTAGTCTGCGGGAGTTCGAGGTAGAGTGAGAGTTACCTTTCGAGTATCCTTCGACCATGAGCTGTTGAAGGGTCTTTAAACGAACTGTGGTCTTTGTCCTTGCCAGCCTGTGTTCTTAGACATTAGTCATACAGAAAATAGCTACGTCAATTTCCCATGGGTAAACAACCTCCTCTTCAATACTAGGGATACTATGAGTGAGTGAATACTCGCAGCTGGACTTGGTGATGGAATCCCCTAAAGCCAAGACATAGAGGAAGGTCCAACAAGTACAGCAAGGTCTAATTCCACTTGCAAAGTCCAAGCCATGACTCACCTTGTGCTAAGGAGTCAAGAAGATGGTCGCGGTTTCCAAGACCAGAATGTACTCGGCTTTGTATGCGTGATTTCTCAAGCTACATTGTGGATTAAGTCCTGTATTTTTACATTTTTGGGTTCTCCTACATATTACCTTTCAGGTCCAAGCAAGCAAAACCAATAATGCTTAGTAGAGGAGAATAGATCAAGCCATTTTGTCAACCCTATTAGTTTCAGTCCAAAACAACCCGGGTAAATGTTTAGATGTAATTCTACCACCTAAACAACTCATAACCTTGATTTCTTTGTTTGGGAGGTTTGTACACATCCTAAAGTCCCCCCACGGCCTGCAAACAAAATCATGCCTAGTTTTGATAGGTTTGAAAGGGAGCACAAAACTGGGCAGTAAATGAGCTCTAAAAACCCGATTTAGTGCTAGGTTCAATTTCCTTCATCTAAGGGTTTACATAGCTGCTCGGTTACTTGCTTACTACTAACCATGTTCAAGGCTGCTAGAAACATCATCATAAGCTATAATTTTGCCTTAGAAGATGCTTAGCCAATGAGAATGCGAAGGAAGATTTGACATATTGCAGTGTGATTGGCCAGCCGAAATGGGGAACCACTTTACAACTACTTTTCTCTTTTTACATTAGTAATCGAATGTATTTAAGTTAATTGAGTGTATTTATGCTAAGTTTAGTCCCATATTTTACCTTAATAAACTCACATATTGTAATTAGCTTGAGTTAATCAGGCCTTTGTAGTTAGCTTAGTTCTAAGCATAAGCTGAGCATGCTTAACAGCTATCCTCCCCTAGAAGGAAATCTCCTAAGCATATTAGCAGCTTATGCGTATGAGTATAAGGCTTTTGCAAGGCTCATTTTGTAAGCATCTTACATTTTTACATTGAATCAGAATTGAGAGCATTACTCTTGCTTCCTTCAAACGCTTACTTGCTTATCCTAATTAAGGCCAAATTAAGTGGTGATCAAGCGAGTCTTAACACTTAATTAGTTGGTGTTTCTGTATCCTAATTGATGTCAAGGGCCCTAATCTTAATCTTGGTGGTAATTACTTTATCCAAGAACGAGATCAGTTCTATCTTCGATCACTTATTTCAACTCTCACGTAAATTAACTCTCTCACTCCCGGTTTGTATGCATTTCTGTTTGCAATCCTTGAGTGTTAGTTGAGTTTCTTTCCCATACGTCCATCATATTTGGTATCAAAGCTGAGTTTCTCCTTCGCCAGGTAATCAGCCCCACGCTCCCAAAATCAATCCAAACACAAACCCAAAATCAGCCCAAACCCATACACAATTTCAAGATGAGTTCAAGTACGACCTCGGATGAAAAGATTGAGGCAGTGATGAAGAATTTTCAATCTCTTTCAGCTCAAAATAAGACATTGATAAGGAAAATCAATGAGGATGCTCAACGTGGTCAAGAGCTAAAGGCTCATAATGAGTACTTGAGAAAGCAACTTGGTGCATTCTTAAAACAGAAGCAAAAGATGTGTGAGGAACCTCTCCAGTCTGGCCTTGGAAGGCCATTATGAGTAGTTAGTCACTCTTTGGATTCATCTAGTGAGGATGAACCCTTAATCATGGCAAGAGCATAACCAAGGTTACAAGCTAACTCTAATGACTTAAGAGTTGAGATTCCCCAGTTTGAAGGCAAGCTTGATCCCGAAAAATTCCTAGAATGAACGCATATAGTTGAGCCTGTTTTTGAGCCAGTTGAGCGTGTTTTTGACTACAAGGACGTTCTTGAAGCCAAGAAGGTGAAGTTGTTAGCTTTAAGACACAGAAAATGTGCCCCTCTTTGGTGGACCAACCTACATGCCAAGAGAGTTTGAGATAGAAAAGCAAAGATTAGACCATAGGAGAAGATGAAGGCCAAGCTTAAGGCTTGGTTTCTACCCCCAACCTATGATTGCTATTCTCAACTCCATAACTTGGCACAAGGTAACTGATGTATCTATGGGGGAGAATCACGGACATTCAAGGATGAATTCAAAAGCTAAGAACAAGCAAGCTGAATTCAAGTTAAAGATTGAATGTAGCTGTGTATGAATGAGTGAATAAAGGATAATCTAAACCCTCTCTTAGATATAGAAACACCACTAAGATAGAGTTTAGGGCCCTTAACCTTAATTAGGATACAGAAACACCACCTAATTAAGAGTTAAGACTTACTTGATCATCACCTTAATTGGCCTAATTAAGGATAAGCAAGTGAAGTGTTTAAGGGAACGAAAGCACAATGCTCTCAATTCTGGTTTTTCATTCAAAATCAAAGTGTATCTCTTACAAATGGCCGCAGCCAACACAAATATAGAGCCAAGTAAGCAACCAAGCAGCAAAGGGAACTGATTGAGGTTTCCTCACTAGGAAGGAAACGTCTTAAGTTTGCTAATCCTTACGCTTAAGTCTAAACTAAGTTACATGCTTGGTTAACCACACTAATTACAACTAGAATATTAAGGAAAGCAAAACAAATGATGTAATTAACTTTAATACATTGTAATTAAGCTAATACAGTAGCATTACTAGCAAAATGTGGAGAAAAGTAGGCATAAAGTGCTTCTTCTTTTCAGCTATCCAATCAAGTTGCAAGGTGCTAATTTTCCCTTTGTTTTCTCATTGGTTCGCACGTTTCAAAGCTTCTTCAGTAGTAAATCATTGTGTACCCAGGCTGCTTGACTAGTAAAGGTAGCAAGCAAGTGAGGAGAAAGCTAAGGAAACCCGTTGAAGAAGGAAAAACAAGCAGCTCACAACCGGGGTCTCCGAAATAGTTTTTAGCCCGATTTTGTGCCTTCGTTTAACCCAATCAAACTTGAGCATGATTTCGTTTCTAGGCCATGGGGGACTCCTTAGGGTGTGTAGAAACCCCCCTGTGAAGAAATCAAGATTAAATCATGTGTAAGTAGAAGATTTCTACTAAAACATTTTACCGTGCAGATTTGGACCAAAACTGGCAGGTTGAACAAAATGGTTTGATTTCTTCACTTCGACTAAGTATGATTTGTTTTTCTTGCATGGACCTACAATTTAACATCTAGGGGAACCCAAAAATGTAAAAATCCAAGACTTAAACCAAAATGTAGCTTAAGAAATCAAATACTCAAAACTGGGTACATTCTAGTTCAGCAGCGCAGTTTGGATGGCTTGGGTTTATTGGCTTAATTGGATGGACAAATGAAGTCCAAATGCGTTGAAACTTGTTTTTCGGGAAAGCTAACTTCTTGAAGTTCAAATCCTTCAAAAACTATTTGACTTAAACCTCAAAAAGGCCTATGTAATTAAGCTCTCAAAAATCAGGTGTGCTGCTGGATTCAACCTGTGACCTGTTGTTTTGCTTCTTAAACAAAATTTGGATGATTTATTCAACTTGGGGCCAGAAAAATAAGATTACCTTAACTGATTTGATTCTCTAAGTTAAGGGGCATGGAGAGATCTCCATCAGTAACTTAAATGTGGAAGAATACACTCGTGAGTTTGAAAAGCGTGTCATTAAATGTGACATCCAACAACCAGAAGAGCAAACTATAGTTAGGTAGTTAGGAGGTCTTGATCTTAAGTATGCTAATGTAGTTGATTTGTAAACTTACACTATTTATGATGAAGTGTGTGTGCTTGCTCATAAAGTTGAGCAACAAAGGAAGGCAAGATAGCCCCTTAAACCTCAATACACAAAGTCGTTTCCCCGAAACCAACCCTTTAACAAGGGGAGTTCTAATCTCATTCCTAAGTCAACAAATCCATCCCATTTTACTCCACAATGAACCCAACCCCCAAAAAAGAGCCAACCACCACCAAATAGACCCCATCCTAACCCCATAGGCGCTAGAAGGTTCTTTAAATGCCAAGGTCTTACATACATTTCCTTAGACTGCCCAATGTGTAAAGTGATTACCCTAGCCTAATGGACGACAATAGAGGACGCCGAGTTAGAAGAGGAAAATGAAGAGAATATTGAGGATGATCTTAAGGAAACTGAAGAAGAAGTAGTGGAGGCCGATGAAGGAGAGATGTCGGTTTTGAGAAGAGTTTTAAGTGGTTAGAAGGGAGCTAAAGACGAGCAAAGGGAGAATATCTTTCATTCCCATTACACGGTTCAAGCGAATGTGTGTTCTATTATCATTGATGGAGGGAGTTGTGCTAATGTAGTTTCTCTTAGCATGATTGAGAAACTAGTCTTGTAAACCATAACTCATCCCCATCCATAAAACATTCAATGGCTGAATCAAAGCAAGGGCATCCAAGTAAACTCTCGTTGTCTCATTTCTTTCTCCATTGGAAAGAACTATCATGATGAGCTTTGGTGTGATGTTATTCCCCTAGATGCATATCATATCTTGCTGCAAAGACCATGGTTATATGACTAAAAGGTAATGTATAATGGATTCTTGAATACATACTCCTTTACTAAGGAGGGAAAGAAGACTAACTTAGCCCCTTTATCTCTATCTCAGCTCCACAAAGATAAGCCTCAAATGAAACCCCATCAATCTAGTTTGCTTCTTACTTTCAATGAACCATTACTGAAGGTCTCTTATCATGAGTTCAACGCCTTTAAAGAGTGGATATTAAGTATCCAAGATAAACTAGAAGCCCCCTTACCCTCTCACCCTGTAGCCAAAGCACTTATACACAACCTCTGCCATTTGTTCCCTGAGGAGACACCCACCCAAAAGAGATATCCAACACCATATTAATCTCATTCTTAGTTCTATGCTACCGAGTTCTATCCTACCAAATAAGCCAGCCTATAGAATGAACCCTAAGGAAACCATGGAGATACAGAGGAAAGTTGAGGAACTAATGTCAAAGGGCTTAATCCGTGAGTCCTTAAGCCCTTGTGCCATGCCTGCCCTATTAGTTCCTAAGAAGGATAGAGGAATGCGTATATGTGTGGATAGTAAGGCCATTAACAAGATCACAATCAAGTATAGGTATCCTATACCTGACTTGAAGACATGCTAGATGAGTTACATGGCTCTCAAGTATTTTCAAATATTGATCTTCGAAGTAGTTGCTACCAAATCAGAATCAGAGAAGGAGATGAATGGAAGATGCCTTTAAGACTAAAGGAGGACTCCAAGCGCGGTCAGTTATGCCCTTTGGTCTTTCAAATGCTCCTAGTGCCTTTTTCAGGTTAATGAATCAAGTATTCAGACGTTACCTTGGTAAATTTGTGGTTGTATACTTCGATGACATTCTGATTTATAGCAAGAATGAGTAAGAACATCAAGATCACCTTACAAAAGTTATGCCTGTTCTTGAATGAGAGAAGCTATTTGGTAACCTTAAAAAATGTGCTTTTTTCACTAATGAGGTGACATTCTTAGGTTACATTATTACTGGAGATGGCATTAAGGCAAATGAGATTAAAATTGAGGCCATTCGATCATGGCCTATTCCTCAAAGTATACATGATGTACAAAGTTTCCATGGACTTGCGTCTTTCTAAAGGAGATTTATAAGGAACTTTAATACAATCTTGGCTCCTATAACTGAGGTTATTAAGGTTACATCACTCACTTGGACCCCAAAAGACCAATCTACCTTTGAAGAAGTCAAGAAGAGACTAACTCAAGCACCTTTGCTAGCCTTGCCATGCTTTGAGAAAGTCTTTGAGATTGAATATGACGCATTCGGAGTTGGTATAGCTGGTGTTCTAACTCAAGAAGGTAAACCTCTAGCCTTCTTTAGTGAGAAATTGTGTGATTCAAGAAGGAAGTACTCCACCTATGATAAAGAGTTTTATGCTATTGTGAGATGTTTAAACCATTGGAGTCATTATCTTGTTGCTAGCGAGTTTATATTGCATTCTAACCACGATCCATTGAAGTACATTCAAGGCCAGCACAAATTAAACTCATGCCATGCCAAATGGGCTGAGTATCTCCAATCATTTCACTTCACCATCAAGCATAAATTCGGGAAGCTTAGTCAAGGAGTCGATGCATTATCTAGAAGGTACTTACTTTTGTTTCAGTTAGATGCTTGTATACTTGGTTTTGAGCATCTAAGGTGTTTATATGCTTAAGATGAAGACTTTGGGGATTTGTTTATTGTTTGTTTAAAACACCCTAGGGGTGATTTCTTAATCCAAGAGGGCTTTTTATTCAAGGGTACACGACTGTGTGTACTAAAGTGTAGCGCAAGAGAACTTCTAATTAGGGAAGTACATGAAGGGTCCTTGGTTGGTCATTGTAGAGAAAACAAGACAATCATCATGCTAAGGGAGCATTACTACTTGCCAGGTATGGACAAAGATGTATAAGACATGCACAAAAGATGTAGCACTTGCCACGTGGCTAGGACTCATTCTCTTCCCCACGGCCTTTACACAGCATTGCCAATTCCCACTCATCCTTGGGTTGATGTAAGTATGGATTTCATTCTTTGTTTTCCTAGGACCTAAAGGAACAAGGATTCTATCTTTGTTGTGGTAGATAGATTTTCTAAGATATCTCATTTCATTCCATGTAACGAAACTGACAATGCTGCACACATTTCCGAGTTGTACTTTAAAGAGGTGGCTAGATTACACGGTATCCCTAGATGAATTGTTTCTAATCGGGATACCAAGTTTCTAGTCATTAATACCCAAGTATAGTACCACTTGCCATCTATAAACTAACGGGCAAACTGAGGTCAGTAATCGAACACCACCTAGGAACTCTCCTAAGAGCCTTGATTAAACCTCATGCCAAAGCCTAGGATTTGCTTTTACCTCATGTAGAGTTTGCCTACAACAAGGCTCCTAGAAAAGCTACTGCTGTATCACCATTCAAGGTGGTCTACGGGATTGATCCCCTTAGTCCACTTGATCTCAATCCACGACCCTTAGACCAAAGCCAAGTGCGAATGCAGTTGCTAGCGTAGAAGAGATCCAGAAGATACATGAGTTGGTGAGGAGCAGAATAGAGAAACCAAATGCATCTTATCAACCTCAAGCCAACAAGCACAAGAAGAAGAAGGTTTTTCAACCTAGAGACCTCGTGTGAATACGCCTAAGGAAGGAAAGATTTCCCTCAAAGAGGAAGAACAAGCTAATGCCAAGAGATGAAGGTCCATTTGAGGTACTTCAAAAGAAAAATGACAATGCTTATAAGTTGATTTGCTAGGTGACTATGGAGATTCAGGTACATCTAATGTAGCTGATTTGAGCCCTTACCTTATTGATTTGAGGATCAAATCTTCTCAACAAGGGGAGGATGATGGAATCCCCTCAAACCAAGACATAGATAAAGGTCCAACAAGTCCAACAAGGTCCAATTCCACCTCCAAAGTCCAAGCCATGGCTCAGGTTGTGCTAAGGAGTCAAGAAGATGGTCTTAGGTTCCAAGACTAGAATGCACCTAGTTTTGCATATGTGATTTCTTAAGCTACATTGTGGCTTAAATCCTGTATTTTGATATGTTTGGGTTCTCCTAGACGTTACCTTTCAAGTCCAAGCAAGAAAAACCAATCATCCTTAGTAAAGGAGAAGAGATCAAGCCATTTTGTCAACCCTGTCAGTTTCAGTCCAAAACTACCCAGGCAAATGTTCATATGCAATTCTACTACCTAAACAAGTCATAACCATGATTTCTTTGCTTGCGGGGTTTGTACACATCCTAAAGTTTTCCCCATGGCTTGCAAAAAAAGTCATGCCTACTTTTGATAGGCTTGAAAGAGAGCACAAAACCGAGCAGTGAACGGGCTCTAAAAACCCAATTTAGTGCTTATTGTAATTTCCTTTATTTAAGGGTTTACTTAGCTGTTTGGTTACTTGCTCACTACTAATCATGTTCAAGGCCGCCAGGAACATCATCATAAGCTGCAATTGTGACTTGGAAGAAGCTTAGCCAATGAGAATGTAAAGGAAGATTTGACACATTGCAATGTGATTGGCCAGTCGAACAGGGGAACCACTTTATGGCTACTTTTCTCTTTTTAATTTAGTAATCTGATGTATTTAAGTCAATTAAGTGTATTTATACTGAGTTTAGTCCTGTATTTTGCTTTATTAAACTCAAATATTGCAATTAGCTTGAGTTAATCAAGCCTTTGTAGTTAGCTTAGTTCTAAGCATAACATAAGCATGCTTAAGAGCTTCTCTCCTAGAAGGAAACCTCGTAAGCATACTAGCAGCTTATGCCCGTGAGTATAAGGCCTTTGCAAGGCTTATCCTAATTAAGGCCAAATTAAGTGGTGATCAAGTGAGTCTTAACACTTAATTAGGTGGTGTTTCTGTATCCTAATTGAGATTGAGGGCCCTAATCATATTCTTGGTGTTGACTACTGTATCCAAGAACGAGATTAGTTCTATCTTCGTTCACTCGGTTCAGCTCTCACACAAACTAACTCTCTCACTCCCTAGTTGTATGCATTTCGTTTGCAATCCTTAAGTGTTAGTTGAGTTTCTTTCCCATGCATCCATCAACAGGACGGAGTGTTAGGCTCATATACCAGCACGGCGTAGGGAATTTCCCCAGCTTCCCTAAATTGATTCTTTGGGGCAATGCATGCTACCACTCGATCATCAATTAGGGCCGAGAGATTTGGGAATTGAGGGTGATGGCCCTCCATCCGGGGACCAGTCAGCCCCTCAGGGATAGTCCCACTCGATAAGTACGTAGACGACATGAAACAATCAACTAATAGAATACAAATAAAACTTTCCAAGGGGTGCACGAAGGCATGTACATCTAAGAATTGAAGGGGACGAAGGAAAAGGTTGAAGATGATGGTTGAAGATGAGAACAACCCCCTTTGAAGATTCAAAGGAAGAGTTTGCAGGCTCTACAGTGAAGTTGAAGCGGGATGAAGAAAGAGGCAGAGTTTGTCCCTCTCTAAAAAACATGCGTCTCTCTAGAAAGTTTGAAGGTGCGATCAAATGACCTCCCCTGAGGAATCTAACTCCGTCTATACAGAGGAGAAGGGGGAGAGGAAAGGATGACACACCCCCTAGGCTTAAGTAGAGCCAGAATGTCATTCAATCCACGACACCTGGCATCCAAACACTCACAATTTTCTCAGAGCACCTTAGCCCCCAAGGCGTTTGGGGTCCTACAACACGAACTTTGGGCTAGTCACTACACCTTTAGCCACAAAGGGCTACGACTCCGAAAGCACGGCCTTGTGGCCGGTCACTACACCTTTAGCCCCTAAGGGGCTAACGGCCCTAAAAGCATGGCTTTGGTGCCGGTTGCTATACATTTAGCTCCCAAGGAGCTAAAGGTGCCAAAGTACAGCCTAGGGGTCAGTCGCTATACCTTTAGCTTTCAAGGGGCTAAGGGTCCCAAAGTATAACCTAGGGGTCGGTTGTTATGTCTTTATCCCTCCAAGTGGTTGAAGGCCTAAAAGCACGGCCTAGGGGCCGGTTGCTACACCTTTAGCTCCCAAGGGGCTAAGGGTCTCACAGCACGATCTAGGGGTCAGTCGATATGCCTTTATCCCTCTAAGGGGCTGAGGGTTCTAAAAGCACGGCCTAGGGGTCAATCGATACACCTTTAGCTCCTAAGGGGCTAACAGTCCCACAACGCGACCTAGGGGTTGATCGCTATATCTTTAGTCCCCAAGGGGCTAAGGGTGCCAAAGTGCGGCTCTGAGACCAGTTGCTACACTCCCAGCCCTCCAAGGGCCAAATATTTCACACCACGATTCTTGGGTTGGTCGCTTTGCCCTTCGCCCCCAAGGGCCTAAGGACTTCAAGGTACTGCCCAACGACCGATCATCACATCGTTAGCTCTAAGGGGCTAAGGGTCTCAAAGTGTGGCCTAAGAAACGGTCGCCACGCCCCTAACTTCCAGGAGACCAAAGACTATAAATCACGGCTTACGGGTTGTTTGCTACAGCTTTAGCCCCTAAGGGGTTGCATGATGATATGGTATGATCTAGAGGCCTGTTGCCAAAACCCTAGCCCCCACAAGGGGCCAGGCATCTCATAAACACGACCCTCGTACTAGACGTTCATTACCCTCAACCCCTAAAAGATATACAGCTCTGGGACGGGACCAAGGGACCGATTCTCCATAGCTCGATCGACAGCTCAACCAACAGACAAAAACATGTATTCAAAGGAAAAATCACTGAACAAAGGGGCAACACTTCATTAGCAGAATTAACGAGCGCATGGAGCCAAAAAAACAAAAAGAGGAGAGAGAAAGTGATCAAGGCCACAACAAAGCCTAAAGGCTACTCATCGTCATCAGCACTAGGTGAGGGAGGCGCATTGTTAAACCCAGAGCTCTCCTCTTGGTCATTTGCAGGACCAACCCCCGCTTGCGGACTAACCGGGCCAAGGCAATGGGCCCGTAAGATACTATTTTTGTTGTGCTGCAACCAGGCCTCAAAAGTACACCACCGCAGGCCTACAAGGGCTAACTTCAGGTCCTCAACTAAATCCCTGCTCAGCACGTCTAATTACAGGGCATCGTTGACTATCATCATGTAGAGGACAGCCTGAACCATTTCAGGAAGGAGGAAGTCTCGGGTATCCTCCTCGGCATCAGAGAGGACAAAATTCGAGCACAGGTGTTGGTAATCATCCGGGAGGGGCCGAGGAGGGAAGGCGTCCGCTCTCACGTACCAATCAAAAGTCTCTAAAACATGGAGGACCATCTCCTCGGTGGTAAGTAGGGGAACACCAAGACGGAAAAACTTCTTGCATGAATGGAACTGGCACACAGGGAATGGACCACAACTTCAAGCAACATCATTTTATATACCAGTAGTGGGGGATTTCCCATGCCACAATCATACCTTAGGAATTGAGCTACCTCGAAAAACCCCCCAGCTTCAAAACCAAAGCGAAGGTTTCACAAGATGATTGGTTGCCCATGATACGAGGTTGTCATCCAAGGTCTGCGGATAATCCTTTCGACATGAGTTTACTTCACATTTTGCCTGACTACCCATCTGGACAGGCATACAGGCAAAATGTGAGGGCCTAAATGATCTGGACAATATAAGGATTCGAGGAGGGCCCTATAGTAGCATCCATGGACCAGGGTAGGTGAAGTGCTCTTAGCAGCCCTAGAGTATGAAGATCCCTACCCCAGAAGCCTAACGTGGGAAACCACTCAGCAGCCCGTTAAGGGAACGCCCTGAGTGAAATTGCTATTTTGCCCCTTGGCTATAGGGACTATAAATACCCCCTACCTACCTCGGGAGAGGCGATCACTTTTTGGTACATTCTCTCATATATCATAAATTCTCTTTTCTGCTCTGTCATTTCTTGGGACCCCTTGCTGACTTGATTGTCGGATAGGCATTCCCCAGATCTCAATCCGGGGTTGCCTTTTTGTAGGTTCAACGTTCAGAAAGAATAGTTAGGCGTCCCTATCATGCTATCACGTAAGCCCGCTCTCATCCCACGTCATCCTCATAAAAACCAGAAAGTCCTAAAACTATTATTATTATTACTACTACTACAACTACTACTACTTCTACTACTATGACCCACCTCCCACTTCGACTACTGTAATTCATTGGCACATTATTTGTGGCATTGATTAATCAACAAATGTGGAGCTCCTCTCGAAGTTGTATACTCATCACTGTCATCAACAACGAATAGCAATAACTGTTGACTTCCTTTGTTTAACAATTATATGATTTTGATGAAATATAAAATTAGCATAGTTGAGAAAATAAGATGGAAAGAATCTTGGTAAATAGATATAAGTGGATATCATAATACAAGTTTCCAAGATTACTATTTGGGTATCACGATTTGAACTTTGAATTATATACTCAAGTCAAATCAAGAATTACATTAGATTCTATGGCATTATTTTTAGTATGCATAAAATTATATCTCTATCTAAAATAAATATGATCCCCCTCCATGATTTTGATAGATAATATGATTATCATGCTCTACATATTTGTGGATATTAATAATGAAGCAAATCGTAGATATGGTGATTATCATTTCACAATATTGTAGCCATATTATATTCGATCACAAATTGATTGCATAAAAAGATTAAGAATTTTATCTTTCTTTAGAAAGAACCATACATATTGATCTTCCCATGAGTTCACGATGCGAATATTGCAATGGTAAAATAAGAAGCTCAATTTAATTGATTATGATAGATTCTATATGTGCAAATATTCATATGATTCTTGCCATGTTTAACTATATCTTGTGGATTTTGTTAAAAGAAGCAAAGCAAAGGATTTGATTATTTGAGATCATATCTTGATGAATCAATTAAAGATCCCACTTGTTATTCCTTCCATTTTGGTGCAATCGAATCAAGAGGCAAGATGATTACAAATATGAAGGATGTGCAAGGTCATAAAAATACACAATCACTCAACAAAAAAGTGTTGAGCTTACGAGTTGCTATTCATACATGAGCTACCATTTCGAATATTAGACTTGTCAGTTAGGGAAAGAGGGTAAAATACAGGTCGGGTGTATTCACATTAGGGTAAAATATGGGTTAGGTGTATTTCATGTTCGGGTAAATATGGGCAAGTGTATTTCAGTTTTACAGGTTTTGGGTCAACCCAGGAGAGCCTTTTTAGCGAGTAATTACTCTTTTTGTTAAAATCAAAATCTTGGCATATTTATTAATGAACAAGCATTCTAATTGTAATTTCTTAAAAGAATACACAAAAATATTCAAACGATATATGAAAGCTATGCACGGGTGGACAATGAGTCACGTTTGAGTGTGTTGATCCGGTTATTAATATATTAATAATGGGTCAGGTCATCCATGGGTTAGCCCATCCAAAGCATGATAACTGGGGGAGTCCTTCAACCAATTAATAACCCATTTAATGATTTTATATTTTGTTAATTAACTTACCATTACCTAATCAAGTGCGCCTTACTAGTTGGTCGACCTTAACACGAACACAAGTTGGTCCATTGCTCAACACTAATATCAAGTTTGAGACCAATTAGAAGAAACCCAAATTAAATAATATTACAGACGTACAAGATATTATAATTATCTATTACTTATAATATCAAAATTTTAGAGAATTATACAATAATATTATTTAAATGCGAAGAGATGTATTCATTTCACGAAGGATATAATGGTATAACTTGCACATTTTTAGTACGGGTGTTATTCTAAATTGATTTTCTTTAGGCTAGATATTTCATGCCCATTTCCTAAAATTGTTCAATCTAGAAGTTGTACATGACATTATTTTATGGGAATGAATTTGGGAAAGAATGACTACTATGGTCTAATATGTGAAGGGATGCGATAATTATATAACGTCATCTCCCTAAACGATTTGTTATAATGAAAAACTTTTATTGTTAAGGGGAACACATTAAAGAAAATAAAAAAATAAGGATATAATATTTTGGCTGAGCGGGCAAATTTGGGTTGAGGGGGCAAATTCGGGTTCAGGTCAGGTTTGACCCAAAAATTTGCAAGTTTATTTCGAGTTCGGGTCGATGACATCGTGTTCAAAACCCAAAATTTTTGGTGTGGTGCAGGTTGGGGTTTCGGGTTGAGTCAATTTCTGCCAGGTCTATCGAATATTGTATTGAGTTTAAAAATTGAGTTTTCCGAAAGCATTCTTAATTAGGGAGTGAACTTAGGAGTTGTGAGGTTAACTCTCCCCCAAGCTTAAATCAAGAGGTTGATTTAAGAGTTGGGATCATGGGAGTGGAAAAGGTTTGAGATCTTGTAAGAGATTTCATCCTAATAAGAGGAGTAGAGAGTTGAATCCCGGAGTTGGATAACTCTAGGTGGGCACTAAAGCCTAATTAAGCCCCAAATTTGTTAAGGTATCGCTGTGCATTATCGCCATTTAATTTCTGCTTTTGATTTTGTATTTAATTTTAATTTTGACAAACACCCTATTCACCCCCTCTGGGGTGATCTGAATCTTCAATTGGTATCAGAGCTAGTCCCATATTTCATTTTACTTAACGTCAAGTAGGTAACGATTATGGATTTCTCAAGAGATGTCAATATTTAAGGTCGATTTACCGTTAGACCCCCTTTGTTTAAAGGAGCTAACTTCTCTTATTGGAAAAATGATATGCTAATATTCATTGAATCCACAGATATAGAGCTATGGGAGATTCTGAATAATGGACCATATGTCATTCCAAAAGCAAAAAATGGCAAGGGAGAAGAAGTTAACAAACCAGAAGATCAATATACTAGTGCTGATTGGGATAAACTCACTAAGAATTCAAGATCTAATCATATTCTTTATTGTCGTTTACATGCTAACAAATATAATTGAATTTCTATCAGTGATACAGCTAAACAGATCTTTAACAAACTCATAGTCACTTATGAAGCGATAAGCCAAGTCCGAGAAATAAAAATGAGCATGTACATACATCAGTATGAAGTGTTCAAGATGCACTTAGATGAATTAATCAAATACATGTTCACTCATTTTACCAATATCACCAATAACTTGAAGTCCATAGGCAAGACCTATTTCAATGAAGAAATTGTGAGAAAGATCCCCTAGTGTTTCCCAAAGAACAAGTGGGGCCCAAAGGTGACTGCAATCGAGGAAGCACAAGATCTCAAGAAGCTCAAGCTGGATGATCTTTTAGAAAAGCTTCTAACACATGAGATTCGCCTCAAAGGAGACGAAGGAGAAAGTTCTAAGAAAGGAATAGCTCTAAAAAACACAAAGGAAGATTGCTCTTCAGATAAGGAGAAACCCAATGACAATGATGAGGAAGCATTTTCCTTGATCGTACGAGGTCTTAACAGAATGGGACTGAAGAAAAAGGTCAGTCAAAGAGGATCTGCATTTAAAAGAATGAAAAATCCTCAAAAGGTACGTTTTCTAATAAGAATGATACTAATGTTATCTATTGTTATGGTTGTCGCATGTCAGGTCATTTGTTGAAGGACTGTCATTTAATTCAAGAGATTAGAGAAAATTGGAAATTCAAAACAAAGAAAGATAACAAGAAAGCAATGGTAGCTACCTAGAGTGAGTGAAAATAGCGAGAGTGAAAGTGATAAAGAGCAACTAGCTAATATCTGCCTAATAGCCAAAGAAAGCCAAGATGATGAAATAACTAAATATGAAGGATCAGATGAGGTAGACGTCTTAGCTCTTTATAAATGTTCCAAAGATGAGTTGATTAATGCATTAATTAGTTTTGCTAACTTAGAACAAAAGTACTTATCCAAATATAAAGACTTTAAGAAAAATCTGCGAGAATTAACTCAGAAAATGTTGGTTTTGGAAAAACTAAATAGTGATCTACATGATAAAATCGAGACTTCAGAAAAAACTTGGAATTACAAACTAAGTGTGAGGGTAATAAAAAAATAGTTTTAAAATTCACACAAGTGCGAGAAAATTTGTATAAGTTACTTTGTAGCCAAAAAGCATCTTTTAATAAAGAAGGAATTGAATATAATTATTTCAATAAAAAAAAGTTATGACAATTTCCTTTTTAAATCAGCTTTGCACAAAAAGGATGTTAGAACTTGTAATTATTGCTCTAAAATTGTTCATATTGTATATTCATGCACAAAATATATATATATATATATATATATATATATATATATATATATATATACATAAATATTTCAAGGATTGTCCAAATATGGGTACCGAAAGGTACCATACCACCTAATATGGTAGCTAATAATTTTCAATCTAGATATAAGGTAAAAAGTGGAAGAAAAGTTTAAGTTTTGTTTTGTAAGTGTTCTTGAAATCCAAACAAGAGCTATGGTACCTTGACAGCGGATGTTCAAGATACATGAGTGAAAATGCTTCTCTATTCATTGAAATCAAAACGAAGGACATGGAAATGTCACTTCTGGTGATAAAGGTAGAGGTAAAATCATGGGTGTTGAAAAACTTGGAAAAGATCCCTCCAACTCCATTGATAACGTCTGTCTCATTGATGACTTGAAATTTAATCTTTTAAGTATATCACAACTTTGTGATAAGGGAAACTTTGTGACATTTGACTCAACACATTGCATGGTTAACAATAAAAAAACTAGGAAAAATCACTCTCTATGGTCCTAGACTTGAGAATGTATATGCAATTGACATTGATAACATTCTCTCACATGAATTATCATGTTTTAAAGCTTCACATCGTCAGGATAATAGGTAGTGGCATCGTAGATTAGGACATGCAAGCATGCATACAATTAAAAAATTAGCCAAAATTGAGTTAGTGCCAGGGCTTCCGAAGTGCAATTTTGAATTTGATGATTTGTGTAAAGCTTATACTAAATGGAAACAAGTGTGTAGTACCTTTAAGTCAAAGAATAGTACTAGCACATCCAGACCATTAGAACTCCTCCATGTGGACTTATGTGGGCTCATACCAATACAAAGTTTAGGACATAACAAACACATTCTTGTGATTGTTAATGATTATTCTCAATTCACATTGGTATTTTTCTTAAAAGAAAAGATTGAAGCCTTTAAAGAATTTTCAGAACTTTTCAAACAATTACAAGTTTATAAAAATTCACCAATTGTGTTCATAAGAAGTGATCATGGTAGAGAATTTGATCAAAATGAATTTACTAAATTTTGTACGTGTCATGGAATTGCTGGCAATTTTTCAGCACCACATACACCTCAATAGCATGATGTAGTTGAAAGAAAAAATTTCACTTTAGAAGATATGACATGTAGTATGATGTGCGAAAGTGGTGTCCCTTAAAATTTTTGGGCTGAAGCGATAAAATACCGCCAATTATATACTAAATCAGTATTTAATTTGGCCAATTTTAAAAAGGACTCCTTATGAGTTATTCAAAGGCCATTGACTATTTGGATGTGAATGTTTTCCATATAACAATGGCAAAAATAATTTAGGAGAATTTGTGCTAGAAGTGATGAAGGAATTTTTGTGTGATATTCTATGCGTAGCAAGCATATAAGATTTCTATCTAGTAAATGTACTAAAAATATCAAAGAAAGTATTCACGTAATTTTTGATGAATCTAATGATAGAAAGTTAAGTGAGTCCACAGTACAAAATATTAACTTAAACAAGTATAGTGATGATGAAGAAGAAGCATCAAAAGAGGTAGATAATATCAATGAACACCCCTAAGAACAACCTCTTAACACATCTCAATGAGAAGACATCCCATCTTAAGAAGAAGAGTCCACCAATGAGGGTAATTCTCCATTCGATGTAACATAAGAAGAGGTAACTCGAGAACCCCAAAGATAGTATAATATAATCATATCATCAAATGGACAACATCTTGATAGAAATATCTACAGCGATAAGAACTCATTCATCCTTGGATAATTTTTGTGCACTTTTAGCATTTGTGTCCCACATAGAACCAAAGAGTCACCTGGAAGCTCTTAACGACTCAAATTGGATAAATATCATGCAAGATGGACTAAATCAATTTAAAAGAGATCAAGTGTAGACACTAACAACTCGGCCAAAAGACCATCTCATAATACGAACAAAATGGGTCTTTAGAAACAAATTAGATAAAGCTGAAAATGTCATAAGAAATAAGGTAAGGTTAGTCGCTAAAGGATATAATCAAGAAGGCATTGATTTTGATGAGACTTTTGCCTCTGTTGCACAATTAGATGCTATACACATACTATTAGCATTTGCATCACATATGAACATAAAATTATATCAAATGGATGTGAAATGTGCCTTCTTCAATGGATATTTACAAGAAGAGGTTATGTAAAACAACTTCCTAATTTTTGAAAATCCAAATTTTCTAAATCAATAAATTTCAAAAAGCTCTTCATGATCTGAAATGGGCTCCCATAGCTTGGCAGGAATGGTTGAGAAAATTCCTCTTAGAAAGTGGGTTTAAAAGAGCACATTGAAAAACCTCTATCTACTAAAACAAAAGGACAAGATTTTATAATTATCAAAATTTATGTGGATGATATACTTTTTTGGAGTCACAAACAACACTCCATGTGAAGAATTCTCCAATCTCATGAGCAAAGAATTTAAAATGAGCATGATAGAAGAATGAAATTTTCCCTTAGGCCTTCAAATCAAACAATGTAACAACGGAATTTTCATTAATCAAAGTAAATATGTTAATGAGCTCCTGAAAAATATAAAATAGATCAAGCTAAACATGCTAGAATGCCAATGATTCCAAATGAAAAACTAGACCTAGATGCAATAGCCCTATCCTAAATCATGTTTATTTTTTTAATTAAGCCACATTATTAATTTCCTCGCATTCATTTGTCACATTTAATCATCACAATTGGAAAAAATTTATTTGGGCCCCTACTTTGGAATTTGGGCTTTCATTATCGTAAAATTTCAAATGATTCGATGGTAAACCCTAATAAGTATGGTTTAAGAGGTAAATGTATTTTTTATAGCATCACAAAAACTTAATTTCGAGGTACGCAAAGATTTTATTTCAATAAAGTGCTTTTACTTTCCAGACCCAATTTCTTTGAGCCCAATTCAAGGCCCAAAAGGTCGATGCAATTAAACTAAATTAATTATCATCATTCATACTAAATTATGCTTAGCAAAAAGCAATCTTATGGATGTATAAGAGCAGCCAAGTAGCCAAGATAATCACAAAAAATATCTAGCCAAAGAGAAAGCCAAGTTCTCCTTTTCTTCTCTTCCTTTCTTGCCCTCCAAGTTTAAGAGAACTGGCTCGGTTGACCGAGTGGGTCGATGGTTCAACCGGTCGAACCATTTGGACTGGGCTTGGACAGGTTGACTTGGTTTACCGTCAAACTGGTTTAGATCAGTACAACCCGGTGAACCTAGAAAAATTTTTTATATATATTTGTTATATTTTTTTTCAAATTACTAATTAAAATCTAATGGAAAAAAGTTACAAGTACAAAATAATGAGGAAGAAGAGAAATATGAAATTTATTTATGGTCCCACATTGATGTAGTACAAGGTGGTTACAACTTACAAGACTCTCATTGCATAAACATAGGTTCTGTTAGGTGGTGACAATTGAGAAGTCTCACATCGCCAATTTGAGTAAATTTTCAAACTTGGTAGCCTTATAAAAAAGCATGGAAGGTAAGCCAAGGACAATGCAAAGTCAAGGGCCTGTAATTAAAGTTAGGCTTTGTAAAAGAGCTCAAGGCCTTTGTGCATTTTTACTCCCTAGTAAAGCATTCACACTCCAAAAAAAAAAATACAACCCCTTAAAATGACATTGTTTCAAGGGGAAAAAAATATTTTAGACATAATAATTTGGTAACACAATTAATTAGATGGTCATAACTTTAAAAAAAAAAAACAATACAAGTTGGACATAATAATTGGGTAACACATGCTTGAATATAGAAATTACAAGAGTTTGATGATAAATAAAAAATATACATTGGTTAACATTAAAAAAAATAAAAATTACAATAAATGAACATCTACAAAATAATGTGGGAGAAGAGATCATTAACTTATATATTTGATGAAAAAAATACTTTTTGATTTTAACAAGATAAATTACTAAAATCTAATAGAAAACAGTTACAAGTACAAAATACTGAGGAAGAAGAGAAATAAGAAATTTATTTATGGTCCGACATTGATAGAGTAGAAGGTGATTACAAGACCCTCATTGCATAAATTTGGGTTCTATTAGATAGTGAGAATTAAGGTGTCCTACATCGCCACTTTGAGCAAACTTCCAAAATTGGTAGCCTTATAAAAAAGCATGGAAGGCAAGCGAAGGATGCTCTGAAAGGGTCGAGCTATGCCCTGTCCGAAATCTTCATAGCCCCAAAAAAAACTTGGTCTTTATAAGAAGCTGGGAAAAGCCGGTCCAAACCGGTCTGATCGAGTTAGCTGGTCCAACTGGATTTTGCCAGTTTTTCTCGGTTCAATGGCCCGAACGGGTTAAAACAATTTTCGAATCGTTGCTTCGACCGGTTCCCTGTCCAACCGGTTGGACTGCCCGATCCAGTTCGGTTTTCTTAACCTTGTTCCCCTCCCGTTCCATGTTGCTGCTACCCAGCCACCTTCAACCATAAGCCAAGCAGCCATGAGCCGCCAGTCCTGCCACCCAACACCACAACCACCACCCCCTTAGCTCCCACCACCATCAGCCACCTCTTCCATCTCTCCTTTAAGCTCAAAGTGAGTAAAAACTCTACCTTTATCTTCATGTATTTTTGATTATGATGATTGTTTTAGTTATGATTTATGTTCTCATGATCAAAATAAATGCTAGCATGCAAATTTTATTGTTGTTGGAGACATTGGATATTGTGGAGTTGAGTTTGAACTTGATCAACTGGGTTTGAATCAAGAAGGTGGGAGCTTGAGTTGTTTATCTAATTGTTGCGATCTTGGAATGAAAAGTGAATTTAAAGTGGTGGGTGATCTTATTACATCCATTTATGTTGATTTTAGATGAGTTTAACTGCAAGAACAAGTTTGTCGTAAGCTAAGGTTTTGGTGATCAAGCATGGGTTGATTTATTTCTAGCATCAAGTATATTATTTATGTATAATTGGATTTTAAAAAAAAATGAATCTTGGATGCATTCTTTAACTTGGGAAATCACTTGAGGTGATTTTGTATAAATGGGTGGGTTTTGGAAATTTGGCCAATTGATTATAAAAGGTCATTTTGCTCATTTATACAAATAAGTAAGCTTATGGATGTGTTTTGAGTGATTTTGAAAAAGAGAAGAATTGAAAAATTGATGTACATGATTATGGAATAAATTTGAGTAGTGTGGCTTTGTGAGGTGATGATAAGCAACAAGGCTTTGTTAAAGGACTTTAAGAAGTGATTTTAATGGGGAATTATGTGAAAAGAAGAGGGAAAACAAGAACATTAGGGCTTTAACAGAGCTGAAATAGGGGTCACTTTGCGATTAAACTAGTACTGTTTGGCGCATTGAAAAATTGTGATTTTGGGTGGGTGGATAGATCAGTGAGTTACCTTTCATATTCCTTTTTAATCACTTCATTTTTAGTTGTCTGGAAAAAGTTATGCCCATTTTGCTAAGACTGAACAGGATAGACCAAACCTACGCACACTTGTGTTCTAGCCCAATTTTAGGAACCCCATTGTGGGAATTATGTTTGACACTGTGAACAAAAGTGTTGTAAGACTTCTTAAGCCTGCCATATTGGGGTTTTAGGTCTCCATTTGAGGTTAAGGGTGAAAGTTATGAATTTTCTAAGGTGAACCTTGAATCGGTAACAACTTTGATCGTACTTAGTAGTTTCTTTGGTTTGAAAAACTAAGTTTTATGGCATGTGCAACGAAATTGGAGAATTAGGGAGATTGATAACTCAAGATCTGTATTTGTGGTCTAAACCGGTGTGTTCAAAGTTACTCTGAGCCTACCACCAACCCAATTACCCTCAAACCTTTGTTATCCAACTCAAAAATATCAAAAAACTCATGATCAATTATAGCCGTCAAAGTTTTTCTTTTATGATCTCAATTATTTTAACTTGATCAGTTTTACTCCAACATTATTTCACTTTGACTTAAATTACCCTAATTCATTTAGTTTTCAAATCATTTTGGTATAACTTATCTTCTATTGAATTATTTGAGTTATGGATGTCTTTTAATGAATTTCTATTACAGTTACAAATTAAAAAAGTCAGCGTTGTTTACTAATTACGTATACCTATAATTACATTTTTTCAATAGAATAGGGGCCTAGTCTATTATTTTCCATTGTGCATAAGTAGTATCAAGTGAGATTGCAATTTAAAGACTTAAGGTATGTTCATTGCCTGTATCTCTAGAAATTAATACATATTTATCAAAATTATAATGTTTCGGTAATTACATCAATGAACCAATTTAATCAGTGATTTGTGACATAATTAGTGATCCCATCAGTTATCAGTTACAGGGCATTGCCCATCAGTTGCCCGCGCGGCTTCAAGCCAAGTCCTCTGGTCGACTTTGTAGGTGTACACCTATCAATAGATCGTAACAGTATCAATGGGTTCACTATCAGATGATAACTAGCAATTGCAGTTTACATTTATCCTATTCACTGTTTTAACTTAAAATGAATTACAAAGCAGGCGCCCAACTAATTTATGCAGCGGTCTTTAATGATATAGGAATGCATGTACTGAGATTCGACTCACAGTTCGAAATATTTTTCACGTTTTGTTTCAGGCAAATGCTCAATTAATCGCCCTTATGCTAGCAAACCAGTTGAACAAAATAAGTTGAGCAAGGGAATTTGGATGGATCAACAGCAACATAGTACATGCCTATTTTGAAACAGTATTTTCAAATCTTCAGTGGATGGAGGTGTAGATTATATGGTGAATTGCTTTACTATGGTATATAAACCTTATGTTGGTTAACAGTTGACTGTATATGGTTTGATCATGTATGAATTTGTATGGTTGAGGTTATGCCAAACTAAGTTATTTCTAGTACAAATGCTTCAAACCTTGTCCTTTTTGACGGCAGTAATGCCTCGATCATTGGGTTTATTAGTTGAAATTAAGGGAATCAGAATAGTGATTGCAAACAGTTGAACATGTTTAATTTGGGGACATTACAGTTTTGTTATCAAAGCCAGGTTGATTTTCTTTGATGGGATATGGAGTATGGAGGGTAGAGATTAGAGGGTGAGAAGGTTGGTTAGTGAAGGTTATTAATATATCATTAGAGATTTGTGATAATGGAAAGGCCTATTTACCTCTCTCATGGTCTCCTCTTATATTCTATTTTGTTAGATGGATCCATATGCAGTGAGCATCTTGCCAGTTACTTTTGTGGCTGCTCATATCTCTTCACTACATGCCAGTATGGTAGCCCACATGCAGACCCCATTTCTGAGTTTCATAGTGTTCTGGGCCATACATGTATGCTGTTGTGGATCTTATCTACAATTGGCCCTTAGGTCGAGCTTAGGACCCAATATCATGACTTTATGATGACTCAAGCCTTCAGATGGGGCGAACCTCGATTTTAGTTTCACAAGGCTTGGGCGAACATTATTATTGAGTAGTTATTAAGGGAGGAGTTTATGCTGAGAGTGAATAACATGGACATTCTGCAACACATATTTTCATTACACTTTGTATCTTCACCACCATCACCACCTGTACCGAGTGCTCCTCAACCGCCTGACAATCCAAAGCCATTGGGACCTAGATAGGGGATCTCTGTATCTGATGGATCAAATGAGGTCTACATCGTTAGAGATCTCCCTGATACCCCATAGTTTAGCTCTGATGGTGACCTAGTGGAATACTCAGAGAGGGACCAAGAAATGGGAAGAGCATCAGCTTGATCATGATGATTAGAATGCAAATATTGTGCTTCAGATAATAGTCTTGACTCGGGCAGGGAGCCTGGGGATGAGTCTGACCTAGACTATGATCCATCTAGGGATCATTAGATTGATTTATATTATATGTTGAGATCTCAGAGAGATTACTTTATGAGCCCACATGTCTATAGTACAGCCAGTTGGATAGATGAATTTTTTGCAGGTTATGACATTACATATAATTAGACAGGTCTTTCTGATTATGTTGACTAGTCCCGCCTACATTTGGGCATGTGGCGGACTTAGTCTACCAAGGGTAAGTAGTGTTTTAGTTAGGAGGTAAGTGTAAAGGTTAACCTTGGATGCTCAGTTGGATGTGATATTCTTTGTGAAAGCAAGTATATATATGTACGCGAGCAATTATGACAATGATATAATGAAGCATTGTGTTATGTTTTAATAACACTTAGGCTATGCTAGTTACATCTATTATGTAAGTGTATCTTATATGTTGGTTGTAGTCGGCTCACAAAATTACTCAGCTAAAAGAATAGTCAGAATGTCAGAATACATGCAAAACAATGTAGAATCCCACATATAAGAAAATTCATATCATGTTCAGGGGTCAGGTGACCAATTTTTGTGTAATGTGCTAATAACCCTTAGTGGAATGCCCTCAATTCCCCCTGAGTTGGTTAGTAATATGGGAACTCTAACTATTAACATACCTTGGTATCTGAGCTTATGAAGAGAATAGCCCCAGGACCTTCTGAAATCCCTCATAAAGTTAATAAATTAACAGTTAGGGTATGGATTAGAGGAGTAGAAAAGATTTTTACAACAGTAGAGGTCCCAGAGGATAAAAAGATGTACATTGGAACATTTTACCTGACTAGGAAATAGATTTTTACTGGAAAAACTATTAAGGATAGGCTCTTAAGGCCTAACCGCACCTGGAGTAGCTTTCTAGAAGAACTGAGAGCCGAATTTTACCCAATTGTGGTTCAATGGAAGAACTAGAAAGAATTTATGGAACTGAAGATGAGTGGTAGTATGTCTGTGATGTAATATGCTAGCAAGTTTACAGAACTATCTATGGTTGTTTTAGAGTTTGTGTCGTCTGAAAAACTAAAGATGAGGAGATTTGAAGATGGATTAGTTTTCTATATTCGCAGCCAGCTAACTGGTCAACCAATCATTACCTATCAAAGGTTATATGAGCGAGTGGCAGAAGTGGAACGAGTGAAGGCTGGGCTGAAGGCCTTGAACCTAATAATCAGAAGAGGAAGGCGACCGAACAGGGTGCTCTGAGCGAGAGTGTAAACTAGGAGAAATGTAGTCCCGCTCCTCCCAAGAGTCAACTAACAAGCTTAGCAAAGCCCTGTGTGAAATATGGAAGAACTAATCACACCACTTCTACGTGCTGAGTGGGAACTAGCAAATACATATGGTGCAATAGCCCAAAGCACCTCATTGCTGCCTGTCGCCAAAGACTTATGGTCGTAGACAAGGATTCCCACCTTCAAGGCCACTACTGTAGGAAGGGCTTATGTTTTGAGCAAGAAGGAAGCTGCCACCTTTGGTATGGTAGTTACTAGAACTCTCTTTTTTAATTTCAAAGCCATTTTATGTATTGGTGGATTCAGTTGCCCCTCATTCATTTACATCCACTCGATATGTTATACAACTGAACCTTGAGGATAAGGGGACAGAAACCAATTATAGAATCAAGTTACCCAATGACTCTAGAGTTTAGTGTCATATCCCTTATAAATGTTCTGATTACTATTGGTGGGATAGTATTCCCTGGAGTTTTAATTCAATTTGACTCGTATGACTTTGATATCATTCTAGAAATGAGCTGTTTGTGTACTTATGGGGTTAAGATATATTGTGAGGACCTTAAGGCTATTTCAAGGGACGAACAAGGGAGAGAAATATGTTTTATAGGCAAAGAGAAGAAATACCTTTTCCTTTAAATTCTATTATGAAAGCAAGTGAGCTCCTATGTTAAGGATATATTGGATATTGGTATTATGCTATTGACACTCAATCACATGAAGAAGCAGAAGATATCCCTGTAATATGTGAATTTAGAGTTGTTTTCCTAAAGAGTTACTGGGACTGCCCCACAAAGGGAAATTGATTTTGAGATTGAATTAATCCTTGGTACCCCACCTATCTCTAAAGGCTTATATCGTATGGCCACAATCGATATTAGAAAACTGAAGATTCACTTGGATAGGCTATTACAGAAGGGATTTACCAAACTGAGTGTATCACCATGCGGTGCCCTAGTTCTATTTCTGAAGAAGAAAGATGGAGCCTTGACGATGTGTAATGGTTACAAGCAGCTAAACAAGATCATCATCAAGAACAAATATCCATTGCCTTGAATAGATGGTTTATTTGATAGATTGTAAAGAATAGGTGTAGTTTCCAAGATTTATTTGAAATTAGGATACCATCAACTTAGGATTTACATGAAGACATCCCCAAACCTCACTGAGACCGGGTTTGGTCACTTTGAATTCACCGTAATGCCTCTTAGCCTAACCAATGCCCCTGCGGCCTTTATAGATCTTATGAATAGAGTATTCAGACCCTATTTGGACTTTATAGATCTTATGAATAGAGTATTCAGACCCTATTTGGACAAATTTATGGTGGTATTTATAGATAATATCTTGATTTACTCCAAAAAGAGAGACGAACACATTACCCATTTGAGAATGGTGTTGCAGACCTTAACGGAGCATCAATTACATGACAAATACAAGAAGCATGAGTTCTAGTTAGAAGAAGTGGCATTTTTGGGACATGTGATTTCAAAAGAAAGGATTAAGGTTGATTTGAAGAAGGTGAAAGCAATTACAAAGTGTCCAAGGCTCACCAATGTTATTGAGATCAAAAACTTTTCTAGTTCAGTAGGGCATTATCGAGTTCGGGAAGGATTTTTCAAAGATAACATTTTCCCTGACCAATTTGTTGAAGGAAAGTATAAAGTTAGCAAGAAGATAAAGAGTTAGCTTATACCTCCTGACAGTTCAGGCCTTATAAGAGAAATCACCATACTCATGACCTAGAATTAGCTGTTGTGATCATTGTAATCAAATTTTAGAGACATTGCTTATATGGAGTACCGTGTAAGATCTATACTAATTATCAAAGATTAACTTACATTCACTCAGAAAGAGCTCAATCCGGGATAAAGGCGTTGACTCAAATTGCTTAAAGATTTTGACTTACGGGGCCAATATCACCTAAGAAAGAAAAATGATGCGGCAAATGCCGTAAGTAAGAAAACACAATATACCTTAACACTGTAGTCATTACTCAGTTGAACCTCTTGGAAGGGCTTGAGAACTTGGATGTTCAATTGGTGCATATCGGCAAGCATCTAAAAATATCAATAGATACAACTCTTCTAAGTTTGAGACTGTAATGCTTCACAACCTAGGACAATATTTGCATTTGCATGGAACTCCCAGCGGGCGATGTGGTGAAAATACTAGTAGAGAAATTTACATGAAACATAAGGGTAAAATGACGCAGACATTGATCACAAAATAATCTTTTAGGTCATGAAGATCTTCAATATTCAATGAGGTGACATACATCAGAAGACTCTTGAAAACAAACTATTGGAACCGACAGAAAAACTATGCTGATAAAAGAAGGAGATCCTTGGAGTTTCAGGTAGATGATAAGGTTTTTCAAAAAGTTGCGCCAACTAAGGGTATAAGCAGGTTAAACTGCAAGCTAAATTGAGGCAAAGATCTATTGGACCATACAAGTTTATTAAAATATCGAATCCCATAGCTTGTCGACTAGATATGCTTTTATAACTCAAACACGTGTATAATTTGCTCCTCACCTCGCAACACAACCAGTACATTCTAGATCCTGACCACGCTCTCTTAACCAAACCCAATGCAGTCAATGAGGGGCTACTGCTTGAACAACACCCAATCTAGATACTAGATTGCAGGACTAAATAGCTACGCCTCAAGCAGATATCCTTTAATCAAAGTACATTGGCCAAATCATACCTCCTCATAAGCCAGTTGGGGAAAATTGAGCAAGAAGTGAAAGCCAAGTACCCATTCTTATTTAAGATAATCTTGTATGTTTTGACAAAGTTCATAAGTTTTGAGGATGAAACTCTTTAAGGGGGAAGGTTGTAATAGCCCGACCCTAAATCATGTTTATCTATTTAATTAAGCCACGTTGTTAATTTCTTCGCATTCATTTGTCGCATTTAATAATCCCGATTGGGAAAAATTCTTTTGGGCCCGTACTTTGCAATTCAGGTTCTAATTATGGTAAAATTTCAAATGAATCGATAGTAGGCCCTGATAAATATGGTTTAAGAGGTAAATGTATTTTTCATAGCATCACAAAAATTTAATTTTGAGCTATACAAAGATTTTATTTCAATGAAGTGCTTTTACTTTTCGGGCCCAATTCGTTTGAGCCCAATTCAAGGCCCAAAAGTTAGTGTAATTAAACTAAATTAATTATCACCATTTATACTAAACTATGCTTAGCAAAAAGCAATCTTATGGATGTACAAGAGCAGCTAAGTAGGCAAGAGAATCATTAAAAAATTTCTGGCCAAAGAGAAAGCTAAGTTCTCTATTTCTTCTCTTCCTTTCTTCCCCTGCCCTTCATTGCTGCTACTGCCCAGCCACCTTCTGCCAGCAACCAAGCAACCACCGCTTTCCAGTCCTGCCACCCAACACCACAACCACCACCCCCTCAGCTCCCACCACCATCAGCCACCTCTTCCATCTCTCTTTTAATCTCAAAGTAAGAAAAACCCCACCCTTATCTTGATGTATCTTTTGTTATGATGATTGTTTTAGTTATGATTTATGTTTTCATGATCAAAACAAATGCTAGCATGCAAATTTTATTGTTGTTGGAGATGTTGAATACTGTGGAGTTGAGTTTGAAATTGATCAAGTGGGTTTGAATCAAAAAGGTGTGAGCTTGAGTTGTTTATCTAATTGTTATGACCTTAAAATGAAAAGTGAATTCAAAGTGGTGGGTGATCTTATTAAATCTATTTATGCTGATCTTATAAGAGTTTAAGCGCAAGCACAAGTTTGTCATGAGCTAGGCTTTGGTGATCAAGCATGGGTTGATTTATTTCTAGCATCAAGTATATTATTTAGGTATAATTGGATAAAAAAAATTAATATCGAATGTATTGTTTAACTTTGGAAATCACTTGAGGTAATTTTGTATAAATTGGTGGATTATAGAAATTTCCCCAATTGATTATAAAGGTCATTTTGCTCATTCATACAAATAAGTAAGCTTATGGATGTGTTTTGAGTGATTTTGAACATGAGAAGAATTGAAAATTTGATGTGGATGATTTTTGAGTAAATTTGAGTAATATGGCTTTGTGACATGATGATAAGGAACAAGGCTTTGTTAAATGATTTTAAGGACTACCTTTAAATGCGGAATTATGTGAAAAGAAGGGGGGAAATAGGAACAGTTGCGTTGTGAATAGACTTGAAACATGGTTCACTTTCTGATTAAATGGGTACTGTTTGCCCCATTGAAAAATTGTATTTTTGGTGGCTAGATAGATTAGGGAGGTATCTTTCAAATTCCTTTTGAATCACTTCATTTCAAGTTGTGTTAAAAAAGTTATGGACGTTTTGTTAAGACTACGCAGGATAGACTAATGTTGTGCACAGTTGTGTTCGAGCCCAATTTTAGGAACCCCATGGGGGAATTATGTTTTACACTGTTAATAAAAGTGTTTTGTGACTTCTTAAGCTTCCCATATTGGGGCTTTAGGTCTCCATTTGAAGTCAAGGGTGGAAGTTATGAATTTTCTAAGGTGAAACTTGAATCGGCAAAAACTTTGATCGTACTTAGAAGCTTATTTGGTTTGAAAAACTAAGTTGTATGGCATGTGCAACGAAATTGGAGAAGTGGGGATATTGAAAACTCAAGATTAGGGTTTGTGGTCCAAACCGATGTGTTTAAAGTTATTCTTGACCTATCACCACTCCAATGGCCCTCAAACCTTTGTTATCCATCTTAAAAATATCAAAAAACATGTGATCAATTATAACCACCAAAGTCTTTCTTTTATGATCTCAATTATTCTACCTTGATCAATTTTACTCCAACATTATTTCACTTTGAGTTAAATTAGCCTAATTCATTTCGCTTTCAAATCATTTTGGTATACCTTATCTTCTATTGAATTGTTTGAGTTATGGATGCCTTTGCATGAATTTTTATTAGAGTTACAAATTATGAAAGTCAGCATTACTTACTAATTATATGTAACTATAATTACATTTCTAAAACAGAATCGGAACCTAGTCCATCGTTTCCCATTATGCATAAGTATTATCACGTGAGATTGCATTTAAAGACTTCAGGTACATTAATTGCCTGTATCCTTAGAAATCAGTTTGTATTTATCAAAATTATAATGTTTTGGTAAGTACATCAATGAATCTATTTAATTAGTGATTTATCACATAATTAATGACCCCATCAGTCATCAGTTACAGGGCATTGCCCGTCAGTTACACGCGCGGCTTCGTGCCAGGTCCCTCGGTCGACTTGGCAGGTGTGCACCTACCCATAGATCGTAACAGTATCAAGGGGTTCACTATCAGATAATAACTAGCAATTGCAGTTTACATTCATCTCATTCACTGTTTTAACTTAAAATGAATCGCAAAGCGGGTGCGTAACCAATTTATCCAGATATCTTTAATAATATAGGAATGCATGTGCTGAGCTTTGACTAACAGTTCAAAATGTTTTTCATGGATTTTTTTAAGAAAATTCTCAGCGAATCGACCCCATACTGGCAAACCAGCTGAAGAAAGTAAGTTGAGCAAGGGAATCTAGATGGATCAGCAGTGACATAGTGCGTGCATATTTTGAAACAGTATTTTGAAATCTTTAGTGGATGGAGGTGTAGATTATATGGTGAATTGTGTTGCTATGGCATATAAACCTTATGTTGCTTAACAGTTGATTGTATATGGTCTGATCATGTATCAATGTGTATGCTTGAAGCTATGCCAAACTATGTTATTTCAAGTATACATACTTCAAGCCTTGTCCTTTTAGACGACAGTAACGCCCTGATCATTGGATTTTTCAGTCGAAATTAAGGGAATCAGAATAGTGATTGCAAACAATGGAACATGTTCAGTTTGGGGACATTACACTCGACAAAGATGGAAAACTTGTTAGTGAAAAGGTCTATCAATGGATGATTTAATCCCTACTTTATCTTACTGTTGGGCATCCTAGCATCATGTTTTGTGTATGTTTGTGTGCTAGGTTTCAAGCATCTCCTAAAGAGTCTCATTTCACATGTGTAAAATGAATATTTGGATACCTAGCAAGTATTGAAAATCTAAGCCTGTGCTATCCTCGGGGGGGGGGGGAATGGGGAGGAGATTTTTCTTTAGTATGATATACTAATGCAGATTACGCAAAATATGAAGTACACAAAAAAAATTACGTTGGGTGCTTGTCAATTTCTTAGACGAAGCGTAGTTTCTTGGTGTTCTAAGAGACAGAATTTCATAGCACTTTCAATAGTAGAAGTGGAATATATTACCGCTAATGCATGTTCTGCACAATTACTTTGGATTATGCAACAATTGCATGATTTAGGAACAAATCTCAAAGAAATACCAATAAAATGTGGCAATAAAAGTGCTATTAGCATCACGAAAAATCAAGTACAATACTCTCGTACCAAACATATTGAGGTAGGTGATCATTTTATTAGAGATCATGTTGAAAAAGGACATGTCATACTAGAATTCTTGCCTATAGAACTTCAATTGGCCTATATTTTCACAAAACCTCTTAATGAAGACTGTTTTCATTTTATTCGTCAAGAACATGGAATGCTAAACTTTGATGCATGAATTCAGAGGGGTCCTCTCTTAATCCTAATCTAGTTCTTGAAGTAAATTGCAAATTCACTAATCTCGCTACTCAAGACTATGGAAAGAGGTCCCAGAAATGAAAAGGTTGATTAATCAGGTATGAGACCTCTGGACTAGATTCAAACAGTACGACTTGAAAATTCAGTTTTAAAGCCCTGAAATGAAACTAGCACAAAATAAATTTAAGCAAAATCGATAAAAGAAAATTAATTAATTATTTATCTACATTTGACATTTTTAAACCAACAATTTTTCCTAGGTAAAAATTGTTTTTCATATTTCAACTAAGCACCATAAAGTCAAAATTCATTTTTTTGGAGATAGGACATACAAAACATGCCCAAAACATTGCAAAGTTCATAGTCGCTTATGTGCGTGGCTCATAATATGCTCGATGTGTTGTCCAAAAATCTTGTCCTTTTATCCCGGTCATCTTCTGACTCATTTCGAATCTCCTTATTCACTCTTCTTGAAAAATTATACATCATCTTGAGTAAACATAAATCAATAATGTCAATTTTTCCACATTTTTTCTCGCTCCTCCTTCTCCCTCCCTAATAGCACCACCGCCCCTCCACCCTAGGGTCACACCAATGCCCATCGGTATCCTAGCCACCACTTCATCGCTAGCCCCCAAGGACTCATAAGCCTCGCCCTCCCCACTGCTAGCCTTCCCCACCCCCTCTAACCATGATCCTCTTCACATTCCCTGCCTCTCTTGTTCGTGGTCGACTTTGTGATCTTGAGAAGAAACTCTATACCTTACAGACCTCCATCGATACCTTGACTAATGTGTTGACCGCCATACCCATCCTCTCAATGGCACAATAGACAATCGAGTCCTCATTCAAAATAATCTCATATGCCACCAAAACTGTTTCCAACACCAATCTGCTACAATTTAGCACAAGCTAAATGATATTCTCAATATCATCACCATCATTCACAAATGTGCTACAAAGGCGATTCCTTTAACTTGTGAAGAAAAAGCTCAGGTTCAAGTGCTTGTTGATCGAATTATTATCAATGCTTCCAAATCTAAATGTTGAGATTACCTATTAAAAAGTTTTAATAATATTTGTTTTAAGTTACTTTGCCTTTTCGAAAATGATTATGCTCAAACATGTTATTTAATTTTCTTTTTCTCTTGTCTTTTTTATGAAAGAAGGGGAGAAATTAGTAGGTATGCGTGTTTGCTAGGCTATACTATTTTTCCATGATTAATAAAGTACCTTTGTCTTTTATCATGATATGCTTGCTTTTAATGTGCTTTGCCATATATGTGATTATTACATGTCACGATATAATTCTCGAACAATGCTTTATAAACCAAAAAAGCATTACATACATAATTTTGTCCTTCATCAAAAATAAGGAGATTGTTGACTTCCTTTGTTTAATAATTCTATGATTTTGATAAAATACTAAATTAGCATAGGCTAAGAAAAAAAGAAGGAGAGAATCTTGGTAAATAGATATAAATGGATATCATAATATAAATTTATGAGATTACTATTTAAGTTTCATCATTTGAATTTTGAGTTATATACTCAAGTCAAATCAAGAATTACATTAGATTCTATGACATTATTTTTAATAAGCATAAATTATATCTCTATCTAAATTAAATATAATCCCTTCAATAGTTTTCTTAGATAATATGATTATCATGTTTTACATATTTGTGGATATCAATAATGAAGCAAATCATATATATGGTGATTGTCATATCACAATATTGTAGCCATATTATATTAGATCACAAATTGATTGCATAAAAAGATTAAGAATTTTATCTTGCTTTAGAAAGAATCACACATATTTATCTTCTCATAAGTTCACGATTAGAATATTGCAAAGGCAAAATAAGAAGCTTAATTTAATTGATTGTGATTGATTCCATATGTGCAAATACTCAAATGATTCTTGCCATGTTTAACAATATCTTGTGGATTAGGTTAGAGGAAAGCAAAGGAATTGATTACTTAAAATCATCTTGAAGAATCAATTAAAGATACCACTTATTACTCCTTCCATTTCCGGTTCAAGCGAATCAAGAGGCAAGATGACTATAAATATAAAGGATGGGCATGGCTATAGAATTTACTCAATCACTCAAGAGAAAAAGTGTTGAGAGCTTACAAGTTGCTACGCATACTTGAGCTATCAATTCAAATATTGTATTGAGGTTAAAAGTTGAGTTTGTGAGAAAATATTTTTTTATTAGGGACTGAACTTAGGAGTTATAAGGTCAACCGCTCCCCTTCTCCCTCCCCCCCCCCCAAAAAAAACTTAAATGAAAAGGTTGATTGAAGAGTTGGGATCTTGAGAGGGGGAAGGTCTGAGATCTTGTAAGAAATTTCATCCTAATAAGAGAAATGGAGAGTTGAATCCTAAAATTGGATAACTGTAGGTGGGGCCTTAAGCTTGATTGAGGCCCAACGTCGTTAAAATATTGTTATGCATTATCTCCATTTAGTTTCTACTTCTGATTTTATGTTTAATTTTAATTTTTGCAAGTATCCTATTCACTCCCTTCTAGAGTGATCTGAATCTTCAATAACAATTACCAACAAAATAGTCACACATAAGGGAGGGCAGATGGAGCTCCACTCTTTATCTCCCTTACCTCTTAATAAATAGTAACCACCCACCAACTTCAGTAGCCCCCCCTTCCTCCCTGCCTCCCTCTCTCTCTCTCTCGCTCTCCACCCCCCCTCCCTACCCAACAAACTTTAACTTTGTGAAAGAGCATCACAAGAGTCGTTGAATTATTATACCACTTAGATTTCATTTGTGTTTAAAAATACCACCAATTTTTTTATTTGTTCATGTTTGCCACTTCCCTTTTATTTGATGTTCTCAATTTCCACTCAAAACACACATGACTTGCTACTATAGTTTTCTCTATTTTTTTAATTAAAAAAGACAAACGTAGAAAGGTAGATAAAACTAGGGGAGGGGGAAAACACAAAAGCTTGAATTCTAAAACTGACATCCCCCACGGCACCCCCAACCGTCCCATCTCCCCTAAAAGACCCAGTAAAACCAAGAAGAAAGAGGAAAAGCTCATAACCATGTAGATGAAATTACACTTATGTTCAATATAGTTGAATAATATTTTGATTCTCTAGATCTCTCAATAATTATCTACAATAATGAAGAGTATAAGGAGTTCTTCGTATCAGGTAATTTTTGTCTTCACTTGCAATATTAAACATGTTACCTCGATTTCTTTATGGAGAAGCTGAAATAAGGAATAAATTCCTTTAATTTGCCAAGCAGACATACAGATATTAGTCTTTGTAGAAGTTATTTTCCATCACTCGAAAAAGTGAAAGCAAAAAGAACTCGAGTTTTTCCATTTCAAATGCTTTATCCGACAACGGTGAGCATCAACCACTATAAAGGCTCTGCTATTGAACCCATTTCTCAATCTCAAACCCGAAAAACTCCACCCTGCCATTACTTACAAATTCTATCTTTCTCTCTCATCTAAGCTCTATCTCTCCCTTCAGTCTCTCTCTTCTCCGACTACCCTATTTTATAAGGGTATTTTGGGGGAGATGAGAATGCTTGGAGGGTGAGGGGTTATTTTCTAAATTCAACCTTTTGCCTTCTTTTTTTCTATTTTCCTTGTTTCTTTCCTATCTTGTCTCCCTTTACCTTCTTTAAAACAAAAGAGAACAGTGAAAAATTGAACAAACCTGCCATAACAGGTCTTCTGGGCCATGAATTGGCAACTGTGAACATAAAATAAAAAATAGGTGGTAAACATGAACAAAACATAATATAAGTAGCTTCTTTGAACAAAAATAAAACCTTGGCGGTATTATTATTCAAAGACACAGCCGAACAAACCAAAGAGTCGACTCGCCCCTGGCCCCGACTTGAACTAACGTGGTGATGGCGAAGTGCCACCTTAGTTCTTTGATTAATCTGCATCACCATCACTATTAAGCAATGACCTAATCCTTCTCTCTTCCAGTGACCAAAACAATAATAGACCATCAAACCAAAGTTAGGGTGTTTAATTACCATCAGACCTAGAAACAAGGGCTTGAATCAACATGGTAGAAACAAGGGCATCTACATTGAATCAAGGTAATATATGTGTTCATTGAAATTGGGTACCAAATATCCATGTCTGACTTATACAGGGCATAACTCAAAGACACTAGAAACAGACCCTCCCTCCCACCCCTCTTCAATTTAATAAAAAAACATCAGATTTAATATCAAGTCGAATATAAATTCAATAACACTAACTTAAACATAGGAATACATAAGAGTAACTCAATATTACTGCTTAAAATCTCTTTGTTCTAGTTTGTATAAGTGTTGCAACAGCTTCTAAGACAGAGAGCGGAAGTACAGTGAGGTTTACAACAACTGGCCATAAGGATACAAGGCTTTTGTGAGGGCCACGGTCCGTAATAGGCTAACGGGTATTAATGGTATCCAAAAAGTGAGAGGCTAGCTTGATATGTCAAATGTTAAAACGTGTCACATTTGAGGAACGATCCATTAAACGCCATACACTGCTTCAACATGGTATTTTACCGAACACTTAACATTTGAGTAAGTAGAGTTAGTTAAAATACTAAATGCTACTTCAAATACTACTACTGAACACAGCCTAACAATGCTAAAAACCTGTTCACAATAAGATTTATTAAGTACGATTAAGCCAAATTTACTGTGAAACACAATTACTGAACACAACCTAAGAACACCATCGAAAATAACAAAAGATAACAATCCCTTTCACCTGCCTCTTTCTCTTGTTCACCACAAACATAGGAACATAAGATTCTTCCTCTGCGTCACATCCCTTCTTGACTTCCTAGCTCCACTTACCATCGTGGCTTTGTGGTCCTAGCCGCCTCCCCTGCTGCCACCAAATTTCTCTGTCAGTCCTTGTTTCATCTTCCTTTGCAATTAATCTTTTGCCCTAATTTGCTCTTGTAGACTGAAATAATAAGAGATATATTAGGGATACAAATGTAAATTTATTTTGTACACAATTAATATAAATACAAAACATTAGCTCCCAGGTTGAGTGAGCCATTTGACTATCAAATCACACATGATATCAAAGCGGGTTGCTCGATCTTGATTTGCCACCATCCCCGTGTGATTAAAAATTAAGTGCACATGTTGTACCTTGTTAATATCTCACAACTGAGGGGGCATGTTGGAGTATGAAAGTGAGCACTGTCCTACATTGATAAAAATACAAAGAATATGAAAGTGGGTGTTGTCTCACATTGATAAAATGGTATCAGAGCGTTGGTTGATAACCTAAAACCTAACACTACAAGAAATTGGATTTTTAATGACCAAGTTTGAATGACCAATCATAAAATTCATTATTAAATGTTCTTAATAACTATGAAAGTGACTTTTTGTCGTTTAATTTTATCAAAAAATCATCATTACACAACGAATAAAAAAGTAGCTCGTTATTATGTTCATAATGTCTGTCATTATTGTCAATGAGAGAGAATTTACATAAAGTGGGGAGAGAAGATATAAATAAAAAACAGAAAATTAAAGCACAATTTCCCTCCTAAGTTAAAATTATTAGAGGGAGGAAATTGATTTATATATACACACGCACACATATATATACATATACTTATACATACATACAGACATACATATATATATACACACACACACACACATACATATATATATATATATATATATATATATATATATATATATATATATATAATCATTAAAAAACAATTGAAAAGAAACACTGAACCTTTTATAAAAAAAAAGAATAGAAGCATTGAACCATTAATATTGTGCTCAGCACTTGCTCGCTCGCTCGTTCACTCCATTGAACTTAGACATTAAACCCACGAAACCCTAGGTGCGTAGAACACACAATCTTCCAAATTTGCAATTTATGTTCTGGAATTTCTTCTTATTTTTAACAGGTTCATTCTCGATTGCCTTCTATTCTCCTGAATTTGGGATTTTTACTGATGATTGTGAGTTATTTGCATTGAGATTTAGCAAAACATGGAGGCATCTTGTTTTTCCCCATGCCATGTTGATGGAACTGTGAGGGAAAATCATGAATACTCAAAGCTGATTCCAAATGCAAAGCTAAGCAATCTGAAATCAAAGTTGAGTTTAAGTGAAACCACAAACGAATGAAGGGATAAATGGTAATCTAAACTCTCACTTAGATACAGAAACACCACTAAGTTTTAGTTTAGGGCCCTTAACCTCAATTAAGATACAGAAACACCACCTAATTAAGAGTTAAGACTTTACTTGATCACTGCCTTAACCGTCCTAGTTAAGGATAAGCAAGCGAAGTGCTTGGGAAAGAAAGGAGCAATGCTCTCAATTCTAGTTTAATTTGATATTCAAGCTTATGTTTGCAAACTGGGAGCTTTCAAGGTCTTATACACACATCCTAGGAAGCAAAAGGGGATGGGAGGTTTCCATCCTAGGAAGGAAATCACTTAGAGCTCGCTTAGGGTGCACTTAAGCTAATCTAGTTACAAAGTATGATTAATTTAAGCTAATTACATCCTAATCACTAAGAAAAGCAAAACAAATGATCACACTTAACATTAATATACTTTAATTAACTTAATACATGAGCTTTACTAGTTAGAAGGGGAGAAAAGAAGCCGTAAAATAGGTTCCCCTTTGCGGCTGACCAATCCGGGTGAAGGGTGCAAAATCTTCCTTTGTTTTCTCATTGGCTAGGTTCTTTCCAAGTAAACTTGTAGCAAATGATGGTGTTCCTTGCAGCTTTGTCTCATCATTGAGGCAAGCAACTGCATAGGAAGCTGAGGAAACCCTCCTTGAAAGGAAAACACACGTAGCTATCAACCGAGTTCTAGAAGGCCACATTCTGCCCGATATTCTGCCCTTCGTTCAGCCAATCAAAAGTGAGCATGATTTTAATTTCAGACCATCAGCAGATACCTTAGGGTGTGTACAAACCCCCCCCCCCCAACAAGGAAATCAAGTTTAAGGGATGTTTAAGTAGGAGATTTCCATTAAAACATTTTACTGTGCAGTTTTCGACCAAAACTGGCATGTTGGACAAAATGGCTTGATCTCTTCACTTTGATTGAGCATGACTAACTTTTAATGCTTGAAACTGAAAGTTAACATCCAAAGGAACCCAAAAATGCAAAAATATTGAACTTAAGCCACAATGTAGCTTAAGAAATCAAGTGAACAAAATCGGGTATTTTCTGTCCATTTAACCCGGTTGCATCTTCATGGCTCTCTTCTAGAATTTAAGTCATTGCTTGCACTTTGGAACTTGCATTGGGGGTTGCTAGACTCTTAGGACCTTATTTATTGTCTTGGCTTAAAGGGACTCCATCATCCTCCCCTTGTTGAAAAGATTTGATCCTCAAATCGGCAAGGTAATCATCAGCTTGGTAAGCACTCAAGTCAGCCACATTAAATGTAGTTGAAACTCCATAGTCACCTTGTAAATCAACCATATAAGTATTATCATTAATTCGTTCAAGTACCTCAAAAGGAGCATCAGCTCTTGGCATTAACTTGTTCTTCCTTTTGGAGGGAAATCGTTCCTTCCTAAGGTGTATCCAAACGAGGTCTCCATGCTGAAAAGCCATCTTTCTCCTACGCTTGTTGGCTTGGGCTTGATTTACCAATATTCCGACGGATTTTCCGACCGCAAAAGTAAGTTTTTCGGTCGGAAAATTCATTTGTCAATGGATATTCCGACCGAAGATGTCTGTCGGAATAACTGGGGTCGAGAAAGGGTTCTGACAGAAAATTGTATTCCGTCGGAACAATTCCTACAAAACGAGGTGACCGTCGGAGTCCTCTTCTGATGGACCTCCGACAGAAATTCATGTGCACGACGGAACTATTTCGTCGGTTGCTTCGGGTTTTTTTTTAAAAAAATGTTTTTTCTGGGAAAAAATTTTTAAAAACCCAAGAATTCCGTCGGAATTTCCATTGGAAAAAACCCAGGAATTCCGTCAAAGTCCGTCGGAATTCCGTCGGAAGCCGTTGGTAATTCCATCCGAAGCCGTCGGTAATTCTATCGAAATTTTTACAATTTATTTTAAAAAATAACAAATATAGTACCGAACGATAAAAACATTTTTCAATGTATCTAATACACAATAAATTCTCATCATTGACGTTAAATTGATATTATAATTAAATTATGCTTTATTAATAAAAAAATTATATTCTTTTACAACAAAGTACAAAATTGAGAACAAATTATCATCCTAACAAACCAACATCAACGTAACAAACTAACTATATAAATTATTAAATTTACATAATTACATGTAAACTAATTACACAAATTATTAAATTCAAAATATATACTTAATTAACTACAAATTTGTACAAATTACAAAAGAGAAAACCTTCTCAAAAAGTCAACGATGAATGACGGCAAGAGTAGGTGATGGCGGTGGGATGGCGGCAAGCGGCGATAGGGCGATAGCAAGTGGCGGTGTTCCCTCTCTCTCTCTCTATCTCTCTCTATTTTACGAAATTAGCAACGAAAAAATGAAGCATGGGGCAAGTTTTATAAGAGAATTTTCGTCGGAATATGCCGTCAGAATTCTGAAGGATTTTTCGATCAGAATATTCAAAAAATTTGAATTTTCCCTCCATTGAACTCGAGGTTAAAAATATTTTTTTGAAATTTTTAATTTCCCGATAGAATATTCCATCGGAAATTCCATCGAAACCCAAATTCCGTAGGAATTCCGACGGATTTTTCCATCGGAATATTCAAAAAAAAAATTATTTTCCCTCCATTCAACTCGTGGTAAAAAAGTTCCTTCTAAATCTTTTAATTTCCAACCGAATTTCCGTCAGATTTCTGGCGGAAAATAGCTCCTTCGAAAAATCCCTCGGAATTCCAGCGAATTTTTCTAAATCCGTCGAATTTCCAATGGACCTATTTTCTGTCGGAATAAGCCGAAATTTTAGTAGTGAATCACAGGATGCATTAGTCTTCTCAATTCTGACCTTAACCAACTCATGGAGCTTTTGAATCTCTTCCACTCTAGCTGCTGCATCCGCACTGGGATTTTGACCTAATGGCCATGGGTTAAGATCAAGGGGACTTAGGGGATCAATCCCATACACCACCTTAAAAGGGGATAGACCAGTAGCCTTGCTTGGCGCTTTGTTGTAAGCAAATTCTGCATGTGGTAAGAGTAAATCCCAAACTTTGGCGTGTGGTTTAATCAAAATGCTAAGGAGAGTACCTAGGGTTCGATTGGTCACCTCTATTTGCCCATCAGTTTGGGGATGATAAGTGGTACTATACATGAGTTTAGTACCAAGTTTCTTCCATAAGGTAACCTAAAAATGACTTAAAAACTTTGTATCCCTAACAGAAACAATGGATTTAGGGATACGATGCAATCTGGTTACCTCCTTAAAGTATAACTCTGCAATGTGTGTAGCATCATTTGTTTTAAATGTGCCATATTTGAAAACCTATCCACCACCACAAATATAGAATCATTACCCCTTTGGGTTCTAGGTATACCCAAAACGAAAATCAATGCTTGCATCCACCCAAGGTAAGGTAGGAACAAGAAGGAGTGTGTGTAAGACGTGGGGTAAAGTATGACTTTTGGCAGCTTGGCACGTTCCACATCTCCTGAGGATGTCTTGAACATCCTTCTCCATTCTCGGGCAATAATAATGTTCCCTTAACATGGTTAAGGTCTTGCATTCACCAAAATGACCAACCAAGGAATGTCCATGCACTTCTCTGATTAGTAGCTCACGAGTGCTACACTTTGGTACACCTGTGTTCCCTTGAACAAAAACCCTTCTTGAATCAAGAAATCTCATTTGGGGTGTTTGGAACAAGTGGCAAAAAACTCCCCAAAGTCTTCATCCTTATCATACAAAGCTTTTAGATGCTCAAAACCAAGTACACAAGCATTGAATTGGAACAAAAGTAGATACCACCGAGATAGAGCATCGACACCTCGATTGAGCTTTCCAGATTTATGCTTGATTGTAAAGTGAAATGATTGGAGAAACTCAACCCACTTAGCATGGCGTGAGTTTAACTTGTGTTGGCCTTGAATATACTTCAAAGCCTCATGGTCAGAATGTAGAATAAACTCACTTATAATCAAATAATGACTCCAATGCTCTAAACACCTCACGATTGCATAAAAACTCTTTATCATATGTGGAATATTAACTCCTTGGATCACATAATTTCTCACTAAAGAAGGCTAAAGGTTTACCTTCTTGATTAAGAACACCACCTATACCAACTCCAGAGGCATCACATTTAACTTCCAAGACTTTATCAAAGCACGGCAAGGAGAGAACCGGTGCTTAAGTAAGTCTTTTCTTTACTTCTTCAAAGGTAGCTTGGGCTTTAGGGGTCCATTGGAATGATGTACCCCAAATAACCTCAGTGGTGGGAGCCAGAATAGTGCTGAAATTTTGAATAAACTTTCTATAAAAGGAAGCTAATCCATGAAAAGCTCAGATGTCATGAATACTCTTAGGTATAGGCCATGACCAAATAATATCAATCTTGCTTTCATCTGCCTTAATACCATCAACAGTGACAATATAACCTAAGAATGTTACCTCATGAGAGAAAAAGGCACATTTGTTAAGCTTACCAAACAATCTTTCACATTCCAGAACAAGCACAACTTAAGTAAGATGATCTTGATGTTCATGCTCATTCTTGGAATAAATCAAGATATCATCGAACTAAACTACCATAAACTTGCCTATATACGGCCTAAACAATTGGTTCATCAATCTTATGAATGTACTTAGAGCATTTGAAAGACCAAAGGGCATAACCAACCATTCATAAAGCCCTCCTTTAGTCTTAAAGGCCGTCTTTCACTCATCACCTTCTCTTATTCAAATTTGGTAGTAACCACATCGAAGATCAATCATAGACAACACTTGAGAGCCATACAACTCATCTGACATATCTTCAAGTATAAGTATTGGATACCTGTACTTGATTGTGATCTTATTAATGGCCTTGCTATCCATACACATACGCATTCCTCCATCCTTTTTAGGAACCAAAAGAGCAAGCACAGGACATGGACTCAGGGACTCTCGAATCAAGCCCTTAGACATCAACTCCTCAACTTACCGTTGAATCTCCATGGTTTCCTTGGGATTCATTCTGTAAGTTGGCTTATTAGGTACGACAGAACCAGTTTTAGTAAAATCAACAAGCGTACGGTTTACTATTGCACGAATTACAGGTATCGATCCTCAGGGACAAGTTATGAAATCAAGTTGCTGAAATCCTATACCAAACCAATGAGATTCTACGTTGAAATATTCTACTAACTAAACAGTAGGGTTAAAATTGAATTCAAACTAGGCAATAACCAAGAGTACAAGGTAACGAACCGGTTAAACCCAAAAATATAGATCTGAAAAACTAGAATGAAGTTAAAAAAATGAAAGAACAAACTGGCCGTATATATATTAACACATAGAACCCTAAGAAAAACAAACGATTAAATTAAACAGATGAGCCTAAGAGTAGTGTCAAGCTTTGATTCAAGAACCCCAACACACCCATGCAATTAACTAAATGAAATCCCTAGATGCTCAAAACACAAAGTCACAGCCGAAGTTCAAATGTTCCAATTTCAGAATGCCAAATTCGAGCATCAAAAGTTCCAAATCTAGAATTTCATTACTCAAATATGAAAGCAAAAACCCAAAATTCGTTGCTCAAAACAGGGGAACTGAAATGAAATAAGGAGCAATCGAAACAGTGCCAAATCCAAGGTTCGATGTAAATGAGAACTAGAAAATAAGCACTAAAACCCTAATCTACTATATTCTGCGCTACCGCCCCCTGTTTGGCCATTCGAGCCCCATTTTAAGCTCCAAAAATGCCAACTTCAGCCCCTTCGAATGCTTCAAAACCCCCCATTGATGATGGTGAATAATGGTGGAGTGAATGAAGAGAGGTAGGGATGCCATGGCTGCAGTTATGGCGTTTGGAGAAGACACAGGCATGTGTGATTATGATGGAAGAAGATAGAGGGGCACGACTACTCTGTTCTTTTTTCTGGGTCTGGGTTGTGGACTAATGAGGAAGAAGAAGAAAGGGGATGGGATGGGGCTAATGAAGATCATGTGCGACGCACATGCATTCAAGTGAAAGATAAAGGAGAGCGGGCTGGGCGAGGCCCAAGGGAGAGAGGGTAAAGGAAGAGAAGGTCCACTAGAGAAAAGAGGAACGGAAGAAGGCTGGATCAGTAGACATTTGGGCCAGGCCTAGCATAGGCAAGGAAGGGAGAGAGATAGCTGGTCTCTGCAAGCTTGTAATAGGGCCGAATTGGGCTCGGTTCTTGTTTTCCTTTTTCCTTGTCTGATTTGATCCAATTCTCAAGTTAGTTGCTTATTTTTTTTCCAAATTTTCCAATTCCTATAAACTGAACAAAAATGTTAATAAAAATCCAATTAACCAATTTATTTTGAGCAATTACTACATAATAAAAGGGTATAAAATATCATAACCTCAAGTTGAACAAATACCCCCCCCACGCCTAAGTTTTTCTCGTCCTCGAGTGAAACAAAACAAATACCTTAGAAAATAAAATAAAACCCTAACTCACTTTCGTAGGAATCACAATTGCACTTAGCAGGTGCAACAAGCCCTTTAAACACTTAGATTACCCCTAGTGGATGAGTAAGGTCTCGTGAGGGTTTGCAGAAGATATACCCACAAAATCTATAAAAGAAAACAAAAGCAAAAAATCGAAAATCTTTTTGTTTTTTTTTCTCAAAAATTAATACGTACAAAATTTGAAAAAGATATATACACATTCTAATCAAATAAATCATCCATGTAGCAAAGATATTGGCCTGCATATAAAAAGAATATAATCATCAAGGCTCTCTACCCCATGAATGACATCAAAGCACTAACATTTTACCCCACTGTACATCAAGACTTTGAATCCATCCCAGTGCTTGTGTGCAAATGCATCATCATCCTAAGGCTTAGGTTTAACAGAATCAAACTCAATCCCACTCAACTAACCAAAATTAAACTATTGATTTAATAATATAGGAAACAAGCTTTCCCATTAGCAGTATTGTCTCAATAGGTAATACCCAATAGCACATGCCTCAAAGGGTAACACCCAGTAGTGCATGCCTTAAAATGTTAGCACCTGTCATTCTAAGTTTTATTTCATTCCTTTTCTTTCTTTCTTTCTTTTTTTTTCATTTTCATTTTCTTTTATTTTTTTCTTTTTTTGTTTTCTCTTTTTTTCCTTAGAATGCCAATAAAAACCAAAGTAATCATGTCAAAGACAAGTGGTAGAGCCAATCATAGAAGACTAAGACCTTAAGATAATAATGATGGAATAAATAAGGATTGAATTACAAATCCATAATGAACAATTGAAGTTAGAAATAGAGCTTATAATGACACACTGAAGATAGAGACCTATCATGCACATCACGCTTATATACAAGTTAATAGTCAAAGCACAGGGGATTTAAGCTGATCAGAATAACACGAAGCTTCCCAAAAACAAAACAAAAATCTTTTGGTATTTAAAAAAATTTCCTATTTTTTTCTATTTTCTTTCAAATTTTCAAAGTTTCCTAACCCCCACACCTAAATCTCACAATGTCCTCATTGGGAGTGAAAATAAACATAAAATACAACCAGAAAGAAAAATAAATATATAAAAGGAAAAGGAGACTCAAAAGAAAGAAAAAGGCAAGACTCTAAAACTCAAAAAGAAAACAAAAATAAAAGAAAGCCACAAATATATACAAAAGAAAGAAAAATAAAAAGAGAAGGAGGAACGTTTATACCAGGTCAGATGTTGAATTACACCTAAGCTATAGCCTTCATACATGCGCTCAAATACAGGCCTATGGAGCATCAGTCACTCCATATCAAGTGAACCAGCGCTACGCAAATCAAGACCTAGTCACGCACGAAGTAGCATGTCAAATACAAAAGACCAACTCCTAATAAAAGTAATGCAATAGAGATTAAAGAGTTGGAACAAAAATGAGTATATCCACCACAATAATGCAGCCCAAGTGAGGGCCCTCTTCAATTTGTCCAACTGTTGAGCCTAATTAGAAATCAGATAGATGTACTCATAATTAGCCAGTAAATATGTCATCGGCCTAGAAATGGGATCGTCATGAATAAGCACTCTAGGAAAAATAGTGGGTGCAAAGTCCACAAGTATGTTAAGTCCAATATGCATATGAGTCTAGTCTAAAGCATAACTCTTAGTGGCAATATTCTCAGACTCAACAAACTCAAACTTGCAATATTAAAAAAGGAGGTCAACTTGGATGGGGTCAAACGAAAAAGATTCATATTTAGCACAGACAAAACTTTCATTGTCATCAAAGTCACATGCAAAAGATTCATATTCTATAGAAAGAATATCATCATTAAATTCCAATTTAGTGGGTTCAATGATCTCCACACATGGCTCCTGTAAAGAAATAGCTTTTAACACATCTAAATCGTGATGTTTAATGTTAGACTTGATGCTCACATCTAACACACTCGGGTTTCCAAGGTTGTCACCCACCTCAAACTCATGAAAGTCATTCAAACAGGAGGGTGGGTTGGCAGTAACAAAGACATCCTTAGCGACGTCCTTATGTGAGCTAGGTGCGGGTGTAAGGGCAAGGGATAAAGACAGAAGGAGGTCACTCTCTTGTTCTAGGCTAGGGAAAGGCATAACATCTTGCAAATTAGACCTAGATTGATAAGAGGGCTCAAAATTATCGTAGAGACTAACTTCAAGGTTAAGGGATCCTAAATTAGAGTCAGGTTCTTGTAAATTAGTGTCCTCCCTACTTTGAGTAAAACAACGAGAATATTTAGTAATTCCCTCTTTCATTGTCTCTACCATTTTAGTGGTCATATCTGTAATCGTCTTTTCCACACTTGCACATTTAGCATCAACATAAGCATAATATAGGCAATTGCAAGTATCATGATTAGAAGGTTCACAACAATCACACAACACATGAGGAACATAAGACTGAAATGGGTCATATGAGTTCATAAAATGATCCTGGTGGTAAGGATTAATAGGAAAAACAAACTTGCCATGAGTTGGGTATCAAAAATTCTGTTTAGCTTGATCAAACTCATAAGTATCCGAAGCTAATTTTTCAAAGAAATTCCAAACCTCATCTTGAGTTTGAGATAATAATCCTAATATTTCTCCAGGATAAATAGACTCAATATAACCCCAAGATTCAGAGTTCAAACCCACGGCAAGGACCTTACAAATTTTTAATTTTTGAAAATTCTGATTCAATTGAGCACGATAATTATTAAGTCTCAAAAGATAACTCCAAAAAAGTTCATGCTCATAATATGGGAAATTAAAAACTCGAATGTGATGTATCTTGGAAGGGGAAACACGAACACTCAAACCTGAATTCAAAGCTAAGGAAAGCAAACTGAATTCATACCAAAGTTTAGGTGATTCTGTGAGTGAATGCTAGAAAAAATGATAACCTAAACTCTTGCTTAGATATAGAAACACTACTAAGCTTTAGTTTAGGGTCCTTTACCTTAATTAGGATACAAAAACACCACCCAATTAAGTGTTAAGACTTACTTGATCACCACTTTAATCGTCCAAATTAAGAATAAGCAAGTGAAGTATTTACGGGAACCAAAAGCAAGATGCTCTCAATTCTAGTTTGTATTCAAAATGCAAGTTATGTTCACAAACTAAGCCTAGAAAGAACCTTATACACATGGCCCTTAGGCAAAAACCAGCAAAGGAGGTTTCCTCCCTAGGAACAAAACGTCTAAGTATGCTTAGCTAGGCACTTAGGACTAATCTAGTTTACAAGCTTGATTAACCTAAGCTAATTACAAACCGATCACAAAGAAAGCAAGACAAATGATAATACTTAAACTTAATACATGTATTTAATGTTAATAGATCAGCTTTACTAGATAAAAGAAAGAAAAAGCAGCCGTAAAGTTCTTTCCCCTTTTCAGCTAGCCAATCTGGATGAAGGGCTTGATTTCTCCCTTTGTATTCTCATTGGTTGCTTTTCCCAAAACCTGTTTTGGCTGCCAATGATTATGTCTCTAGTCTCCTTGATACATGATTGAAGCAAGCAAGTAAGAAATCAGTTGAGGAAACCCTCAGAAGGAGGAAATTACATGCAGCTTCTTCCCTGGTTCTAGAAACAATTTTCAACCTGTTTTTCAGCCCTTCTTTCCACCAATCAAAACTGAGAATGATTTAAATTTCAGGCCATAGGGGGGTGCCTTTGGGTGTTTAAGAACCCCCATACAAAGAAATCATGGTTAAATCATGTTTAAGTAGGAGATTTCAGCTAAAATATTTTACCGTGCAATTTTGGACCAAAACTGAAATGCTGAACAAAATGGCTTGATATCTTCAGTTCAACTTAGCATGATTGGGTTTTAATGCTTGGACCTAAAATTTAACATATTAAGGATCCCAAAAATGCAAAAGTGTCAAACTTAAGCCACAATGTAGCTTAAGAAATCATGTTAACAAAACCGGGTGTTTTCTGGCCATTTAACCCGGTTGTATCTCCTTGGCTCTTTCCTAGAATTTGAGCCATAGCTTGGACTTTGGAACTTCCATTGGACCTTTATGGACTCCTAGGACATTCTTCCATGTCTTGGCTTGAGGGGACTCCATCATCCTCCCCTTGTTGAAGAGATTTGATCCTCAAATCAGCAAGGTAATCATTGGCTTGGTAAGCACTCAAGTCAGCCACATTAAATGTAGTTGAAACTCCATAGTCACCTGGAAAATAAACTTTATAAGCATTGTTATTAATTTTTTTCAAGTATCTCAAATGGAGCATCAGGCCTTGGCATGAGCATGTTCATTCTCTTTGAAGGAACTCTTTCCTTCCTTAAGTGTATCCATACGAGATCTCCAGGCTAAAATACCACCTTCTTCTTATGTTGGTTGGCTTGAGCTTGATAGGATCCATAAATCTTCTCTATTTTACTGCTCACCAACTCATGTATCTTCTAGATTTCTTCTACCCTTACTGCTACATCTGTACTTGGTTTTTGATCTAAAGGGTGTGGAATAAGATCAAGTGGACTAATAGGATCAATCCCATAGACCTCCTTGAATGGTGATAGACCAATAGCCTTGCTGGAAGCTCTGTTGTATGCAAACTCTTTATGGGGTAAGAGTAAATCCCAACCCTTGGCATGAGGTTTAGTCAAGGCCCTTAGAAGAGTTCCTAGGGTCTGATTTGTAACCTCAGTTTGCCCATCTGTTTGTGGATGGCAAGTAGTACTATACTTGAGTTTAGTACCCAACTTCTTCCATAAAGTAATCCATAAATGGCCAACGAACTTAGTATCCCGATTATAAATAATTAATCTAGCCATACAATCAAGCCACTTCCCTGAAATACAACTCAGAAATGTGTGTATCATCATTAGTTTTGTTACATGGAATGAAATGAGACATCTTTGAAAACCTATCCACCACAACAAAGATTGAATCTTTGTTCCTTTGGGTTTTAGGAAATCCAAGAATGAAATCCATACTTACATCAACCCAAGGAGTAGTGGGAATAGCAAAGGTGTATAAGGGTCCTGGGGTAGTGAATGGCTTTTGGCCACTTGACAAGTCCCACACCTTCTGAGGATACCTCGCCAGTAATAATGCTCTCTTAGTCTTGTTTTCTCCATAATGACCAGCTAGAGAACCTCCATGAACTTCTCTAATTAAGAGATCTCTTGTGCTACACCTTGGTACACACAGTCGTGTACCCTTGAAAAGAAATCCCTCTTGAACAAGGAAACACCTTTGAGGTGTTTTAAACACTCAGCAAACAACTCCCCAATGTCTTCATCTTCAGCGTATAAAGCTTTTAGATGCACAAAACCAAGTACACACGTATCTAATTGAAACAAAAGTAGATACCTCCGTGATAGAGCATCGACACCTTGATTGAGCTTTCCAGATTTATGCTTGATTGTAAAGTGAAATGACTGGAGAAACTCAACCCACTTAGCATGGAGTGAGTTTATCTTCTGTTGGCCTTCAATATAGTTCAAAGCTTCGTGGTTAGAATGTAGAATAAAGTCACTTACAATCAGATAATGACTCCAATGCTATATACACCTCATGATTGCATAAAATGCTTTATCATAGGTGGAGTATTTTCTTCTTGAATCACATAATTTCTCACTAAAGAAGGCCAATGGCTTACCTTCCTATGTAAGAACACCACCTATATCATCACCAGAGGCATCACATTCAACTTCAAAGACTTTATCAAAGCATGGCAAGTAGAGAACCGGTGCTTGAGTAAGTCTTTTCTTGATCTCTTTAAAGGAAGATTGGGCTTTTGGTGTCCAAATGAATGATGTACCCTTGATAACCTTAGTCATAGGAGCCATAATAGTGTTGAAACTTCGAATAAACCAGTTGTAAAGGGAAGTTAAGCCATGAAAAGCACAAACATCATGAATGCTCTTTGTAATCGGCCATGACCGAATAGCTTCAATCTTGCTTTCATCTGCCTTAATACCATCACTAGTGACAATATAACCTAAGAATGTTAGCTCATGAGTGAAAAAGACACACTTCTTAAGGTTATCAAATAGTCTTTCACATTCCAGAACAAGCATAACTTGAGTTAGATGATCTTGATGTTCATGCTCATCCTTGGAATAAATCAAAATGACATCATAGTAAACTGCCACAAACATTCCAATGTAATGCCTAAATACTTGATTCATTAGCCTCATGAGTGTACTAGGAGCATTGAAAAGACCAAAGGGCATGACAAGCCATTCATATAACCCTTCCTTGGCCTTGAAAGTTGTTTTCCATTCATCTCCCTTATGGATTCTAATGTCGTAGTATCCACTTCGAAGGTTGATCTTTGAAAACATTTTTGAGCCAAGCATATCTTCAAGTCTAGGTATGGGATACCTATATTCAATTGTAATCTTGTTAATGGCCCTGCTATCCACGCACATACTCATTCCTCCATCCTTTTTAGGAACCAAAAGGGCAGGCACAACACACGGACTTAAGGACTCTAGAACTAAGCCCTTGGACATCAATTCTTCAACTTGCCGTTGAATCTCCAGGGTTTCCTTAGGATTCATCCTGTAAGCTGGCTTATTAGGTAGGATTGAACCAGGAATGAGATCAATATGGTGTTGGATGTCTCTTTCAGGAGGTAAACCCATGGGTATCTCCTCAAGATCAAGCTTACCTTCAAACTCTGGGATTTCAACTTTGAAATCATTGGTATTTGCTTAAAATCTTGGTTCTGGTCTAGCCATTCTTAAGGGCTCATCGTCACTAGATGAATCCACATTATGGCTAAAAACTTATTCTTGCCTCCTAGGATTAGATTGGAGAGGCTCTTCATCCACTTTCAGCTTTTGCTTCAAAACGGCTCTAAGTTACTTCTGTAGGTAGTCATTCTGAGCTTGAAGTTCTTGGTTACGTTGAATACCCTAGTTCTTGGTTACGTTGAATACCCTCATTGAGTTTTCTTATTAATCACTCATTTTAGGCTGAAAGTGTTTGGCAATTCTTCATAACTGCATCAAATTTCTCTTCCAAACTTGTACTAGTACTCATGATGTATTCGGATGTGTGTTTAAGCTAGAACAAGGGATGTGTTTGGAAATGGATGGAAATTATTCTGGAAGTGGAGGGATGAACCAATCCAAGGAGAAACCTAAGATCTGATACCAAATATGATGCATCTTAGAAGGGAAAACACGAACACTCAACCCTGAATTCAAAGCTAAGGGAAAGCAAATTGAATTCAAGCTAAAGTCTAGGTGATTCAGTGAGTGAATGCAAGAATGAATGATAATCTAAACTCTTGCCTAGATACAGAAACACCACTAAGCTTGAGTTTAGGGTCCTTAACCTTAATTAGGATATAAAAACAACACCCAATTAAGTGTTAAGACTTACTTGATCACCACTTTAATCGACCAAATTAAGGATAAGCAAGTGAAGTATTTAGGGGAAATGAAAGCAAGATGCTCTCAATTCTGGTTTGTATTCAAAATTCAAGTTATGCTCACAGAATAAGCCTTGAAAGAAATTTATACACATGGCCCTTAGGCAAAAACCAGGAAAGGAGGTTTCCTCAGTTGGAAGGAGACGTCTAAGTATGCTTAGCTAGGCGCTTAGGACTAATGTAGTTTACAAGCTTGATTAACCTAAGCTAATTACAACCCGATTGCAAGGAAAGCAAGACAAATGATAATACTTAACCTTAATACATGTATTTAAGCCTAATACATTAGCTTTACTAGAGAAAAGAAAGAAAAAATATTCGTGAATTACTTTCCCCTTTTCGGCTAGCCAATCCGGAATCCAGATGAATGGGCTTTATTTCTCCTTTTGCATTCTCATTGGTTGCTCTTCCCAAAACTTATTTTGGCTTCTAATGATGATGTTTTTGGTGTCCTTGATGCATGATTGAAGCAAGCAAGCAAGTAAGAAATCAATTGAGGAAACCTTTAGAAGGAGGAAATTACACGCAGCTGCTTGCCGGGTTCTAGAAACAGTTTTCAGCCCAGTTTTCAGCCCTTCTTTCCCCTAATCAACAGTGAGCATGATTTTAATTTCAAGCCATGGGGGATACCTTAGGGTGTGTACAAACCCCCTTGCAAAGAGATCAAGTTTAAATCATGTATAAGTAGTAGGTTTCCACAAAAACATTTTACCGTGTAGTTTTGGACCTAAACTGTTAGGCTGAACAAAATGGCTTGATCTCTTCACTTCAACTGAGCATGATTGGGTTTTAACGATTGGACTTAAAAGTTAAGATTTTAAGAATCTGAAAAATGTAAAAGTATCAAACTTAAGCCACAACGTATCTTAAGAAATTAGGTAAGCAAAACCCGGCATTTTCTGGCCATTTAAACCGGTTGTATCTCCTTCGCTCTTTTCTAGAATTTGAGCCATAGCTTGCACTTTGGAACTTGCATTGGACCTTGCTGGACTCCTAGAACCTTTTTCCATGTCTTGGCTTGAGGGGATTCCATCAAGATGCTTAAAAGCTCGTGTTTTTTTCAATTTTAAGAATTATTCAATGTTTATGGATTTTTAATTTTTAATTTTTTTGTTTTTCTTAGGGAAGAAAATGCATCTAGGACACTATTTATAAACTAAAGACTAAAACAAAAACAAGAGACTTAAACCACTAAGTGAACAAAACAAAATAAACTAACAAAAATAAAACTATGCTACCAGAAAAAAAGAAAGACCAAAAAGACTCAAACATCACACAAAATATAAAATAAACACAAACACAAAACAAGAGCATTTTGTTTCTGATTTTTTTTCTGTTTCTGCTTCCTACAAATATATTGAAACTGTTAATCCCCTTTTTTTAAGCAGAAAATAATAATGAAAATTAAATTAAATGGACCAAGATAAAAACCAAAATAGAAACTCTAATCGAAAATCAAAGACAAAAGAAATCTCAACTAAACTAAAACAACTAAAACTAAACTAACTCACACAAAATCAAAAAATCAAAGATATGAAACAAAAACGAAATCGATGCAAACGACTCTAACTACTAAACTACGACGCGGCGCAACCTAATTTCACAACGCCATCCCCAACAAAGGCGCCAAAAACTTGTTAGTAAAATCCGCAAGCGTATGGTTTACCGTTGTACGAATTACGAGTGTCGATCCTCAGCGATGAGTTATGAAATCAGGTTGCTGAAATCCTAGACCAAACTAATGAGATTCTACGTTGAAATATTCTACTAACTAAACTGCAAGGTTAAGATTGAATTCAAAGTGGGCAATAACCAAGATTACAAGGGAAGGAACCGATTAAAACCAAAAATATAGATCTGGAAAACTAGAATGAAGCTAAAAAAATGAAAGAACAAACTGGCCGTATATATATTAACACAGAACCCTAAAAAATACAAACCACTAAATTAATCAGATGACCTTAAGGGCAGTGCCAAGCTTTGATTCGAGAACTCCAACATCCTAACATAATTAACTAAATGTAATCCCCAGATGATCAAAATATAAAGTCACAACCAAAGTTCAAATGTTCTAAATTCAGAGTGCTAAACTCGAGCATCAAAAGTTCCAAATGCGGAATTTCATTACTCAAATCTGAAAGCACAAACCCACATTTCCTTGCACAAAATAGGGGAACTAAAACAAAACAAGAACCAATCGAAACAGTTCCAAATCCAAATTTCAACGTAAATGAGAACCAGAAAACAAACACTAAAACCCTAATCTACTCTACTTTATGCTCCTGCCCCCTGTTCTGCCATTAGCGCCCCATTTTAAGCTCTAAAAATGCCAACTTCAGCCCCTTCAAATGCTTAAAAACTGCCAATTGGTGATGGTGAATAATGGTGGAGTGAATGAGGAGAGAGAGGGATACCATAGTTATGGTTATGGCGTTTGGAGAAGACGAAGGGATGTCTGATTGGAAGAAGATAGAGGCGAACAACTACTCTGTTCTTTTTGCTGGGTCTGGGTCGTGGACTGATGAGGAAGAAGAAGAAAGGGGATGTGATGGGGCTTATGAAAATCGTGTGCAAGACATTTGCATTTAAGTGAAAGAGAAAGGGGAGCAGGCTAGGCCAAGCCCAGCGAAGATAGGGTAAAGGAAGAGAAAGAGGAGGTCGATCCACTAGAGAGAAGAGGAAGGGAAGAAGGCTGGGTCAGCAGACGTCTAGGCCAGGCCCAACGTAGGTGAGGAAGACATAGAGATAGCTGGTCCGCAGGCTTGGAACTGGGCTGAATTCAGCTCGGTTCTTGTCTTCCTTTTTCCTTGTCTAATTTGATCCAATTCTCGAGTTAGTCACTTTTCTTTTCCGAATTTTCCAATTCCTACAAAATGAACAAAAATGTTATTAAAAATCCAATTAACTAATTTATTTCGAGCAATTATTACATAATACAAGGGTATACAATATCATAACTTCAGGTTAAACAAATGCCCCCACACCTAAGTTTTGCTCGTCCTCGAGTAAAACAAAACTAAAGTCCTTAGCGAATACAATAAAACCCTAACTCACTTTCGTAGGTATCATGGTTGTACTTAGCAGGTGCAACAAGCCCTTTAAGCCCCTAGGTTACCCCTAGTGGACGAGTAAGGTCTTGTGACGGCTTGCAGAAGATATACCCTCAAAATCTATAAAGGAAAACAAAAAACAGAAAATCAAAAATCCTTTTGTTTTTTCCCTCAAAAATTAATATGTACAAAACTGGAAGATACATACACATTCTAATAAACTAAATCACCCATGTAGCAAAGATATTGGCCCGCACATGAACAGAATGTGATCATCAAGGCTCTCTACCCCATGAATGAGATCAAAGCACTAATGTTTCACCCACTATACATCAAGACTTTGAATGCATCCCAGTGCTCGTGTGCAAGTACATCATCATCCTAAGGCTTAGGTTTACCAGAATGAAACTCAATCCCAATCAGCTGACACAAATTACACTATTGATTTAGTAACACAGGATGCAAGCTTTCCCAGAAGCAGTATTGCCTCAAAGGGTAACACCCAACAGCACATGCCTCAAAGAATAATACCTAGTAGCGCATGCCTGAAAGGGATACTTGTCATTCCAAATTTTCTTTCATTGCTTTTCTTTCCTCTTTTTTTTTTACATTTTCATTTTCATTTTTTTTTTGGTTTTTTTTCTCTTTTTTTCCTTAGAATGCGATGAAAACCAAAGCAATCATGTCAAAGACAAGCGGGAGCCAATCATAGAAGACTAAGACCTTAAGATAATGATGACAGTATAAATAACGATTGAATTACAAATCCATAATGAACAATTGAGGTTAGAATTAGAGCTTATAATGACACACTGAGGACAGAGACCTATCATGCACATCACACTTACATAAAAGCTAATAGTCAAAGAACAGGGGATTTAAGCTGATCAAAATAACACGAAGCTTCCCAAAAACAAAACAAAAAAAATTTGGATTTAAAAATTTTTAATTTTTTTTTTCAATTTTCTTTCTAATTTTCAAAGTTTCCCCACTTCCACCCCCACCCCCACACCTAAATCCCATAATGTCCTCATTAAGAGTGACAAGAGACATAAAATACAACCAAAAAGAATAATAAATATATAAAAGGAAAAGGAGACTCAAAAGAAAGAAAAAGACAAGACTCTAAAACTCAAAAATAAAACAAAAATAAGAACAAGCCACAAATATATACAAAAGAAAACAAAATAAAAAGAGGAGATAAAGAGGAACGTTTATGCCAGGTCAGATGTTAAATTACACCTAAGCTATAGCCTTCAGAAATGTGCTCAAATAGAGGCCTATGTAGCATCGATCACTCCACATCAAGTGAACCAGCGCTATGCAAATCAAGACCTATTAGCGCACAAAGTAGCTTGTCAAATATAGAAGACCAACTCTCAATAAAAGTAATGCAATAGAGATTAAAGAGTTGGAACCAAAATGAGTACATTCACCACAATAATGCAGCCCCAGTGAGGGCCCGCTTCAATTTGTCAAACTGTTGGGCCCAATTAAAAATCAGATAGATGTACTCATAATTTGTCAGTAAATATGTCATCGGCCTAGAAATGGGATCGTCATCAATGAGCACTCTAGGCAAAATAGTGGGTGCAAAGTCCACAAGTCTGTTAAGTCCAACATGCATATAAGTCTGGTCTAAAGCAAAATTCTTAGTGGCAATGTTCTCAGACTCAGCAAATTCAGACTTCCAATATTCAAAAATGAGGTCAGCTTGGATGGGGTTAAACGAAAAAGATTCATATTCGGCACAGAAACCCTCATCAAAATTTCATTGTCATCAAACTCACATGCAAAAGATTCATAATCTATAGAAAGAATATCATCATTAAATTCCAACTTGGTGGGTTCAATGACCTCCACACATGGCTCCTGTAAAGAAATAGCTTCTGGCTCATCTAAATCATGATGTTTAATGTTAAACTTGATGCTCACATCTAACTCACTCGGGTTTCCCAGGTCGTCACCCACTTCAAACTCACAAAAGTCATTCAAAGCGGAGGGTAGGTCAGCAGTAACAAAGACATCCTTAGCGACGTCCTTATGTGAGCTAGGTGCGGGTGCAAGGGAAAGGGATAGAGACATAGGGAGGTCACCCTCTTGTTCTAGGCTAGGGAAAGGCATAACATCTTGAAAATTAGACCTAGATTCATAAGAGGGGTCAAAATCATCGTAGAGACTAACTTTAAGTTTAGGGGATCCTAAACTAGAGTCAGGCACTTGTAAATTAGTATCCTCCCTACTTTGTGTAAAACATTGAGAATATTCAACGATTCTCTCTTTTATTGTCTCTACCACTTTGTCAGTCATATCTATAATCGTCTTTTCCATGCTTGCACATTTAGCATCAACATAAGCACGATATGGGCAATTACAAGCATCATGATCAAAAGATTCATAATAATGACAACACATGAGGCACATAAATCTGAAATTGCTCATATGCGTTCATAAAATGATCCAGATGGTAAGGATTAACATGAAAAGAGTTGCATATCCGAAATTCTGTTTAGCTTGATCAAACTCAAACGTATCCCAAGCTAATTTTTCAAAGAAATTCCAAACCTCATCTTGAGTTTGCGATAATAATACTAATACTCGTCCAGGATAAATAGAATCAATATAACCCAAAGATTTAGACTTCAAACCCACAGTAATGACCTCACAAATCTCCCATTTTTTGGCATTCTGATTCAATTGAGCACGATAATGATTAAGTTTCGAAAGATAACTCCAAAAAAGTTCATGCTCATATTGTGGGAAATTAAAAACCGGCATGCTTAAAGCTCATGTTTTTTCAATTTTAAAAATTTTTCAATTTTTTGGATTTTCAAGTTTTTAATTTTTTTAAGTTATTTTTTTAGGAAAGAAAATGCATCTAGGATACTATTTACGAACTAATGACTAAAACAAAAGCAAGAGACTCAAAGAATTAAGTGAACAAAACAAAATAAACTAACAAAAATAAAACTACGCCACTAGAATAAAGGAAAGACAAAAAAGACCCAAATATAACACAAAATATAAAATGAACACAAACACAAAAGAAGAGCATTTTGTTTCTGATTTTTTTTTTCTATTTCTGCTTCCTACAAAAATATCCAAACTGTTAGTCCCATTTTTTTTCTACAGAAAATAATACAACAACAACAACAACAACAAACTCCCAGTGTGGGTCCCGCTTTCGCGGGGTCTGGGGAGATCCAGCTGTAGGCAACCTTACCTCTACCGGTATTCCTAACCATAGAGAGGTTGATTCCGTAAGACCCACAAAAACAGGTTTGTGAAAAAGGGTTATAGCAAAAACGGTTGCAAAAACCATTTACCGAGTGAGAGAAAGAGGAAGAGAAAAGGTTCCGGATATCAAATAAAAAGGGGAGCAGAGACATACCTCAACAGACCAGGGGCGCTTGTTGCCGTCACATCCCAGAAAAGTACGACCTGCAGGTAAGCAATACCAAAAAAACCCTACCCGCCCCACACTACCTAAGCTACTGCTCCCTATGGAGTTGGTCCCCTACAATCAGAGACCTTAATCCTGTCCCGCCACAGCCTCCTATCCTGAGCCATGTCCTCCGTCAAACCGACAACTCTCAGGTCCTCTCTAACCACTTCTTCTAGGCTCTTCTTCGGCCTACCCCTTCCTCTCTTACCACCGGGGGGGGTTGATCCTCTCACACCTTCGCACTGGGGCGGCCACACTTCTTCTCTTCATGTGGTCGAACCATCTGAGCCTCGATTCCCTTATCTTTTCCTCTATGGGGGCCACTTCAGGTAAGCCTCTGATTACTCCATTCCTAATCTTGTCCAATCTCGTAAAACCACACATCCACCTGACCATTCTCATCTCAGCTACCATCAACCTTTGGACCTGTGCCTTTTTTAGAGGCCAACACTTCGATCCATAGAGAACAGCCGGTCTAACTACCATCCGATAGACTTTGCCTTTCAAACCCCTGGGTACTCTCTTGTCACACAGCACCCCTGACGCGGACTTCCACTTTTGCCAGCCCACTCTAATCCGTTGGCTAATATCCTCGTCAATGTCCTCATTTTGCTGGATGATTGATCCCAAATATTTAAATTTAGCGACCTTCGGTATTGCCCTCCCATCCAGTACGATTTCTCCCCCCTCTTGTATTCTCCCGCTGAAACAACAGTGGATGTATTCCGTTTTCGATCTACTCAACAGAAAGCCTGTAGCCTCCAGCGTATGCCTCCAACTCTCCAACCTGTGATTCACCCCTGCCTGGTCACATCGATAAGAACGATGTCATCTACAAATAACATGCTAAAACTCTAATCGAAAATCCAGACAAAAGAAATCTCAACTAAACTAAAACTGCTAAAACTAAACGAACACACACAAAATAAAAAAATCAAAGATATAAAGCAAAAACGAAATCGGCACAAACGACTCTAACTACTAAACTACGGCGCAAGCACACGGTTTACCGTTGTACGAATTACGGGTGTCGATCCTCAAGGATGAGTTATGAAATCAGGTCGCGGAAATCCTAGACCAAACAAATGAGATTCTGCATTGAAATATTCTACTAACTAAACTGCATGGTTAAGATCAAATTCAAACTGGGCAATAGCCAACAGTACAACGAAACGAACCGGTTTTCAAAAATATAGATCTGGAAAACTAGAATGAAGCTAAAAAAACGAAAGAACAAACTGGCCGTATATATATTAACACATGGAACCCTACAAAAAACAAACCACGAAATCAAACGGATGAGTTTAAGAGCGGTGCCAACCTTTGATTCGAGAACCCCAACATACCCACACAATTAACTTAACAAAAACCCCAAATGCTCAAAATACAAAGTCACAGTCGAAGATCAATTGTCCAAAATTTAGAGTGCCAAATTCGAGCATCAAAAGTTCCAAATCCAGAATTTCATTACTCAAATCTGAAAGCAAAAACCCATAATTCCTTACTCAGAGCAAGGGAACTGAAACGAAACAAGGACCAATTGAAAAAGTGCCAAATCCAAAGTTCAACATAAATGAGAACTAGAAAACCAGCACTAAAACCCTAATCTACTCTACTTTGCGCTATCGCCCCCTGTTATGCCATTCGAGCCCCATTTTAAGCTCCAAAAATGCCAACTTCATCCCCTTCAAAAGCTTGAAAACTGTCCATTGATTATGGTGAATAATGGTGGAGTGAATGAGGAGAGAGAGGGATGTCATGGCTGCGGTTATGGCATTTGGAGAAGACGAAGGGATGTGTGATTATAGTGGAAGAAGATAGAGGGGCACGACTGCTCTGTTCTTCTTTCTGTGTCTGGGTCGTGGATTGATGAGGAAGAAGAAGAAAGCGGATGGGATGGGGCTGATGAAGATCATGTGCAAGGCACATGCATTTAAGTGAAAGAAATAGGAGACCGGGCTGGGCGAGGCCGACCAGAGATAGCATAAAGCAAGAGAAGGAGGGGCCCTGTCCATTAGAGAGAAGAAGAAGGGAAGAAGGCTGGGTCAACAGACGTCTACGCCAGGCCCAGCGCAAGTAAGGAAGACAGAGAGACAGCTAGTCTGCGGGCTTGCTACTTGGCCGAATTGGGCTCGGTTCTTGTCTTCCTTTTTCCTTGTCTGATTTGATCCAATTCTCGAGTTAATTGCTTATTTGTTTTCCAAAATCTCAAATTCCTACAAAATGAATAAAAATGTTATTAAAAATCCAATTAACCAATTTATTTCGAGCAATTATTGCACAATAAAAGGGTATAAAATATCATAATTTCAGGTTAAACAAATGCCCCCAAACCTAAGTTTTGCTCGTCCTCGAGTAAAACAAAACTAAAGTCCTTAGAAAATAAAATAAAATGCTAACTCACTTTCGCAGGAATGACGGTTGCACTTAGCAGGTGCAACAAGCCCTTTAAACCCCTGGATTACCCCCACCATACGAGCAAGGTCTCGTGACGGTTTGCAGAAGATATACCCACAAAATCTATAAAAGAAAACAAAAACAAAAACAGAAAATCAAAAATCTTTTTGTTTTTCTTTCTCAAAAATTGATATGTACAAAACTGGAAGATATATACACATTCTAATCAACTAAATCACCCATTTAACAAAGATATTGGCCTGCACATGAACAGGAAGTAATCATCAAGGCTCTCTACCCCATGTATAACATCAAAGAACTAACGTTTCACCCCACTACACATCAAGACTTTGAATCCCTCCCAGTGCTCGTGTGCAAGTACATCATCATCCTAAGGTTTAGGTTCACTAGAATCAAACTCAATCCCACTTGACTGACAGAAATTACACTATTGATTTAATAATATAGGAAGCAAGCTTTCTTAGTAGCAGTATTGTCTCAAAGCGTAACACACAGTAGCACATGCCTCAAAGGATAATACCCAGTAGCGCATGTCTGAAAGGGATACTTGTCATTCAAAATTTTATTTCATTCCGTTTCTTTCTTCTTATTTTTTTTTTTTACAGTTTCATTTTCCTTTTTTTTTTTCCTCAGAATGCCAGTAAAAAACAAAGTAATCGTGTCAAAGACAAGCGGGAGAGCCAATTATGGAGAGCCAATTATGGAGAGACAAGTGAGGGCCCTCTTCAATTTGTCAGACTGTTGGGCCCAATTAGAAATCATATAGATTTAGTCATAATTAGCCAGTAAATATGTCATTGGCCCAGCATTTGGATCGTCATGAATAAGCACTCTAGGGAAAATAGCGGGTGCAAATTCCATAAGTCTGTTAAGTTTAATATGCGTATGAGCCTGGTCTAAAGCAAAATTCTTAGTGGCAATGTTCTCGAACTCAACAAATTCAGACTTGCAATACTCAAAAAGGAGGTCAACTTGGATGGGATTAAACGAAAAAGATTCATATTTAGCACAGAAAACCTCATCAAAACTTTCACTGTCATCAAACTCACATGCAAAAGGTTTATATTCTATAGAAAGAATATCATCATTAAATTCCAATTTAGTTGGTTCAATGACCTCCACACATGGCTCCTGTAAAGAAATAGCTTCTGCCTCATCTAAATCATGATGTTTAATGTTAGACTTGATGCTCACATCTAACTCACTCGGGTTTCCAAGGTCGTCACCCACCTCAAACTCTCTTGTTATAGGCTAGCGAAAGGCATAACATCTTGCAAATTAGACTTAGATTGATAAGATGGGTCAAAATCATCGTAGAGACTAACTTCAAGTTTAGGGGATGCTAAACTAGAGTTAGGCTCTTATAAATTTCTATCCTACCTACCTTGAGTAAAACATCGAGAATATTCAGTAATTCTCTCTTTCATTGTCTCTACCATTTTACCAGTCATAGCTGAAATCGTCTTTTCCATACTTGCACATTTAGCATCAACACAAGCACGATATGGGTAAGGACAAGTGTTATGATCAGAAGATTCATAATAATCGCATAACACATGAGGCACATATGACTGAATTTGGTCATATGAGTTCATAAAATGATCCTGGTGGTAAGGATCAATAGGAAAAACAAACTCGCTATGAGTTGGGTATCCAACATTTTGTTTAGCTTGTTCAAACTCATAAGTATCCCAAGCTAATTTTTCAAAGAAATTCCAAACCTCATCTTGAGTTTGAGATAATAATCCTAATACTTCTCTAGGATAAATAGACTCAGTATAATCGCAAGATTCAGAGTTTAAACCCACAGAAATGATCTCACAAATCTCCTATTTTTGAACATTCTAATTCAATTAAGCACAATAATGATTAAGTTTCGAAAGATAACTCCAAAAAAGTTCATGCTCATATTGTGGGAAATTAGAAACTGGCGTGCTTGAAGCTCTTGTTCTTCCAATTTTAAGAATTTTTCAATTTTTTTGGATTTTCAAGTTTTTAATTTTTTAAGTTATTTTTTTTTTGGAAAAAAATGCATCTAGGATACTATTTACAAACTAATGACTAAAACAAAAGCGAGAGACTCAAATGATTAAGTGAATAAAACAAAATACACTAACCAAAATAAAACTATGCCACGAGAATAAAAAAAAGACCAAAAAGACTCAAACATAACACAAAATATAAAATGAACACAAACACCAATGAAGAGCGTTTTGTTTCTGATTTTTTTTCTGTTTCTGCTTCCTACAAAAATATCCAAATTGTTAGTCCCCTTTTTTTTAGCAGAAAATAATAACGAAAATTAAATTAAATGGACCAAGATAAAAACCAAAATAGAAACTCTAATCGAAAATCAAAGACAAAAGAAACCTCAACTAAACTAAAACAGCTAAAACTAAACTAGCGCACACAAAATCAAAAGGTCAAAGATATAAAACAAAAACGAAATCGGCGCAAACGACACTAACCACTAAACTACGACGCACCGCAACCTAATTTCACAACGCTATCCCCAACAACGGTGCCAAAAACTGGTTAGTAAAATCCGCAAGTGTGCGGTTTACCGTTGTACGAATCACGGGCGTCAATCCTCAGGGATGACTTATGCAATCAGGTTGCTGAAATCCTAGACCAAACTAATGAGATTCTACGTTGAAATATTATATCAACTAAACTGCAGGGTTAAGATCAAATTCAAACTGGGCAATAACCAAGAGTACAAGGAAACGAACCGGTTTCCACAAATATAGATTTGGAAAACTATAATGAAGCTAAAAAAACGAGAGAACAAATTGGCCGTATATATATTAACACATAGAACCCTAAAAAAAACAAACCACTAAATTAAATGGATGAGTTTAAGAGAAGTACCACCCTTTGATTCAAGAACTCCAACATACCCACGCAATTAACTAAACGAGATCCCCAGATGCTCAAAATACAAAGTCACAGTCAAAGTTCAAATGCCCCAAATTCAGAATGCCAAATTCGAGCATCAAAAGTTCCAAATCCAGAATTTCTTTACTCAAATCTGAAAGCAAAAACCCACAATTCCTTACTCAAAACATGGGAACTGAAACGAAACAAGGAGCAATCAAAACAGTCCCAAATCCAAAGTTCAACGTAAATAAGAACCAGAAAACAAACACTAAAACCCTAATCTACTCTGCTTCGTGCTACCGCCCCCTGTTCTACCATTCGACCCCATTTTAAGCTCTAAAAATGCCAACTTCAGCCCCTTCGAATGCTTGAAAACTGCCCATTGATGTTGGTGAATAATGATGGAGTGAATGAGGGGAGAGAGGGATGTCATGGCTGCGGTTATGGCGTTCAGAGAAGACGAAGCGACGTGTGATTAAGGTGGAAGAAGATATAGGGGCACGACTGCTCTGTTCTTTTTTCTGGGTCTGGGCCGTGGACTGATGACGAAGAGGAATAATGGGCATGGCATGAGGCTCATGAAGATCATATGTGTGGCACATGCGTTTAAGTGAAAGAGAAAGGAGAGCGGGCTGGGCTGGGCCAGGCCCAGCGAAGAGAGTGTAAAGGACAAAAAAGAGGGGGTCGGTCCAGGAGAGAGAAGAAGGGAAGAAGGCTAGGTCAGCAGACTCTGGGCCAGGCCCAGCGCAGCCAAGGAAGACAGAGAGATAGCTAGTCTGCGGGCTTACAACTAGGCCGAATTAGGCTCGGTTCTTGTCTTTCTTTTTCCTTGTGTCATTTCATGCAATTCTCGAGTTAATTGCTTTTTTTTCCCCAAAAGTTCTAATTCCTACAAGATGAACAAAAATGTTACTAAAAATCCAATTAACCATTTTATTTCGAGCAATTATTACATAATAAAAGGGTATAAAACATCATAATTTCAGGTTAAACAAATACCCCACACCTAAGTTTTGCACGTCCTCGAGTAAAGCAAAACTAAAATCCTTAGCAAATAAAATAAAACCCTAACTCACTTTCGTAAAATCACGGTTGCACTTAGCTGGTGCAACAAGCCCACCCCTAGGTTACCCCTAGTGGACGCGTGAGGTCTCGTGACGGTTTGCAGAAGATGTACCCATAAAATCTATAAAAGAAAACAAAAACAGAAAATCAAAATCTTTTTTTTTCCTCAAACATTAATATGTAATAAACTTGAAGACATATACACATTCTAATCAGCTAAATCACCCATGTAGCAAAGATATTGGCCTGCACATGAACAGAATGTAATCATCAAGGCTCTCTACCCCATGTACGACATCAAAGTACTAACGTTTCACCCAACTACACATCAAGACTTTGAATCCACCCCAGTGCTCGTGTGCAAGTGCATCATCATCCTAAGGGTTAGATTTACCAGAATCAAACTAAATCCCTCTCGACTGACATGAATTGCACTATTGATTTAATAATATAGGAAGCAAGCTTTCTCAGTAGCAGTATTGCCTCAAACGGTAACACCCAGTAGCACATGCCTCAAAGAATAATACCCAGTAGCGCATGCCTGAAAGGGATACTTGTCATTCCAAATTTTATTTCATTCCTTTTCTTTCTTCGTTTTCTTTTACATTTTCATTTTCTTTTTTTTTTGTTTTTTTATTTTCTCTTTTTTTTCCTCAGAAGGCAAGTAAAAACCAAAGTAATCGTGTCAAAGACAAGCGGGAAAGCCAATCATGAAAGACTAAGACCTTATGATAATGATGACAGTATAAATAAGGATTGAATTACAAATCCATAATGAACAATTGAGGTTAGAAATAGAGCTTATAATGAGACACTGAGGACAAAGACCTATCATGCACATCACGCTTACATACAAGCTAATAGTCAAAGCATAGGGGATTTAAGCTGATCAGAATTGTTAGATTTACTCACACGAGGACACAAGAGGGGGTTCTGTTCGTTTCAAAACATTCGTCAGAACTATTTGGAGACATGTCTGCAGTGAGGAAGAAATGAAGCTAATTGCGAAAATAATAAAGGAGACACAATATTTTTACGTGGAAAACCACCTCTGGCCCAATTGAGGTGTAAAAAGCACGACCTACCTCGGTAGGATTTCAGTAACACTTTCACTAACACGGGCCGAATTCGTTACACTATGTAACACACGTGACAACGTCACACACGTAACCTAGTCTCCCCCGAGACTCTAGTTACACCCACGTAACTATTCTCCACCTGAGAATGAGTCACACAACACGTCCAAAGTCTCCCAAAACTTGGACACACTCTAGACTTAACTCATGACAGAAAAGAATAGAAAAACACCTTACTTTGAATGCTTCTAAATATGCTGAATGTAAGGTACAATACAATCCCTATTATGCCAATATAGATGACTCAATTTAGCACAGTTCTTGAAGGTTTTTCACTTAGAAAAATAAGCTAATAAAAAACTCAATTTTTAGCCTTGAAAAACCTTCACTTGAAGAGATGAGAAGCGAGTGCTTATATACCCACAAAAAGCAAGGATTTGATTTCCATAATAACTCTGAAAATACTCAGCAGATAATTGGAATGAAAGTTGTCAACAATATCTTTTTAGGAAATCATATCTTAAAAGATAAGATAAAATCTTTTAAAAAAATCTTTTTAGGAGACCAATATTATTTAGGAAAGTACTATTTCTAAAACACAATATTATCAAAAAATCGATCCTAAACATATTAGGAATTTTGGCAGTAGGAAAACTCTTGAAAATATTTTAAAATCGATTTTTGCACTCGCTGCCCTCAGAGCACTACAGACCTGTTTGCTCAATTGTTCTGAGCAGTGTTCTAAGTCAGCTTAAATAATTCCTTCAAGGTGAGTGTTAAGTCAAGTTCTTCTTTGGCATATTAACAAGAATCTAGACAAATATAACCAGTACTTAGCCCTAAGACTCTAAAGACTCTTGTACTCTGCTGATGATGTGCACATATATCCACCTTGATGATTTCAGCTTCTTCGACCTGTTCTTCAAGGTGCTTGCAACCTCTGTCGCTTTCAACATACAATTTTATCACACAGCTTCAAGCATGATATTTCGAATTGATCTCCAGGATGTTTGCAATCTATCCTATCACATGATTCTAGCACTCAACTCAAGCCAAGCATAATTAACACATTTGGGTTGTAATAATCAAAACCTTATATAAGATTGATTCAACAAGAATAACACGCAGCTTCCCAAAAACAAAACAAAAATCTTTTTGTATTTAAAAAATTTTCCTTTTTTTTCAATTTTCTTTCAAATTTTCAAAGTTTCCCCACCCCCACACCTAAAACTCACAATCTCCTCATTGATAGTGAAAGGAAACATAACATACAACCAAAAAGAAAAATAAATATATAAAAGGAAAATGAGACTCAAAAGAAAAAAAAAGACAAGATTCTAAAACTAAAAAAGAAAGCAAAAAAAAGGAAAGAGACAAATATATACAAAAGAAAACAAAATAAAAAGAGGAGATAAAGAGGAACGTTTATACCAGGTCAGGTGTTGAATTACACCTAAGCTATAACCTTCAGAAATGCGCTCAAATAGAGGCCTATGGAGCATTAATCACTCCATATCAAGTGAACCAGCGCTATGCAAATCAAGACCCATTAGCGCACGAAGTAGCTTGTCAAATATAGAAGACCAACTCTCAATAAAATTAATGCAATGGAGACTAAAGAGGTGGAGCCAAAATGAGTACACCCACCACAATAATGCAGCACAAGTGAGGGCCCTCTTCAATTTGTCAAACTGCTGGGCCCAATTAGAAATCATATAGATGTGGTCATAATTAGCCAGTAAATATGTCATCGGCCTAGAAATGGGATCATCATGAATAAGCACTGTTAAGTCGAAAATCATGCACCATTTTTTGTAATTATTTTTAGTAT
>JACYFF010031954.1:48063037-48112342 GCA_017589665.1 Selenicereus undatus
ATAACCAAAGTAGTGGTTAAATTTGTAGCCCTCGACAGGCTTTACAAGCACTCTAGGCAAAATAGCGGGTGTAAAGTCCACAAGTCTGCTAAGTCTAATATGCGTATGAGCCTGGTCTAAAGCAAAATTCTTAGTGGCAATGTTCTCGGACTCAACAAATTCAGACTTGCAATATTCAAAAAGGAGGTCAGCTTGGATGGGGTTAAACGAAAAAGAAATTCCAATTTAGGGGGCTCAATGACCTCCACACATGGCTCCTATAAATAAATAGCTTCTTACTCATCTAAATCATGATCTTTAATGTTAGACTTGATCCTCACACCTAACTCACTCGGGTTTCCAAGGTCGTCACCCACCTCAAACTCACAAAAGTCATTCAAAGCGGTGGGTGGGTTGGCAGTAACTAAGACTTCCTTAGCGACGCCATTATATGAGCTAGGTGCCGGTGCAAGGGCAAGGGATAGAGACAGAGGGAGATCACTCTCTTGTTCTAGGCTAGTGATAGGCATAACATCTCGCAAATTAGACCTAGATTGATAAGATGGGTCAAAATCATCGTAGAGACTAACTTCAAGTTTAGGGGATGCTAAACTAGAGTTAGGCTCTTGTAAATTTGTATCCTGCCTACTTTGAGTAAAACATCGAGAATATTAAGCAATTCTCTCTTTCATTGTCTCTACCATTTTACCAGTCATATCTGAAATCGTCTTTTCCACACTTACACATTTAGCATCAACATAAGCACAATATGGGCAATTACAAGTATTATGATCAGAAGATTCATAATAATCACACAACACATGAGGCACATAAGACTGAAGCTAGTCATATGCGTTCATAAAATGATCCTGGTGGTAAGGATCAATAGGAAAAACCGACTCGATATGAGTTGGGTATCCAAAATTCTGTTCAGCTTGATCAAACTCATATGTATCCCATGCTAATTTTTCAAAGACATTCCAAACCTCATCTTGAGTTTGAGATAATAATCCTAGTACTCCTCCAGGATAAATAGACTCCATGTAATCCCAAGATTCAGAGTTCAAACCCACAACAATGACCTCACAAATCTCCCATTTTTGAACATTCTAATTCAATTGAGCACAATAATGATTAAGTTTCGAAAAATAACTCCAAAAAAGTTCATGCTCAAATTGTGGGAAATTAGAAACTGGCATTCTTGAAGCTCTTGTTTTTCCAATTTTAGGAATTTTTCAATTTTTTTGGATTTTCAGGTTTTTAATTTTTCAAGTTAATTTTTTTAGGAAAAAAAAGCTTCTAGGATAATATTTACAAACTACTGACTAAAACAAAAGAAAGAGACCCTAATGATTAAGTGAACAAAACAAAATAAACTAACAAAAATAATACTATGCCACGAGAATAAAAGAAAGACCAAAAAGAGTCAAACATAACACAAAATATACAACGAACACAAACACCAAAGAAGAGCATTTTGTTTCTGATTTTTTTTTCTATTTCTGCTTCCTAAAAAAATATACAAAATGTTAGTCCCCTTTTTTTCAGCAGAAAATAATAACAAAAATTAAATTAAATGGACCAAAATAAAAACCAAAATAGAAACTCTAATCGGAAATCAAAGACAAAAGAAATCTCAACTAAACTAAAACAGGTAAAACTAAACTAACGCACACAAAATCAAAAGGTCAAAGATATGAAACAAAAACGAAATCGGCGCAAACGACACTAACCACTAAACTACGACGCAACGCACCCTAATTTCACAACGCCATCCCCGGCAACGGTGCAAAAAACTGGTTAGTAAGATCCGCAAGTGTGCGGTTTAACGTTGTACAAATCACGGGCGTCGATCCTCAGGGATGACTTATGAAATCAGGTTGCTGAAATCCTAGACCAAACTAATGAGATTCTATGTTGAAATATTCTACCAACTAAACTGCAGGGTTAAGATCAAATTCAAACCGGGCAATAACCAAGAGTACAAGGAAACGAACCGGTTTCAACAAATATAGATTTGGAAAACTAGAATGAAGCTAAAAAAACGAGAGAACAAATTGGTCGTATATATATTAACACATACAACCCTAAAAAAAACAAACCACTAAATTAAACAGATAAGTTTAAGAGAAGTACCACCCTTTGATTCAAGAACTCCAACATACCCACGCAATTAACTAAACAAAATCCCCAGATGCTTAAAATACAAAGTCACAGTCAAAGTTCAAATGTCCCAAATTCAGAATGCCAAATTCGAGCATCAAAACTTCCAAATCATGAATTTCTTTACTCAAATCTAAAAGAAAAAACCCAAAATCCTTACTCAGAACATGGGAACTGAAACGAAACAAGGAGCAATCGAAACAGTGCCAAATCCAAAGTTCAACGTAAATGAGAACCAGAAAACAAACAATAAAACCCTAATCTACTCTGCTCTGCACTACCGCCCCCTGTGCTGCCATTCGAGCCCCATTTTAAGCTCTAAAAATTCCAACTCCAGCCCCTTCGAATGCTTCAAAACTACCCATTGATGATGCTGAATAATGGTGGAGTGAATGAGGAGAAAGAAGGATGTCATGGCTGCGATTGTGGCGTTTGGAGAAGACGAAGGGATGTGTGATTAAGGTGGAATAAGATATTGGGGCACGATTGCTCTATTCTTTTTTCTAGGTCAGGGTCGTGGACTGATGAAGAGGAAGAATAAAGGGGATGGGATGAGGCTGATGAAGATTATGTGCAAGGCACATGCGTTTAAGTGAAAAAGAAAGGAGAGCGGGCTGGGCCAGGCCCAGCGAAGAGAGGGTAAAGGAAGAGAAAGAGGGGGTCGGTCCACTAGGGAGAAGAAGAAGGGAAGAGGGCTGGGTAAGCAGACTTTGGGCCAGGCCCAGCGCAGGCAAGGAAGACAGAGAGATAGTTAGTCTGCGAGCTTGCAACTTGGCCAAATTGGGCTCGATTCTTGTCTTCCTTTTTCCTTGTGTCATTTCACGCAATTCTCGAGTTAATTGCTTTTTTTTTTTCCAGAAGTTCCAATTCCTACAAGATGAACAAAAATGCTATTAAAAATCCAATTATCCAATTTATTTTGAGCAATTATTACATAATAAAAGGGTATAAAATATCATAATTTCAGGTTAAACAAATACCCACACACCTAACTTTTGCTTGTCCTCGAGTAAAGCAAAACTAAAATCCTTAGCAAATAAAATAAAGGCTTAACTCACTTTCGTAGAAATCACGGTTGCACTTAGCTGGTGCAACAAGCCCTTTAAACCCCTAGGTTACCCCTAGTAGACGCATGAGGTCTCGTGACGGTTTACAAAAGATATACCCTTAAAATCCATAAAAGAAAACAAAAACAGAAAATCAAAATCTTTTTGTTTTTTTTCTCAAAAATTAATATGTAATAAACTTGAAGATATATACACATTCTAATCAACTAAATCACCCATGTAGCAAAGATATTGGCCTGCACATGAACAGAATGTAATCATCAAGGCTCTCTACCCCATGTATGACATCAAAGCACTAACGTTTCACCCAACTACACATCAAGACTTTGAATCCATCCCAGTGCTCGTGTGCAAGTGGATCATCATCCTAAGGCTTAGGCTTACCAGAATCAAACTCATTCCCACTCGACTGATACAAATTAAACGATTGATTTAATAATATAGGAAGCAAGCTTTCTCGGTAGCAGTATCGCCTGAAAGGGTAACACCCAGTAGCACATGCCTCAAAGAATAACACCCAGTACAGCATGCCTCAAAGGGATACTTGTCATTCCAAATTTTATTTCATTCCTTTTCGTTATTCATTTTGTTTTTTACATTTTCATTTTCTTTTTTTTTTTTTCTCTTTTTTTTTCTCAGAATGCCAATAAAAACCAAAGTAATCGTGTCAAAGACAAGCGGGAGAGCAAATCATGGAAAACTAAAACCCTAAGATAATGATGACAGTATTAATAAGGATTGAATTACAAATCCATAATGAACAATTGAAGTTAGAAATAGACCTTATAATGACACACTAAGGACAGAGACCTATCATGCAAATCACGCTTATATACAAGCTAATAGTCAAAGCACAGGAGATTTAAGCTGATCAGAATAACACGAATCTTCCCAAAAACAAAACAAAAATCTTTTGGTATTTAAAAAATTTTCCTTTTTTTAAAATTTTCTTTCAAATTTTCAAAGTTTCCCCACCCCCACACCTAAAACTCACATTCTCCTCATTGATAGTGAAAGGAAACATAAAATACAACCAAAAAGAAAAATAAATAAACAAAAGGAAAATGAGACTTAAAAGAAAGAAAAAGACAAGATTCTAAAACTCAAAAAGAAAACAAAAAAAAACAAAAGAGACAAATATATACAAAAGAAAACAAAATAAAAGCAGGAGATAAAGAGGAACGTTTATACCAGATCAGTTGTTGAATTACACCTAAGCTATAGCCTTCATAAATGTGCTCAAATAGAGGCCTATGGAGCATTGGTCACTCCATATCAGGTGAACCAGCGCTATGCAAATCAACACCCATTAGTGCTCGAAGTAGCTTATCAAATACAAAAGACCAACTCTCAATAAAATTAATGCAATGGAGACTAAAGAGGTGAAGCCAAAATGAGTACATCCACCACAATAATGTAGCACAAGTGAGGGCCCTCTTTAATTTGTCAGACTGTTGGGCCCAATTAGAAATCGTATAGATGTAGTCATAATTAGCCAGCAAATATGTCATCGGCTTAGAAATGGGATCGTCATGAATAAGCACTCTAGGCAAAATAGCAAGTGCAAAGTCCACAAGTCTGTTAAGTCCAATATGCATATGAGTCTGGCCTAAAGCAAAATTCTTAGTGGCAATGTTCTCGGACTCAACAAATTTAGACTTGCAATATTCAAAAAGGAGGTCAGCTTGGATGGGGTTAAACGAAAAAGATTAATATTCAGCACAGAAACCCTCATCAAAACTTTCATTGTCATCAAACTCCCATGCAAAAGATTCATAATCTATAGAAAGAATATCATCAATAAATTCCAACTTAGCGGGTTCAATGACCTCTACACATGGCTCCTGCAAAGAAATAGCTTCTTACCCATCTAAATCATGATGTTTAGTGTTAGACTTGATGCTCACATCTAACTCACTCGGGTTTCCAAGGTCGTCACCCACCTCAAACTCACAAAAGTTATTCAAAGCGGTGGGTGGATTGGCAGTAACTAAGACGTCCTTAACGATATCCTTATGTGAGCTAGGTGCGATGCAAGGGCAAGGCATAGATACAGAGGGAGGTCACTCTCTTGTTCTAGGCTAGGCAAAAGCATAACATCTTGCAAATTAGACCTAGATTCGTAAGAGGGGTCAAAATCATCGCAGAGAATAACTTCAAGTTTAGGGGATCCTAAACTAGAGTCATGCTCTTGTAAATTAGTATCCTCCCTTCATTGAGTAAAACATCGAGAATATTCAGCAATTCTCTCTTTCATTATCTCTACCATTTTACCAGTCATATCTGCAATCGTCTTTTCCATACTTACACATTTAGCATCAACATAAGCGCGATATGGGTAATTACAGGCACCGTGACTAGAAGATTCACAATCATCACACAACATAGGAGGCACGTGAGACTGAAGTTGGTCATATGAGTTCATAAAATGATCCTGGTGGTAAGGATCAATAGGAAAAACAAACTCGCTATGAGTTGTGTATCCTAAATTCGGTTTAGCTTGATCAAACTCATAAGTATCCCAAGCTAATTTTTCAAAGAAATTTCAAACCTCATCTTAAGTTTGAGATAATAATCCTAACACTCCTGCAGGATTAATAGACTCAATATGACCCCAAGATTCAGAGTTCAAACCCACAACAATTGTAATAGTCCAACCCTAAATTCTGTTTATTAATTTGATTTCATTAATCCATGTGATTAATTTCATTTCATTTACATCATTTTTTTTTATTATTCCCATTTGGACATTTCTAACTAGGCCCTTACTTTGCAATTCGGGGTTTTGTTCTAGTCAATTTTGAAAATTGATTTAGGCCTTGATATTTTATGAATTTAATGATTTAATTCTTTTTCATGACACTACAACCATTTAATCTCAAACTTTGAAAAAAAAAATTCGCAAACGCACTCGGTTTCAGTTCAAACCCGAGCCCATTTAGGGCCGTTTGCGACACAACAAGACTTGATCTTTATTTGTTTAGCTAAACTCTCTTAATTAAGCCTTAATTAAGCTTAAGATTTTGTACTTTTCCACTTTTAATTTCATCCAAGTAAAACTTTGATATAAATTGCAAAATTTTTCATTTTACTTCATTTATCACCAAGCATTCAAGACACTTTCTCTCTCTTCCCTCTCCTCCTTCTCTCTACACGGCTGCCTCAGCTGAAAACCCCCCCTCCCAGCCACCTTTCAACCACCAAAAATACACAAAACATCCACCACTTAACACCCCCAACCACCCCTCTCTCCCCCACAAGCATCAAGGATCGTTTTGACCTCTTTTGCTAGCACAAAGTGAGTGTTCTTTCACCTCCTATGCTGTTTTTTTTTTTGATTCTTGATCTTGTTGGTTTTTGTTTCTTATTTTGGTTGTTTTAGTGATGGATTATGTTGTTTTTATGGTATTAAGAATCATCTTGTTGATGGATTATGGTGAAGTTGAGGCTAGGGTTACGGTTTCACCTTGGTCATGAAAGCTTCTTGTTCAAGTGATTTTTATTGCTTATTTTATCCTTGCTTTTGCTTATCTCCTATTATATTGAAGGTTGTTATGTTGTTTATGCTGTTTTGAAAAGTTGGGAGTGAGTTCAAAGTGACCCAAAGTTAGGGTTTTGTCCAAAATGCAAGATTTGGATCAACTAATGGTAAATTTGAGGTGTGTGTATATGTGACTAGAAAAGGAGTTTTATTTGATATGAATATGAAGAGGAATTATGTATGGTGTTTTTGTTTGAGGTTGAGATGTACCACAGTGTGTTTACATACTCTTAAGAAAAAGTTTTAGTGGAGGATTGGTGTAAAAAGTGAAGGCACACACTAAAGTAGTGCTGCTGGAATTTTCATAAAACAGGACAATTTTTACTCTTAAGAAAAAGTCTAAGTGGAGGATTGGTGTAAAAAGTGAAGGCACACACTAAAGTAGTGCCGCTAGAATTTTCATAAAATAGGACAAATTTTGGAACAAAACTGGTAATAATCAGCCCACCCAAAAATTCTGATTTTTGGTTGGTAGATAGGTCTGGATGTTAGCTTTAAAATGGATTTTGAATCGCATTAATCCAAGGCTTGTGGAGGAAGTTATGGTCATTTTACTGAACCTAGGCATAATGGATTTTTCAGTACAAACTGACATGTTGGTGTTGTAACCCCATTTTATGGAACTTGTCGTGGAAATCATGTTATGTGTCCTTCAGGAAGGTTTTTGAGGATCTCTTAAGCTTTACATATTGGGGTTTTAGGTCTCATTTCGAGGTCGAAAGTTCAAGTTCTGCTTTATTCTTTCCATACCCACGTCACAAGCCCTTACCCTCTAAACTCGCTGTCGTGCCTTAAATCAGCATTTCTATAATTTATTTAGCTTCAGTATTTTAGTGTAATCAACAAACTGGTTTGTACAAATTCTTTATAAGTTTTTATTTAAAGGTATCCATTGTGCTAGTTTTCTTTAAAGGTATTCATTATAAGGACAAGTTCATTTCTGATATCATGTTGCTATAATGATCTTATGAACAGAATCAAGGCCTATGCTCTCATTTTATCCATTTTAGTGCATCTATTTACTCTGTGACCTAGCTTTTAAAACCTCCAGGTACGTTCATTGCCTGTATCTTTAGAAATTAGTACGTATTTATCGAAATCGTAATGTTTTGGTAAGTACATCAATGAATCAATTTAATTAGTGTTTTATCACATAATTAGTGACCCCAACAGTTATCAGTTACAGGGCATTGCCCTCCAGTTACCCGCGTGGCTTCAGGCCAGGTCCCCCGGTCGGCTTGGCAGGTGTACACCCATTCGCAGATCGTAACAGTTACTCAGGAGTGCACTAACAGATAATAATGGGCAATTCAATTTTATATGCATCTCATCCCCTGTTTCAAAATTAAAATGAATTGCAAAGCGAGCCCAAATAACTTTTCAGTGAATCTTTAACATTACAGGAATGCATGTACTGAGCTTTGGCTCATTGTTCGAAATGTTTTTATGTTTTGTTTTAGGAAAGTGTTCAGTGAACCGCCCTCAGGCGGGCAGGGCGGCAGAAGGTGAAAATTGAGCCAGGACTATTCATGTGACTGGCGGTGTGGTGGTGCTGAGACGCTATCACTCCATAATGTGATGTATTTTGGAGTTGTAACTGTATATTTGCACCGAATTATGTATTTTGGTGTATTCTTGACACGATTGGGATGTTAGAATCGTTTCTATATATCACTAAATGGTTTGAATGGATGTGATTGCCCTTTGAGGATAAACTTGATTTTATGGCTAAATTTTCATATTCAAGGGAAGCCTTGTCCTTTTCGGATGGCGGTATCGCCCCGTTCACTGGTTTGGCATTACAAATTGGTGAACTTAAGCAAGTTAATGCAAGTAATGTATCAGGTATTTGTTTTATTTCTTAGGCGTTACAAATTTGGTATCAGAGCCAGGTTGAGATTTTCTTGAGGAAAGTAGAGTTAGAAACTATAGGGTGAGAGTGGTTGTCAGGAGGGGCTATCGTATATGGCTAGAGTGATATTAGGAGAATGCACGTTGCTTTTATTTGTATGTTCCTTATTTATGGATGGTTATGGTTATGTCTGCCTCTCACATATGTATTTTCTTTGTTAGATGGATCCCTATGGTGTTAACATTTTTTCGGGTGGATCAATGATAGCTCACATTGCGTTGCTCCATATTAGTATAGAGGCATGCGCATAGGACCCTTACTCCAAGTTCCACAATACTGCGGTCCGTGCACAGAGACTGCCTCGGTCCTTACCTCAGGTTGGCCCGTGGGTGGAGTTCAGGCATCGTTATTACAACTTTATGATGACAGGGAACCTAGGCTTGGACGGGCCTTGGATGACTCTCACTACGAAGCTGTTGTTGAGAGTGGAGTTTGAATTGAGGGGAATTACTATGGAAACTCTTCAGTACATCTTTCCCCTCCATCAGGTCCATCCCCCACATGTAGCCCCAGCACCAGCACAGGGGCCGCCCTTCCCCCCAGCACCAGAACAGGTGGCAGGCCTCTCTGCCAGCACCAGCACAGGGGCCACCCATCCCGCCCGCACCAGACACCCCACTGATGCCTGATAGCCCTGGGTAGGCCTACATGGTGATAAACATCCTCGATACTCCAGACTTAGTGGTGATTAGTTCTAGTTCTGGGGATGAGGACCACCAGGGGGAGGAGGACGATCTAGAGGAGGACGATCTAGAGGAGGATGATCCCGAGGGGGATCAAGACAGTGATGAGATGGGGATAGAGCAACAAGGGGAACAAGAGGCGTACTTGTTGATGGTGGACTTAGAGGAGGAACATGAGCCACAAGTTCAATAAGAGGTCGATAATGCTGAATCAGAGGCATCTACGAGCAGCTTCGATTCAGGTGAAGAACTTGACGACGAGTCTGACCCAGATTACGATCCATCTAGGGATCGTTAGGTGGTTCTAGGGATTGTTAAGTGTACCAGTTTTCATTTTGAGCCCTGTATGTAGATATGGTACGGTTGGATAGGATAGTTTTATTTTGTGTGGCATCTGACATTGTATATAGCTAGGTTAATTCTCTCCAACCGTGATGACATGGTTCGTACCTCTTCTTGGTCATATGAAGGATCTAGTGTCTAGGGGCTATTTAGTGTTTAGTGTTTAGGAGTCATAATTAGGCTTGCTTACTCAGCTAGGTGTAATATGCCTTTGTTGTTCATGTATAGCAATCAGCAACTATGTATGTAAGTAAGCAGTTATGAAATAAAATGACGACGCCTTGAGTTATGAAATATTCTTTGAGCCATCTCCTATGTATTTATTGGGCATGTTTATCTTATATGTCTGGGGTCCCAGTGTTTGAATTGTTTTATTAATGTTTGATTAGAATGTCTCAGTCAGTGCAAAACAACATCGAGGTGCATGTGGAGGACAATTCGGAGCAAGGCCAAGGATCGGGTGATCAAGCCTCGTGCCAAGGACCACCATATGGTGACACACCACCGTCGCTCTCTGAACTAGCTAGCAACTTAGGAAACCCGAGTTACCGGCCAACCTTAGTTGATGAACTGATGAAGCGGATTCCCCAGGTACCTGTTGAAACCCCTCCTAAAGAGGATAAATTGGCAGATAGGGTAGCACGACGCAACTCTAAAGTGTATGATGGGAATTATGATTCAATGATATTGCAAGAATGGAGAAAATGTTCATAGTAGTTGAGGTACCTGAGGAAAAGAAAGTAAACATTGGGATGTATTATTTGTCAGGTGAAGCTGATATTTGGTGGAATACTGTGAAGGATAAGCTCGTAGGGCCTGAATTTGCCTGGACTAGATTCCTGAGTGAGTTAAGGGCAAAATTTTACCCAGCTGTAGTCCAAAGGAAAAAAGAGAAAGAGTTTATGGAGCTGAAGATGAGTGGCACTATGACTGTGATGTAATACGCCAGTAAATTGACCGAATTATCTAGGTTTCTCCCGGAGTTTGTATCATCTGAAAGGTTGAAGATGAGGAGGTTTGAAGAGGTTCTGGCCTTCTATATTCGAAATTAGTTAACTGGACAACGAATTCTGACATACCAAGAACAATATGAGCGAGCAGTTGAAGTAGAACGAGTGAAGGCGGAATTGAGAGCACTAAATCCAATCAACCACAAGAGAGAGGGGTTTAAGCGGGGGACTTCAAGTGAGAGTGTGAATCAGATCCAGCAGAACCAGAAGAAACCTACCCCTGTTCCCTCTAAGAGCCATCCTGCAGGCTCGACAGCACCTTGTGCGAAATATGGAAGAACAAATCACACCACTCCTGAATGCCGCGTTGGCACTGACAAATGCATGTGGTGTGGAAGTCCTGAACATCTCATCGCTGCATGCCCCCGATGACTAAAAGTTATAGACAAGGGCTCAGCGAAACCCTTGGCCCCGCTCTGCCATGGACCCCCACCTTCAAGGCTCGCAGTTGCAGGAAGGGCATTTGTGATGAACAAAAACGAAGCTGCTACCTCTGGTATAGTAGTCACTGGAACTCTGTTTTTAAATTCAAAGCCATTTTGCGTATTATTTTATTCGGGTGCCACTCATTCATTTATATCTACCCGATCTGCTAACCAATTGAGCCTTGAGAACAGTAGGATGGCAACCAATTATAGAATCAAGCTACCGAACAATTCTGTGATTGAGTGCCCCCTCTCTTATGAACTTGTCCCCATCACCATTGGTGAAACCACCTTCCCTGTGGATTTGATTCAATTTGATTTGTCTGATTTTGATATCATTTTGGGGATGAATTGGTTGCATACTTATGGAGCCCAAATCGATTGTGAAGATCTTAAGGTTATCCTGACAAATGAAAAAGGGAGAAAAGTGTGTTTTTAAGGCCAGAGAGAGGCAAACTCTTGTCCGTTGGTTTCCGCTATCAAAGTAAGTAAGCTGTTATGTCAAGGGTGTATTGGATATTGGTGTTATGCTATCAACACCAAAATAAAGGAAGAGAAAGCAGAAAATATACCTGTCATTTATGATTTTGAAGATGTTTTCCCTGAGGAGTTACCAGGACTACCCCCGCAGAAGGAAATTGATTTTGGAATCGAATTAATTCATAGAGCCCAACCTATTTCTGAAGCCCCATACCGTATGGCCCCAACGAAGCTTAAAGAACTAAAGATTCAGCTAGATGAGTTGTTAAAAAAGGGCTTTATTAGGCCGAGTGTGTCACCATGGGGTGCTCCAGTGCTGTTTATCAAGAAGAAGGATGGAACCTTAAGGCTATGTATTGATTATAGGGAGTTGAACAAGATTACCATCAAGAACAAATATCCTCTACCCAGAATAGATGATTTGTTTGATCAATTACAAGAAGCAGGAGTGTTCTCTAAGATTGATTTGAGGTCAGGGTACCATCGACTTAGGATTAAACCTGATGACATTCCTAAGATAGCATTTAGAACCAGGTATGGTCACTATGAGTTCACAGTGATGCCTTTTGGTTTCACTAATGCTCTTGCGGCCTTCATGGACCTTATGAACAGGGTTTTCAAACCCTATTTAGACAACTTTGTAGTGGTGTTCATAGATGACATCCTTATTTATTCTAAGGACAAGGAAGAGCATGCTGATCAGTTGCGGACAGTATTGCAGGCTCTGAGGGAGCATCAACTCTATGGAAAATTTAAAAAATGTGAATTTTGGTTGGAGGAAATGGTATTTTTGGGGGATGTGGTTACAAAAGAAGGAATTAAAGTTGACCCCCAGAAGGTGAAAGCAATCACATAATGGCCAAGGCCTACCAATGTCACTGAGATTAGAAGCTTTTTAGGTTTAGCAGGTTACTACCGAAGGTTCGTCAAGGAATTTTCGAAAATAGCTTCCCCACTGACCAATTTACTGAAGAAAGCGAACAAGTTTGAGTGGACTGAAAGATGCGAGAAAGCTTTCCAAGAGCTAAGGCAGCGACTTACTATCGCCCTGATCCTAACGTTACCAATAGAAGGAAGGAGTATACTGTTTACAGTGATGCTTCGAAGAACGGTCTAGGGTGCGTGTTGATGCAGGAAGACAAAGTAGTAGCGTATGCCTCTCGACAACGCAAGCCGTATGAGAAAAACTGCCCTACCCGTGACCTGAAGTTAGCAGTCGTGGTCTTTGCTTTGAAAATTTGGAGGCATTATTTATATGGGGTACCATGCAAGATCTATACTGATCATCAAAGTTTAAAGTATATCTTCACCCAAAAAGAGCTCAATTTGAGGCAACGGCGTTGGCTTGAGTTACTTAAACACTATGATTTGCAAATTCAATATCATCCGGGCAAACCAAATATGGTGGCGGATGCCCTGAGTAGGAAGTTGCAACATAGCTCAAACACTGTGGTGATCACTCAATTGAACCTCTTGAGAGAACTTGAGGACTTTGGGGTTCAATTGGTGTCCCACGAGCAAACAAATGCGCAACTATCAGCATTTACCGTGCAGTCTTCCTTAGAGGAAGAAATTCGACTGAACGAGGAAAGTGATTCCGAACTCCAAAGAATAAAGCAAAATTTAGAAAATGGGAAGCATCCGGGATTTGTAATACACGAGGATGGGATCCTGCGGTTCTAGAATCGCCTGTGTGTGCCTAAAAATGAAGGATTGAGGAAGCAGATCTTAGAAGAGGCTCACAATACTTGTTATTCAGTGCATCCAATGGGCAAAAAGATGTACAGAGATTTGAGACAATACTTTTGGTGGAATAACATGAAGAAAGATGTTGCAGAATATGTGAGCAAGTGTTTAATATGCCAGAAAGTTAAAGCAGAGCATCAGCGCCCTGTGGGTGAACTACGACCCTTAGAAATTCCCACTTGGAAGTGGGATTCAATCTCAATGGATTTTGTTATGGGTTTGCCCCTCTCTGCCTCGAAGAAGAATGCTATCTGGGTCATAGTTGATCGACTCACGAAGTCAGCTCATTTCCTGCCAATTAAGGATACTTGGGGAATTGAAAGACTAGCCCAACTATATGTTAAGGAGATAGTCCGTCTACATGGGATTCCTTTAGACATAGTCTCAGATAGGGATCAACGATTCCAAGTGCGCTTCTGGCAAGCACTTCAAAAGGCCTTTGGAACCAAACTAAACTTCAGTAGCTCCTATCACCCAGAAACTGATGGACAAATTGAAAGGGTGAATCAAATTTTCGAGGACATGCTAAGAGCTTGTGCATTGGAGTTCCAAGGAAAATGGGAAGATGACTTACCTTTGGTGGAATTCTTTTATAACAACAGTTATCAATCCACCATCAAAATGGCCCCATTTGAGGCTCTGTACGGGAGAAAACGTAGAACCCCGTTGTGCTGGAGTGATTTGGATGAGGCACTGATTATAGGTCCTGAAATGATTCAAGAGACCACTAAGACAATAAGAAAGATTCAAGAGCATATCAGGGTTGCCCAAAGTCGGCAGAAAAGTTATGTAGACAAAAGACGAAGGCCTCTAGAGTTTCAAGTAGGTGATAAAGTGTTTCTGAAAGTTTCACCAACTAGAGGTGTCAAGAGGTTCGGAGTACGGGGCAAATTGAGTCCAAGGTATATTGGACCGTATGAAATCATTGAAAGGTTGAATCCTGTCGCTTATTGTCTAGAGTTGCCTGTTGAACTTGAGCACGTACATAACGTGTTTCATATCTCTCAGCTTCGAAAATACATTCCAGATCCAGACCATAGCATTGTATCTGAACCTATTGATATCGCGGAAGATCTAGTATATGAGGAGCGTCCTGTTCAAATACTAGATCGCAGGATCAAACAGCTGCGTAACAAGCAGATACCATTAGTCAAAGTACTCTGGATGAACCATACCTCCCAAGAAGCTACTTAGGAGACCGAGGAAGCAATGAAAACCAGATACCCACACTTATTTGAGGTACATCAGCATCATGGGGTAAAGTTCATCAGTTTCGAGGACGAAACTTTTAAGGGGGGAAGACTGTAATAGTTCGACCCTAAATTCTATTTATTAATTTCATTTCATTAATCCACGTGATTAATTTCATTTCATTTACATCATTTCTTTTTATTATTCCCATTTGGACATTTCTAACTAGGCTCTTACTTTACAATTCGAGGTTTTGTTCTAGTCAATTTTGAAAATCGATTTAGGCCTTGATATTTTACGAATTTAATGATTTAATTCTTTTTCATGACACTACAACCATTTAATCTCAAACTTTGGAAAAAAAATCGCAAACGCACTCGATTTCAGTTCTTTCTCTAAACCCGAGCCCGTTTAGGGCCGTTCGCAACGGAACAAGACTTGATCTTTATTTGTTTAGCTAAACTCTCTTAATTAAGCCTTAATTAAGCTTAAGATTTTGACTTTTCCACTTTTAATTTCAGCCAAGTAAAAGCTTGATATAAATTGCAAAAATTTTCATTTTACTTCATTTATCACCAAGCATTCAAGACACTTTCTCTCTCTTCCCTCTCCTCCTCTCTACACAGCTGCCTCAGCTGAAAAACCCCTCTCCCAGCCACCTTTCAACCACCAAAAAACCACAAAACATCCACCAGTTACCACCCCCAACAACCCCTCTCTCTCCCACAAGCATCAAGGATCGTTTTGACCTCTTTTGCTAGCACAAAGTGAGTGTTCTTTCACCTCCTATGCTGTTTTTGTTTTTGATTCTTGATCTTGTTGGTTTTTGTTTCTTATTTTGGTTGTTTTAGTGATATATTATGTTGTTTTTATGGTATTAATAATCATCTTGTTGATGGATTATGGTGAAGTTGAGGCTAGGGTTACGGTTTCACCTTAGTCATGAAAGCTTCTTGTTCAAGTGATGTTTATTGCTTATTTTATCCTTGTTTTTGCTTATCTCCTATTAGATTGAAGGTTGTTATGTTGTTTATGCTGTTTTGAAAAGTTGGGAGTGAGTTCAAAGTGACCCAAAGTTAGGGTTTTGTCCAAAATGCAAGATTTGGATCAACTAATGGTAAATTTAAGGTGTGTGTATGTGACTAGAAAAGGAGTTTTATTTGATATGAATATGAAGAGGAATTATGTATGGTGTTTTTGTTTGAGGTTGAGATGTACCAAAGTGTGTTTACATACTCTTAAGAAAAAGTTTAAGTGGAGGATTGGTGTAAAAGTTGAATGCACACACTAAAGTAGTGCTGCTAGAATTTTCATAAAACAGGACAAACTTTGGAATGAAACTGGTAATAATCAGCCCAACCAAAAATTCTAATTTTTAGTGGTTACATAATTATGGATGTTAGCTTTAAAATGGATTTTTAATCGCATTAATCTGAGGTCTGTGGAGGAAGTTATGGTCATTTTACTGAACCTAGGCAGAATAGATTTTCCAGCACTACAAACTGACATGTTGGTGTTGTAACCCCATTTTATGGAACTTGTCATGGAAATCATGTTATGCGTCCTTCAGAAAGGTTTTTGAGGATCTCTTAAGCTTTACATATTGGGGTTCTAGGTCTCATTTCAAGGTTGGGAGTTCAAGTTCTGCTTTATTCTTTCCATACCCTTGTCACAAGCCCTTACCCTCTAAACTCGCTGTCGTGCCTTGTTCAGTTATTATATTTAAGTTTTGATGATAACCAATCCAAGTGTAAAAATGTGTCCAAGTAATGTTGCTCCAAACACGATCTCCAAACAGGCCTAACTGGTATTTATAATCTTTATTGTATTAACTGGTTTGCTACATGTGAGAACAAGTGTTTAAAACAGGTTTTACTTAGTGATTCTACATTAAGTCAAAAACGCCATCTCGACAGTTGATTGTAAGGCATGTTCCTGAACTCTAGCAATGCAAAGAACAACCCCAGCAAACAAGGTGGCCTTGGTGTTCACAGTAGCTCTACAACTCTTGGACAAGATGACTGATTCAAAACAAGAAGTCTTGGGTATATAGGTTTTATTTATTTAGACTCTTGTTAATATGCCAATATTGAAAATGCTTTTTAAACACCTCTGGAATCGGTATTTGCGCTAAGTGCTTCAGAACACCAGTTGCGAACAACCCTGCAAACAGGGTGCCTAGGGTGTTTCTAAACTGAAGTGGCCATACCCGGTTATCTTTGCAAATTCATTTCGGTTGGCCAAGATCTCCAGAATACTCTCTTTAAACTCCAAGATTGCTATTTTTCTGGAAAGGATATTTCTTGAAAATATTATGGGAGATTTGCGAAAATAGGTTTTTGGAGATTTGCCAAAACTAAAAGATTTTCTTTGCCCATATTTTCGGATAAGATAAAATTTCCAAAGCTGAAGATTTCTGGTTGCCTTTTGAATCTTCTTCACGGCTATGGGAAGATAAGGGTTATCTCTTAAGATAACAAATCCCTTATACTTTGGGAAAAACTTGTCACTAGCTGTTGGGGAGTATTCTTTTGAAAAGATCATTTCCCATACTTAGCTGATTCTCTTGGATTTTAACCGTTGAAATTCTTGTTTAAATATAGCATTTTACTCCCATTGAAAGACACATACACACACAGAGAATAACAAAAAAAGAAAGCAAGATAAAATCTAGAAACACAACACACGCAAAAAGCAAAATTCCAAAAGTGGTTTTTCTAGTGGAAAGAATTTTTAGAGCTACACTTGAGAAAAGAAAAACCGATACAAGTTGTGTTTAAACCAAGCTTTCAATATATTGGCATACTAGGACTTCCTTGTACCTTACATCTGCTTAGTAAGAAGCACCCCCAGTAAGGTGTTTGTTGACCTTGATCCCAGATCAGTTGAAAGTGAGAAAGTGTGTCCTAGTCGTGTGGACTGTGGACGTGTCCAATCTGGTGAAATTTGGACGTGGTGTAACCTATCTTAGAGAAGGAGGTTACGTGGTTGCAAGTTGTAACAAGGTGTGTTACTTTTGTAACGAGTTAAGCCCGGTTTAGTGAAGTGGTTAAATCCTACACGAGGTAGGTCGTGGTTTTTCACACCTCAGTTGGGCTAGAGGTGTTTTCCACGTAAAAATTGTGTGTGCTTTATTTTCCGCATTTATCTTGGTGATTTTCGCACTTGCAATATTTGAGAACACCCTCTGCAAACAAGTCACAAGGGTGTTTGCTATTCACAAACGCGAAAATCAGACACCACAATTCACCCCCCCTCTTGTGGTAGATTACTCGTGATCTTAACATGCCTTAAATCAACATTTCTATAATTTATTTAGCTTCAGTATTTTAGTTTAATCAACAAACTGGTTTGTACAAATTCTTTATAAGTTTTTATTTAAAGGTATCCATTGTGCTAGTTTTCTTTAAAGGTATTCATTATAAGGACAAGTTCATTTCTGATCTCATGTTCCTATAATGATCTTATGAACAGAATCAAGGCCTAAGCTCTCATTCTATCCATTTTAGTGCATCTATTTACTCTGTGACCTAGCTTTTAAAACCTCCAGGTACGTTCATTGCCTGTATCTTTAGAAATTAGTACGTATTTATCGAAATCGTAATGTTTTGGTAAGTACATCAATGAATCAATTTAATTAGTGTTTTATCACATAATTAGTGACCCCAACAGTTATCAGTTACAGGGCATTGCCCTCCAGTTACCCGCGCGGCTTCAGGCCAGGTCCCCCGGTCGGCTTGGCAGGTGTACACCTATTCGCAGATCGTAACAGTTACTCAGGGGTGCACTAATAGATAATAATGGGCAATTCAATTTTATATGCATCTCATCCCCTGTTTTAAAATTAAAATGAATTGCAAAGCGAGCCCAAATAACTTTTCAGTGAATCTTTAACATTACAGGAATGCATGTACTGAGCTTTGGCTCACAGTTCGAAATGTTTTTATGTTTTGTTTTAGGAAAGTGTTCAGTGAACCGCCCTTAGTGGGCAGGGCGGCAGAAGGTGAAAAGTGAGCCAGGACTGTTCATGTGACTGGCGGTGTGGTGGTGCTGAGACGCTATCATTCCATAATGTGATGTATTTTGGAGTTGTAACTGTATATTTGCACCAAATTATGTATTTTGGTGTATTCTTGACACGATTGGGATGTTAGAATCGTTTCTTTATATGACTAAATGGTTTGAATGGATGTGATTGCCCTTTGCGGATAAACTTGATTTTATGGCTAAATTTTCATATTCAAGGGAAGCCTTGTCCTTTTCGGATGGCGGTAACACCCCGTTTGTTGGTTTGGCGTTGTAAATTGGTGAACTTAAGCAAGTGAATGCAAGTAATGTATCAGGTATTTGTTTTATTTCTGGGGCGTTACAACAACGACCTCACGAATTTCCCATTTTTGAGAATTCTAATTCAATTGAGCATGATAATCATTAAGGCTCGAAAGATAACGCTAAAAAGGTTCATGCTCATATTGTGGGAAATTAAAAACTGGCATGCATGAAGTTTTAAGAATTTTTCAATTTTAAGAATTTTTCAATTTTTTTGGATTTTCAAGTTTTAAAGTTTTTTTGGTTTTTTTTTAGGAACGAAAATGTTGGAGGGCACTATTTACAAACTAGTGACTAAAACAAAAGCAAGAGACTCACATAATTAAGTGAACAAAACAAAATAAACTAACAAAAATAAAACTATGCTACTAGAATAAAAGAAAGGCCAAAAAGACTCAAACATCACCCAAAATATAAAATGAACACAAACACAAAAGAAGAGCATTTTGTTTCTGATTTTTTTTTTCTATTTCTTGCAAAAATATCCAAACTGTTAGTCCCCCTTTTTTAGTAGAAAATAATAACAAAAATTAAATTAAATGGACCAAGATAAGAACCAAAATAGAAACTCTCATCGAAAATCAAAGTCAAAAGAAACCTCAACTAAAGTAAAACAACTAAAACTAAACTAACGAACACAAAATCGAAAAATCAAAGATACAAAACAAAAATGAAATCAAAGCAGATGACTCTAACTACTAAACTACGATGCAACGCAACCTAAATTCACAATGCCATCACCGGCAACGACGCCAAAAACTTGTTAGTAAAATCCGCAAGCGTACGGCTTACCATTGTACGAATTATGGGTGTTGATCCTCAGAGATGAGTTATGAATCAGGTTGCTGAAATCCTAGACCAAACTAGCAAGATTCTATGTTGAAATATTCTACTAACTAAACTGTAGGGTTAAGATCGAATTCAAACTAGGCAATAACCAAGAGTACAAGGAAACAAACCGATTAAAACAAAAATATAGATCTGGAAAACCAAAACGATGCTAAAAAAGGAAAGAACAAACTGGTCGTATATATATTAACACATAGAACCCTAAAAAAACAAACCACTAAATTAAACAGATGAGCCTAAGAGCGTGCCAAGCTTTAATTTGAGAACTCCAACATACCCATGCAATTAACTAAAGGAAACCCCCATATGCTCAAAATACAAGGTCGCGGCTGAAGTTCAAATGTTCCAAATTCAGAGTTCCAAATTCAAGCATCAAAAGTTTCAAATCCAGAATTTCATTACTAAAATCTGAAAGCAAAAACCCACAATTCCTTACTCAGAATAGGGGAACTGAAACAAAACAGGGAGCAATCGAAACAGTGCCAAATCCAAAGTTTAATGTAAATGAGAACCAAAAAACTAACACTAAAACCCTAATCTACTCTACTTTGTGCTACCACCCCTGTTCGTCCATTCAAGCCCCATTTTAAGCTCCAAAAACACCAACTTCATCCCCTTCGAATGCTTGAAAACTGCCAACTGATGATGTTGAATAATGGTGGAGTGAATGAGGAGAGAGAGGAATGCAATGGCTGTAGTTACAGTGTTTGGGGGAGATGAAGGGATGTGTTATTATGGTGGAAGAAGATAAAGGGGCACGGCTACTCTGTTCTTTTTTCTGGGTCTGGCTCATGAACTAATGAGGAAGAAGAAGAAAGGGGATGGGATGGGACTTACGAAGATCATATGCAAGGCACATGCATTTAAGTGAAAGAAAAAGGAGAGCGGGCTTGGCCAGGCCTAGCGGAGAAAGGGTAAAGGAAGAGAAAGAGGGACTCGGTCCACTAAAGAGAAGAGGAAGGGAATAGGGCCAGGTCAGCAGATGTCTGAGCCAGGCCCAACGCAGGTAAGGAAGAGTGAGAGATAGCTGGTCTGCGGGCTTGCAACTGGGCCGAATTGGGCGTGGTTCTTGTCTTCCTTTTTCCTTGTCTGATATGATCCAATTCTCGAGTTAGTTGCTTTTTTTTTCTCCAAATTTTCCAATTCCTACAAAATAAACAAAAATTTTATTAAAAATCCAATTAACCAATTTATTTCGAGCAATTATTACATAATAAAAGGGTTTAAAATATCATAATTTCTGATTGAACAACCAGGAATGAGATCAATATGGTGTTGGATATCTCTCTTAGGAGGTAAACCCATGGGTATCTCCTCAGGAAAGAAATGACAGAACTTTTGTATGAGTGCTTTAGTTATGGGGTGACTGGGTAAGGGGGAATCTGGTTCTTCTTGGACACTTAATATCCACTCCCTCAAGGCCTTGAATTCATGATGGGAGGCCTTTAACAATGGTTCACTAAAAGTGAGAAGCAAATCAGATTGGTTGTACTTGTTTTGAGGCTTATTTTGGTGGAGCTTAGATGGGGATAAAGGGGCTAGGGTAATCTTCTTACCATCCTTAGTGAAGGAGTAAGTATTCAAGTAGCCATTGTGCATAACCCTACGGTCATATAACCATGGTCTTCCCAAAAGCATATGACAAGCATCCATGGGAATTACATCACACCAAAGTTCATCTTGGTAGTTCCTTCCAATGGAGAAAGAAACAAGGCACCGAGAGTTCACTTGGATACCCTTGCTTTGATTCAACCATTGAATCTTGTAAGGGTGTGGATGAGTTTTGTTTGCAAGCCTAGTTTCTCAATCATGCTTACAGAAACCATGTTTGCACAGCTTCCTCCATCAATGGTTACAGAACATTCCTTCCGTTGAACTGTACAACGAGAGTGAAATATGTTCTCTCTTTACTCGTCCTTAGCTCCTTTCTGATTGCTCGAAACTCTTCTTAAAACTAAAATCTCTCCGTTATCAGCCTCCTCCACTACCTCCTCTTCAGTTTCCTTAGGCTCATCCTCAAAATCATTCTCCTTTTCCTCTTCTTCAAACACCTCCTTAATGGTTGTCCATTTGACTAAGGTTATAACCTTACAGTTTGGGAAGTTCAAAGCAACATGCCTAAGTCCTTGACACTTGAAGCATCTCCTATTGTTCATGGGGTTAGGATTTGGTCAGTTTTGAGGGGTTTGGATCTTTTGTGGAGCTGGGGCACTTTGTGGAAATGAAGGGGTCAGATTTGGGGGCCTGGAAATGGGAATAGAACTCCCCTTGTTAAAGGGTTGGTTCGGGGTAAAGGGTTTGGGGTTTTGAGGCTTAGGGGGCTATCTTGCTTTCTTTTGTTGCTCAATCTTTTGAGCAAGCATGGAAACCTCATCAAAAGTAGTGTAAGCTTGCAAATCAACCACATTAGTATACCTGGGATCAAGGCCTCCTAAGTATCTAATGATTGTTTGCTCTTTGGGCTCTTGGAGATCACACTTGATTACAAGTTTCTCAAACTCACGTGTATACTGTTCAACATTCAGATTACCTTGAGTAAGATTATGGTGTTAAGAATAACAATCTTGGACATAGGTTGGGGGTAGAAATCGAGCCTTAAGCTTGGATTTCATCTTCTCCCACGTTCTGATCTCAAACTTTCTTTCTCTAACCCATAGGGATGCATATTTTCTAACTGTTGAAGCCACTAGCTTGACCTTCTTGTCTTCAGGAACATCCTTGTACTTAAAAACACACTCAACAGTATGCAACCAATCCAAGAATTCTTCGCGATTATACTTGCCTTCAAATTCTGGGATTTCGACCTTGAAATCATTGGTGTTTGCCTGAAACCTTGGTTCTGGTCTAGCCATTCTCAAGGGTTCATCCTCACTAAATGAATCCACATTATGGCTAAAGACGTGTTCATGCCTCCTAGGTTCAGATTGGGGGGGGGGGTTCTTCATTCACTTTCTGCTTTTGCTTCAAAACAACTCCAAGTTGCTTACCTAAGTATTCATTTTGAGATTGGAGTTCTTGGTCATGTTGAATTCCCTCATTGAGTTTTCTCATTAGCAACTCATTTTGGGCTAAAAGTGATTGGCAATTCTTCATAATTGCCTCAAATTTCTCATCCAAACTTGCACTAGCACTCATGGTGTATTCGGGTTTGTGTTTTAGCTAGAACAAGGAATGTGTTTAGAAATGAACGGGTATGAATCTAGAAAGGTGGAGGGATCTACCAGGACAAGGAGAAACTCAGCTCTGATACCAAATATGAAGGAACTGTAAGGGGAAATCACGAACACTCATAGCTGATTCCAAATGCAAAGCTAAGCAAACTGAAATGAAGGTTGAGTTTAAGTGAAACCACGAATGAATGAAGGGATGAATGGTAATCAAAACTCTCACTTAGATACAGAAACACCACTAAATTTGAGTTTAGGGCCCTTAACCTCAATTAGGATACAGAAATACCACCTAATAGAGAGTTAAGACATTACTTGATCACCACCTTAACCAGCCTAGTTAAGCATAAGCAAGCGAAGTGTTTAGGAAAGAATAGAGCAATGCTCTCAATTCTAGTTTAATTTGATATTCAAGCATGTTTTTACAAAATAGGAGCCTTCAAGGCCTTATACACATGCCCTACGCAACAAAAGGGGATGGGAGGTCTCCTTCCCTGGAAGGAAACCACTTAGAGCTCGCTTAGGATGCGCTTAAGCTAGTTTAGTTACAAAGTATGATTAACTTAAGCTAATTACATTCTAATCACTCAGGAAAGCAAAACAAATGATCATACTTGACATTAACATACTTTAATTAACTTAATACATAAGCTTTACTAGTGAGAAGGGGAGAAAAGAGGTCGTAAAGTAGGTTCCCCTTTGCAGTTGACCAATCCGGGTTAAGGGTGCAAAATCTTCCTTTGTTTTCTCATTGGCTAGGCTCTTCCCACGTAAACTTGCAGCAAATGAAGGTGTTCCTTGCAGCTTTGTCTCATGATTGAAGCAACCAAATGCATAGGCAGCTGAGGAAACCCTCCTTGGGAGTAAAACACACGTAGCTATCAACCGGGTTCTAGAAGGCCACATTCTGCCCGATCTTATGCCCTTCTTTCAGCCAATCAAAAGTGAGCATGATTTTAATTTCAGGTCAGGGGGGATACCTTAGGGTGTGTACAAACCCCCCTGCAAAGAAATCAAGGTTAAGGCATGTTTAAGCAGGAGATTTCCACTAAAATATTTTATCGTGCAGTTTTGGACCAAGACTAGCGGGCTAGATAAAAGGGCTTGATCTCTTTACTTCGATTAAGCATGATTGACTTTTAATGCTTGGGCCTGAAATTTAATATCCAAAGGAACCCAAAAATGTAAAAGTATGAATCAAGTGAACAAAACCAGGTATTTTCTGCCCGTTTAACCCGGTTACATCTTCATGGCTCTTTTCCAGAATTTGAGCCATTACTTGGCCTTTGGAACTTGCATTGGACCTTACTAGAATCTTAGGCCTTCTTCATTGTCTTGGCTTAAGAGGACTCCATCACATGTTGATTGAGTTCCGTTGAAAATTGACCATAGTTTTGCTGGAAATTGACAATAATTTGACCATTGTGGCCACTATCTAACTCCTTGGCTTGGATTAGGCAACTCATTGAACGATAATACAACCAGGTAAGTCTTCAATCTCATTCTTTCTTTCTCTCAATTTCTTTGATATTTTCACTATCAGTTTTGTGCAAATTCAAGAATTCGTGAGTAGTGAATGGAAATTTTGATCTAGAAAGTAGGGGTTACGGATTGAATTTAAGTGATATTGAATTAAAACTAGCTTCAGAAGGTGTTAGGTTTCGGTCTGTATTTTAATCGAAGGATTTATCATGTGTAATGGATGCATATTTTGATTACTTGCTAATGTTGTTAGAGTTGAATGAAAGTCATCTATGTTATCATGTGTACGTCCCTTATAAGGTCTTAAGAATGGCCCTGTACATCTCACAGTTTCTCCTCAAGGCTTTCCTTGTACATTTCGGCTTTTACCAAGATTGCTTTCTATATGCCAGTAATATGTCCTCAACATCTTGATATATCCATCATCTAATGTCTTAACCATATTAAGCATCTCAGTTATCCTTCTTATAGTCTTTACTGGTAACTTGGCCATCTTTTATACACATTATGGAGGCCATTATCTGATGCAAAATGACTTGTCATGTGACATAGAAATGCTTTCTCAAATAAGGAATTCAGTCGTAGATGTTATTAGGGGTTTGTAATTTATGTAATCTGTCCTCATTCCTTGTTCCTTGTTACCTAGTAACATTTGTGGATAGGAACTTTGGTATTTGTCCTGCCTGTGGATTAGCAAATTCAGTATTGAAGGAAAGTCGCGTTACTTATCTCACTTCACTAAAATACGATATCTCCACGTCATCCTTCTCCAACTCTGTCTCTTTGTTTGTGTGACTGTGATCATCCTCACTTGGATCTGAAGGTTCAAACTTCGTGATGGTCATGGCGACGATAGTACAATGGCAGCCATGACTTTCGTAGATGTTCACGCGTGGTGACATGGACGTTGGTGGATAGATCTTTCCAATGCTTGAGGTACAGGCCTGAACTCTCATGTCTCCATTCCTTCTATATTTTTGGTTAAATTTGGCCCATGGATAGGCCAACACACAGCTCATTGACCACTTAAGCTTACAGCCCAGTACAATCTATATTGTCTCTGCTTAGCTTACGCATTCTCTTATTCTATTTTACCATTTTGCTGATGAAAAAAAAATGTGAGCAATAAGAAGATATACCAATTTCCTTGGACCAGCTTACTTCCACCTGGTGACTTGGGTCAATTAAAAATATCCCAGTATCTTTACAATGCTCTTGATTCTAGGACCTCTACATGGAGGATGAATTTCAAGCAATTTAGGTTATGTCCTTCAGACCATAAGGCCTGCAAATTTGTTGACATTTGCTCCTAACTGAATAGGAATGTCAAATTTTATGGTTAAGATTTATTTGGTTGCCTCTTCCTCCAACTAGTGAAGGCATCAATTCAAGCGTAAACTTCAGATGATAGTTAGCAGTCATTATGGTTTTACTATGGGTGACATATGGTCCTTCGTATCTTGTGCTGAAATATTTTATATTCTGCATCATGTTCAAAGGATTTGAACTCAATATCTCTCGATTATGTCATAACCCACAAGTCTCAACAATGAGTTGGGACATGAGGAGCGTGGCAGCTTTTCTTCTTGATACAGTACTTGTTGAAATGTTTTATACTATTCTTGAAGATGCTAGGTCATAACCCATAAATCTCTCTCCCATAAATCTCTCTCCATGAATACATATTTAATACTTCTTTTCTATTTTGTAGGTACTTGAAGATGCTACATTCTCATTCCAAGTTTTGGTGCTTTTTCTAATAGCCAAACCCTAAATTATGTTTATTTATTTAATTATCTTATGTTAATGACCTTCTCAAATTTATTTATCGCATTTAATCATCCTAGTGGAAAAAATTTATTTGGGCCCTCACTTGGAAATTCAGGTTTTATTTATTTATTTATTTATAAACGAAAACTTTGGAAGAATTGATAGGAGGCCCTAACAAGTTTAATCTAAGTAATTTATTTTGTTTTCCATAACATTATAAAAATTTAATTTTGAGTTACGCAAAAACGTTATCATTACAAAGACTTTTATTCTCGAACCCAACTTATTTCGGCCAATTTGAAGCTCAACAAGTTTGCATATTAACCTAGCTAATTACCATGAGTTAAGCTTAACCATGGTTAGCTAAAAGTCACTTTTCTAGTAAAAAAACTCAGCCAACTTGTTAGATTAGTCAAAAAAACACAACTAAAGTTCAAGCTCTCTCTCTCTCTTCTCTCTCTCTCTACACGCCAGCTACTGCCAATGCTGTTTTGGGTGTTTTCTGGCCAGTTTCCAGCCAGCCTCTGTTGCCTCCGACCCCCCCCCCCCCGACATCCTAGTACCACTAGCCACCATCCTCCATCATCAAAACCACTAAACATCACCTCCATCTCTACGTTTATCAAGCTTGAAGTGAGTAACCTTAATCTTGATCTTGTTGGTTTGTTGTTTTTATCATAGTTTTGATTCTTGTTTTGATGTTGTAATTGTTGATCATGATGTTTTGATAAGAAATATGAGTTATTTTGATATTGATCATGGTGGAGTTGAGTTGGGAGCATGTTAGGGTTAGGGTTATTCATAATCATGCAAGCTTTAAGTGGGAAGTTCGCTTTTCTTGGATTCTTGTATTTGATTTAGTGGTTTTAATCTCTAATAATGTTATGAGGATGTTCTTGGTGATCTTGGATGAAGTGGAAGTCGGCCGAAAGTTAGGGTCTTATTGATTATGCAAGGGTTTAACCTTCCTTTGATAGCAAGCCTATTATTAGTGTATATTTGACTGAAAAATGATCTGTGATGTACATTATTTTGAAGTGAAATTGATTGTGATGGTTTTGTATGGTTATGGGAAGGACCAAAGCCTTGTTAGATGACTTTAAGGTTTGATTTTGGATGGAGAATTGCGTGAAAAGAAAGGAGAAAGGCTTGACCGTGAAGGTTGGAAAATTTCAGAAAACAGGTCAATCTTTGTGATTAAACTAGTAATTATCAGCCCATTGAAAAATTATGATTTTTGGTGAGTATGTAAGGTCCGCGTACCTTATTTTATGCTAAGTTGTTCGTGACGCGTTTTTGCGTTATAAAAACCTATTTTATTTAACGATGCAAGTTAATTTAATTATTGTCGTGCCTATGTGAGCGATATTTTTATTAAAAAAAGAATATTTTTGTCGCTAGTAATAATGTTATTATTATTAGTTTTGAAAATCCTTCGATGATTTTTAGAAGCGTTATTAACAATTATTGACGAGTACTAAATCGATTAGGAACCTGAATGCGATTAGGTCGTCGACCTTAGAAGTAGTTCGATGATTATGAAATCGAACCTTGTCATATTTGGGAACGAATAGTGATGAATTATATTATCGATTTGGGTTTAGTTCGAGTTATGAAGTAGATTAGCGGTATCGAATATGACTAAACTTAGGACAAAAAGTAGAGTGAGTGAGGGTATTTTGGTCATTGCGCGTGACCCCCCTTTCTTCTTCCTCTTGCCGCTCGCGACCCCCCTCCCCATTTCATGACATTTCCCCTCTCCCTCTCTGGTTCATCTTCCTCCTCCTCTCCTCCTCCATTAACGCGCCCTTCAAGCTCGAATTTGAGCTGGATTTCGACACCCACAATTGCAAAACCATCCCACTTGACCTCCCCTTCAAGTTAGTCATTGTTGGGCGTGAATTTAGGCAGAATTCCGAGCGAACTCAGCGTTGTCACGGCTACTCGGAGCGTCGAATCGAGCCTCCAACGCATACCCAGGTATAACCACGCTATTAACTTCTTAATTGCTCCATTTTCCTACGAATTTCGGTTGCTTGCAAACCCCGATTGAACCTTAGTTTAGGCAGTGATTTCTGGGTCATTTTAGGGTTCGAAATAGTGAAATTCGGGGCGTGAATTGGTGTTGCTGGCGTGGACAGTGGGCAAGGTCGGGAATTAGAGGTGTTCGGGTGCTGAAAAGTCGAGCCCAAAGCCTTCAAACGAAACCCTAACTTGGGTTCAAGGTGAGGGTTCCTTTCCTCCTAAATTATTACTACTTTCAATGATTTTTAACTAAATTAGTAGTGCATGTTAATTATGAGATTGGAAATCAGTTTGGGTGAAATTGGAGTCGAAGTTGAGAACCTATGAACATGGTGTTAACCGTGGGTTAATTGGATGTTGAAACTGGTGTTGGATTATTCATAGCTAGACAGTTTGAAAGTTCATTGAATTATTAATAATCAGATTGTCACCTTAGTGTTGTCGTAATGTTAGTTTATTAGCCCTGAATCATGTTATGAAGTTTACTGAATCATGTTATGAAGTTTGGAAATGCTAATCGGGCGGATTGAGGCATTAGACAAGCATGTCGTTTTCATTTCTATATGGGGCTATTGTTGAGAATGTTATGCTTATATATGATGGTTTTATGAATTATTGGTTTATTTATGAGAACATCAAACCGAGTTAGTAGTTGGATGGCTTGAGGTGGAACTGTTAAGAAATTCGAGGATCTGGTAATCGGTGGTGTGTGAGGAGGGAGATAGGGTAGTGAATTGCCGCAATCGTGTGGATTGCGAGGCCGTGTGTGGCTTAATGAGTTGTGATATGAAGTGTATGAATGTGCTATGTGTAAACCCTCTTCCCCCGATGTGCTACGTGACATTATGTAATTAATCCTTGAAACTTTAGACGTTTTAAAAAAGAAAAGGGCGTTTAGAAAGCTTGTTTACGTGTTGAGAATGCTTTTAAGTTTATCAGTTGCCTATTCGCGTGTTTGGACGTCTAAAGTGTAAAACAGGTCCTAAACCATCGAACTGCTCAGTTAGTGACTCGACTGAATAGTCGATAGGTTTAGGAATTTCGAAAGTGAACTAAAAGTGAGTTCAAAAAGGTTTTTAAGGCATTGGTTTGGGTAATGACCGCTCCTCATGTTTAAAAGAATTTATACGACCCGAAAAAGAGTGCCTTAAGGTGCTAATTATGAAGCTTAGCTTATTTGCATGCTTTTTGGTTACTTAAGTCTTTATTGAGTTTCAATCTACGATTTAGCAAACGTTTTACGTTTAAAAGAAGCTTTCAAGTTAGAAACGAAGTCGTTTTTATGATTTAGCAGCTCTATTACGTTTATACGAAGCATTTGAGATGGAAACTAAGTGGTTTTATGATTTTTACGTTTATAAGAAACTTTTGAGTTTAAAGTGAAATCGTTTCAAGTATTAACCAACTTATTGCCTTTACAAGAAGCCTTTAAGTCTAAAAAGAAGTCGTTTTACGAGTTAATAAACGTATTACGTTTATATTAAGCTTTAAATGAGAAATGAAGTCGTTTTATAAATTAGCAAACGTTTTGCGTCTATAAGAGCTTCTTAAGTTAAGAAACGAAGTCCTTTTGCAAGTTAGCAGCTATATTACTCTTATACGAAGCTTTTAAGTTCAAAACGAAATCGTTTTACGATTTAACCAGCTCATTGCGTTTTTAAGAAGTTTTCAAGTTTCAAAGAAAGTCGATTTATGTGATTAATAAACTTTTAACGTCTATAAGAAGCTTTTAAGCTATTTACGAAGACAATTTACGATTTAGCAAACGTATTGAGATTGTAAGAAGCTTTTAAGTTGAAAAGGACGTGAATTATAAGCATTTCACAAGGTTATAGTCGTTTACTTTAAAAAGCGAGTTTTCAGCCAAGTAAGCATTTGAAACAGAGAAATGAAATATGTCTTTAAAGTCTAAGAATGTGCTGGAAAGTTGGCCAGAGGGCGGAAACTGGACGCAGTTTCCCCCTGAGATAAGTAAGTTAGGAACTGGACTCAAGATACGAGCTATCTTGGTGTGAGCTGTTCCTGGAAACTGGACGCAAAGATGGCGTGAGCTGTTTCCCTTAAGATAAGTTAGGAACTGGACTCAAGATATAAATTGTCTTGGTGTGAGCTGTTCCTGGGAACTGGACTCAAGATATGATATATCTTGGTGTGAGCTGTTCCCCAGATAAGTTATGATGTGTGACGCGTAAGAAAACCTTGAGGGGGACTGGACTCAGGATATGATTATCCTGGTGTGAGCTGTTGCCCCACAGAGGATAATATCGAAGTTTGAGTTTATCTACTGAGACGCGTTTTGGCCAAAAGATAAGTACGTACACCCCGGGGATAACGTAAAATAAGAGTGACGATCTCACTAAGGGCGGTGTTGACCCCCTAGCCAGCACAATAAGATGTTTTATGTTATAAATAAGTTGCTAAAGAGCAGATTTGGCAAATTGCCATTCTAAGCAGTTCAGAAAAGAAAAGAAGTTCCTTTAAAGTAACACGAGCCTCAAGAGGCCAAGTAAAGCGATTTTTGTTTAAAAGAAAAGAACGAAGCTTTTAAATGTACGGAACCTTCATATCTTTTATGAATATGTTCTTGAATGAAGTTTCAAGTGAAGTATAGCTAATTCCTAGTAACGCATTGTACATTTAAGCTTTTCAAGGTGCTTATCTTATGAAAGAATGTTCTTCCAAAGCCTTTTCTTACCAAATTGGGTGTTTCAAGAGCTTTTAGAAAAGTTATAAGCATTAAAGGAGTTAGCATGGTTTAAAAACTGTTCTTTGAATATAATGAGTCACTATGTTTTCACAGGAGTATTTGAAAGCATCATATTCATCCTTGTGCTATTTGATTAAGTGTATGAATGCCTGATAGAAAGAAAGATTGGTCGTTAGGGACCTAGGTACGAGTTGAGGAGTTAGAATGAAGTTTTAAAGGTGGTGATCTTTCCTTGGGGATTTTGATTGCCTAATATGATAGTAAAATATGAATGCATGATATGTGGCTATTATTAGTATTATTGTCTGCAACTGTTTTGGGTTTTAAGGAGTAGGGGAATTCTCACTGAGCGTGTGGTTGCTCACCCCAATACTCTTTCCCCTTTTCCCCAGTCTTTCGTTATGGCAGGTGCAAATCAAGTTACTTATGCGAGCTGGAGTCTACCCCTACTTGAAAGGGAATCATGTGTGCCATATAAAAGTAGATTCAAGTGATGTAATGTATTCCTAGTTTGTAAATGTTGTATTTTAAGTTTTCTAGTTCATATAACACATATTGTTCATTAGTCGCTCTGTATGGCCGTGTGAGCCAACCATCTGAATAATTAGATGTCTTCTTGGTTCTAGTTGGTTGTATTTTGGGATGTAAACCCCAGTACTCCGGTTGTGTAGACCGTTGAGTTGTATCTTTTACTTTTCATGCGTTAAGGAACTATTCTGTTTGGTGTACTCCGAGCGGGTGGCTCGTTGAGTTATGGACTCCGGCGTGTGGCCGTTGAGCTTATTGTGAATGTTATGCGCTTCCGTTGATTTGCAGGAAATTTTTGTAAGGCTTTTAGCCTGGAAATGGTCAGTTTTTAGGGGAGACTCTGTCCGTTTCCCCCCAGAAATTAAGTAAGATATAGGAGAACGTAACGCTCCTGACCCTAGGGGCTGGGGGTGTTACATTGATGGTATCAGAGCAAAGGTCCTGCGACCATAGGTCGCGACCTGAGTCTTGCATCCCATATAGTCGTCTAGGATCACTACGTGAATATGTGACATATGCCTCCCTTGTACGCAAGTGTGCCTTATGGTATGAACATTGGTGACTTACGTGTGGATCGAGCAAGCCAATTGACTAAGAATGGGCAAATTATGCAGTAGTATAAGGGTGAAGTAGTTTTTTTTTTTTCCCCCACCTTGAAGTGACGTTAGGGGTGCACCATTGATGCAAATTATTGTTTGACGGAGACTTTTGTGAGATTCCTGCAATTACGGTTTGGTTTCATTGCAAGAAGATCAATTATAGGAGCGGTAAATCTTATGAGATGACTTATGAAATTCTAGAGGGATATTTGTTTATTGAAGATATGTATGAGAGAGTGAAGACTAAGGATTGGGATACTAGGAAAAGACCTAGAGGACCTCCTTGTTGATATTAGGTCATATTGAGGATTGACTTTCAGCCCTTTTACAGTCGTCTCGGTTGAGTTCACAAGTGACATGTAGGATGAAATACTGTGGTGAATGTTGTTTGCCGCCTATATTGTCGTAATAGAGAGGTACTGGAAGGAGCCTAACAATATGTTAGAAAAGTAGAGACGTATTCTTGGAGTCTAAAGGTTTTAGATTGAGCAGTTGGAATGTACGTCAAGTGAAAAGAATAAAAGGCACGGGAGGAAGTCACCATTGATATGATGATACTGAAGATTAAGAAGTTTAAATACTTTGATTGATTGACTTTTGGGTGATCTGCTTAAGCCAATCGGATAAATGTGAGACGGATGTTACTTGCAGTTTATTCTCCTTAAACCATGAACTATTAGGATGCTGAGATCTTTTGTGATTCCTAAGTCACGCTATCCGTGTTCAACGAAACAAGTGTAGTTGGCACTGACCCACTGTTGTAGGCTCACTAAGCATGCACGTGTATTTCCTTTGGATAAGATGTGATATGCACGTATGGCTATGAAGGTTGAACTAAACTAGACTTGGGGCCATTCATTATAACTTTCGCCATTTGCGATTCATTTCATTAACCAAGGAAGTTCATCCTAGTTGAAATTGAAACTAAGTGATTCCTTATGTAATTGTGTGACAAATGCCTCCTCGACGCGAGCTCATACCGGAACCAACTGCCATGGAGATGATATGTCAATTTAATAAGCTTAAGCCTCCCAAATTTGAAGGTGGAACTAACCCTATGGCGTACGAGGAGTGGCTCAGGAGAATGGAGAACTTATTTGAAATCATGGAGTGTCCCGAGGGATTTAAGGTGCATTTGACCACCTATCAATTCAAAAAGGAAGCTGAATTCTGGTGGGGAACAGTAAAACCTAGAGCAGGTGAACCCGCGTTGACCTGGAATCAACTGAAAGCCTTGATGGACGCTCAATATTACTCTCATGATGTAAGAAGGATTAAGGAACGAGAGTTCTTATGCCTAATGCAAGGAGAAATGAGCATAACAGAGTATGCGGCGAAGTTCAACGAGTTAAGCCGCTTTGCACCTAACCAAGTAGCTACCGAAGAGGCAGCTATGTATGTAAATAAGCAGTTATGAAATCATATAATGAAACTTTGTGTTTGTTTTCAATCATATTTGAGATATATTAAATGTATTTGTTGGGCATGCCTATCTTACATGTTTAGGTATTCCAGTGATTGAATTGTTTCGTTTAATGTATTATCAGAATGTCTGAATCAGTGCACAACAATGCAGAGGTTCATATAGAGGAAATATCATATCATGGCCAGGGATCAGGTGATCAAGCCTCCCATCATGTGCCACCAAATTTTGGCCAAATGCCACCAATCCCTCCTTACTTAGCTAACAACATTGGGGACCCAAACTATTGGCCGACCTTAGTAGCTGAACTAATGAAGCGGATTTTCCAAGTACCCACTGAAACCCCTCCTAAAGAGGATAAATTAGCAGATAGGGTAGTACGACACAACCCTAAAGTGTATGATTGAACTTACGATCCAGCAGTATTAGAGGAATGGGTAAGGGGAGTGCAGGAAATTTTTACAGTGGTAAAGGTGCCAAAATAAAAGAAAGTAAACATTAGGACATATTATTTGACTGGTGAAGCTGATATTTGGTCGAACACTATTAAGGATAAGCTAGCAGGGCCTGAATTCACCTGGAGTAAATTCGTAAGTGAGTTGAGGGAAAAATTTTACCCAGTTGTGGTCTAAAGGGAAAAGGAGAAAGAGTTTATGGAGCTAAAAATGAGTGGCAACATGACTGTGATGCAGTATACCAGTAAGTTCACAGAATTATCCAGGTTTGCTCCTAATTTTGTATCATCTGAAAGGCTGAAGATGAGAAGGTTTCAAGAGGGTTTGGCCTTCTATATTTGGAATCAGTTAGCTGGGCAACCAATTTTGACTTACCAAGAGCTATATGAGCTAGCTGCTAAAATGGATCGAGTAAAGATGGAGTTGAGAGCCCTAAACCCAATCAACCAAAAGAGAAAGGGATTTGAGCGAGGAACTCCTAATGAGGGTGTGAACCAAAAGAAACCTTCTCCCGCTCCTCACAAGAGTCATCTGGCAGGCTCGACAGAGCCATGTGCGAAATACGGAAGGACAAATCACACCACCCCTGAATACCGAGTAGGAACTAATAAGTGTGTGTGGTATGGAAGCCCTAAACACCTTATTGCTACATGCCCCCTAAGGGTCAAGGCTGTAGACAAAGGTGTAGCAAACCCTTAGCCCCACCTCACCAAGGGGCCCCATCACCAAGGCCTGCAGCAGTACGACGAGCGTATGAAATGAGCAAGCAAGAAGCTGCCACCACTGGAACGGTAGTTATTGGAACTCTCTTTTTAAATTCAAAGTCATTTTGTGTATTATTGGATTTGGGTTCTACTCATTCATTTATATCCACCCGATCTGCTATGCAATTGAACCTGGAGGATAGGAGGACGGAAACCAATTATAGGATCAAGCTACCCAACGATTCTGTGATTGAGTGCCCTATCTCCTATAAACTTGTTCCCATTACCATCGGTGGAACCACCTTTCCTGTGGATTTGATTCAATTTGATTTGTCTGATTTTGATATCATTCTGGGAGTGAATTGGCTACACACCTATGGAGCTAAGATTGACTGTGAGGATCTTAAGGTTATTTTGAAGGATGAAAAGGGGAGATAAGTATGTTTCTACCGGCAAAGAGGGGAAAAGCCTTGCCCCTTGATTTCTGCTATAAAACCAAATGCGTTGTTATATAAGGGGTGTATTGGATATTGGTGTTACGCTATCGACACCCAAACAAAAGAAGAGAAAGTAGAAAATATTCCTGTAGTTTGTGAGTTTGAAGATGTTTTCCCTGAGGAATTACCAGGATTACCCTCACATAGGGAAATTGATTTTTGAATTGAGTTAACCCCTAGTGCCCAACCTATCTCCAAAGCCCCATATCATATGACCCCAACTGAGCTTAAGGAACTGAAGATTCATTTAAATGAACTGTTGCAAAAGGGATTTATTAGGCCAAGTGTGTCACCATGGGGTGCCCCAGTGTTATTTGTAAAGAAAAAGGATGCAACCTTAAGGCTATGTATTGACTACAGGGAGTCGAACAACATCACCATCAAAAATAAATACCCTTTGCCACAAATAGATGACTTGTTTGATCAACTGCAAGGAGCAGGAGTCTTCTCTGAGATTGATTTGAGGTTGGGGTACCATCAACTCATGATTAAACCTGAAGATATCCCTAAGACTGCGTTGAGGGCCATGTATGGTCATTATAAGTTTATAGATTATAAGTTTATAGTAATGTCGTTTGGCCTCACTAACGCCCCCGCAGCTTTCATGGATCTTATGAATAGAGTCTTCAGACCCTACTTAGACAAGTTTGTAGTGGTGTTTATAGATGACATCCTTATTTATTCTAAGGACAAGTAGGAACATGTTGATCATTTCAGGATGGTGTTACAAACCCTAAGGGAGCATCAACTTTATGGAAAATTAAAGATGTGTGAATTTTGGTTGGAAGAAGTGGTGTTCTTGGGTCATGTGGTTACAAAAGGAGGAATCAAAGTTGACCCCCAAAAGGTGAGGGCAATCACAGAATGGTCAAGGCCTACTAACGTCACTGAGATTAGATGTTTTATAGGTTTAGCGGGCTATTATCGAAGGTTCGTCAAGGACTTTTCGAAAATAGCTTCACCCCTGACCAATCTGCCGAAGAAAGCAAATAAATTTAAGTGGACAGAGAAGTGTGAAAGAGCCTTTCAACAGTTAAGGCAATGACTAACTACCACCCTAATCCTAACGCTATCAGTTGAAGGTAAGGAGTATACCATCTATAGTGATGCTTCGAAGAACGGTTTGGGGTGTGTACTGATGCAAGAAGACAAGGTAGTAGCTTATGTCTCTTAACAACTCAAGCCTTATGAGAAAAATTACCCCACCGATGACCTGGAGTTAGCAGCCGCGGTCTTTGCATTGAAAATTTGGAGTCATTAATTATATGGGATACCATGCAAGATCTATACTGACCATCAAAGTCTAAAGTATATCTTCACCCAGAAGGAGCTCAATTTGAGACAACGACGTTCGCTTGAGTTGCTTAAAGACTATGATTTGCATATTCAATATCATCCAGGAAAAGCAAATGTTGTAGCAGATGCCCTGAGTAGGAAGGTATAACATAGCCCAAGCACTGTGGTGATTACCCAGCTGAGTCTCTTGAGAGAGCTTGAGGACTTGGGAATTCAACTAGTATCCCATGGGTAAGCACATGTTCAATTATCAGCACTTACCTTACAGCCTTCCATCGTGGAGGAAATTCGAGTGAACCAGGAAAGTGATCCTAAACTCCAAAGAATAAAACAAAATTTTAAGAAAGGAAAGTCTCCTGGGTTTGTAGTACATGAGGATGGGACCTTGTGATTCCAGAATCGCCTATGTGTACCCGGAAATGAGGAATTAAGAAAGTAGATCCTAGAGGAGACTCACAATACTCGCTACTCGGTGCATCCTGGAGGCACCAAGGTGTACCAAGACCTAAGATAATACTTTTGGTCAAATAATATGAAGAAGGAGGTTGCAGAATATGTAGACAAGTGTCTAACGTACCAGAAGGTTAAAGTGAAGCATCAGCATCCCGTAGCTGAATTACGACCCTTATAAATTTCCACTTAGAAGTGGGATTCAATCTCAATGGACTTTGTTATGAGTTTACCCCTTTCTGCCTCGAATAAGAATGCTATCTAGGTCATAGTTGATCGACTTACCAAGTCGGCCCATTTTCTGCCAGTTAGGGATACTTGGGGAGTTGAGAAACTAGCTCAATTGTATGTTAAAGAGATAGTCCGCCTGCATGGGACTCCCTTACACATAGTATCAGATTGGGATCAAAGATTCCCACCCCGTTTTTGGCAAGCACTTCAAAAGGTCTTTGGGACAAAATTGAACTTTAGCAACTCTTATCACCCTGAGACAGATTGGCAAACTGAAACAGTGAATCAAATTCTAGAGGACATGTTAAGAGCTTGTGCAATGGAGTTCCAACGGAAATGGAAAGACGATTTACCTTTGGTGGAGTTTTCTTATAACAATAGCTACCAGTCCACCATTAGAGTGGCCCCGTTTGAGGCTCTATATAGGAGAAAGTGTAGAACTCCACTGTGTTGGAGTGATTTGGATGAGGTATTGAATATAGGCCCTGAAATGATCCAGGAAACCGTGGAAATAATAAGAAGGATTCGGGAGCATATTAGGGTTGCACGGAGTCAGCAAAAGAGTTATGCAAACAAGAGGAGGCCTTTGGAGTTTCAAGTAGGCGGTACAGTTTTTCTGAAAGTATCGCCAACTAAGGGTATCAAGAGGTTCGGGGTAAGAGGCAAATTGAGTCAAAGATATATTGGACCTTATGAAATCATTAAAAGTTGAATCCCGTAGCTTATCGCCTGGATATGCCAGTAGAACTTGAACACGCACATAACATGCTTCACATCTCTCAGCTCAGAAAGTATATCCCAGATCCAAATCACACCATTGCATCTGAACCTGTTGAAATCACCGCGGATTTAGTATATGAAGAGCAACCAATCCAAGTACTAAATCGAAGGATTAAGCAGTGGCGCAACAAGCGGATACCTCTAGTCAAAGTGCTATGGTCAAATCATACCTCCCAAGAGGTACTTGGGAGACTGAAGAGGAAATGAAAGCCAAATACCCAAAATTATTTGAGGTAATCTTGTATTACAAGGTAAAGTTCATAAGTTTCGATGATGAAACTCTTTAAGGGGGGAAGGTTGCAATAGCCCAACCCTAAATTATGTTTATTTATTTAATTACCTCATGTTAATGATTTTTTCAAATTTACTTATTGTATTTAATCATCCCGGTGGGAAAATTTTATTCGGGCCCTCAGTTGGCAATTCAGGTTTTATTTATTTAATTAATTATTAACGAAAACTTTGGAAGAATTGATAGGAGGCCCTAACAAGTTTAATCTAAGTAATTCATTTTGTTTTCCGTAACATTACATAAATTTAATTTTGAGTTATGCAAAAACATTATCGTTACGAAGTGTTATCTTCCCGAACCCAACTTATTTCGATCAATTTGAAGCCCAACAAGTTTGCATATTAACCTAGCTAATTACCATGAGTGAAGCTTAACCATGGTTAGCTAAAAGTCACTTTTCTAGTAAAAAAATGCAGCCAACTTGTTAGATTAGTCAAAAAAACACAACTAAAACTCAACCTGTCTCTCTCTCTTCTCTCTCTCTCTCTACACGCCAGCTACTACCACTGCTGTTTTGGGTGTTTTCTAGCTAGTTTTCGGCCAACCCCAGTTGCCTTCGACCCCCCCTGACATCCTAGTACTACTAGCCATCATCCTCCATCATCAAAACCACTAAACATCACCTCCATCTATACTTTTTATCAAGCTTGAAGTGAGTAACCTTAATCCTGATCTTATTGGTTTTTGATTTTTATCATAGTTTTGATTCTTGTTTTGATGTTGTAATTGTTGATCATGATGTTTTGATAAGAAATAAGAGTTATTTTGATGTTGATCATGGTGGAGTTGAGTTGGGAGCATGTTTCGATTAGGGTTATTCAAAATCATGCAAGCTTTAAGTGGGAAGTTTGTTTTACTTGGATTCTTGTATTTGATTTAGTGGTTTTAATCTCCAATAATGTTATGACGATGTTCTTGCTGATCTTGGATGAAGTGGAAAAAAAATTTAGGGTTTTATTGATTATGTAAAGGTTTAAGCTTCCTTTGATAGCTAACATCTTATTAATGTATATTTGATTAAAAAATTATCTTTGATGTACATGATTTTGAAGTGAAATTGAGTGTCATGGTTTTGTATGGTGATAGGAAGGACCAAAGACTTGTTACATGACTTTAAGGTGTGATTTTGGATAGGGAATTGTGTGAAAAGAAAGGGGAAAGGCTTGACAGTGAAGGCTAGAAAATTTTAGAAAACAGGGCAATTTTTGTGATTAAACTAGTAATTATCAGCCCATTGAAAAATTATAATTTTGGTGAGTAGATTTCTCAGCGTGTTAGCTTTCAAATTCCTTTTGAATCGCCTTAATCCGAGGTTTGTGAAAAAAGTTATGACCGTTTTACCCGAACTGCGCAGGTTAGACCAAAACTAACATACTTGTGTTCTAACCCCATTTTGGGAACCCTATGGTGGGAATCATGTTTTGTGTTCTAAATGAAAGTTTCAGTACTTATTAAATTTTCAATATTGGGGTTTTAGGTCTCAATCAGAGGTCAGAAGACTAAGTTATAAGTCATTTATTTTAGCCCTTGTTACTCTTTTACTTTTCTTTTACTAACTTATTATCTATGAAAATAAAAATATTTGTTAATTATATGTTCTTATCATGATATTGTGAACAGAGTCAGAGCCTAATCTATGATTTCCTTCCCTTTTTATGCATAATCCCATTTCAGTGAATTTTATTAAAAGGACTAGGTACGTTCATTGCCTGTATCTCTAGTAATCAGCACGTATTTATCAAAATTATATTGTTTTGGTAAGTACATCAATGAATCAGTTTTATCAGTGATTTTCCACATAATTAGTGACCCCATCAATTATCAGTTACAGGGCATTGCCCTTCATTTACCCACGCGGCTTTAGGCCAGGGCCCCCGATTGACTTGGCAAGTGTACACCTATCCAGAGATCGTAACGACTACCAAGGGTTCACTATCAGATTATAATTAGCAATGTAGTTTTATGTTCACCTCATTCTCTATTTTAACTTAAAATGAATTACGATGCGGGCCCAATTAGCTTTTCAATTATCATTTAACAATACAGGGATGCATGTACTGAGCTTCGGCTCACAGTTCGACATGTTTTCATGTTTTGTTTTAGGAAAATATCCAGTGAATCGCCCTCACGCGGCCAGGACGACTGGAGCTGATAAGTGAGCAAGAAAGTCAAAACAAAAAGGAATAGTGTTGTGTTAGTTCTGAGATGTTTTGAGCACTGTATTTCATATTTTGGAGTTAAAGCTATATACTCTACAAGAGTTATTATAATTTTATGTAATCCCTGGAATAGTTAAATGGTTTGACATTAGAATTGTTTATATATGGTTTGATGGGTTGTAATTATGTGAATGCCTTTTGATGGAAATCATTGATTAGCGTTGCTAAAATTTATCATTTATAAGCAAAGCCTTGTTGATGGGGACCATCTCCATGATTCGTCCAAACTATCCCCCTCCATCTTAGAAGAGTCCAACACCACCAATGAGGTCAAGGAAGTGCAAGCCATGGTCAAAAACATCATGAACAACACCCATGAACCATTGCTTAATTCGGACCGAAATTGGCCCGGTTTTGCAAGCTTAATTACCCAAGCTTAAAGATGGGTTAATGGGCTGCAAACCCACTTTTTGGAACCCTTAATATGTCATCTTCAAAGGAATATAAATAGTTCTAGGGTAGGTAATTGATAAATAAGTCAATGGGGGACTTTTTCTAGAAGCAGCAGAATCTGCCACAGATTAGACATGCTGCACATTTTGCCGCATATCTCCCAAACGGCTACTCCAATTGACCTGCACGAGGAGGCCCTCGAAAGATGACTTCTTGAGCTTTCCAACAAGCCCTAATTCAGCTAATTTGGCCAACAAACCTAGGAGATATAGCTGTAAAGTGGATGCATGTGCACTGAAAAGTTGCTGACACATTGTAAAAGTACTTTCCAGCTTTTGTCTTTTGCTTTTTGGTTCCCCCATGCCCTTGTACGTGTATGAGCTGGTTTTTCCTTCCCTTGGAAGCTTTTTAAAGGTCTCCACACTATAAAAGGGAGCCTTGGGTTGTCCAAGAAGGATAGATGAAGTTGTATTCAGCATAGAGTTATCAAACTCTCTCAAATTCTCTCTCTAAAACTCCTAGTGTTGTATCTTGGGTTTTGGCAACCCCAAGTGGGTCTCTAGGTCTTCTTAATTCAACTAAGTGGGTGTTCATCTTCTTAGCTTAGTTGAAGGAAGAAGATTTTCCCAAGTGTGCAAACCAAGGTGGGTTTTACACCACCCTTGCTAGAAGACTTGATTTATCTTGTTCTTGTGTTCTTTCCTTGTTCTTCTACCCAAATGCATTCTTATTTCCCTTTTGCCTAATCTTGCATTAGTGAATCTTGAATACATCACTTTTTCTTTTGGACGGTGGTAGCATCCTGATCATTTGGGTTATTACTTCTAATTGGTGAAACTGTCCAAGAGAACGCAATCAACGAAATATGCACATTTGGGGCGTTACACTTTTCCATGGTTTTCTTTGAACATGCAAGATCACTTAGTTTTCTCCTACATTTTTAGCCAACATTTTATGTATTTGAACGTCAAATTCAAGAACAACTTTAAATTCTAGTTTACTGAGTTGTTTTTTAAAGTTAGGACGCTTTTGGTATTATATTGCTTTGTAGCATATATTTGCAAACTAATGATTTCCAATTCAATACGTATACATACATATAAATATATATATATATATATATATATATATATATGCAAATTCAGAATTGCCAGTACTCCTTGAGTTATTTAATTCATTGTACTATTATATTGATTACATAATTGACATTAGCTCTACATAATTAGTAATGAGAAAAATAATTGGTCGTTATCATGTGATCGCAAATTTTCAACAACAAAAACTTTCGTAATTAACCATTATTCAAACCATAATGAGGAACCAACATTGTCATCAATGATCACAATTTTAAATTGTTTATTTCTGACTTTATAGTAAAAGATGAACAATTTGATCATTCCTATTATTTTGTTTGTCGTTAATTAGTAAACTAATAACGATGATGTCTCTTTTTGTCGTTGTAAGAACAACGATGGAAATTTTAATTTCGTTGCTAAAACTATTAACGATGAGACCAATAACAAAGGACAATGACCAACCTTTTTCGTCCTTAAAGCCTTTAACGATGAAAAATAATGCATTTAATGACCAAGTTTTTTTCCGTTGGAAAACTCTTCTCTAATGGTGTAAAATTTCTATTTTTTATTTACCCTTTTTTTTGTCGTTGCCTTCCTCTCCACGTTACTCACGACAGTGCCCTGGGTACCATCTTCTTTTCCTCGCCGACCATTCGTCTCCACACGCTATGGCTAGCTCCCACATCCCAGAATGCTCCACCCTATCCACCTACATGTTGCCTCCTTGTAACTGTTGCAATCTCAAACGGGTGGAATTCCAAGCACCGAACCTAAATTTTGTTAAACCCAGGTCGCAGATTCTGTCTTTCCGCTGCCACCACTACCACCTTTATCAACAGTCCCGGTGGGTACTTTCTCTTCAGCCACTTTCTCTATTATGGTGTTGTCCCATGGCTTTTCACATTGGGCAACCAATGTGCCCACGGTGCCAAGCCTAGTCCACGGCACCTTCTCTACTGCAGCACCTTACGCTTCAGCCTTTCTCGACGCACTGCCACCGCCAATCCACAGCCTTGATCCTGTGCTGCTACAGGCACACACCTGTCGTTTACCACTCCTCTCACTGAACACAAGGATTGTGAACGTCACAACCTACATCACAATAGTCCTCACCTATGTTGATGACTATTTGTCGTGGTGCAGGCAGTTTTCTTCTTTTGTCATTATGCATTAGATTAACGGCACATTGGACGGTATGGCTTCTACACCCTTGCCGCTTTTAACATATATGCATGGTTTACAGCAACCCAATCTCAGCTATCATTATTGGGTCCATGTCGATCAAGTAGTTCGTTCATGGATTTTTGTGGCTATTGCAAAGGATTTGTTATGTGAGATGCGTGATTTGATTCATGCGTTTGATATTTTGAAATGATTAAAAGATCGTTTTCATACGGCTAGTCTTGCTCGCGCAGTTTATTTAAAACGCATGCTCACAAACTTATCTAAAGACCATTGCTGACTCTTTAGCGGCAATTCAATCACCTGTGTCTGACTTAGAATTGATTCAGTACACAATTGCCAGATTGCAGCATTCTTCGGAATATGATGGGGTTCTTACTGCATATTCTATGTTACCTAGTGCTCACTCGTTTGATGATATATGCTCTAAGTTTAATTTCTTTGAGCAATGATCCAAATTCGCCAAGGATCGTGATGTTCCTAATCATCAAGCATTTGCTACCACTATCGATACTTCGAATTCAGTGGGCGCAAGTACTATTAAGCAATCCCACTCCAGTAACAAATGCAAGAATGCTAGAGTTCGGAATTTTCATAAAGGGGGTAAGGGGCGCTATAACAAGAATAATAATAGGTCAACATTTATCATCCTCGTCAGCAACCAGCGCTTCCGCCATTATGTTTGCAGGTTCTATTCTATGCGATTCTATTGTTTCATTGTATAAAACTTGTTGCGCCATCACTTCTCGTACTAATCTCCTACCAGCAGGTAGTAATCAGATTGAAGAGATTTTAGGATCTCAACCTAACCGCATTTGTTTATCATTCTCTGAGGCATCCTGTTAACACTTTCCCTAATCGTTATCATCCTCGTCGGTAGGTAATGCTTCCCGCCAATGCTACATTCCATACTACTGATGCTGGTGAACAAATCTGGTATCCTGATTTAGCTACGGCATCTCACATGACGCCCAATGAAGGCAATTTACTCTCTAAAACTCCTTACTATGTTCAGGTCTTATTAAAGTTGCTAAGGGTACTCTCCTACCCATTTTTAGCTTTAGCAATCTTAAGCTTGGCACTTTATCTCGACCTCTTTGCCTTAATTCTGCCTTATACGTTCCTAAACTTCGTCATAATCTCATGTCAGTGAAACAAGTGTCCCTTGATAATAATTGTAGTGTCATTTTCAATGATCCTTGTGTTCGTTTTAATAATTATAGTGTCATTTTTAATGATCCTTGTCTATCCTATTTATGTCACGTCAAGTCACATTCCTACCAATGTTGCTGTTAGGAGTTTGGGGATATTTAGCATCAACGTCTTGGACACTGTGGCGCTTCTATTTTTAATTCTCTTAGCAAATTTAATTTTATTCAATCAAACACTAAGTTTGATAATAAGTGAACAAATTTTCGATTGTCACTTAGACTTCCTTTTGAGTTGGTTGAGCTTAATGTTGTTTCTACTTTGCAATTAGTACATTCGGATGTTTGGCAATCACTTGTTTTGACCCATCAAAAATTCGAGTATTATGACTCATTTATGGACGATTTTTCTCACTTCACGTAGATTTATTCTATGAAGCAGAAATCGTAAGTCTTCACACATTTTTGCAATTTTCAAGCCTTAGTTGAAAACCTGTTTAATTGTAAGATTAAAATGTTTCAAAGTGATGGGGTTTAGAATTTGACAATTCGCCTATGAAAAGTCACTTCTTAAAACATGACATTTATTTTTGAAAATCATGCCCTGATACACAATAGTACAATAGGGCTGTAGAAAGTAAAAATAAGCTTCTACTGGAAATGACTTTTGCTTTTCTTATAGGTGCCTCTATTCTGACAACATATTGTGTTGATATAGTTTATGATGTTTTTTATACTATAAATCACTTACCCACCCCTGATGGAGTCCCCACCAACCAAGACAAGGAACAAGGTCCAATAAGTCCAACAAGGTCCTTTACAAGCTCCAAAGTCCAAGCAATGGCTCAAATTGTGGAGAAGAGCCAAACTGAAGCAACCGGGTTACACGGCCAGAATATGCCCGGTTTTGTTCATCTCATAACTTAAGCTACATTGTGCCCTAAGTCTGATATTTTTGCATTTTTGGAATCCTCAAGATGTCTACTTGCAGGTCCAAGCATTGAATTCCAATCATACACAAAGGAAGTTAGGAGATCAAGGCGTTTTGTTCAACCGGCCAGTTTTGATCTGAAAATACACGATTAAATGCTTTAGTGGATTTCACCTACTTAAACATGATTTAACCTTGATTTCTTTACAGGGGGTTTATACACACCCTAAGGTTTTCCCCCATCGCCTGAAATCCAAATCATGACGACTTTTGCTAAGTTAAAATCAGGTCTGAAAACCGGGTCAAATCCTGCCCGTGAACCTGGTTTGATGCTGCCGGCCATTTTTACCTTCATCCGTGGGTTTGCTGCTTCTAGCTAGATTGGCACACGTCTCAAGGCATCTAGAACATCAATCATCAAGTTGTAAAATGGAGTTGGCTTGAGAAGAACGACCAATGGGAAGCAAGGCAGCAAAAGAATGTCTCTTGAAGTTCATTAGCTAGCCGAAAAGAGGATGTTACTTTACGGCTACTCCCCTTTCTATTTTGCTAGATTACTAGTCATATTAGGCTTAATTACTTGTAATCAAGGATGTAAACATCATTTATTTTGCTTTCCTTTTCATTTGGATTGTAATTAGTCTAGATTAATCAAGCAAATACACGGGTTAGTGCTAACCATGTAGATTAGATTAGTTTAAGACGTTTCCTCCCTACAAAGGAAACCTTAGCTGCTTGGTTACTTGCCTAGGTGCTTGCTAGGCTTGTAACAAAAGGCTACTCATGGCCATTTGAGAAAAACATTACACTTTGAATCAAAAAACCAGCCTTGAGAGCATTCTTCCTTTCGTGCATCCAAATACTTCACTTTCTTATCCTTAATTTGATCGATTGAGGTGGCGATCAAGTAAGTCCTAATCTTTATTTAAGTGGTGTTTCTATATATTAATCAAAGCTTAGGGACCCTAAACTAGTGTTTGGTGGTGTTTTTGTATCCAAACATCAATTTAGTTCTATCGTTCTCTTTGATTATCTACACGGGGTTCAAGGAAGCTAAACTAGATTTTAGTTTGCAAAACCATGTGTTCTTGATTTCTATCTTTAGATTTCATTCATTCCCTTGAAGATACATCATATTTGTTGACAGAGCAAAGGTTTCACCTTGGCCTGGTACATCCATTTCCTTCCAGAATTTGTTCCCCACTTCATTTCCAAACACACTTCTAGTTTCACTTCTAATTGAACTGTAAACACATTCTGTGAGTATGAGTTCAACAAGCATGACCTTGGAAGAGAGGTTTGAAGCTTTAATGAAGTAGAATGAACTGCTATCAATGAATATTCAAGAGGATTCGCAAAGGAATCAAGAGACTCAAGCACAAAATGAGTACTTAAGAAAGCAACTTGGTACGGTTTTAAAGCAAAAGCAGAAAATGAGTGAAGAAACCTTTCATTCCGAACCAAGAAGGCAAGAACATGTCTTCAGTCATGAAGTTGATTCATCTAGTGAGGATGAACCAATTAGAATGACAAGGGCAGAACCTCGGACTCAAGCTAATTCTAATGACTTCAAGGTAGAAGTTCCTGAATTTAAAGGTAAGCTTTATCCTGAAGAATTTCTTGATTGGATACTTACTGTTGAGAGGGTTTTCGAATATAAAGATGTTCTTGAAGATAAAAAGGTCAAGTCAGTGGCCTTAAGGTTGAGAAAATATGCATCTTTGTGGTGGACCAACTTGTGTGCTAAACGGGTAAGGGAAAGAAAAGCTAAAATCCATACTTGGGATAGAATGAAGTCTAAGCTTAAGGCTCATTTTCTTCCACCAACTTATGTCCAAGATTGTTATTTTCAACTTCATAACCTTACTCAAGGCAGTATGAGTGTAGAAGAATACACACATGAGTTTGAGAAGCTCTTAATCAAGTGTGACATTCAAGAGCTCGAAGAGCAAACCATAGTTAGATACTTGGTAGGACTTGATCCTAGGTACTCTAATGTGGTTGAATTGCAAGCTTATACATCCTTTGATGATGTTTGTGTGGTAGCTCACAAGTTGAAGCAGCAAAAGAAGGCAAAACAGCCCCTTAAAACTCATAATACACGGCCTTTCACTCGGAACCAACCTTTTAACAAGGGGAGTTCCAATCCTATTCCTAAGCCACAAAATCCATTCCCTTCCTTTCCACAAAGAACCCCAGCTCCACAAAAGAACCAAACACCTCAAAATAGACCCAATCCTAACCCCATGAGCAATAGAAGGTGCTTTAAATGTCAAGGACTTGGCATTATAGCTTCGGATTGTCCAAACAGAAAGGTGGTTACTCTAGCTAAATGGGTAGCCGTGAAGGAGAGCTTTGAAGAGGAGGAAAATGAAGATGAAAGTGAGCAAGAACTTGAGGAAACTCAAGAGGAAGTCATGAAAAAGGCTGATGAAGGAGAACTCTTGGTTTTGAGGAGAGTTCTAAGCAACCAAAGAGGAGTTAAAGATGAGCAAAGAAAGGACATCTTTCACACTCGTTGTACTGTCCAAGGAAAGGTGTGTCCTCTAATCATTGATGGAGGGAGTTGTGTAAACGTGGTTTCGCTTAGCATGATTGAGAAGCTAGGCTTGCAAACAATGACTCATCCACACCCTTACAACATCCAATGGCTGAATCAAAGCAAGGGAATCCAAGTGAACTCTCGGTGCTTGATTTCTTTCTCCATTGGAAAGAACTATCAAGATGAGTTATGGTGCGATGTTATTCCTATGGATGCATGTCATATACTTTTAGGGAGGCCATGGCTGTATGACCATAAGGTTATGCATTATGGTTACCTAAACACTTACTCACTTACCAAGGAAGGCAATAAGATCACCCTAGCCCATTTACCCCTATCTAAACTCCACGAAATTCAGCCACAAAACAAGCCCAAACAAGCTGAAATGCTACTATCCGTGAGTGAACCTATGTTAAAGGCTTCCTAACATGAGTTTAAAGCCTTTAAGGAGTGGATATTGAGCATCCAAGAAGAACCAGAAAGTCCATTACCCACTCACCCCATAGCCAAAGCACTCATTCAAAACTTCTGTCACTTGTTTCCTGAGGAGATACCTACGGGTTTGCCTCCGAAGAGGGATATTCAGCATCACATTGATCTCATTCTAAGTTCCAACCTACCAAACAATCCAGCATACAGGATGAATCTAAAAGATACCATTGAAATACAAAGACAAGTTGAAGAATTGAATGATAAAGGCTTAATCCCTGAGTCTTTAAGCCCGTGTGCGGCTCCAGATCTTTTGGTGCCTAAGAAGGATGGTGGAATGAGAATGTATGTGGACAGCAGGGCCATTAACAAGATCACAATCAAGTATAGGTACCCTATACCTAGACTTGAAGACATACTAGATGAGTTATATGGCTCTAAGGTGTTCTCCAATATTGATCTTCAAAGTGGTTGCTACCAAATTAGAATTAGAGAAGGTGACGAATGGAAGACAGCTTTGAAGACTAAATGAGGTCTTTATGAATGGTTGGTAATACGTTTTGGTCTTTCTAATGCACCTAGTACTTTCATGAGGTTAATGAACCAAGTGTTCAGGCCATACATAGGAAAGTTTGTGGTAGTATACTTTGATGATATTTTGGTGTATTCTAAGAATGAGCATGAACATCAAGATCACTTAACTCAAGTAAAGCTTGTTCTAGAATGAGAGAAGCTATTTGGTAACCTTAGGAAATGTGCTTTCTTTACTCCTGAAGTTACATTTCTTGGTTATATTGTTACTGGAGATGGAATTAAAGCATATGAGAGCAAGGTTGAGGCTATTTGGTCTTGGCCAGTTCCAAGGAGTATCCATGACGTTCGAGCTTTCCCTGGTTTAGCTTCATTCTACAGGAGGTTCATTCGTGGTTTTAGCACTATTATGGCTCCTATGACTGAAGTTATCAAGGGTACATCATTTGTATGGACATCAAAAGCTCAATCTGCCTTTGAAGAGATCAATACAAGGCTTACTCAAGCACCAGTTCTATCCTTACCATGCTTTAGTAAAGTCTTTGAAGTGTAATGTGATGCCTCTGGAGTTGGTATAGGTGGTGTTCTTACTCAGGAAGGTAAACCTCTAGCCTTCTTTAGTTAGAAACTTTGTGACTCAAGAAGAAAATACTCCACCTATGATCAAGAGTTCTATGCTATTGTAAGATGTTTAGAGCATTAGAATCTTTATCTTATTGCAAGTGAGTTTA